>JAJTUV010000660.1:0-600000 GCA_021653895.1 Mastomys natalensis | reverse complement strand
TGTCCAGTTTTCTGAGGAACCGCCAGACTGTTTTCCAGAGTGGTTGCACCATCTTGCAATCCCACCAACAATGGAGGAGTGTTCCTCTTTCTCCACATCCTCGCCAGCATCTACTATCACCTGAGTTTTTGATCTTAGCCATTCTGACTGGTGTGAGGTGGAATCTCAGGGTTGTTTTGATTTGCATTTCCCTGATGACTAAGGATGCTGAACATTTCTTTAGATGCTTCTCGGCCATTCACATTTCCTCAGTTGAGAATTCTTTGTTTAGCTCAGTACCCCATTTTTTTAATAGGGTTATTTGGTTGTCTAGAGTCTAATTTCTTGAGTTCTTTGTATATATTGGATATTAGTCCTCTATCAGATGTGGGATTGTTAAAGATCTTTTCCCAATCTGTTGGTTGCCGTTTTGTCCTATTGACAGTGTCCTTTGCCTTACAAAAACTTTGCAATTTTATGAAGTCCCATTTGTCAATTCTTGCTCTTAGAAAAACAAAGAATCATGGAATGCAAGATTTATAGTTTTGAGGCCCTAACAACACTAGACCACCACTCCTTAGGTAATTTATGTTGCTGTAGTGTCTGATGAGGGATATATAATAAACAAACACCTGCCATTATTACCACCTCATCAAGCAAATACTTTGAATTATTTTTTTAAAGTAATTTTTAAAGTTACTTTTATTTTTTTACATTCCAGTCGCTACCTCTTCTGGTCTGTCCTCTTTTAAACACATAACTAGATAGATAGCACTTTAACAGCAAAGTGCTCTATCGTCCTTACTTCACCCATGAAAAGAAAAAAAAATGAAGAAATTTTGTATTTGTTTGTATATGGCCTTAACATAGTAACTGCTTACTTTGAAGACAATACAATAATAATGTGATTTCCTCATGGAAGTTTACAAATGAAATTATTCTCTGGTTTCTAGAATGTTAAAACATCTATTTTTAATATGTTTCTGAGATCTTCTTTTTATTTTTTTGTAAATTTTCAGAGAGCTTTGTAGGCAATCTATTTTCCAGTATTCCAGTCCTTGGGTAGGTCTTGCATGTTTTGCTTAACTGATTCATCTTGGCTGGAAGATATTTACTATGCAGGAGGTTCAGATCCTGTTTCTTTTCCACATTGCAAATTTTTATATTTTACATTCATTAATCACTTGGTGTGATTTCAACTGTGTATATTCTAGTACTACTAAAGGTATTCCTGAATCACTAATTAGTGAATTCCAGTCTTAGGTTGAAGTGCTCCAAAGCATTTTTAAAAAAATAGTTCAAAACTATCATTTTTACTTAAATTAAAAATGTATTCTCAGAACTCTAGATTTCTTAACTACCTCATGAAGATTTAATTATCTAATGTCTGATACCTGAAGTTGTATATACAGGTAGACATACAAGTATGTGATGTCACCTTCCATAAATCTAAAACACTGTCCTGGAGTTCAGTGTGAACCTTTAAGTGGAATCCTGAAGATAATATCATTAGTCTCCAGGCTGTTGTTACGGTCAACTCCAGCACAGTAATAAGGCTGAAGACTGCTCTATGGAGAGCTTATGATGATATTTTAAAAATTGTGTTCTGCTCTTCTAAGGCAAAGTGGAACAGATTCAATGTACTAAGTAATTATCAAAATGAAATAGATGCAGGCTTATCACCTCAGGGTGGACTATTATTTTGACTGTTCCTATTTTCTGAATAATGAAAATTATAGAAAATAAAATCCAACAATTTTCTCAGCTTATGAAGGATAGGAAGAGTGGTTTCTGTAGATACTTGAAAGATAGAATACAAAAGCATTAAAGGAGGCAGCTGGGTTTTAAATATTGAGATGTGATCCTGCATGAGTGTATAAAGAGTTCTGATTAATAAAGGGCACTTTGAATCTGTATGAAGGGGATTTCCATCCCAGGGTACAGTGCAGAGGTGTACACAGATGAAGTGAAAGCTTTTAGTAACAGCTCTTGAGGTCTCAAGGAGTGAGACAAGTTGAAGAACTAGAACTGTTGAAAACCAGGCCAACCTGTTCCTGAATCCCTCAAACTAAGAATAATTGTAAAAGCTTAGGTTTCCCCTATAAATAGTGTAGGTGGATTAGCTTTACCTTTAAATAGTTGAGAGTCAGTCTAGTCTGAAACTCTGAAGACAGAAAGTAGCTGGAAGCCAAGGTCTGTTTTAGTTTAGAATCTTTTCTTAGCTTTTTTCTCTTAGTTTAATTATAATTTATAATTACACATTTAATGTAAATAGAATTATTGGGGGAAATCTTTTTGTTGACACTGTTATATTTACTATTTCCTTCATTTAGTTTATAACCTTTCAGGCCACTACTCTCTTCATTTTTAAGACATTAATCTGTGTTTATCAATAATTTCAAAAACTATTCATAGCTCTTAAGATCTGAAGACCAACTCAGTAATGTGACATACATATTCTGTGATAATTGTTGGTATTTGTTCTCTATTCAGTGATTTCTTTGTACATCTTATATTGTCCTTTTTAGGATGCATTCAGTGCCTTGTAGTTAACATTTTCAACAAATTACAAAAATTTGAAACTTACTTTGAATCTAGAGTTCATTGATTGAACAAGGCTAGCTGACCAGTGAGCTTCATACGGTGCTTACTCTGTGCTAAGATTAGAGGCATGTAATAACATGCCTAGCTTTTATGTGGGTGCTAAAGATTCAAATTCAGGTCCCTATGCCTGTGCAGCAAATGCTTTATGGATAGAGTCATCTCCCCAGACTTAGAGCTGTGTTCTTGCTAAGCTAATTGACATTTAAATGTAACGGACATTTAAATCATTGTAATGGTAACACTAGTTAAAACCTATTCCCCTAGGCTGGAGAAATGTCTCAGCTGTTAATGGTGAGGCTCACAACTGAAAATATTAAAAAATTATTTATCTGCATTTACACATCTGGACAGTCACTTATGGTCTCCCCTAAGGTTTTTCTGAGGGAAAAATCAAAGGGAGAACCGAGAGCTAAAAATTAATTTTAAGAAAGGCAAAATATTGTCCTTTTCCTAATGCCCCATATCATGCATAAATGGCTACCAATAACTAGATATAGCTTCTGACTAATGTAGATGCTATGAAAATCAGCCTACCAGTAAGAGAACAACCACATTCTAGCCATCTCACCTAGCATGAGGAGTGGCAGTGCTGGGTCTGAACTCTGGCTCTTCATTTAGTACTGAGTGGAGGACAAAACCATAGGGAGATGAGGGGAAAACGTAAATCTGGTATGGCTGTGACAGAGGCTATGTCAAAATGAAAACACAGTGAAGAGTCCCTCCTTAGCAACTGACATGGAAAAAATGAGCAGCACAATCCACACATGCAGACATTCTGTAGTCATTATAGGGTCTGTCCATGAAACAAACCCAAAAGATCTTCAAGACTTGGAGCCATCCACAGTCATGTTCTTTCTGGTCCTTGGTTTTTGTTTGTTTAAGAAAAGGAAACTCAGACAAGATGTATACAATGGAATGAAAACAAAAACACCCAAAATTTGTGGGAAACAACTAAACCAAATATTGAGAGGAAATTTGTAAAATAAGTATTACATAAGAAGGGATGGCAGTAGCCGGGCAGTGGTGGTGCACGCCTTTAATCCCAGCACTTGGGAGGCAGAGGCAGGCGAATTTCTGAGTTTGAGGCCAGCTTGGTCTACAGAGTGAGTTCTAGGACAGCCCGGGCTACACAGAGAAACCCTGTCTCGAAAAAAAAAAAAAAAAAAAAGATGTTATTAATTCCATTTGTATAAGATTGCCCCCAGCAAAGAGGAGGGACTTTCTAACTCATTTCATAAAGTTAACATTATTGTCCTGAAACCTTAAATGCTTCAGAAAAATAAGTCTACGCAGCATATTTCTCATGAGTCTACTTCAGAATTCAGCAGCATAAAAAGCAAAGGAATTAGCAGCTCTGTCCCTCTTCTGTGTAGTCCCTGACCAGCCTCAGGTCAGGGCTTTTTGTGTTGTTCCTGCCACAGCCTTAAAGGGGGAGCATTCAGTCATAGTCAGTAGACTTTAGTTTCATTTATATCACTGTGGTTTCAAAACAATATAGTTTGCAAAAAAAAAAAAAAAGTTTATATTTTCCTTTTAAGAAATACAGAACACGTTTCTTCTCGTTTCCTTAGCTTATTGCACTTACTTAACCTGAAGTTCACTTGTTTTAAAGGAGGTATCTAGAACATTTCTTATATGTATTCAGATTTGACTAAATGTCCCTCTATGACCAGGTGACTATAAAGTAGTCAGCCCTGCCTGGGTCCCCTTAGCATTTGTAGTGGGTGCCTTGAAATTTTGTTTTGCTAGACTTTCACAAAATAGGACTTGTATTTCATAGTAAAATATGACACAATGAAGGAATACCTTCTTCTTTCATTACACTATAATTCCATGCCATCTTTCTGTCTTTAAAAAGAAATCTTGTATTTGTTCAGAATAATTTAGTTTCAGGCAAAGTACATTCCTAGAAGATTAAAGTTAACATTTCCCCCTCTAAATTAAAGAGATAATTTTCTGTGAAAATGGAATATCTATAGGGCACTAGAATAAGAAGTGTCATATATGTTGCTATAGTTCATATTTCTAAAGAGGAGAAAATGAAAATCCTCCTTTAACTTTGTTGGTAACCTTGTCATGTTTATTTTTTGGTATTAATTACTCGTGGTGATTTAAATTGTAATAGCTGTTTTGGGGACATAAGTTGTGTGAAGTTTCCAAGGCCAGCATTTGGGATCATTTATTGCTTTATAATCAAGTTTCCAATAATTAGAATAAATGGGTTTGCTTGGTATATGACATTCTGGTATGTTCTGATGGGCTTCTCTAGGTTATTGATAACCTATTATTGCAAATAAATAAATAAATAAATATTTCTTCACAATTATATTTTCTATATAAGTGAGCATTCTTCATTTATAGCTAAATATTAACAATAATAATATCACATTAACTTAGTGCAGCATGTATACTTTTTAACCTCTTAAAATGACATGTCAAAGTTCATAGGTTATTTATGACTGGCTTACAGATGTCTTGATTGAGGCTGAGTTGCAGTCACAGTGTCCATTTTCTAGAAACAAGTATCACTTCTGTCAAATTGATAGATGTGTTTGTTTCTTGCTTAAGTATGTTTTGGCCTCAACTAGTGAGATGACATCTAATACTAAACCATCCCTGAGAGATCTTCTTCCTGTGACCTCATTCTTGCTCTTTTTTTTACTTCCATTTTGGAAACTTGAGCCGCCATCATGATTTTTATATAAGAACAACTGCCACCATCCTACTAAGGAGTTTCTACTCACCAAACTATACCTGAGTCACAATAGCCTACCCAACTTCAAGGTCAAATGTGTGGACAGCTAGCCCACGAAAGAATATTAGAATTTCATTAAGCTTTATGACAAGCTTGTGATAGCTCTGACAAGCTAGTTTTAGCTGCAGATGTTGCCAAGAATTCAAAGCCTGTGGAGGCTGTGCTGCCTGTCTAAATCCGTAAAACAGTCCTGAACCATCCTTAGGAGTTAGAGTGTCACATTTTCCAGGACATACACTGCAAACTGTGATTACTGAATGGGAGGGACAATTGTTTACAGAGTGAGACAGATGATGACTGCTCTAAGAATGTGGGATCCTAGTGATAAGTAGGCAGGCCTTCCAGTGCTGTGACTTGAGCCCTTTCACATCAGCTGTCCCTAGTTCCAACATTAGTTAGCCATTTCTAAACATTCTCCTTTTCCTGTAGTTTTTCCCTAAGGCTGAGAGGAGAGATTTTGTTGTTGTTGTTTTGGTTTGGTTTTTTTTTTGTTGTTGTTGTTCTACTTCTTCAAATAAAGGCAAAAGCAATTCATCTCAATTATTCTTTGAGGCACCAATATGTCTAAATCAAAAACTGTGTCAATTTTCCACAGTTTAGTTGTGCTGACCTTCTTTTTTCATATAAAAGGTCTGCCCTGGAGCTGCTTGCCAGCTACCTCAGTACACTCTACAAAGACTAGGATGTGTTATCTCAGCGGAGGGAGCTCCTTATACTGTTTTATAGTTTCACTGCCAGAATGAGTTAACGTTCACTTCCCCCTCCTCTGTGTGTGTGTGTGTGTGCTTCACACGCTTGCTTTACCCAATTTGCCAATCCTGCCTTACTTTCAGAATTTGCCAAGTGTTAACATAGAGAAATAGCATTGTTTCCTGTGACTTTATTATTCTCTTGAT
Source organism: Mastomys natalensis (assembly GCA_021653895.1). Classification (NCBI taxonomy): domain Eukaryota; kingdom Metazoa; phylum Chordata; class Mammalia; order Rodentia; family Muridae; genus Mastomys; species Mastomys natalensis. The sequence goes on along the minus strand of JAJTUV010000660.1, from coordinate 593,766 downwards.
CTCTATGTTGATTTAGCTTGCCTTTACAACAAAAGAGGATTCATTATTAAAGGTAGAAATATGAAGATTTTTCTCTAAAAATAATCTCAAAGTTATATTTAGGTTACACATATACGTGTGTGTGTGTGTGTGTGTGTGTGTGTGTTATGAGTGGTGTATTACTATCTCTGTGTACATGTGGATGCTACAGTACCTGGTGTCCTGTTTTATCTAGTGTTACACCTTATTCCTTTGAGACAGTCTCTTACTGAACTTAGAGCTATGCTTGTAGCTGGAAAGCTCAAGCAATCCTTCTATATTCATTCTTCTGAAGTCATAGAAATATAGTGGTGTATGTGACTTTGTTGGGTATTAACACAGGTACAGGGTATTAGATGTCAGGTCCTCATCGTAGTGTAGCAAGATCTCTCACCCATGTACCACCCTCCTGGAGGTGCTACCACTGGATGTAGGGTTGTGAGTTCTGCATCTGCTCTGCCATAGGGCACAGCTTCTTGTTGAGGTGAGACAAAGGAAGTTTGACTGCATTTACTCCCCACACACATACCTCCCCCCTCCTGCCAGGGTGGGTGTGGGCTCTAGCAAATCACCTGGACACTGCTCTGAGGTGTGGGAAAGCACAGTCTGAGGTGTGGGACAGCTGGAGCTGGTTCAGCGGGTCCCTGGGCCTGTGAGGAGGCTGGGGCCATGGGGTTACAGGCTCTTGGACACCCAGGTGCCTCTGGAAGTTGAAAGAGCTGAGAAGAGAATCTGGGCCCTTGGCTGGTTCTGGGGTGGAGGGTAAGCTAGTCTTGCAGGGAGAGTCCTTGGCTTGACAGCCGCAGACTTGAACTTGGTGGCTAGGAGTGCAAAGAGACCTTCTACAGGACATTAGACAGCACCTCTGTAGGCAAAGGCCATCTCCATGGCTCCCCACTGGCAGATCTCAATGAAAAGAGGCAGTCTATGGTTTTAACTGCATTTATTGTCATGATGGAAAGTGGATGTGTAAAACCATACCTCACTTCTCAGGGTGGACCTGAAATTAAATACCTTTTGCAAGGAGGAATGTCTGGAAAGGAATGCTTATTGGCTATGCCCTTCAGGCCTCTATGTACCTCATTAGCATGGAGATCTGTCTTGAGCCTACGTGACCTGTGGTCATGTCCTTTTCCTCATCTACATGTGGAGGGCTTGAGGCATTGCCCTTATGTGACTGATGGCCACAAATGGGGGGTGGGGGTGGAGAGGGGGCCCTGCAGCCAGTGACAAGGGCCTGGTGCCTGGGAGCAGGCAAAGCTTCTATCCCTTCAGGGTCTCCAGGGCTTCCAGCCTTAGCTTAACTGAGGACCAGGTTACCTCTCACAGTCCACTACCCCACAACTGGATATTGTTTTAAGCTCCAGGATGCTGAAGCCTTCCCATACTTTGCTAAGTGGCATGTGATATTTCATTTCCAATAATGAAATGTCCCAAATTTTGCATTAGAGACATTACACTAGAGGACAAGCTGTTTTGGTATTTTCTTTGGTTTTCTGTCATTATGGATCTTAGGTTCAGGACAAATGTAAGTGTATTTCCTTAAGAGAAAATAAGGGAAGGAATATATTGGTAGCAATTTAGTTATGGACAAAGAAAGAAGGAATAATGTTTCTAGAAATGTGTCAGCTAGTCATCTTTCCTGATTTATGCTCTTTTTACTTGACTACTCACTACCATATGATTTATCATATATTTCATACTTTGAAAGCATAATTTTATTGAGTTTTTCATTATAAGAAATACTGTATTTTATATTTTACTTACTAACTTTATAAACTGCAGAATTTTGTGTATTTCAAGAAAAAAAACTTCAATATGTTTAAATCTATCAAAAAATAATCAAGAAATGACACTCCCCAGAAACGTCTGAACCATTACTTAATCAAAAAGAAAATGCTAATAATTACAGATTTTATTCATTTAATACTAGTTTTAGGGATAAGGACCTTAAATTGTTATATTGCCATGGTACCCATTTACAGTTATTTGCAGTTTTGATAAGTAACCTTCCTTTATGCTGGAGGCCAAACTGTACTAGACTGAGCATGATGGGAGTATGTTTCACATCATTTTGAATTGAAACCTCACCTTTTAGTTTAGATACCTCTACTGTCAAGGCCATATAAGTAATTTTCCTTATGCTGTTGCAACTGAAAATAAGACTAGAAGATAGAATGGACCAAATTGCATTTGAGCTACTCTATTTCATGTCTTTCCTAAATGGTCAGTTTTTCAAGTCTAAGTTCCTTTGAAATCTTGATAATAAATAGGATTCTTATAGCCCACCTCATGCCCTTAACTCTAGTGGATTCTTGCATTTTCCAAAAGTTCACACATGTCAGTGACCCTGGTGCTACAAAAATGGGACTGGGTTGTGTGCTCTAATAGCCTTCTGTTTATGAGAGCTTTATTTCTGGATTGACAGTCATGGTCTCCATTTGAATTTCATGGAGGAAGTACTATGGGCTTCTGGAGACTTTTTCTTCTGTGTTTCCTGATCCTGCAGACCATGTACTAAATCATATTTAATTCAATCAACAAATATACCATAGTATATTACTCAAAATAGTGCTATTGGTCAGTTGTTTTCATTCATTGCCAGATTATAGAGTGCTGTATATTTCATCCTGTGAGTTAATAAAATACTCTAAGAGTGGTAAGTAAAACAGAACATAGGCACTGGTGGCTGATTGTAAGTGATTAGGCACAGAATATGAGAAAGAATTATTTCATGAATAATTTGTTAATTTGTGATGATTCTTGCTCATGATATTTTTCAAACAATGAATTAACATGTCTACGTTTCATTTCTCCCTGATATGCTTAAATTTTATGATAAGCCAAGGCCTAAAAGATGCAGTATACTTTTTTATATTCATGTTTTTGAAAACATTCTTAAAATTCTTTTGACAGTTTCATGCATATATATGATGAATTGTATATAATGAATTATATTTGTTTTATGCCCCTCCCAGTCCCTTTCACATCCTTTTTCTCTCCTGCTGCAGGGTATTTTTTTGTAGCAAATCTCCTACTTCCATGTCTCCTTGGTGTGACTCATTGGGTTTAATTAGAGTTCTTTCATGAGCATTGGTGCGGGTTTGTTACTGGAGCATGGGCAGCTTAGCACTGTTGCTCTCATGAAGAAGAGGACCCTCACCCAGCTGGCAGACCCTCAGGGATGGGTGGAGCTTCAGGAGCCCCTCCTCTGTCCATGATGATGTGCTGAGGACCCAGTCTTGTGGAGATACCAGAGCTGCTATCAATTCACTATTATGTTAGCTATGTCATGTTCAGAAGACATTTTTTTTTTTTGTATATTTACCCGTATCTGGCTCCTGCACTCTTTCTGCCCCCTCTTTCATGATGCTCCCTTACTCCTTGGAGGGATAATATAAATGTCCAATCAGGACTGGTCATTCCACCATCTCTTATTCTCAGTGTTTTGACCAATATGGTTTTCAGCATTAAACCACTGCCTGCTGCAATAAGATTTTCTGATGTTAGACTGAGTGTAGCAGTGGGAATAAACATGAGTCTTTAGAGTGCACTTGACATTGTGAGCATGTTACAGACCAGTCGGAGATTTCCCCTTAGAGCCTATGACCTCCTCAGCCTTGGGCTTTTGACCAGGTTTATAGACCAGGAATGAGTATCCTCTTCTGAATCTGACTTCAAATCCAATCAGAAAGCAGTGAAAATAAAATCTTAAATAAAGTATAAACATTATAGGTATTAGGTAAATTCCTATGAAGGTTAATAGGCTTTAAAGCATTAAGAGCAGATTTGAGTTTTGGCTGTTTATGATTTGCTTTCTGAACTTATGTGCATCTCTATACATTGTCTTGTTTTTTTGTAGAAAATGAGATATTCTTTCCTACTTTATACATTTTATAGGTGAATAAGCAAAGAATATGGGGGTTATTCTACTTCAGGATAAAGCTCTTTTAAGAGGGATAGTAGGAGCTTCAGACAGGATGATAATGTAGTTTGGACCATCCTGTGGTATAGAGCTAGACCCTGTCTCAAGTGCTTCCTTATGTTAAAATGGTCCACTAAATAAGTAGCCAATTTCTAAATCAAATACCAAGGCATACTTGGTATTTCATGTCTATCATGCTTTTTGTGCAAGTTTATTTCTGTATATTTAGTATATGTACTAGCATGCTTGGATTGTGTCCACTAGATACTATAAGCATTGCCTTTATCAGAACAATAAAAATGTCTCTAGTACTGGTGAGATGATTCAGTAAGCAAAGGCATCTGTTGTCAAGCCTGATGACTAGAGTTCCATTCCTGGAACCCACATGGTAGAAGAAACCAACTCTTGCAAGTTGTCCTTTGACTTCTGCACATATACTGTATGTAGCATTTGTATGCTACCTCTAGTGCCCGTGCGTGTGCACATGTACACAGGTACCCACATACACACTAACTAAAATAAATAAAAATGTCTATCAAAATAAAGTTGCCTCCGAAAATGTCTGTAGACATTTGTAGGTGGCAAAATAGCTGGCTGTTAAGAACCAGTGCTTTAGAGCACATAAATTATATACAAGAACGTTAAGTGATGCGATGAGCCTTATTTCACAGCACTAGAACTTCTATTATGTAAATCTGGTCTTAGAGCAGAAATGAACAAACCAAGCCCTTGGGTAACATCCATTTGTCTTTTTTTACTGATTCATAAATTAACATTTGCATGTTATCTATGGCTTCTCGGTATTTTTTTTTGTTTTTTGTTTTTGTTTTTGTTTTTGTTGTTGTTGTTGTTGTTGTTTTATACAAAATGGTTATCAAGGGGCTAGAGAAATTGTTTTAGCATTTAAAAGCTGCTTCTGGTAGCCTTGTCTAGTCCCTGATTTTAGCTGGATTGTTTCAAGTTTCTCTCCATTTAGTTTGAGGTTGGCTACTGACTTGCTGTATATTGCTTTCACTATGTTTAGGTGTGGGCCTTGGATTCCTGATCTTTCCAGGACTTTTACCATGAAGGGATGAAAAATGTAATTTAAAAAAAATAAATAAAGCTGCTTCTGTTTAGTCCCAGGGACCAGAGTGTGGATCCTAGACTATATCAGGGAGCTTATCAATGCCTGTAACTCTGGCTCTAAGGATTCACACTCTTTTTTCACCTCCTTAAGCACTCCACAAACATGTATGCATACAGACACACACAGAGAAGCATATATGCGTGTATGAATCCACATACACAGATTTAAAAAATAAGTAAAAAAAAAATCTTGAAAAGAAAAAGGCCTTAAAATAGTTTTCACATAATTCTGTGCTAACTGCCATATGGAACAGTATAAATCATCAGTTCTAAAAGCATAAACTTAGGAACCAGACTTCTGTGTTCAAATCCCATCTCTCTGATTGAATTTAATCATCTCTAAGGTTAGGATAAGCCGCTGGCTCAGGATGAAACCAGTTAGAGTGTAGAACAGTGCCATCAAATAAACACTGGAATTTTTAATATGTTAACTATAAAATACAAAAAATCAACTCAACTGGAATATAGCTCTGTAATTCATTATTATCAGGACTGTGCACTATGTGAGTGTACAAAAGTTGTTTTCACAGTAAAGGGAGGAGAAAGCATTACAAAACACTTTGTTTCTTCCCCTAATGTCCAATTCTTAGTGGCATATTCCGATTTGTTCTGATTATGCAGGAATGGATGAAAAAAGCAGAAAATTGGTCAGTTGACTTCTGATTAAGCTTCTTGCCTAGTTCTATAGATTAGTTTTAAGACACACACACACACACACACACACACACACACAAACACACACGTTACCTCAGATCTTAATAGAAAGCCCCTTACTGAGAAGATCAGTAAAATAAACTGACATAAACTGTGGCTTTTTCTTTCATTTTTTATTGGTTATTTTCTTTATTTACATTTCAGTATTATCCCCTTTCCCAGTTCCCCCTGAAACCCCCTACCCTATCTTCCCTTCCCCTGCTTCTGTGAGGGTGTTCCCCCACCCACCCACTCCTGTCTGTCTCCCTGCCCTGGCATTTCCCTAGACTGGGGCATCGAGTCTTTACGGGACCAAGAACCTCTTCTCCCATTGATGCCTGACAAGGCCATCCTCTGCTATATATGCAGCTGGAGCCATGGGTCCTTCCATGTGTACTCCTTGGTTGGTGGTTTAGTCCTTAGGAGCTCTGGGAGGTCTGGTTGGTTGATATTGTTGTTCTTCCTATGGGTTGCAAACCCCTTCAGCTCCTTCAGTCCTTTCTCCAGCTTCTCCATTTGGGAATCCCGTGCTCAGTCCAATGGTTGGCTGTGAGTATCCACCTCTGTATTTGTCAGACTCTGGCAGAATCTCTCAGGAGACAGCTGTATCAGGCTCCTGTCAGCATGCACTTCTTGGTATCCACAATAGTGTCTGGGTTTGGTGACTGTATATGGGATGGATCCTAAGGTGGGCCAGTCTCTGGATGGCCTTTCCTTCAGTCTCTGCTCCACACTTTGTCTCCATATTTGCTCCCATGAGTATTTTGTTCCCCTTCTAAGAAGGACTGAAGCACTCACACTTTGGTCTTCCTTCTTTTTGAGTTTCATGTGGTCTATGAATTGTATCTTGGGTATTCTGAGCTTTTGGGCTAATATCCACTTATCAGTGTGTGCATACCATGTGTGTTTTTTGTGATTGGGCTATCTCACTCAGGATGATATTTTCTAGTTCTATCCATTTGCCTAAGAATTTCATGAATTCATTGCTTTTAATAGCTGAGTAAATGTACAACATTTTTGTATCCATTCCTCTGTTGAAGGACATCTGGGTTCTTTCCAGCTTCTTTCCTTATTATAAATAAGGCTGCTATGAACATAGAGGAGCATATGTCCTTGTTATATGTTGTAGCATCTTTTGGGTATATGCCCAGGAGTGGTTTAGCTGGGTCCTCAGGTAGTGATATGTCCAATTTTCTGAGGAACCGCCAGTAGTAAGGGGTTTAAGATCTCCTTGCTTCCTGGACATACATGTTTTCATTTTCATACAGTATCATTTATATAAAGTGAAGATGATTCACAACAATCATGTTGCTGTCTTGTATAACAACAATGGCATGGTTTCCCTATCTTTGTACAAGAGAGTCTGCTGTATTAAATCAGGCACTTTACATGGATTGTTTTGTTTATTTCTCACAGTAACCCTTGAGAATGTATTCCTGTTACCACCGTTTACAGATGAGGATTATGACACAGGAAAGATGAGTTGTGCCCAAAGTCCCATAGCTAGCAGAGTGGCTTCTGTGAGTGAAACTCATCTGCTTGATCTGGACATTTGTAGTTGCTTGCCTGATCCCCTTTCCCCATGCTTTCCTGCTTGGTTGAAACATCTTACAGGCTTGGTAGGGGACACTGATATAATTCAAGGACTCTGACTGAATTCCTGGCAATTCAGATACCTTGGGAAGCTTTTTTTATGGTTTAGAAATGTCAGATCATGGAGGTTAAATTAATGTGAAACTGGGAAAAATCTCTCTTATTGAATGTTTATACAGAACTATTTAGATTTTATTAAGAAACTTATTTTTTTTCTTTTTTAATTTTATTTTTTTGCTTATTCACTTTATACCCCGTCCCAGTCACCCCCTCCCACAATCCTTCCCCATCTTTTGTTTTCTGAGTACCCCCTCCTCCTGTATCCCTACCCTGCCACTTTAAGTCTCTGAGAGGCTAGGTGCTTCCTCTCCCATTGAGGCCAGATGAGGCACCCAGCTAGAAGACCATACTCCATATACAGGCTGCATGTTTTGGGATAGCCCCCGCTCCAGATGTTTGAGACCTACATGAAAACCAAGCTACACATTTACAACATATGTGCAGGGAGGCCTAGGTCTAGCCCATGGAGGTAGATCTGTGTAGACTGGGTATGCTCCACGGTTGATGATTCAGTCTCTGAGAGCTCCAAGGGTTCAGGTTGGTTTACTCTGAAGGTGGGCTTCTTTATACACACACCAGGAATTAGCTGCCTTACTATTTCCACAAAATAAACCCCTCTCTCTGCTAAGTAACTTTTTTAAAATGTCATCTATATCCTATATCTTTTTTCTCTTTTTTATTCAATATTTTATTTATTTACATTTCAGAGACCATCCTCTGCTAAGTTACTTTTAATGGGCATATTATTCATCCCTTTGCACACTGCAGTCAAATTTCCCTAGAATAGCAAATATTATCATAGCTTTGGTTTAATGATTCCCTTTCAGGAGACGGAGAGCTTGTGATATAGCATGTGACAGTAATGCTGACAAGAGAAAGGTTACATTTGGGGAGGGATTAAAGGTTTAATTGATTACAGGGCAGATTATAGAAAGGGATGAATTTATTGAGCTTGTGACCAATACAGTTTTTGTGAGAATTACTCATTTATGCTTAATAACATAAAAACTACAGAAAGTATGTAAGTGATTATCATATTGATTCAAGTCCCAGGCCAGGTTTAACTGGAGGCCAGACTGAGACAACCGGAGCATAAAAGATGTCGGGCTGTGGTATGGTTTGAATAAGGTTTGAGTGTTCATTCAAAGTTCTTGTGCTGATCCTCATGGCCACAATATTGAAAGGTGATGGAACCTGTTAGGAAAAAGTGGGACCAAGTACACGTGACCCTAGGAAGTGACTATTAAAATTCTTTGGAGGATCCTGGTTAGTTTTTGAGAGAGTACATTATAAAAAGTGAGGTGATCTTGTATCTCTGTGACTTCCTGTCTTATTGTGTGACCTTTTCCATCCATGTTCCAGTCCTTTCATTGATGCTGCCATGAGATTCTTTCTGGAAGCTAAATAGATGTGGTCTAAGCCACCGATTTGGCGAATTTCTCTGAATTCCTGAGTTGTGTAATAGCCTCTGAAATTATAAACTCAACAGGATGGGAGTGGTGGTGCGTACCTGTAATCCCAGTATTCAGGGAGTGGATGGGGAGATCATGGTAAGTTCCAGGCCAGGCAGAGACTGTCTCAAAAACAAAACAAAATAAAACAAAAACAAACAAGATGCTCACAGAACTGATAAATACTGTATTTTTTTAAAGCACAAAAACTAAACAAATTAACCTCTTTACCTAGCTTCTGGGTATTTATAAAAGCAATTGAAAATAAACCAATATAAGCTGTGAGCAATTTTATAAAACTTAGTTTACTTCTTTCTTATTTATTTATCTATATTTATGTGTATGTACTTGTGTCTCTGTGTCTATCACACATATGTGGGTACCATGGAGTTGGAGTAATATGAGGTTATAGGCCACTTCAGAAGGGTGCTGGAAACTGAACTCAAGTCCTCTGGAAGAGCAGCAAGTGTTCTGAACTGCTGAGTCTTTCCAGCCCCTTTTATCTTCAGCTCTTGAGACATACAACAAAGTGTGGCATTTCCTAATACTTTCTATTTTCATTCTTCTAAATGACTGTGTCTCCCTACACAGTAACACACTATCTCACCTTCTTTCATTTGAGGGCTTTGACTTCCTTAGATTTTCATTATTCTCTAATCCCATTGTAGAACTCCCTGATTTCTACCTAACTGCCTGTACTTCCATGTATTTTCAAGTAGTTGCCTTCTCTTGTGACACCTCTAGCTGTTTTTCGTTTCTTTCTCCAGTGTTCTCCCCTGAATTCCTTTGTGTATGCTAATATTAATCTGATTGTCATAATATTTGTAAGGTGTTCATTCTCTGGACTGACAAAATCCGGAACTTTCCTAGTACATCAGAAATTTACATTTTAATGCCAACAAAGCTATACTTTTAAAGTACTCACTCCCAAGCTGAAAAAGTTTTGCCCATGGTTTATTTTGTTACATGCTCATTTCTTAGTACAATAAACTTGGGCACGGCTTTTTTCAATAATGTAGAGAACGTGCTATGTTGTATGTACCATGGGGCAGTGATCATTTGGGATTAGATTGGTAGATCTCCTCACTTTAGGAAAAGTATGATGACGATTTGGTTGCTTTCTAGTGACCTTTTTCTTTGTACATCTAAAGACTTTAATTTTCTGAGTCTGTTTAATGAATGTAAAACCATAATTTGTTTTTCATGCAGACATATATTGATCTTACCGTATCACATAATATTTAACAATTCTTATTCTTAATTATTATTCCTAAATCCCTTTATTTTGAAGTAAATATTTAAATCAGCTGCCGGTCAAGCCAACTATCTAAGCTGCAGGGGCTCTGCCTAGCTCAGCTGCCATGTTCTGTGCGCGCCACAGCTAGAAACGGCCAGCCAGAAACAGCTCTGTACTCCAGAGCAGCTTCCTCTTGTACACTGTACTCTTTACTCTAGAGCCAGTGACAATTTTCCCTATCTAATTTCCAAACTGCAGGCCATAATCCCCATGTGATTCGGACAAATCTGTTTATAAATCTTTCCTAAAAGCAAATAATCCCTATATTTTAACTTTATACTTAAATCAGTAACTCCTCCACAATGGAGGCTTATTTATTTGGCTCTCTTGGCTCAGAGCATCCTACAGTTTCTCTCAGCAGAGGACCTGCCTGCCAGCAGTTTCTTTGTTCACAGTTACTGCACTGGAGTTACGTGACTCCTATCAGCGCCAATCACGCACTCACTTTCTTTTTTAAAAAAACAAAAAACAAAAAAAAAACCAACTTTTACTCTCAGGTGAATAGATTTAATTTTCTAGTGAATTTGTGCCCGAAGTTGGTGCGCCACTTTGTTGATGGTGCATTGACCAGGAAATGAACCTGAGCGAATCCTCCTCTTCCTCTCTTTACTTCTCCCACCTTAGCTCCTCCTACACCTTTAGAATTAATTTCGCCAAATCCAAAAATGTGATAGTGATATTTCCAGTCATTAAATACCCAGATGGTGAGTTCCTCGTCTTTTGTTGTCTGTCTTTTCTCTGGAGTCAGTCAAGCTTTAGTGACTTCACTGCTATTTCTCTGTTTAGGAGAAAACAACTAAAGGGAAGAGAGAAATGTTGTTCTGTACCTGGAGTGGGAGAGAGAAGGGGTGAAGTAGAGCAGTCTGGGTGGTGACTGACAGAGGTTTGGTGATCTCCTTCCTCATCAGCCAAAACTTATGGGACTTCTCTGTCACCTTTTCCCTGAAGGTGATTGTTGGTTGTTCCATTAGGTTCCTTAACTCCCCTTTAATTTGGAGGGCATGCAATGATATGATTGAGTTACTATTATATAGTCCTATGTATTGTTATTGTTGCTATTATTATTATTATTATATTGTTATAAAGGACTATTTTTATATCTTTTTAAATATTTAAATAAGATAAACATGATAATTATACTTTGATAGAAAGGAGATGAATTATACGAATGACAGTATCATTTCCTGCTACACAGTTAAGATCCTAATTCACCTGAATTAGAGTCCTGGGTCCAACATTTATCTATTGTGCTAGTTTAGGAAAGCTTCATTTTTGTTATAAAATGAGGACATTTATAGCTAAAATTATAAATAAAGATTGTTATAAAATAATAAAAGAAGCTAGGATATATGTAATGCTTTGAATAATATAGTATTGTTGCTACATTGGATTAACGTTACTTTACAATTTGCTGTCAGAGTCCAATATACTTCTATTCAATTACAGCCTTGCTGTATAATCTATGTGACTTAGAATGTATTTTTTATAAGCTTTAGCTATAATCTTTAATGTGAGGGTAAGTAATAATGGTGATAACCTCACAGAATTATCATGAAGATTAAAAGTCAGGGTTCAGTATAAGATACTTAACATACTACCTAGCAAAAAAACCCTTTAACAGTGATAGTCTTTATCAACTTTGAGCAATGACCACTTTCATCAATGGGATTATTTCTGTTAGCTCAGAGCTGCATCCATGGGAAGGTTATTATTGGCAGAGTAAAGAAAAGAGAGCTGCAGTGATTATGACATACCTCTAAACCATGCAGTTGAATTTATACCACAGGATGCTGTAAGTGTTCTATGTGAGAGAGGGAATAAAATCAAGCATGTGTATGCGCTTTGTGGTTATATATATATATATATATATATATATATATACACACATACATGTTATATATGTGCTTCTGTGTGCATGTGTGCTGTGTGAATGTATGGTTGGTGTATGTACGTGTGTGTATTTGTCAGTGTGTATCAGTGTGTATATGTGTATTTTCTCTGTAGTTGTATATGTGTTGTCTCTACATGCACCCTGTGTCTATTTTGTAAAGGGATTTAGAAGAGGATGATTTTCGCTGAAAGCAGTGATTTGAGAATGTAGCTCTATTTCTATTGTGCAGATAATTTGGAGTTGGGAAATAATAGATGTTAAATAGCTTCTATTATTTTTAACAGTTGATAAAAATAATGCAACTTACACCTAAAGAAAATGTTTATATTACTTATGTGCTTATTGTATATCAGGGATTTTGTTAACTTCTCTATTTTTTGTTTTTATTAGATCAAGTTCACAGTACCCTCATTATAAGATTTTTTATACTTGAGAAGTCACCAGCATGAAATGGTTAAGGTCATGTAGATAGTGTGTAGTGTAATGGAGACATTGGAAACCATAGATTATTTTTTGCCTCTCTCTATGGTAATCACATTTTCATCTGGGAATATGTGATTTCTCCAAGTAAATATCATACTTTATCATCTTCCTTGTGCCTAAGTTGTGGCCAAATAAAAAGAAATTATGAATAACTTGGAAGAACTGTCTTCAAAGAGCTTTGGTCGTGCTATACCCTACCCCATCTTCTGCTCACTATTCCTCCTATTGTAGAAACTTGGTCTGTGGACAAAAAGACATATTAGACTTTGAAGATCAGTAATGCACACTGTAAGGCAGGAAGGAGTGGAATATGGGTGGCTAGAAGGTTGCAGCCTCCATAACAGCCCTGGATTGCCAACCTTTGAGCATTTATACTAGAAAGAAGATGAGATTCTCTCTAGACTTCTCTAAAGTTTCAAACATCCTGAATATTCACAAACAAAAGTGGTAGGTTACTGATTCTGGAGCCCTCCATTGCCTTAGTGCATGAAGAATTGCTGAACTCTACTATAACTGTTTTATTTAAATCTTTATGAAAATTTGCTTTAAAAACACAAACAAAACTCTGCTGTTGCTGCTTATGAAGCCAGGTTTGTTGAGTACAGAAAATTCTCAAAAACAAAACAAAAATCTGGTGTGTATTTTCTTAACTTTTGTAAGCACAAGTCAGTTACCTAGAAAACCTTGAAAGTTCTGTGCTACTGACCTCGTGCTATGTAAGATTTCTTGCATTTATTTCTCTCTTGTGCAAATGTTCCTAATGCTGGGGAAGAATCACTGTCACATAAAGGAAGAAGCTGAAAGATAATTTGTTTGTTTCATTCAAGAGCAGGAACATTTATTATGAAAGCAAAGTAAATTCTGGAAATGCACTGATGGTTAATGTGCAGTGGGACTGTTATTCTACTAGTTACTTTGATCAGAAACCAAAAGGTGTTGAAATTATATAAACTGATCAGTTAGTGACAGGCAGTCTTAAATCGTCCACTATAATGGATAAAAGCTTAATTCTATTATATATGCACAAACATTCTCAACTGGAAACACTTTCTAAAGCAAAGTTTTATCACTGCTTCACTTGAGGGTAGCACAGGGACAAAGTGTACATACTTTCGGTCTATTCATCATATAAGGGAAGTTTTATTTGCCTTCATCTTAGGCAAAATCTGGGAGCCTTATATCTGTGTGACTAGAGGTTAACACATTGTGTTTAAAAACGCACGATGTATATGTGTGATACAAATTCTTGTTTATAGAGTATTTCAAGTCATGGAGCCTTTCCAAGTCATATTGTATACCAGAGCCCTTTGGACAAAAATTCTTGTGCAATCTCAATTTTAGTAGTGCACAGTTTCAAAAGACCAATATAATTTTGAAATAATTAAACTCAAATAATTTAGAATTACATAATTCTAGTGCTGGAGACTGAATGAAGTATACATTGCTTCAACATCATGGTTCCCATTTTAGCTACAAACAGGAATTCTTACCTCACTTTACAAGAAGACAGCTGTGATTATTAGTGTTATAGGGAATTTTTTTTTTAAAGAACTACATACAAGTTTTAAAAAGATACTTTGCAATAGTACTCTGGGCAATGTTTTGCTTTCTTTTCCTGACTTAATGTACTATGAGAATTTACAATTAACATTTTCAAAACTGTTTTCTGCTTATCAAGCTGAGATCCTGGGAGTTTTGATTTTGCATTTGAAGTAGTATAGTTTAATGTCTAGGGTACAGACTGTCAAGCAAGACTTAAGTAGACTGTCTTGGCACTTTGCCTTTGTAAAGCAAGAAACAAATAGATCCTGGTCATATGTCTGTGTATAAAAGGGAAATTTTATGAGTGTGCAGGGATATGTGTGCATGGGCTGGGGCAGAGGACAACTTTGTAGTTTCTCAGATGTCATCCACCCCCACCGGACACATATGTTTCTTTCACTGGCTTGCAGCTTACCAGATAGGTGAGGACAGCTGGCCAGCAGGACCTTGGATGGGTTTTATCTCTGCCTCCCCAGTATTGCAATTATAAGTGCTTTCCACCAAATGCAGCTTTATCACTTGGGTTTGAAATAAGATTCACCTTCTATCAAGACAAGCACTGTATGGAGTGAGCTAGCTCCATGACCCTTTCTCCTTATCTTTTTGAGAAGATTAAATGAAAGAACCCACAAACGTTCCCCCAGGAGTATAAGTTAGATAGTATTTTTGCCCTGCTTCTATATGACATCTTAATACTTTTCTTTAAAGTCACTAAACATTGTGTTTCTTAAATGCTAAAGCCACAGCATGTACATATAAAATGTTTTATTTGGTTGTGAGCCTAGCCTTTACTACTGAGCCATCTTTCTAGCCTAGTATAATCTAAGAAAAAGAGGATATCAATTTGAGGGGGACATGGGGGGGGGCTTGAGGGAATTAACTGGGCTGGGTTGAGGAACAAAAAGAAGAGGGAACTGATATAATTCTATTGCAATTAAAAACATTTTTAAAAGGTAAAACAGATAAATATGAGGCTTTATGTTTCAAGTCAAAAATTGGAAAATCCAACACATGAGTGAAACTTGCTGAAACCAGTGAACTATTTGGACAGGAATTACAGCAGAAAAGTGAATTGAAGCTCTTGATGTCTATGAGCAGAAAAGAAACAGCCATTTTCCTGCTAGAATTATCAGGCTGAAACCAGAAGATGGTAGTGATTGTTAGGCCAGTTTCTTTACTTTGTGTTAAGTTATTATGTTATGGCTAACCTTGGACTCACAATAATTAAGTCATTGTTTTCTTCTTAATCATATTTTTGTTTGGTTCTGAAATATGCGATATATGGGTAGAAAATGAGATAAACATCATCCTCTTTTGGAATCAAGCTCTTTTTTCAATCTTCTGCTATCATAATGTACTATTATACAAGAGAGAGAGAGAGAGAGAGAGAGAGAGAGAGAGAGAGAGAGAGAGGAGAATATGCTGAGAGTAGTAAGTGATTAATAGAGAAACTCACCAGAGGTTGAACTGAATGCAGTAAAGATGGTATTAAAAGGTTTATTAAGTGGAGGTTATGAATACTCCATGATGTGAAATTTACTTTAGCATCCAGAATTCTCTTTCTCATTGCCTGTGAAAAATAATGTGAGTAAGGATATAAAGGGACAGTTTTAAATGGTTAAAACAACAAAATGTCATAGCAGCTATCTTTCAGGAGTTGAAAGTATTGATTAGCATTCATAAAACAATCCTTATCCAGTCATTACAGCAGGTCCCTGGGGCCTTTTTTGTTGTTGGGTAGAGCATGAAAGTAGTGGCTCTTATTTTTTTATACTTATTTTATTATCAGGAATTCCTCAGATTCTAATCCCTTTCTCATGGGTTTACTTGGCTTGAGAAATTGACTCTGTGTGATAGCTGTGCATTCCCTTACATATAAAAGTGAAAGGTAATTACTACTGTGTTTAGCATCATTCTGTCTGGTTTTCCACACTGTCATTTTAGAAGGCCATTTAAAGTCTGTATTATTGGTTCAAAGCTCAGACTGATCTTGTCCTTAATTTAATGAAAGCTCGCAGCTGTCCTAGATTTCAGGACTGATCTTATTCTCTGGTGAAATGAGTTACTTACAAGGAAATCTGTTTCTTCTATTGGTGTAAAGATTGAAGTCTTAGAAGGAAGTAATCAATTTGAAGTAATATAGTCCATATTTAACCAGTGTCATTTTTTTCCATGCTTAGAGTAGCCAGTTATTAAAATACCATGACAATTTTGTTGTTAGAGAAACATTATTATATAATTTTTATAGATATTGATATGACATTTTTTCTTAACCAAGTATTGGACTATCCCCACGTCCAAACAGCACAGTGAGTTGAGGATTTAGCACAATAATAGACTACTTGCCTAGCATGAGTACCCTTGGTTTCATACCCAGTATAACAAACGGAAAAAGGTGGAAGTGGAAAAATAGAGTAGAGGAAAGGGAGAAGGGGAGGAGAGAGTACAACATAGCACAAAAGAAATGAAAATAGCTGTGCTTCAGACCTCATTGTCAGTACCTATGAAACCATGTTAGCAACTAAGAAATTGTATAGAGGGGAGAGTGACATAGATTTTCTCTACAAAGAGTTTCTTTTTAAATAATATTGTCTGGATCAGGTAACTATCTTGGTCAGTGTGCTATTGCTGTGAAGAACACCATGACCATGGCAACTCATATTTTAAAAAGCATTTACTTGCGCCTTGCTTACAGTTTCAGAGTTTTAGTCCATATTCCCGTGACAGGGAGCATGGTGGCAGTCAGGCAGTCATAGTAGTTGAGAATTCTACATCCAGATATGCAGGCAACAGGAAGAAAGAGACACAGGGCCTGGCTTGAACTTTTGAAACCCCAAAGCCCACCCCACATGACACACTTTCTCCAACAATGCCACATTTTCAAATAGTGCTCCTTCCTGGTGACAAGGCATTCAAATTGGAGGACAGCGACCCACTTTATGGGTTTCCAAAATTAAACTCAGGATGTCAGGCTTGACACTGAGCACATCTCTTCACTGAGCCATCACACACCGAACCATCTCCTTGGCCCCTAAAGTCTCAGTTCTTCACAGAATATAATTCATTAGTTTTTAGAATGGTTATTTTAATGATGAAAACTAAACATTTAAGTTGTAGAACATTGACACTGTGCTTCCTTACTCCATCACTTCAAGAGAAGGAACAACTCCCTCCTTATGAGACTCAGTATCTAAAGGGTTTATGTTAGTTCTTACTTAGAGGGACAGTTCATATCATTAAACTTTTTCATTTTATTTTATGTTTATGTCTGCATTTATGTCTGTGCATCACATGCATTCATAGAAGCTGAGGTCAGAAGATGTCAGATCCCCAGAACTGGGGCTACAGATGTTTGTGAGTGCTTGCAGTAGAGTCTGGGTTCTCTCGAAGAGCAGCAAGTATTCTGAGCCATCTCCCCAACACCTAATTTTCTTTTTTAACTCTACTACTTGATGTTCTATTCACCGTTCTTTTCTGATTCTTGTTTTCTTTCATTGTTTGTGCACCAAATACTCTTTACCAGGTCTTGGAGATTTATATGGTGAACACAAAACACATTTCTTGCTCTCAGATACAGTGTTGTCTAAGGAAAGAACTTGACCAACATACTGTTTCATACTCTCATGGCCTTCTCCATCCCAGTTTTTCTGTGGAGTTCTCAGTAGAATCACTATTGCTTAGCCTCTTTCATACATGCACATTCCTGTGTACTCCTAGGCTTTTTGAGGACTCAAGACAAAAGTCAGAAATTACATTAGTTAACATGGTAACTCTTCCTTTTATCCTTAGGGTTGAGTACTAATTTCACTCATCCCTAATTTTCTAGCCTAGTGACCAGTTTGTAACTTGATACTGTTGGAAGTTTGGCTTTCTCTTCTTTCATGTGGATTTAGAACCCAACTCTGAGTTGTTGCTATTTTAACATAAAGTAGATACTAGACAAGGAATATTATCTTTGTGTTGACAAGCTTCATAACAAATGTTAATTGCACTGACATTCTTGGCTCTCAACTGGTGAAAGCCTCAATCAGAGTCTAGGATGAGGGGGCTCCTCTCCTCTGATGTCTCTATCATTTTTCTTTCCTTTCTGTCTTGCTTCTGTGCTGTGTCATCAAATGTTGACAAAGTAGTGATTTAATTTTCTTTATTCTTCCACCTTATTTCTTATTATCTTTTGTCTACTTCATTTTTCTTTTTTAAAATTCTTTTACCATTTTCTTGTTACTTTCCATCCCATTTCTCAAAAATCAAAGCAAACCAACAAACCAAACCAACCAACCAACCAACCAACCAACCAACCAACCAACCAAAGACCTCAGCTATTATTAGCACTCTGACTGTGTGATCCTACCCAGTGTTGATTGGCTTTGCCTGACTTTTTTTGATATTTGCTTTATTGCATCTGTTTATTTCTCCATTGATTCATGTAATATTTTGATATATTTTAGAAAAAACTAAAGTTATCTACATGGGACTCTGATTATTCCTAAAAGTGACTTTCCATTTTCTGAAATTATTTTGTTATTTCATTATTAACATGTGGTTTTACCCCTGTTATCAGCTCTGAGAACAACTTTGGGAAATCTTGAATTTTGTGTACTCCATAAAAGGTAGACAGTAAGAGCAACTAACTGCTAGCAGGAAATATCTTATCATCCCAGACTTATGTGTCTGAAAGAGCTCCAAAAAGTAATAGAACATAATATTAAGCAATGTCAAGTATATCAACTTTATGTATTAGAAAACTTGGGCCACTAGGTGTTACAGTAGATGAAGGGAGCTGCCATGTTGCCAAGCCTTGTGACCTAAGTTCAATTTCCTGGATCCATATGATGCAATGTTAAAAGGCCAAAAGGTGCCCTTTGACCTCCACATGTATGCTGTGGTGTATATACTCCTAAGAGAGATGGGAGTGGAAAGAGATACACAGAGACAAGCAGAGAGATAATAGAAATAGAATAAATGTAAAATTTTTAAAAGAAACTTTATTAAAGAAAGAAAATGTAACAAAGGTCTGTTACTTATATTTTTATTGCTGGCAACCAAGGACAAATGCGGTGTTCACGTTGTGATAAACACAGATATATTTAAAAGACATTTTATTTGTCTGCCAAGGTACTTATAAATGATTTCTTGTATTTATTATTTTCTCTAGTTGATAAGTGCCTTTGTATTTAGGTTTAGGTCTCCAGTAGCTCACCTGACATGTACCTGAGGGATGGGTTTGACTAGATCTAGCTTTTTCTGGATCAGACATCCTATGGCTCAGGGCTCATGAGAATTTTGTTTGTTTGTTTGTTTTCTTCAGTACTGACATTTCATTGAGAGCCTTATTCGTGCTAAGTGTTCTACCATTGAGATCAATCCCAAGCCCATGTGAATTAATCCTAACCACTGATATTGAAGACGCATAACCTTGTAGATCTCTGGATGTTTTAGAAAAGTCTGGTCATTTTATAGAAGTCCTGTCTTCAAGCAGAAAACCTGGTGAAAAATATTGTCTAGGTAAGAGCTTACATACAGAGTTGGGATTCTCTAGTCTCATAGTATCCAACACAGTTTTCTGACTTACTTAGGTACTCCATGTAAGTAGTTCATAGACTTACATGCAAGCACACAACTTTATAGAATCACTAAAATTATATTTTAAAATATCAGCATATATAAAGCTCCAGAGCAGTGTGTGCCAGTCTGTTAAGTGTTTGTGGTCACCAGTGCCATTATGGATCAGTGAAGACTCTGTTTCTTTTATCTTGAAAACAGTATCCTCCCAGAATGATGCCCAGAAATTTATAGCAGATAGTGAAATCATGAGATGCAGGTGCTCAATTTCTGTGAACTGTTTTGAAGTCTTTCTAAACCACCTATTATAACTGGAGTTCCGTGTCCTTAAAACATAGTGCAGGCTGCTTCTTGAGACTCAGAAACTGATTTATAAAATGAAAATGCCATGACATCAAATATTAATATTTTGCTATCAGCAGGCAGTCCAAATATTAATGGCTGGTGTGCATTTGAAAGCCTACTTAACTGCGAATTTTATTAGGATCATTTCTCAGTGCTAAAGTTATAAATGGCCTTATAAATGAGAAATTAGCCACCCCTCTAGGGAGCAGCAGTTTCTTTGAAATCTTAATTAACTGATCATATTGATCTTCTCGTCCTTTATTTGCGAGCAAATTGTTAAATGTTGAAAAAACATCATCCAGCTGGAATAGTCTAAGCAACAGGAGCACCATTCTCTTATATATTTAAACATACTTGGACATGAGAAAGAATTTTGAATTGGTTCATATTCTTGTTTTAAGTTTTGGGTGTGTGTTATTTTGTGGTGTTTTTTGTTATTCTTGTTTTTTTGTTTTCATCCTTTGTGCCTTAAAAAAATTATGCTGGAGGTTGGGAAGATGAGTCAGCATTTAAGAGCCCTAGCTGCTTTTACAGAGGCCCTGGGTTCTATTGCTAGCACTGACAATCCCGTACCAAGGAAATGTGCTTTCCTCTTTTGGTGTCTGCAGGTTACAGACATACACATGATACACAGAACACATGCAGGGAAATCACCATACACATAAAATAAAATTTAAAAATTTTAAAGTACAGGAAATTATAGCGTAAATCTAGGAATTTTTAAATGGTTAAACACAGAGATACAAAGTATAGAATGTTAGCTATAGTAGGATTTTTTTTAATAAAAATAAGAATTTTTAAAGAAGTCAATTTTAACATAATAAGGATAAGCTAATCCACTGTGAAGTAACATCTAGAAAAGATCAGAGTGGTGCAATGAAAATATAAAGGGGAAAACGCAGTAGCTCCCCCTCCGCCACCCCCGACCCCCCATTTTTAAAGACAGGGTTTCTCTGTGTATCTCTGGCTGTCCTGGAACTCTCTCTGTAGACCAGGCTGGCTTCAAACTCACAATCTGCCTACCTCTTCCTCCTGAGTGCTATGAATAAAAGCGTGCACCACCGTTGCCTGGCTGTATTAGCTCTTTTACTTACATAACTTTTGTAGAGGTACATTATACATTTTTATGTAAAACTTCTGGGAGATGGCTTAGCACTTTGCTGTCAGATCTGATCAACTGAGTTCTATCCCTGGGAAGTAGGAAAGAATCTATTTCTACAGGCTGGACACCCCAGTGTGGGGGAATTTGTGGGTGGGGAGGTGGGAGTGGGAGGGTAAGTGGGGGCATATCCTCATAGAAGCAGGAGAAGAGGGGATGGGATAGGGGGTCCTGGGTGGGAGGAAATGGGAAAAGGGTATCACATCTGAAATGTAAATAAAATATCCAATTTAAAAAAAAAAGAATCTACTTCCATGATGAATTCATGGTTCCATTCCCAAGCTCAGGTTCCACTGAATCTGGACATTGCCGCCACGTCTCCTGCAAAAATGGCAGGGTTTGGGTGCCCTCTTTTCTCAAAGAAAATGATTTAAACTTTTTTTTTTTTTTTTCTAAAAAAAGAATCTACTTCCATAAGTTGTCCTTTGATTTTCATACTTGTGACACAAGTGTAAACACACATAGACATGCACACCACACGCACACAAATCTTCTACCATCACTTTTGAAAGTAATTACCAAAACTAATGTAATCATTGAAAAAGATTTTAGATTAATTTTTTGGGCTCTAATGTTTTGCCTGTACATATATGTGTGTGTGTATGTTTGTGTGTGTGTGTGTGTGTGTGTGTGTGTGTGTGTGTGTGTGTGTGTGATGTGCATGCCTGGTGCCCACAGAGGTTAATAGAGGGCATAAGATCCCTTGGAACTGTAGTTGTGGATGGTTGTGAGCCACCACCTCAG
The DNA here is from genome assembly GCA_021653895.1 of Mastomys natalensis. NCBI lineage: Eukaryota > Metazoa > Chordata > Mammalia > Rodentia > Muridae > Mastomys > Mastomys natalensis. The sequence goes on along the minus strand of JAJTUV010000660.1, from coordinate 571,875 downwards.
TCTTCTTAAAGAACAAGTGCATTTAACCACTGAGCCACCCCTACTGCTTCTAATGTAATTTTTGAAAAAAGAAAAAAAAAAAAAACACCAAGAACTTTTAAAAGTACAGTGGGTTTTGGGTTAGTTTGCTTTTCACTTTACAATTGTTTTACTTGTGTTTTAATTGTCAGATATACAAATGAGGATTTCAAATATTAGCTATTTAATAAAAAGTGTAGATAAAGTAGTTCCTTATGTCACTTGATTTAATAGAAATAAACTGGAGAAATTTGACTTCTCCGATTTATTTGCTGCTTTTTATCAGATTTAGGATGATGTCTCTTTTAAATGTCATGCAAATTTATATAGTATCATATTTTCGACTTTAGAACTATCTTTCAGGCAGGAGGAATAGCATATATATGTGTGTGTGTGTGTGTGTGTGTGTGTGTGTGTGTGTGTGTGTATGTATATGCATATGATTATAATGTGTGTTAGTGGTGAATCTTCCTGATCTTGTATTTAACAGTACTCTTTGTGTATGAAGCCTAAGGCATAAACAACAATAGAAAAATTTTGGCCATTATTAAAACTTTAAATTTTTGAATCAGTGGATACCATCAAGAAATGGAAAACAATCACAAAGAATAGTACAGATCTAGAATCCAGAATATATAAAGGACTGATATGAACGAATAAAAAGTCAACCCAATAGCTGTGTCCTTAGAGGTCTGTCAGAGTTTGACATATTCAGAGGACAGATGCTCACAGCTAACCACTGAACTGATCATGAGGTTCCCAATGGAGGAGTTAGAGTGAAGACTGAAGGACCTGAAAGGGTTTGTGGCCCCATGAGGAGAGCAACAATACCAACCAACCAGAGCTCCCAGGGTCTAAACCACCAGCCTGGGAGCACATAGGGAGGGACCCATGGCTCCAGCTGTATATGTAAGGGAGGATGGCCCTGTTGGGCATAGGTGGGAGAGGAGATCCTTGGTCCCTTGAAGGCTGGATGCCGTGTGGGGGGGAATTCGAGGATGGGGAGGTGGGAGTGGGGGGGTAGGTAGGGGCACATCTGCAGAGAAGCAGGAGGGGGGCGATGGGATAAGGGGGAATGGGGGGAATGGGGTAAGGGGATAACATCTGAAATGTAAATAAAATATCTAATTAAAAAAAGGAAAAAAAAAAGAAAAAATGAGAGTAAATATTTCTCTAAAGAAAAATGTACATATTTAGTTAGCATATAAAAAGATATGTGATGACAAAAACCATCAGAGAAGTGCAGATCAAGTCCACAATGATATACCCCCTTTTACTCACTTATCTGCTTCTTATATACTGCTGTTCAGGATCTGAAAATACTTCAGCTGCTTTGGATATCACAGAGTTCCTACAGAGCACAGCAATGTCATCCACATACACGTACCTGTAAAAACTACAAGCATATACTTACAAGTAGGTATTTATAGGATCATTGCTCAAAACAACAAAAATAAATTCCCTAATATTCATAATATAAACAGAGTGTGCTAAAGCCATACAGTGTAATATAATTGAAAAACAAAAACAAAAAGAAAGGAAAATTGTTTCATGGTATAACCTGGATGGATTTTTAAGATGATATGTTAAATGAAATAACCATAGAACATGAATGGATTCTACAAGTGATAAATTAAATTAAAGTAACCAAGCACCAAGGACCATATGTTATAATGATTCTGATCATATGAATGCTGGGAATAGTTGAATTTATAGAAGCAGAAAGTAGAAAGAAGCCTTCCAAGGGCTGGAGGAGATAAGAGTCTGAGGGGGAGTGGTGAGTACCGAACACTATGATGTCTACCTGGGGCTTAGGAGGCTGTTACCTAGTCTTGTGACAGATGCGCAGCTCTGACTGCTCAAAGCCTAACACTGGGAAGAAGGAAGTATATGTGAGGAGAGTTAGTGACAGTGGGTTATGAAATGACAAGAAAGAATGCTTCAAGAAGACGATGGATTTAGCTTTTAGTAAATCAGGTTGATGTACCTGTGAAGCAGTATGTGGTGAGGCTCAGTAGGCAATTTATAATGTAGGTCAGAAGTCTGGAGAAATAATTTGAGAATCATTACTGAGTGGATTAAAGGTAAGTGATTGTGTATCTAAAAAGGACTGTTGGTTCAAAGGCAAAGGACTCATGAGAACTTTACAGAAAATGAGCCACTGGTAAAAGAGACAAGCTACAGAAGAAAGGAAACCAAACCAGAGGTGCTCAGGAAGCCATGGAGGGAATTACCTTTGACAGATGTCTTTTCACCTGATACAAATATAGAAAATGTCTTTCATGCTTGATAATTGGGTGGTCACTGCCATTCTAGCCACATGTTATAGTATTTATTTGAGGGTAGATTTCAACAGGGCTTCCATCGAGTTTCTCTCAAGACGGCATTAAATTAGATTTATGAAAGAGAAATCTGTTTCTTTAATTATTGATGTCAGAACTTTCCTTTTTAATCTGTTAATTTCTATTCTATGGTATTTCTTTTTTAAAATTCACATGTGCTTTTATTGAGGTTGGTTTTCCTTTTCATAACCAAAAATAACAATATAAACTATAGAATCTGTACTACACCCATTATTAAGATACTCAAATTACGTAAATCTCTAACTTCACACAAGAAAGATTTCTATGGGATTCTATTTATACAGGCAGGAAAATTCCTCTCATCAGAGCCTTAACTCTTATGATTCCAGGTGCTGTTATAAAGACAAAGCAAAAAGCTAGGGAATTGAGAGGAAACAAACATTTTTTCCAGTGAAGATTTCCTATCATCTGGCTAACCAGCTGTATTTTCTTATATAGTCAATTAAGGATGGTTGAACTTAGTACAACCACACAAATGGAATTATGATTATTCTAGCCTTGTATTCTGGTCTTGTATTCTAGCATACACATACACACATACACACGTATATTTGCACACACCACACACACACACACACATGTATATTTGAGAGACCATTTTTAACAAATTCATCTCACAGTTGCCTTTTAAAAGTCCTTTCCAGGGAAAATAGATGTTGTATTCTTTCCCTCTCTGCATTTCCTAGGAAGTAAGATGTTTCAGGACTCTTTGAAATTCTAGTGTATGCTAAGGCAATGGTACACAAATTGTTATTACTATCTATATATGTTAAAGTTTAAATATGAAGGTTGTCTCCTACGAATCATGGCTTGAAGGCTTGGTCCCCAGTGCAACCCAAGGAGGGACAGTTAACAGGTAATTGGATCATGAAGACTGTAACCACATGAATGATGAGTTCATGCTATTGATTGGTTCTTCAGAAGTGGGACATAGTTGGGGAAGCAGATCTTTTTTGTGATGCCTTTAAAGGATGTGTCTTGTATCTGACACCATTCTTGTTGCCTTTGTTTCCTGGATGCCATGAGGTTAGCATCTTTGTTTACCTTACTACTGTGCTGTCATGTTGTAGGCCAGAAATGACAGAACAAGGTGACTGTGGACTGAAACCATGAGCCCAAATGAACTTTTCCTGTTTAAGTTAAGTTGGCATTGTTAGGCATTTTGTTGTTTTTCTGAGAAATGATTATATGAGATGTGCTTTAGTAAGAACTATTTTCTTTTCCTTCTAGTTCTGATTATTTCCAACAGTGTTCAGAAGCAAATCATAACTATTAAACAATGACAAAGATTTAGTTTCCAGAGTTCACAGAGAAACATCTGTGATGGCCATGTATCACTAACCTTCAAACCTTTCACTACGGCACACTGTTATAAGGTTAGAGTATGGATTTTGGTAGCACCAGAAAACTACAGAAGTTCTCCAACTTTTAGGTGATAGAATTATGGCCCTCATGCTATAGAATTAATGCAAAATAGTTGCAGACTTAATATTTACGGTGAGTTTAAAGATGCTTACTATATGTCAGGAACTCTGACTGGAAAAGTTTATCTCCATCTTTTTACTGAGTAGCAGAGAAAACAGAAAACAAAGCGTAGAAACATTAGGCACTTGTCTAAGAAAGTAGTTTGGAGGTAATTGGGTTTGGGGCTTTGTTTCATTCTTTGGTTGGTTGATTGATCGATCGATCGATCCATTCATTCTTTCATTCATTCATTCATTCATTCATGATATGGGTTTATGTAGAACAGGGTGGCCTCAAAGTTTGCTAGATAGCCAAAGCTTGCCTTGCTGAGATTTCAGGCTTGTACAGCACATTTGCTTCTGTTACTAGTCCATATTTTTCTCTCTGACTTCTTTTTTTATTATTGGATATTTTATTTACATTTCAGATGTTCTTCCCTTACCCCATTTCCCCCCTCCCTCCCAGGAACCCCCTATCTCACCCCCCCTCCTCCTCTTCTATGTCACTCTGACTTCTAAAATGAACATTCTTTTATGACAATGATTTTCCTGCTCTTCTCATAGAGATGAATGCAGATTCAAAGACTTGGAGTGAGTTGACTCTAGATGGTGCTTGAATACCTTAATATCTTCATAGGAACTCAAAATAATCAGTTCACTTTCCTCAGTAAAGAATTAAATGATTCTATAATATTGGCTCTGTAATATTGCTTCTATAATATTGGCTGTATCTAAATAAAAAATTATTACTGACATGTGTACACAACCATAGAAGTGTCAGAAGCCAGAATATAGAAAATATTTAAGACCATGCTCCTTTATGCTTTTTATTCGTGTTGATAGGATAAAATATTATTTAAGTCTATTCTATATGACACATGAATGAAAAATAGCAATCTTAATTTTGAGTTTGACCATTGTAGCAGAGACATGGGAATCTTGGAGTTCTGTAGAAGGCATTGGAGCCAAAGCAGTCCCTCTCTGGGGAATTTAGATGGCTCTGAGAAACTTCAGCAAACGGGTTTTAAGAACTGCATTTCCATTCTTCTTACTTGTCAGAAGACACATGTGTCTTTCCCCTTACCCAGAATTTCATACACAGAGAAAACTCTGTAATCAGATGATAGAGGGAAGGTTATGCCGCTCTTGTGTTAAGGTCTGGACCTCCAGTGTACAGTACAGTCACCTTAGCCACAGTTCTATGAAGCACTTACTTCGTGATAGGTCAGATTGAGTACAAGTGTAAAACCACTTTGAATCACATTTTATAAACTATTGTGAAATGGGAATACAAAATATTTTAAAAGCTTTAAGGTTGATTACATGTTAAGGTGATACTTTAGGTAACATGGATTATATAAAATGTTTTTAAATTAATTTCTGTTGGTGTGATAGCATAGGGAGGTTGAGGCAGTAAAATACAAATCCAACAGCAGCCTGGGTTACAGAGCAAATTCCAGGCCACTGTCAACTATATAGAAAGATTACAGCTTTCATTTACTTATTATGATAATGTATTAGTTACAGTTTTTAGATATTTTTATGTTTGATATTCTACTATAATTTCATTTTGCCCTTCCCTTTCCTCCCTCCAGGTCCTCCAATGCATTTCTCCTTGCTCTTTTTCAAATGAGGCTTTGTCTTCCAGATGAAAAATAATTTTTCCTGTTCTTTTTTTTTTTACTTTTTGTTTTAGCTTCAAGAAAACCTTAAATTGTCTTTCATTTTCTTCTTTCCACATAGCTAAATCAGTAGTCGCATCTACCCTGTCAGCTTCCCAATGTGACCCAGTAAGACCCATTCACACACAGGGCTAACAATCACTGAGCCGTTTTTCTTAGTCCTATCCAACCTCCTGCCTCAGTTTGAAGTATTTTGTTCTTTATTGGGCAGATGAGAAACACAAAACAAAACAAAACATTAAGTTTGTCCCAGTTGGATGTGATAGGGTCCAGTGGATTTGCTAGAAGCTCCATAAAACAAGGCTAAGGAAATCTAGTGAACTCATTTTGCACTGTAACTACCTGAATGTATTGCTGTTGTTTCCTTTGAACTGTCAAATTGTGGGGGAAAACATTGTCCTTATTTTTGAGTGTTTTCGTTTTGCAGGTAGCCTAAGTACATGCTTGTTAGAACATATTCCAAGAACAGAGTTGTGCAGGGGAATGCTAAGTACTTGTGGGAAAACAGAACAAGAGTCTTGCGACCTTAGTTTCTTCAGAAGCACAGAACTGTTCTTGGCATGTGCTTCCATGCCACCTCCCAGGTATACTGGATGGGAATGAGTGTGCTTTAGATTATTCATTACAACTGGCTATTAGTTGTTTATATGCCTCTATGGAAAAACATGATTTGCTACGGTGTAGCTTGTTCTGATGATTATATATACAGCTTGAACTCAGGAAAACCTCACTCATAGGACTTTATTTAACCCATGAGGGAGGCAGAGGCAGGAGGATCTCTGAAAGTTCAAGGCCAGCCTAGTCTACATAGCAAGCTGCAGCTAGTCCTGAATACATAGAGAAACCCTGTCTCAAAAATAAATAAAACAAAAACAAAATAACCCCTCCCAAAAACAAAAAAATAATCCCTCGAAACAAACAAACAAGAAGTTATTTTTAACTCCTCCGAAAAATTTCCTATGAATTATTTGCCTTAAGGCAATTGCTTGTCTCCAATCCATGAATTATTCTCTAATAATTCTTTTTAAATTTACAATTGGATAACTGGAGAAACAACCTGACCTCTACTAAGGCATAGGACACTAGTAAAATCTCAAGCATAGGTTTGTGTCATGTGCTAATTTCCGAGCGTCTTTCTTAGGTGACTAAGGAAATTGTCAAATGCCAATTGATAGATCGCCCTTCCTTGGCCTTTGATTAGAGGACAGTGCTGAGGAAGTGAACATTCTCAGCATCCGTGTCACTCACTCACTGGAGGAGTCTGTCGGCTCCCTGCCTCCTTGTGTTCTGGGACTTCAGAAGAATCTGCTGTATCTTAATGTGATCTTGCTTTCCAGGTCATCAATTCAGTTTTTCTGGGCCTCTCAGACTCGCTGTTTTCATTAATGATGCTGTCTGTCCATTGTTATCTAGATGTCCTCATTTTCCTCCCTGTCTTTCTGAGTTTAGATCAGATCTTGGTGACTCTATTCATAGCAGTGTCTGTAGCTTTACCTAGTGTCTACTCACTTTCACCAAGTAAATTAGCTTAGAAGCCCAGTGCTGCCAATTTAATATCAAATGAGGTGTTTTTCAGACCTTCAATCTAAACAAAGTTAAAATAACATCTGAATATACTCAGGATTTGCTTTTCCTGATATTGCAATTTTAATAATGTAAGCATGACTATGAGATTTAGCAAATAAAAACAGAATGCCACTTACTGTCAGTTAATGGTAATCAACCAGTATTTTCCATGCTGTATTTTATGTGGTAATGTTACAGCTGGGGCAAAGATAGCAGCTTTTATTTCTTATGAGTTTAGAAGGCAATGCCTATTTATTTAACTGCATTGGTTTTCTGTATAGGTCACTGGTTCTGTCGTAATTGCACTATTGAATTCTCACATCAGCAGCCACAGACAGAGAACTAGTTCATTAATGCCTCTGTTCTGTACTCATGCCCCCATGCCACTCCCCTTCCATGCTGCCAGTTTCCTCCATCATCCTTCTGGGCAGTGGTCCTTAGTTCTGCTTCCCTACTGGGTTTTTCCATCTGTCCCTTGTTCTCAAGTGATGGGAAGTGGGAGTTTCCTGAGAGGCAGAAGCAGAGGTGTCCTCTTTGTTAATACTCCAGATTATAATCCTACATCCTTGTTCTTCTATAAGGAAAACCAACCACTGTTCTTCCTTCTCCCTTCCTGGTAGTTCTTACACTTGCTGCATTAAAAAAAAAAAAAAAAAAAAAAAAAAAAGTTCTGTGTTCCACAGTACCCCAGTTTCCTTTGAGGGCTTCATTTACATTATGATCTCCACACAATATCATACCCATGATTGGCATCTAGAAATATTCATTTGAAAGAATGCAACAAAAATGCTATTTTGGTTTGCTACTTAGGTAAAGTGCTGCATTTCAACTGTCTTCATAAACCTCTTATTTAACCTGAGTTGATGTGAGCAAAATGTGTACTTGAGAAATCTGTGTAAAAGGTTCTTTGATCCTTTGTTCCTACACTTGAGGAAGCTGAGATTGTGAATTAGGTGTGGTAAATTGTTTCAAAGTAACTTCCAGATTAGATTTGTTTCTTATGAACAAAAGTGGGAATCATGGCATTGGCTGTTGGCAGGGTCCCATTAGGTACATTCTGCATTGTGGTAAGTTCCTAAACCTTCTCATTTAGGAACCAGCATAAAGCATTAAGTGCTACATGTAAACACTCAACAAACGAAAATCTTCCTCACCTCTCTTTCCTGTATGACTCTCTTTCCTGTATGTGGCATGGCCTGCTTTCTACTTCTCCAGCCATGTGACCTCTTTCTGGACTCCCTTTCTTTTTTGCTTCTCCACTTTTGTTTCGTAGTCAGTTACTCAACAAATACTTCTTCCGATCTGCATATAGCACACTGTATTTCTACCGTAAATAAGGTGATTTTCCTTCACTGAGGTGAGATAAGATATGACTTATAGCAATATATTGTAAGTGTCATATAAGCATATATAACTTGGTACTGTATTAATATAGAAGAAGAACATATTTTCACCAGGGATCATTAGGAAGGCACTATGGAAGACACATAATGGGCCTTTACAAATGGATAGTATTTTAGATTGGTGGGAAGTAGGACCATTTGGGCAAAGGAAATTGTACAAAAGCATTGAAGCTTAAAAGAACAGTGCAACTTTGCAGCTGGAATGTGATTCAGATAGATCAGGGCTTTGCAGTTTGAGCCCAGAGTTGGTATTATGTTATCGATAGATTTGAGTGCTACCAAGGAGCAGCATAGTGCATCGGGTAGATTAATCTAAGAAGGCTTTATGGGCTGACTAGAAGAGGGAAAATTTAACGATATGTTGATGTATTAGTTGTTGAAATTCTCTAGGCATAAAGTAATAATATTCTGAGATGGGCAATGGTTCAGGTAAGGGAAACATTCCAGGTGACCTGAATGATGGGCTAATGAAAAATGCTAATTATATTTGTGGAATGAACTTAACATTTACTTAATTTCATGCAAAAAATGTTTTGTGTATTAACTAACCATATAACAACTGAAAACTTTGAACAGATAATACTGAGATTTTGTTTGTTGTAACAGGCTTAGTAAAACCACAGAGCCAGTCAAGTTCATAGCTTGCACTTTTCTTTTAGTTCCCAGAACCACCGAATTGACTCAGTTTTCATAGCAGTTATATTTTCTTAGCCTGTATTAGAAATTCAGACTTTTAAAAATCCCTTCTTAGTTATTTGGGTCTGTTAAAGGGAACTTACCTAAAAATGACTTGAGTGGCATAAAAGTCCAAAATAAATATGTATATTGATTAAAGGCAGGTGTGTGTGTGTTTTAACCATGACAAAGGTTTGCCATAAATTGTTTATAGCTCTCAAATTTCTTTTACATACCACTATCCAGAGATGCACTGAGTAGGAATTTTCTGATTCATACCTAAGCCTGTGAGCTTCAAGCTGTTTTACTAAGCAAAAGCTAGCATGTCAATAGTAAATTGTGATGTGTGTGTGTGTGTGTGTGTGTGTGTGTGTGTGTGTGTGCGTGCGTGTTTGTGTTGTGTATAATGGAGCTTGAATCCAGGGCCTTGTATATGCTAATTATATGTTCTTCCACTGAGTAATGCTCCTGGCCCAAGACGCCAAGATTAAAACAAAAACAAACCATATTTAATATAATTTACTTTTGTCAGAGATTTAAAGCCATTAATTATGTGACTTGTTTCTTATTAAAGTAGTGACTTATTTTAAAATGATGTGGTAGGACTGGACAGAAGGCTCAATAGGTGATGCAGTTGCTACTTATGCATGAGGACCTGAGTTTTAATCCCCAGAACTCATGTAAAGCCAGATACTGCAGTATATGTCTGCAATTCCATTATTCCTCTATTTGTAAAATTTATTTTTTTCTGGTGTGAAGGGCCTCATGCATGCTATGTAGCTCCTTCTCCATTAAGTTATATACCAGACCTTTCTCTACTATCTCTTTTTAAAATTATTTCTAGTTTGAAATAGAAAGCTTAGTAAGAAATTTCTAAACAGCCTTTTGACTATTGGGGAAAATTAAAAATGGGTAGGTAGGAGTTCTCACTTCTGTTTTATAAGATGGAAACATCTTTATTTTTATAATTATTTTCATGTGTCAGTTTTAGTATTAGAATTAAGGAACTTTTGGTATATATTTTACTCTGAAATCTTATAAATTGTTTATTCTCTTAATAAGGACTACATGCTTACCCTGCCTGCTTTCTTTATTCTGATTTACCAAGTGCCTACTAATGTCTGAGGCACCAGGGAAACAAAAGGGAGGACTGATCACAGCTCCCTTGAAGGTGGCAAACAAGAGGGGTGGTCCCGGCATGGATTCCAGTTAATTAACTGGCACAGTGCAAGTTCAGAGAACCAAATGGTTAACAGGGTACAAGGGAAAGAAACCGTCATCCTGTGTGTCTCCTCAGAAATCAAATGTAGACCTGTGAGGGAACTCATTCCAATTCAGGTTTGGACTCAAGTTTTAAATGCAGAATGACAGCTCTGTCAGACATAGTTCCTAGAAAACAGTTTTTGAACATTTGCTGGTGGGTTACATAGATGCTTGCTTTAAAATACAGCTTGCTTGCAAACGCTATAGAGATATGGGGTGCGCAAATCTAAGTAGCATCTTGGAAAATGTGCTGGAAAGCAGGTTCTCACATAATGTTGATAGTCAAAACGGTTGCCATCTGCTTTAGTAAGGATCCAGAAGAGGAAAGTTAGCCATTGATGTCAGAGGTAATCTTATCTTCTTCCCAGGGAGTGCATGTTAAAAAAGGAAGAAAAACTGGATTCTTGATGAATTTCATATCATGTGCCCCCAGTTCCCTTATCTCCCCATCCTTCCATATCCACCCTCCATCCTTGTAATCGCCCCCCCCAAGAAAACAAACAAACAAAAAAAAACCTCTCTGTAGAAGCTGTGGTGTCACACATTGTCCACATATCTTTATTTGTCAATGTGCATTGGAAGGCGCCATTGGTCTGGTTAGAGGCCTCTGGCTTCTGCTACACTATCAATAGTCTATCCTCACTGAGGTTCCTCTCAGATACACAGTTTTTGCCCTGTGTCATGGAGATCCTGTAGCTTGGGCTATGCAGGACCAGTCCCTTCATGTACTCTAGCAGTTTGTAGATGGGGTAGATGTTGGGGTGTGCCAGTTCAGATCCTTGATCTGGGTGGTAGCTAAGTTGGTCATCCCACCAGCTCTCTGGCACCCTCACCACCAGGGCCAGATCTCCCACATTGCCTGCATGGGGCAAGGGGTGGGGCCAGCTCCTCAGGGAGAGCTTTAAGAGGAAATGGAACATTAACTGAGGTCAGAAACACCCTGTGAGATGAGGAGTGAGAAGAGGAACTGCCAAAAGGATAGACTTTGTCCTGGAACTACAGTGTACACTTATCTCAGTCTTGGGGTGATTACCTGCATTTCTGGACCCACATAAAAGACAAAAATGTTGGATTAAAAAATGCAGGGCTGAAGCAATATTTCTGTTCATAAGAGCACTGGCTGCTCCTCTAAAGGACCTGGATTCAGTTCCCAGACCTACATGGTGACACTAACAACCACCCTTATCTCCAATGCCAGGGGATCTATTATCCTTTTCTGGCCTTTACAGGCACTGCATGCATGTGGTGCACAGACGTACATGGAGGCAAACCACTGATACACATAATATAAAATAACTCCTTTTTATATACACTCTTCTTGTAATTTGCCTTTATTACAAAAGGATTTCTCCTCTGTTCTATCTCATAATGATTTTTGCCTCCTTCCAAAGGAGGAAGAGTTAAAGGTCTGAAGAAACTGGAACTGATTCTCTTGAATGGGAAAAATTTAAAAGAAAAAAACATGAAAGAAACATGAAATGGGGCTGGAAAGATGCTCAGTAGGTTAGTGCACTTGCTAGAATTGCTCTTGCAGAGAACCCAGGTCCAATTCCCGTCACCCACATCATGCCACAAAGCTATCTGTAATTCCAGTTTCAGAAGATCTGATGCTGTCTTCTGGCCTTCACTGGCACCAAACACTCATATAGTACATATACATACATGTAGAGCAAACACTCCTACATATCAAACAAAATAAATAAATCTAATTTTTTTTTAAAAAAAAACAAACGTGAAACATTAACCAGAATTCAGTAAAGCAAAATAGGCCTCATTATTAGATGTGATTAGAACATTTACCTTACTGAGGCACACTTTATGATTGAGGATGAGTTTCTCAGCAACCAAGCTGTTCATTCTTAGATATTCCAGTTTCTTTTAGTATTAATGTAATTTGTATATTTTCTATTCTTAGGTAAGTAACAACTTATGTTAATGAAAAAGTACTGTTATAGAAGAAATATGGGAAATATACAAGTTGATTTGGTATAAAAATCAATTGCATGTTTCAAAACCCATATTCCTGGATGCAAGAATGGTTGACTCTAATGTAGTTTTCATGCATATACAGTGCCTCATTTAGATCCTTTAGAATTAAAAAAAAAAAAAAACTGAATAGTTCAGGGTTTTTTTTTTTTTTAATGAATAAGCAAAACTAGAATATACTGACTGTGTTTTGATATTCCAGGTGATCCTTTATGAAAGAGAATTAGCAAGATCATTTTAATAGTTAGAAGGCATGCTTTTCAGTTGGTGTGCTTCAGTTAATTATAAAGTATAGATATTTACTTAAACAAATGGTTAATGTTTTACATATACATATTTTCTGAAGATCTATAGTAAAAGCAATTGTGTGTGTATGTGCATGTGCATGCGTGTGTGTGCATGCGTGTGTGTGTGTGTGTGTGTGGTGCATGTGTGATGTGTGATGTGTGTGTGTTTGTGTGTATGTATACACCCACCACACTGTAACAGTGTGTGGTAAACATAGGTACAATAATGTCAGAAGTAAATACCATGACTCCAGTGAGCCTGTCTAGGTGTGGCAGTGTATCAGTATACCACATGTTTGTGTGCGCATGTGCAGTTGTACATGAAGACCAGGGATGTTGAGTTCTTCAGTTACTCTCACCTGTTTTTTTGAACCATGATCTCTCATGGCACCCAGAGCTGACCATTTGATTACACTGTCTGGCCAGTGACTCTCTGAGACCTGCCTATCTATACTGTCAGCTGTAGGGTTACATAAGCTCCCTGGTTTTTACACGGGCACTAGGGGTCCAAATTCAGGTCCTCTTGGTACACAGCCATCACTGTACTCACTGGACCAGTTCCCCAGTACACTGATTTGTTTTACAAGTTATCCAAATAGCAACAAAAGAAACTTTTATTTTGAATATTTTGAAGATATTTCTTGTTTATAGACATGAAAAGGTAGTGATATCTTTGAACTTAGCAAATTTATTTGTGAGATGAACCACAGTGAAGTCTTCAGTATGTTGATTTTGCTGGGCATAGTGGGATGCAGTGGTCACCCAAAGCACTTGGGAGGCTGAGGAAAGATTCTGAACAGAGGAGCTCAAACTATGTAACAGTTTCACTTTAAGAAGAAAAATGTCGGCTGATGTATGAGTCTAGCCAAATGCAGAGTTAGAGTCCACACCAAATTGCCCTGACCTGACACCAGAGGTATATGCAAGAGGTTATCAAGACCCCATCTGGTTTATAATTCACTAGAGGCACCCCCACACTCAGAGAAAGCTGTAACGGTCACAGTTAGAAGTTTTCCCAAGTAAAGGATACAGAATAAAGCTAGATAAGAGGCAAGCATAAAGCCAATAACTAGGAGAAGCACTACTTGAGGCATCCTGTCTTCTCCCATTAGAGTCATGGGCATTTATCTCCTGACATCAGTGTATAACAGCATACATAGACTATTATTTGCTCAGAAAGCCAACCTGTATGCTGATGTGCGTTTTTATTGGGATTCAATCACATGTAGCCAGTATGACCGTACTTTAGATTCTACCTTGATCTATAACTGCTTAGCTTCCAGCCTTCATTCTTCCGTGATATTGTGTGAGCTTAATGGTCAGTTCTAAATATCTAGTAACAAAGGCCAGTTCTCTTTCTTTCGTCACCACCCACCTGCAGTTTTCAAATATAAAAAAGCACCCAAGATCAGACTGAAGGACTGGTTCATAAAATTGTGGCTATGTAGATGAAGTCACATGAAATAGTTTTTATTCCAATCACCTTTTTATATTCTGTATCTATTCAGTCTTTTATAAATTCCCTTCTTAGCCTTGGAGTCACATCATCTGAGCATGCCCAGTGTTCTCCTGCTGTGGAGCCTCTGCACAGACATGCTTGCTGTCAGTGTCACAGGCTTTCAGCTTTGAGACCATCTAGCTTTCTTCAGTGCTTATTACAACCTGCCTGTATCTTATGAGAAAGACCACTGTGCCACTTGAATCCTTTGAAACCACTTTTCCATTAGACTTGTACAGTTAACATTGCCAATATAAACTGTTATCATGTTTTTCCTTCTATCGTTATTTGTTCCTGCTCTTCTTTATGATATTAAGTCTCCTGCTGTTGAGACAACATACAGACTTTTTCTTAGACACTTTGATTCCCTCAGATACTATTGCTATGCTTTCTTGGTCATTAACACATTAAATCTAATTAAATAAAATTGTAAATGGTAAGTTTTTAAGATACATGTGTACCTATAGATAATTAGGAGTATATGTAATTAGGAGTATACTATTCAAATATATAAATTGAAGCATTTGTAAAAATCATCTAGATTATATTTTAGAATATAAAATTGAGGTAATGTTAATCAAGAAAAGTGAATTTTTTTTGGTCTGTTGAAGATACTTTGCAAACAAAATGGTCACAGAATGCTTTAAAACATTAAGCTATGTCATCTCACCCCACCTGTTTCCCCTGGTGTTAATGTTCATTCTCTAAAGACTCGCTCACAGAAGTAAAGGCACTTGACTTAAAGTATTAGTCCCTCCTCACTCTTCCTGATTTATTTCTTCATAATGCTTTCCACTAACCAGCCACTGCTTTGTATTTATTTACTGCCTTGATCCCTTCTTTGAAAATATCTATAGGTGGAGACAGTCTTGCTAACAGCTCTGTGCTATCTAGAATAAGTCTGTATCTTTGCTGGGGGTCCAGACCTGGTTTGGGGGGAGTTGTCTTCTTTTTTCTTGTCAGTTCTTCTTGAGGCTGTGGAGGGGAAGAGTGTTGGCAGGGGTAAGACTTGGTCTTAAGATATTTAGGGTTGCTGTAATAATAAAAGTTTACCTATCTAAGTTACTATGCTACTGTAGCTGACCTGCCTTCTGTGATCCTTTGAGGCCAGAATCTGCAGTTTCTGGCACTTAGCACCTCATCCTAAAAACAGCAAAGGATTAAGTAAA
The DNA here is from genome assembly GCA_021653895.1 of Mastomys natalensis. Classification (NCBI taxonomy): domain Eukaryota; kingdom Metazoa; phylum Chordata; class Mammalia; order Rodentia; family Muridae; genus Mastomys; species Mastomys natalensis. Next base: position 556,502 of record JAJTUV010000660.1, on the reverse strand, counting down.
TAGCCTTTTTACTATCTCAGCAGGAACTGCTGGGCTCTAACAGCCTGCTAGTCTGTGGTCAGCAGGAAGAAAAGACACTTAGAGAAGTTATTATAGAGTTTATTACTAAGTGTACCAAGAGATTTTTTTTTAATTTGTTGGTAGAGTGTGTGTGTGTGTGTATACACCCTATGTCAGGCTTTCATTCAGAAACATTAAGAAAGCAGGTATCTGTTGTTTATGGCAAGCAACTTATTCATAATATGATTGTTTAATTTTGCCTTTTGTCTTTATATACCTGACTTGCCCCGTCCAGCAGGGCAGTGAACAGGGTCTGGGGAGATCACCTGAAAGAGAGAATTGTGGAAAATGGGTGAATGCAAAGAATGACCATTTCTCTATAGTCTATAAACACATAAAGGCAGAATGTGGGGAAGGGGATGATGCTGGAGTGTAGGTGTTCAGGGGGAGTACAGATATCTTCCAGAACAGAGTTTCAGCTGGGGGAAGGTTCAGGGGACAGGTCACTATGACTCTGTCTATGATTCACTTGTCCTTATCTAAGTTGGTACTGTCCACCAAGATTACCTATCCACAAGGTCTATGACTATCCAGGCTGGTAAATTTTCACTAAGGCTACTTGTTTACAAGATCTTATAGCCATCTGTTCAGTGTTTTCCACAGAGACCAAGACTTTGTGTTAGCAGGCTGACTTAGGCCTCTGGCTGATTTTAGGCCTTCACTGTGTAAGCAAGGCTGCCCCTGACACTGACTTATGTTTAGACTCCTCTTCATATTCAAGAAATAAAATTGACCCATGATTCAGCATTTTTGCTACTGCTTGTTGCTCGTTATTTTAGTAGTACATTTGAAGCTAGAATACTCAAAAATTTCTCATTTCATCCTTGGATTTTATGGTCAAACATCAAGGCAGATAAATGAGACCCACCACTGCAAACCCATCTGCTTTCAGGGACATGCAAGCAGACTAATTTGTGATGGTTTATCATCCAACATAAAACTGAAGGAAGATCCCTGTAGAGTAAGAATAGAAGACACATTGTAAGGTCAGCCTTTTTTAGATCTGAATCATTTATTTTCCTACTGGTTGTGGCTAGTGATGGTTCACACTGGCACTTTTAATAGCTCTGACAGATTGGAATGATGCTTATAAAGTTGGATTGATTTTGTGGTAGATTGGAAGTGACAGCACAGCTTATGCTTTAGGAGTGCTAATAGGAACTAATAAGAAAAGGTACTGTCATAGTGCTAGGAATATGAAAAGCCAAGGTGTAGACAGGTGTTTCATATATCTGATAAGGCCATGTGTGAGAACAGTTGTCCTCACTATACAATGCCTTTTAAGTTCTTGGCAGCTCCAAAATTGTTTTTTTTTAAAAAATAATAGGATGTGGTTCTTCAAAGACTGTCTTCCTAATGCTTCCTGACATTTGAGAGCTGTATTCACTTTTTTGTCTACAAGAAGCAAGTGAGTGATGATTTTTTTTTCTGGTAGGAATTAAGAGAATTACAAGCACAGGTAAATAGGCAGCACTGGATAAACGTCTCATGCAATATCTTGGTAGGAAACTTGAATTGAGGATGATTTCAGATTAAACAAACTCTTTATTATACCCCATTGGATTGGTTTTAAAATGATATTCAACAAACTACGAGGTACCTCTGTTGGACCATGGATTTTATCTACAAGATATTGTTTCCCCAAATTTGGAAAAAAAAATTGAAAGGCACCATATAAACATATAGTGATGCTACATGTGTAAGCAGTTCCTAGGGAAGGTGAGTCTACAGATTTTTCCCTATAAATAGCCTGTAAAGTCCAAAGAGTTATCCTGTGAGCCACTAGGCACATGTTTGTCCCTGAAGCTGTCCACCCAAGGCAGTTAGGTCATTCATCATCTTTTCAAGTAGGTTATAAGTAAAATTTGTCACTGTATGGAAAGAGAAACCCTTCACCAATAAAAACCTGGGAGGTAAAAGTTTCAGCTGTGTGGTTATCAAGTTTTCATAAGCAGAATCACACATGCTAACCACTGCTCCACCACTGAGAGACGGATCCTTAGCTCTGTAATGTGCCTTTCTATGTCTCAGCATTCTACTTACCCTTTTCCAGACCTCTCTCTCAATTCCTACTGTGTTAGACAATTCATTTTCTTGTCAAGTGTCAATTTTTATGTATCCATTCCTTTTACACAAACTATTAACAATATTAGAATTTCATGTTATTCAGCTTCAATATTCCATTCCTGCAAGCCTTCAGAATGTCCCGTGGACTGCCTTGTCAAATGTGTGGTAGCAGATTTGGAACCTGACATCTTGCTCTCTTTCTTTCTCTCTGTGATATAAGATCTCATTACCACCCTGCATGAAGTCGCAGCTGAAGAGAAAGAGGCAGCAGGAGCAGGTCCTGACTTACTCACTGATGAGCTGCCGGCTCCTGCTGCACTTCTCAGTCACACTACAGCAACTCCCATTTACAGCATTTTCTCCTTCCTGATACGAGGCAGAAAAGGGATTTATTCAATCTTGGAAGAAGCAAGACATTGAACAATATATTTAATGTGCAGTTAGCAGTCTTTGATGCTTCTCTGAATTGTACAAAGTATTTTCATCAGTAAAATTACTCAAAGTATTCATCCCTTTTTCTTGACATTTAAATAGAGATAACACAAATATTTCTAGGATTAAAATTAGATCAAGGTAATAATCATTTTAATAAGGTTCAGAATTTTATACAATTTTCAGTTTTCATTTTCTAACCATCTATAAAAGTGCTTCTTAAATTGATGTTTAAAATATAAACTACCATATTATAGGTTGTAGGATTCTTATTTTTAGAATAAATGAGTTTGTAATTAGCCTAGTATGTGTCTGTGTATGTATGTGGTAATGTAATATTCTTTAAAGGACTGTGATCAAAAGATCATTTATCATATTTTCCATGATTAAAAAATAGAAAACATTATTTAGCAGATGTAAAGTAATATATGCTTTATTGTTATTTGAAATATACATCATTATGCCAACTGTAGAAGGAGAAAGTCTGTATCCAACCTGAAAGTACAGCTAGGTATAGTACATGCTTGTAAGCCCAGCAATGGGGAGATGGAAGCAGGGGAATCAAGTCCAATGCTAGCCTTAACTACATGAAGAAAGCCACCCAAAAGACAAACCACCCAAGCTGAAAAGATGGCTCATAGTTAAAGAGTGGCTTTTCTAGAGGATCTGAGTTCAGTTCTCAACATTCATGTCTTATGGCTCATAACTGACTGTAAATCCTTTCAGAGATTCCTCTGCATTTTACTGCCCTCTGTAGACACTCTCATATACATGACATAATTTCACAGAAACACATATATAAACATAAATAAAAAACTAAATTAGACATCTTTATAACAACAAAAGTAGAAAAGTACAAAGTATTTTATTATATGAAAAATAGAAAAAACTAAGAGAGTAATATTTTTTAAATTATTATAGTATACCTGAAAATAAACCTATTGCTTTCTTTTTAAATACTGAATCTAAGAGAGCAGTGTATAGTTATATGTCTTGATAAGGATCAGTCTGTAACTGGTCTTAGTAAGTGAAAGAAACATGCAGTTTCTCTCTGGAAATGTGTGTATACAAGTTTTGTTTTCTCCCTGTCTTCTCATGCACATACACACACACCCAGCCTTTAGACGGACATGTGAAAGAACATAATCAGTGGAGATGCTGGTCTAAGGGAAAGCAGTGATGCTGTGTTAGAAGGAGAGAGTTTTTATTACTACATTATTGTTTGGGCACATGTGTATGTGTATGTGTGTGGGTGTGTGCAAGCATGTGGAGCTTAGAGGACTTGTAATAGTGGGTTCTCTCCTACCAGCATATGGGTCCTGGGGATCCAACTCAGATCATCGGATTTGGTTGTAAGTGCCTTTACTTGCTGAGCCATCTTTATGTCTCTCCCTGATGACTGATTTCTTTTCCTTCTTTCGTTCTTTCTTTTGTCCTTTAAAGGCTAGTTGTTTAGGTATACTTTTTATGTTCTTTGCATTTTTATAAATGTGTGTTATTTTACCTAATTGAAAACAAAGTTGTGCATGAATAATGAACTAGTTTTTTTTTTTCCTTTTAGGACTCTGCACAGGAGAGTGTTATTACTCGAGATATTCATCGTACATTTCCTGCACACGATTACTTCAAAGACACTGGAGGAGATGGTCAGGAATCTCTTTACAAGATCTGCAAGGTAGGCCTCTGCTCTCACTTTTTTTAAATATGTTGTGAGGGCTGTTTTTTAGGGACCTATCATTAGATTGTTATATTTTGTTTCTATCTCCATGTTTTATGTGCACCATATTATCTGTTTACACATACACCACCAGGTCCTCCACATGAAACCTAGAGGATGACCGTCCTGCTTCCTGTTCTGAACGAGGCCCAGCACAATCCAGTTTGGCACACCTGCTAGCAGGAAAAGAATAGAAAGTTCTCTCAGATGAGATCATGAGAGAATTGTCTCCACTCTTTGACAGTAGGCAAGAATGAGAATCAGTGTAGGCGATGTTGAGTACTGGCAAATTCCTGCATCTTTGTGTGGTTTTCATTTTGAAACCTGTTATCTTCCTCATCTTTAGTAGACCTAGAAAAAAACTGCTTTGTTGTTTGTAGTTAAAGATTCTGTAGGGGAGAAGAGCCAGTGTATGCTCTTCTCACTGCTGTTCCATAAAGACTGTCACTGAACAGTGATGACACACACCATCGTCCGACTATGCAGAGAAAATCGTCAAGTTTGATGACAGTACCCAAATGATGAAGTTAGCCTTTCTAAAGGGTAGCAAAGAGCCAGTCGCTATTCTCAACTATTCACAAATCCATTTCATTTGGTAGTTCCTGGGTTTTGTTTTGTTTTTAACACTCACAGAAATGTATTGCTAACCAAGAATAGGTTTAAACTTTGGAAATGGAAATGGTGTATCCCTCAGTAAAATGCTTATTACATGTCATGGTTTTCCCCTTTTGTTCTTTGCTTTTCTTCCTTTCTCTTGTCTTCTTCCTCTTCCTCTCCCCTATCCTTCCTTCCATCTATTTTCCTTTCCCTCCCCCTTCCTCTGCTTCTCTTCCTCATTTTCCTCCTCCCTTCCCATCTCTCTTCTCTAGCTGCCTCTGCCTCCCAAGTGCTAGGATTAAAGGCATGTGCCACCACACCTGGCCATTCATTATATATTTATAAAAAGGTAAAAGAAATATTGACAGTTTTTCTTACCACTTTAAAAATTCTATAAGTAAATTATTTGATTCTGGTTCATATAAAACTGTAGAAAATGTGATAAAGTTTCTAAGTTGATTTAGAAGAATCTGGCTTGTGACATATGGAATAGTAGTTCCCCTTGCATTTAGAATACTTTCATGCAGTCAGTGGCTTTTCTCTCACTTTTTCTCTGCTGATACTACTTTTTTCATATGACAATAACATATGGGTCTATATTTGTTCAGTTCTGGCTTGTTAGTTGGATCCATTGTAGTAAAACTTGTATGTCATTAAATTATACTTAAAAGATAGATTTCTGAAAAATAGATGAACACAAAGATACAAGTTCACTGAAGAGCACTTGTAAAATCTTGCTGTCCTTTGCTTTGTTGTGATAATAATCCAACTCTGATCCTTTATAGAATAGTCATTAATACATTTATACATACATTGTGTAGTCATCTTAGATACTATGTGTACTGCACCACATAAATAGACATAGAACCCAACTCCAGGTTCTAAGGATAGTGAATAGAATCTGAATATATATATATATATTTGTGTGTGTGTGTGTGTGTGTGTGTGTGTGTGTGTGTATGAGAAAATATTGTAGAACCTAAAATTTGCTAGAGATATACTTGGTTTGGACTACTTGATTTGTGACTGACCTGTTTCTTCTCCTCACCTCACTGTTATTTAGTAGTCCAATCTTAGCAAGAAACTTTAGTTGCTTGTATAGAATAAAATAATTTTGCATGATTATAGTGTATATATTATACATAATACAATATTTGCATAACTATTATAAGAATAAATATTATTTTCAAGCTACTTGCCCCACTTTCATTGCTTGTTAAAAATTAATTCATACTCTCTGAGTGTGAGTTTGCAGGAGGGTATTGTGTACATGTGAAGGTCAGGGACCACTTGCAGGAGTTAGATCAGATCTCTTCTTCTACTATGTGAGTCCCAGGGACCAAACTCACCTTCTGAGCCTGTTGCTTACCAAGATTTGTTTCTTTGAATCCAATGGGCGTCCTAGTCCTTTCATTTTATAATTCTCATGAGCTATTCTGTGTATGAGCTATTCTGTGTAAGCTAAATGCTACAGGGTGCAATTTATCTGCTTTAATTTTTTTTATTGATAGGATAATATTCAGCAATGTATATATCTTGCATATAATAAACACTAATGATTCTTTGTTCTTAATAAGTTACTTTTTGGTATAATCTGTACATAGAGTCATTTCACTTCACCTTTACAATTCCTTCTTTTTCTTGTCTTATTTAACTTTCACCAACTCTAGTTCAGTGGTAAAATGAAATAGTGGTGGTACAAATCCTTGTATTGCTTCTGACTTTAAAAGAAAATGATTTATCACTTAGACATGAACAACAGAGTTAAAGACCTCTTACAAAAACTCAGTGTTTGCCATATATTAACATTATAGGACTTTCACATTTGCATGGCATTTGCATACATATTACCTCATTTCTTTGAGATAATCCTTCCTCAGTGGGTATTTCCTACAGATAGACTGTGCCCAGCCTTTAAATTGAGTTGACATTACTAGGAACAACATTTTAATTATTGCAAATGTAGAAACTAACTCCAGACTCAAGGATATCATAGTCTGACCTTGTAGTTGAGACATTTTCTGTGGCTCTAGTGCACCAAGAGCTGGTTTGGATCTTCACAGTAGAGGAGAATGCTAAACACTTGCTGTCAGGTTTTAATGGGCCTGTCAATTCCAGTTTCACCTCTTACGTCTTTTTTCAGGGTAGGAAGAAATTGAAATGGTTCAAAGCTTTGTCTGTTGTCATAAGTTTGTTTGGAGAGAGTTGTGATGAGAGTTTAATAGTAGAACGTAGAGATTTCTGCAAATAAAAATGTTTCTTTCTTCCTACCCCTGTCTTTTCTATTCAAAATCATATTTTCAGAATGTCCTTGAAGAGATACTGACTGTGCCTTTGAACCACGTAACTATTTTCTAGTTACACACGTACAAATGTTTTAGATTGTGAAGACAGCTTGGTATGGTTTAAGTACTGGACATCAGGAGTCCTGGGACAGGTTTTGATTCTCCCATAAAGTAATGACATGTCTCAGACTGGAAAAATATAGGATAAAAACTTCAGAAAAACTTTATGGGGGGCTGCCTCCTCAGTATAGATGTAGCCTTCTGAAACGTTCTTCTGCTTCTAATTTGCTGTGATTCTAAAAGCTCGTTAAATTTTATTCTTTTCAATTATGGTAGATAAATGCAGGATTTAACAGTCATGCACAATGTCAATTTCTAGCTCTGAGCATCAAAGGTACACTCTGGGGTGAGGACTTTCCCCTGCCTTTCTGTGTAGGGTATGTATTTGTAGCACCACGTGAACTTTATGTAGACTGACTTTTAGATATACGTGTATTCATAAGACTTAAGATCAGCCCATTGTAATAATCACTTAAAACATCACTTACAACAGTATAGATTGAAGTGACTTTGGACATTCACCTTAATTTGTGTATACTGCTAAAATAATGTTTTGATTAGCACTAGTGCTCTCTGAAAAAGGAGCTACTGCTGGGAATTTAATGAAAGAAATTGAATGTATTATAGAGAGATCAATACTCTTCCTCATGTGGGTTAGTAATTTGGTGCTATAATGTATTGAAAACAAAAATAAATATAACCTCTATTATATTAAGTACTTCACATCAAAACACTATTGGATTTATTTTAAAAACTAGAACATTTAAGGTAGTTGTTTTGATATTAACAAAATGTACAGTTTTGACAGTGCAAGCAATACTAATTTCTGAATAAGATATGAATTATTAACATTGTTTTCTAGACTTGGAGAAGGTATTTATGGTTGAGCATGAATACTTTTCACTGAGTTAATTATATTTTAATAGAATTTTCTAGCTATTTTACTATTTTTAATTAAATTTTCTTCTTTGGAGTATCTGAATGAACCTTAATTCAAATGAAAGCATTTATCAAACAGGTAATAATCTACTTTGTGTAGCTTCATGTCTTAAGGTTTTCATTTGTGTGACAAAGTTCCTAGCAGAACAAAGGGAGAGAAGATTCATGTGTGTATCAGAGTTTTCAGTCTCTGGTCAGCTGGTTCCATTTCTGTGAGCCCAAGATGAGGCAGCACACAATGGCCAACCATACTTTTTTTTTTTTTTTTTTGGTTTTGGTTTTAGTTTTCGAGCCAGGGTTTCTCTGTGTAGCCCTGGCTGTACTGGAACTCACTCTGTAGACCAGGCTGGCCTCGAACTTAGAAATCCGCCTGCCTCTGCCTTCCAAGTGCCAACCATACTTAACAGAGCACAACAGCTTGTTTTGTTTCAGACTGGATAGAAGAAGGCAGGAAGTGGTCAGAGCAAAGAGGATGAAGGACATGTTTCTGTTGATCTTCTCCTTTTGTAATGCTGTACATCCTAAGGAATACATTGCTACCAGTTCAACATGAGAAATGCTGAACACTTTATACGCAAACTACAGTACCATATTTGCCCAAGCAACCCCTAAGAGTCTCATTCTTGAACCAACCAAATCCAAAGGCATGATAATCTTTAGTTTGGAGGGAGATGCTCTTGGATCAAAGTGGACCAAAATAATTTATTCAGAATATGTTACTGTACATGGACTCATAGCTTGTGCCCAAGCCAGATTCAACCACACATTCTTAATAAGTCAATGAAGAGTCAATTAATAGTGGCAAGCAGATAAAGGAAAATTATCCTTGTGACTATACTGGGAAGAGGGCAAACTAGCAAACCTCCCAAGTCTATCTTGATGGGAAGTGGTCTTGAAATGAAATTGAAGTTTAAATAGAGAACTAAAGGTATAAAGGATATGGCCATCTAACCAGTCCTGGTTAAGGTGTGGTCCTGCTCCCCACTGACCAGATATCCTTGTTTGGGCTTATTTTCATCACATAAAGTGGTCTGACAGGTGGTTAGGACTGTGTGAAGTCTCTTTCCAGGAGATAAGTTCCTCCATCTGGCTAGAACCTTTTCCTTCTCCCAGAATGTGACCCTAAGGAAATTCCCATATTGACCCCAATTGTTTCAGTAGTCTGATAGAGACACAAGTGTCCCTTGAAAATATTTTCACAAGTAGTACCTTGGAGGATTCAGGAACCCCTTGGAGAATTAAGGAGCCTTTTAAATTCTGTGCAGGTTGTCTCTCTTCTTCTTGAGTTCAGATAAGTGTCTTTGAATTAGGACATTATTTCTGAGGTAGATCTAAATATTGGCTACAGAGGAGTCCTTTGAACCCCTGGGGCTACCTGCTTTGCCAGCACATCTTTAAAAAACACTCGATTAAGTGTTTTCAGTAGACCCTGAGGGACAGCAGTGTATTCTCAAAGCAAATTAACTTTCCGAAGGAAAATGAATTCTTTCAAGTCTTCTTAATGTTGAGCAACACAAGCCTAACACTAGAACCTCATAAAGTCTTGTAGTTTATAAAGCACTTCTGAAATCTTATTATTTGACACCTATTGTTATTTATAGGGAAATAGAATGTCCAGAATTTCACAAATGATAATCAGAAAAGTTAAGTGGATCCTAAAAATATATAGCCACTATATGTCCAAGGTTTATATTAATTCAGTTTAAAATTTTGTAGTTTTACTTTCATTATATATGTTTAATAAAAAATACTTAGGAAAAAAACTCCCATATATTAGGGACTCTGTCAGGCCCATTTATAAACATCATGTTATGCATGTCATCCAATTACTAGGTTATCTTCCTCAGGAAGGTCATGTGTTGACCCGCATCATAAAGATAGGAAGGATATCAGCTATCTAGCATTTGTAGAAGATCCCAGAACCCATGTTGTTTATATCCTGGGAGATTTCTTAATGTTGCAAGTGAATCTTAGCTTAAACGTCATAAATGAAGGTTGGAAAACTGTAAAATAATACTCAAATGCAAAGAACAAATGCACGTATACAAATTTCTTGTGAGATCTAACAAGAGAAAGGTCAACTTAGTGAAGCTAGAATTGGGGAGGGAGAACAAGTGATTTATAGTGCTCTTGAGAGTGCCTGATGACATTCAAGACTCTTTCCAAGTGCATGGTCCTACAAGAGCTTTTCTTGAAATAGCTGTCTAGTAGATGGAGGTGCAGCCCATACAGAGTCTTTTAACTGAATTGCCTGCTGTGCCATCACATTGCTACTGTAGTACAGAAAAATGTAGGCTTATAAGGATGACTTCAGAGGGGCGGGGCTGTGAAAGTACAGTAGAAGATTGTATGTGGTCATGCTTTAGAAGATAATGTTGCTTTTTATTGAGGAAAGTAAGATTTTTTTTTTCCTAAAAGAGGATGGGATTAAAGGAAGTCTACCTGCAAAGATAAAGCACATTCATGCTTCCTTTTCAGCTTATTATTTTTCTCTCAATTCAGAACTCTTCCTGTGCTAGGCCGGAATGCTGTAAATGTCCTGGACAGCAAATTTAGAGTGAATTCTGTATGGTACAGAATTACAGGGTTTGTATCCTGCTTACTAATTGTACACAGTTGCCAGTATCTTTATAACTCTGCAGCCTCCTCCTTATTCAGACCTCTTCCTGCCTTCTCTTTTAGGAAGATCTGAATTGCTCTCCTCCCCCTTCCCATCTGTCTGGATCTTAGTAGCCCATCTCTTCTGCGAAAGTTGTCCTGCCCACTCTACCCACAGTGATACACAGATTAACCCAAAGCTGACAATCTTATGTGTTACATGAACACTCAAGCTAGTGGAGTTATATTGCCTTAGGGATTTTATTGTGATATTTCACATTTCTTTCTTAGTTTTTTAAGAAAAAATAGTTTCTTGAATACATTGAAAGAGGGTAGCTGAATGGGCAGTAACTAAAGTACCACAGCCTGTCTTTTCTTTCATATAAAAAGACAAGAAGTTGCTCTGTGAAATGATGCTGCTATGCTCATGTATGTCACTGTAGTAATCATGTTGCCATCGATACATAACCCAAGACATCATGCCATAAAACTCAAATAGACATGGTATAATTCTAGTGTGTGAATACATCTGCATATGTGTGTGTTCATGTATATAGAAGTGCATGTATATGTGTGGAAGTTATGTGTGTAGGTATATGTACACATTTCTGCACATGCATGTAAAGACCTGACGACAACCTCTGGTGTCTTACTCAGGAATGCTATCCACCTTTCAAGATAGTCTCTCATCAGTTTGGTTAGACCCATTTCCAGCCAGCCTCAGGGATCCTCCTTTGTCTGCCTTCCTAGTGCTGGGATTACAAGTATACACTGCCATGACTGAGATTTTTAAAATGGATTCTAGGGGCATGAACTTGGGTCCTTGTGATACAAAGCAAGCCATCTTCCAAGTTCCACAATAAAATTTATATATAAGTTTTTTCAGTGAGGCTAGGTAAGGTAGGATATGCCTGGAATCCTTTTTCTTGGGAGGTGAGGTAGGAGGGTTGAGTTCAAGTACCTGTTGAACATAATAAATTCCATTCCAGGCTTTCCAAAACACTTTCCCAAAACACACAAAGTAAAACAAAGCATAGAATTTATTCTTTAGGCTTGAGATTATAGTAGATGATAATTTGAACATAGTATTTCTCCATTGGGGCCGGTCTTAGCAAAATGTGATCTTGGGCATATTCTATTTCTTTGTTTAGTCACACTGAGTACTAATCACCTTTTGTTGGTAAAGTTAACTTTACATACTTGAGCTGAGGAAACATATTATATATTTCATAACCTGTGAGAAGCCTGTCAGCAAGACAGGGCTTAATATTTAAGAAATATATTAGGAAAGCAAGGGTTGTTGGGGCATATTGGAAGACACATTAGTACACACTGTAATTCTACCTGTATGGAAGAAAGACACTTTGATGAAATATCTTGATTTACTATGTACTTCTGAGGAGAGGAGATAAAAAGGAGACCTGAAATTTGTCTCTGACATCACATGTCTTCCAACAACTTTCCTAGCATAATATGAAGTGGCAGTGCACACAAGCTCCTGAAAGGAGTCCTTAGTTCCACCAGTTCTGTCCTCTGTGAAGCACTTTATATCTGAAAGTCTTTGCAGGTTAAATCCTGAAAGGCCGGACTCTTGATTTTGTGATAATAGAGAGTACCTGAGTGCTGTTACTCTGTAGTATATCCATTACCAAATCATGAGTCCCAGGTCATAGCCTGGGTGCAGTGAACAATTTTCCATAAGCACATAGCAGCTTACTTTTGTGGGGGTGGTTAAAAATGTAAAAGATGTGGTAGTCTAGGTTTTTATTTATTTTATTTCATTTTAGTTTTACATTTTATTGTTTATAAAGGAGCCAATATAGTTTTGAATTATTGCCAAGGGCTTCTTTTAAAATCTGTTATATAAAAAGAAGCCTACGTCTAGGAATTGTGCCAGCTATGTTAGATAAGAAAGTTGCCTTGTTAGTGAATATTTGTGAGTACATCTAGCCTAGTTCAGAGTATTTCATATCAGTGAACCTATTTTTAGAGTTTATGTTCATACTCTTCTTCTTACCAGCATATAGGACAAACTTAATAACCTTTTTAGCTAACTTTTTATTACATTTGATAAATACTATGGAATTTGTATATACATGTACATATGTTTACTTATACGTGTACATATATTACCTAACAGTCTTAAACTTACAGGAGAGTTGCATCATCAGAATTTTTGTTTCATTAGTTATTTTGAGTGCGATTTATTAGCATGACACCTCTTTGCCCCACATATACCTTTCTTATAAGCAAGGACATTGTCCCACATAATCATAACCCAACTCTTAGTTGATCACATAGCACTGAAGCATTGTAGCTATTAAGCAGTAGACATCACCCATGTTTACTGATGGTCAGGTTAGTGGATGTGGTGTATAGAAAAGAATTAGAGGTTAAATCACACATTTTATTTAATTCTCACTGACTCTTGGATTTTACCAGGTCTAGATCACTGTTTCCTTAAGTCTCTTGGTGTTACAGTTTTTAAAGATTATAGGCCAGATGCTTTTTAGATTGCCTTCAAATTCAACCTCTTCTGATGTACTCTTATGTTATATTTGAGATACACGTCTTTGACAAGAATTATACAGAAAAGATCATTTGTACCTATTCCTTCTTCTTAAGTCCTATACAGTTTCACTTTTTCCATTTTGTGTGATCTTCACTGTGATTATGTAAATAAGCTTTTGTCTACCAGGCTTATCCACTATGAAGTGTTTTTATTTAATTCCTTATACTTTGTTGAGATCTTTTTTGGCTATATACATTTACACTTTTGAATTATATTTGATATATTCACTCATTTATTTATTGTCATAGCCATGTTTGCTTAAGGATTATTTCTTTAAAAATAATATTTTTGTTAATTCTTTAATAGTCATACATGCTTTCAATATAATTCCTTCATATAGTCTCTCTATTGCTCTCTTGACTCCTCCAAGACCTGCCCCTTCTCCCTTCCCAACTTTTGTTCAACACTCCTCTTTTTAAAATAACACACCAATTTATTAGGGTCCTTTTGGCTAGGTCCAATTGATTAAGATCCTTATTGTATTCATTCTGTTATATTTTATGTTCTGTCACTACTGTTACTCATTTTGATGCTCAAATTATCTCCAAATTGGCCAGTGAGATATCTTCAAGCAGGCTTCTATATTCCTTTGGCAAATTCTTCTACTTTGTGAGCATGGCCTTCCATTATTGCTCAGAAATATGTTCCATACTTACTTCTTATTTCTTTGCTTAGCTTAAACTTACACAGTTCTCCAGAAGACTCTGTTCTTTTAAACAAAATGGTAAGAAACCAAGATTTGGATGTGAAGAGTGATGACTGTTCTTGGGTGTCATTGCTTGAAAGTCTTCTCAGTGGATAAAACTAGAGGATGTATGTGTGTACACATAGATATATATGTACATATATACTTGTAAGCATGCCTTTTAACCTATATTTTTCTTTATTATTGAAAGAGCTCATATAGCAAAATTCAGTACAAAAAAAATCACTTCCGATGACCTCTGGCAGTCTTTAATGTGTCTCTATTCATTCGCTTCGTGCTGTTCTTTGTAGTAGGTTGTCTGAAGGGGAACTTTAGTGAACTAACCACATCAGTCTTCTATCAGATCTGGCCACTGAGATCTCTCCTGTTGCTTGGCTGATTGAACTGAGACTTTCTCCAGTTCTTGGATCTAGTAATTCTGCCATTCTTTTGCAAGAGACAGGTGAGGTGTGTTTTAGATTATCCCCCCTTTACTCAACCTACCAGTGGTAAACTCTGTCATGCCTTCACTCCCTGTTTATGTAGAGTTTCATCATACTGCATACATGAGAGTTTTGGAGCCTTCTCTGATCTTGTCTGTGCAGGTGGGAAACCTTAAACCTGTATGGTGCATTACAAAACCTGTATGGTGCATTATAGGAGTGTAGAGCCCTTTGGAGCATCCTAACCTTTGTGGATCTCTCATTCCCAAGATTTCTCTTTAGTAAGAGCTTTAGGGTTGGTATGTACTTTGCCTCATTTCTATTCATCACCTGCAATAGCCCAGTGCATCAGGGAGAATGCTTCTTACATTGGGTGAGCCTTGTAGGTAGAGTATTGCTGGGAACCAGCAGACAAAATCTGATTCTCTCTGAAGAGGCTCTGGGAACAACTGTGTAGGAGCTCTAACCTGGCTTTGTCCCTGGACAGTTGGGTGTCTTTCCACATGTAGGTTGTTGGTTTTCAGTTATTCAAGGGTTAAGGTATGACATTTTACTGGCAATTCAAAATTCAGCTGCTTTTCTGAAATAGTTATTTCCCATGATTCTGTTTACCTTCATTAACTTTTTAGTGTTCTGAAAGTGTTGATTAGACACTTTTCTCCTGCTAGGGAAGAACAAACTTGGAGTTCCTTGTTCTGCCTTCCAAAACCTCCCATGGTTGTGCTTGGTTCTAAATCCACCTGTGTGTGTTGGAAAACTACAGAATCACAGCAGTATTGTAGATGCCAATTCCTCCTTCTTTCCACACAGCAGGCTGCACATGACTGACTTTCTCAGTTCCACATATTCAATGCATCAAGAAATCTTAATCACTTACCAGCTAAATTCTCACCTGCTTTACTCTTGTTACCCTGGTTTATGTTAACATCATCTGCTTGCGGTAGGTTTTTATTTTACTAAGTGTAAAAACAAAAGACCTTTTAGAGGTTTACCAGGCTGGAAAGTCATATCAGAATATTCTTTCAACCATTCTGGCCTGGACACATGTACAGACAAGCTCATACCTAGAGCCCTTGTACTAAACTGACTTTCTCTTTACCAAGAACACTTTACACAGCTGACTCATTAGCCTCCATCTGTTCTCTGCTCAAGGGCACTTCTTCATGGGCATGTTATGACAAACTTGGGTCGTATAGCCACTATTAACAATTGAATCACTTCTGTGTCCCTTTAATAAGTCAAAAGCTACATCCATAAAGTTTCACCAACATGACTCCTTAAACATTAGCTGAACAAACAATAAACAATAAACATACCAAAGCAGACAGGGAAAAGACCAGAGGTCTCAACCTTACAGGAAGAACTACAGGCAACTAAGGGATGTTGAGAGCTGGAAACAATAGCTACTTCACAGATTGGTTATCTTATTCCACAAGGTCAGCCCTGAAAACATAGATACAAGCAGTATATAGACTGATCAGGTTATATTTAGGAATATGTATGTATATACATATATACATATCCTTATAGCAACATCTAATGGGACAAGAGGCCATGAATTCAAGGGGAAATGGAAAGAAAGGGAAATGATATAGTTATAATCTCAAAAATAAAAGAAAAACAATCTAAAAATTAAATTTCTTTTTAGCCCATTTCTTTTTTATTTTTCACTATTATACATACTACTTTGAAACATTATATAAATTATCTAGTATGACTGTTGTCATCTCTTTGCCAAGAAACAAAGCTTCATTAGAGCAATTGATTTGTCAATTTTGCTCACTGTCTCCACTGGTCTTCCATATTTTGCCTCAATGAAAGGGAAGTTAAATAATTCTGGAAAATGGCAGAGCTAGAATCTGACATGCTGTACATTCAGAGTCAATAATGGAAAACTTCTAAGTAAACTTTGGAACTAGAGTTTTAGAGTACTGTGCTAGCAAATTTCTGTTCTAGGTATCAGAATGATGGAGGCCACTTTGAGGTTGTCATAACTATATTGTTTTCATTGGAAAACACATGGTAAATTTCAAAGAAAAAATTATAATTAACCTTTATAAAATGATATGCTCATTGTGGACTGATTGTTCTGAGTACTGAGTGGATATGGAAATGTAATTAATTGATAATGATTCTAAAAAGCCTGTGGGGAACACTATAAGGGATATTAGGTACTGAAAAATTTTAATTAGAATATTCATGTAGAAATAAATTTCAAGTGTGACACTCTAGACTGGGAATGACTTATGCTAATAATTGTTGTACATGAAATTTTCAGTATTTGCCATTCCCTAAAACTAATGATTAATGATTATGATCAATAACAGTTTTTCTTTTATTTAGAAACTCTTTGTATTTACTTTTTGTAGGCTAGTAGCTCAGATAAGCTATTTCAATTTAATTTTTAATTTGTATTTCTACATAAAGATATGTATATACACATACTCATACAATATACACAGTCATTTTTATAGGTTCTGTACTTATAGATTCATCTTACTTAGTAAAATTTACTTGCAACCTCAAAATCAGCACTCATACAACATTACATTTTGTTGTTGTTATTGTTTGTTCATTGTTCCAGGCATTCATAGAGAATTTTAAATTGTTTGATGCTTAACTCTCACTGTAAACAAGCATCACATTATATTTATTGCTATAAGTTTTCTTTTTTCTTGGCGATTTTGGTGTGTACCATGACCCCCAAGTGCAGCACTGAAGTACTGGCTAATGCTGCTAGCTCCTGAGAGGTTGTGATATACCTGTGTTGTATATATGCCTCATTGAGGTGTGAGTTTGCTCAATAATAAAGAGTCAACAGTATGTGTTAAATCTCTCATTGAGGTGTGAGTTTGCTCAATAATAAAGAGTCAACAGTATGTGTTTAAATCTGTTGCCTTAAGAAGAATCATAGTTACAACCTAGTTATGCTGTGATTGATTGCTAAAAATATTGTAGCCAAAGGTACATAGGAGCCAAACCCTTTCTAACCTGAAGAAAATAATTCAGAATTGTAAGGTCTAATGTCCTGACAACTTCAGAGAACATAGGTACATTGAAGACAGTGCTTGTGTGTGTGTGTGTGAGAGAGAGAGGGGGGGGGGGAGAGAAAGAGAGAGAGAAGAGAGAGAGAGAGAGAGAGAGAGAGAGAGAGAGAGAGAGAATGAGCTTGTGTGTGTGTGTGTATTTAAACTCCAGTGAAAGCTACTTGATGTCTTTTATATGTTTGTGTTCTGAGGTGATACCCAAGTTAAAATACAAACTATTTAATGAGTACTGATTAGTACTTTTAAAATATTTAAGTTAAAACTTAAAATTATGAAACATATCAAGCATGTTTAATTTGTAGTTGTGATTTAAAATAATAAGTAATATTTTATACTTAAAAATTAGGAGAAACATTGCCAGTGTTTTTCATTAACCCCATTTCTCCTTTGGGTTAAGTCTTCCCCTATACAACTCTGGAATTTTGTGATTATTACTCCTCTATATTCCTAGCTGTAGTCATATATGTGATTAGTTTTTGAGTATTTTCTTTATCCTACTCTTCTTCATCTATTAGTAAAATGGTTGCCACAATGATCTCATTTTTTTGAGCCCTTTCTTTGTAATATAGCTTCAGTCTTCTCTCAGAGGCTGTGAGAATCCAGACATATGAATATATTTGATATGATTTATCTATATGAAATTCTTTTAATAATTATAATGTGTTGTATTAATATAGCTCAGTTAATGTCTGATGGAGATTTTAGACTACAGAGGCACAAGCAACATTCTAGAGGGATGATACTGTCAATGTTCTGTAATGATAGCGATGCATAATGCCCCAGTTCAGACATTCTGAAAATCAAATGTATGTATGTGCTTACCTGACTGTATTATACATAGAAAGATGAGTATAAGGCCGAGCAGGATGTCAGTGCAGAATGCTTGCCTAAGCATGTAGAAGGCCTGAGCCCTTCAGTACTAGAAAAAAAGTACAAAAAATATTTAATAACCATTGCTTTAGGCAGGAAGGCTTCATATACACAATGAATTTTATCAAGCAATTGAGTGGAAATCCTCTCAAATAAGACACATGCATGAGACTGGTACCTGCCTAGTTCTGGAATTCTTGGCTTTTATAAATATGGCAGCACTTGAACTTTTTTCTTCTATTTCAGGAAGCAGTAAGTAAAACATGACTCACAAAGCCTGTTTTCATACTTCCATTGACTTAAGAATATCATTTAAACTTTGACATATAACTTGATTATCCCTCAAAATCTAAAACATTAGCTATCTGGATTTTCACAGAGAGTCTTTCTAATTTCTTATCTTCCCTTTTTAATAAATAAGCTCTCTTTGGTGACTCAGCCTCCTAACAACTACTGTAGAGTGTCTTCAAGTGTTTAAACTACTAGTTAGAAAATATTAAGTAAACAACTTTATTTCTTTTCCTCTGAAGACAAACAGGCTTATGTCACACTAAATGGTACATTTGTTCCTTCTCAGAGAGTGCTGTATTACCTATGAGTTGGACTCTTGCCAGTTTTCACTTGGCATGGTTAAAATGAAGGGGATAGTATGGAATAGCCAAAGAGCCTTCAGTAGTGGGTGTATGCTCTCAACATGATGTACCACTGGACATCCTGCAAAACATGCAGGGCAATTTTAAATACATCTGCCTTGTCCAGCAATAGACATAACAAGAGCCATTTTTTTTTTCAGCAGCATTTAGAAAATGGGAGAGTTGTTTGAAGATCATTAAGTGCTTACAGCAGGCATATACAACCTTTTAGCATTGCAAAGCAATGCCATCTGTAAGCTCTCATTCTGTAATTCATACATGCATAGAAATCACTAATTGTTTATAGTTTTGTGTTGGCTCATGAAGAATGGAGACCAAGTTTGGGGGAGGCGGCTTCAGTCCTTCTTAGAAGGAGTAACAAAATACTCAAGGGAGCAAATATGGATACAAAGTGCAGGACAGAAACTGAAGGAGGGGCTGTCTGCAGACCATTCCACCTGGGTATCCATTCCATGTGCAGTCACCAAAGGTAGACGTTGATGTGGATGTCAGGAGGTGCATGCTGACAGGAGCCTGACATAGCTGTCTCCTCAGAGGTCTGCAAGAGTCTGACATATTCAGAGGCAGATGCTCACAGCTAACCATTAAACTGATCATGGGGTTCCCAATAGAGGAGTTAGAGTGAAGACTGAAGGAGCTGAAAGGGTTTGAGACCCCATGAGGAGAGCAACAATACCAACCAACCAGAGCCCCCAGAGTCTAAACCACCAGCCTGGGAGTGCTTAGGGAGGGACCCATGGCTCCAGCTATATATGCAAGGGAGGATGGTCCTGTCAGGTATAGGTCCCATGGGAGAAGAGGTCCTTGGTCCCATGAAGGCTGGACGTCATGTGTGGGAGAATTCCAGGGTGGGGAGGTGAGGTGTGAAGGGGTAGGTGGGGGCACACACTCATAGAAGCAGGAGGAGGGGGGATGGGATAGGGTGTTCCTGGGAGGGAGGGGGAAATGGGGTAAGGGGAGAACATCTGAAATGTAAATAAAATATCCAATAAAAAAAAAAAGAAAGAAAGAAAAAGGTATCTCAGAGGAGTCCTGCTGCACTGGCATTTGGCCTCAAATGGAAAAAGCAATGCAAATGTGACAGAAAGGTCTGAGATAGGGCAAGCAGGCACCTGATGGGAGCCAACATGTAAGTTAAGATTTATGAGTCTTTTTAATATGACTTTTTCATTGTCTTTCTCTAGGCCTACTCTGTGTTTGATGAAGACATTGGGTACTGTCAAGGACAATCTTTTCTTGCTGCTGTATTACTGTTGCATGTAAGTAATTTTCCATGTTCTAAATAGTGTCCCTGAGTTTATTTTTGACAGGTTTTGATATTCCTGTTGATTTCCTACTTTAGGAAACTTATACATAGCATATCTTTTTAAATTATAACTTGGGTTTTAAATTAAAACATTTACAAGACAGGACAGTCCCCCCCCTCTGTGTCCCCTCTCTCTCTTTATTAAACTGTTCATTAATTTACTTATTCATTAATTTACTTATTTACTTTATAGCCCAATATCCAGCCCCCTTCTCTTCCTAGTCCCTTCCAGCTCCTCTCCCATTCTCTTCTTCTCTATGAAGGGTGAGTTCCCCCTGAGTCTCACCCCACTCTGGCACACCAAGTCTCTGCAGGACTAGATTCATCCTCTCCCACTGAAGTTAGACAAGGCAGCCCCGTTAGGGGAATGGGATCCACAGACAGTAAATAGATTTAAAGACAGTCCCCAACTCCAATTGTTGGTGGACCCACATGAAGATCAAGCTACACTCTGCTACATATGCTTGTGGAGTCCTAGGTCCAGTCCGTGCTTGCTCTTTGGTTGCTTGTTCAGTCTCTGGGAGCCCCAGCGGCCCAGGTTAGTTGACTCTGATGGTCTTCCTGTTGAATTCCTATCCTCTTTGGGTTCCTCAGTCCTTGCCCTAACTCTTCCACAAGATTCCCCAGCTCAGTCTCTCAGAGGACAATTATTCTGAGTTCCTGTCTGCAAGCATAATGAGTATCATTGATCGTGTCAGGGATGGGTTGCAATTTGGGCTAGTCCTTTGTTGGCCAATGACAGTTTTTCAATTAGTTTTGCTAACTAGAAGCAAATAAATTGCTTATTTGAAGTTATTTTTAGATAACTATTTTGAATAAAAATATCAGCATAAGCACAAACATCGGAATTCAGACCACTATGAACTGTTATACTACAACAAGGAAATCTGCTAGATTTTCTCTAATTTATTTTTATACACTTCTTCTTCCTGTCAGTCACTTTCAGTTAGCATCAATTGCCAGGTTGTGGGCTTTGAAGTGGGATTACATTTGTAGTTTATGTCTAGGATGAGATACAAGTAATGTACATACAAACTTATTTTTATTCTCCTTTCTGTGTCTTCATTGATTTTTCTGATGAGAGAAACAATACATGCTCATTGGAGAACTTAGTCTGCTCATCAAAGTGAAGCACCAGGCAAGATAGTTGACAGGAAACTTGCCTAGCCCAGTTCTGACAGAACTGTTAGAAAAACTTTCTGGAGCAGGTAGCTATTTTGGCAAGAAAAAATAAAGTTGATGAGTTGTAGACAAAATGAATGAGATCAAGTGTATGAAAACAATTTGGTATTCTATTTAGAGAGAAACCACATGGAATCACACTTTACTACATGTGGGGTAAACAGGGCAAGATAGGGAGGGGGCACATAATACGGACTATATACTTATTTCATTAAAGTGACTTCTTTCCAACACAAATGAGAAGCCATTGAGCAAGGGGAGACATTCATATTCTTCTGTTTGTTTTTGCTTAGAGGGAAAAACTGGAGGGAACAAACAGCCGTGAGAGACTAGCTAGACTCCATGACATTTGTTGGGACTGTGAAAAAGGGAGAAACAAAGCAACATTTAGAAGGAAAAATGAGCAACTTCTGAATTAGTAAAGGAAAAGTGAAAGGTGAAACACCCAGTTCTCAAGCTTGGTCCCTGGCAGCTATGACGCTTTTAGCTAAAAGATTTATATTCACTTAGAGTAAATGGAAGAAGTTTGGTTAGTTTTGTTTTTAAATCTTTGAATTGGTGGGGAGGTTCTAAGACTATTAGAACTGTCCAGCAGCCCAATGAAACTAGGGGCTGATACTTGGGGAGACATCAAATCTGACATGATGAGAGGAAATCTTTAATCTCAGAAGAGTAACCAAGGCTGAGACGATGAGAATGGCATTTGAGAACATCAAATACTGAAATGTCTGAGGAAGAAGAGGAATGTTCCATAAAGAAGGAAATAATGCATTAGCAAAGAGGCCCATCTAGTTTAAACTAAAGCATTGCTTTGAGTCTGGCACTCTGAATTGCACATTTGTAGTAGACTCACAGTCTTAATGCTGATTACCTCACTCTAGTAAGAGTGATACCCCATGGCGCTGTTGTCATGGCTCACCTCACCTCACCTGACTTTAGGTTGCTCTCCCTCTTGGTACAGCATCAGATACTGTGGTACTTCTTGCTTTCTTTTTCTTTTTGATATCTTCACATTCTATCTTCTTGTAATGGTCTGTGATATCAAACAGTTTATTATCATAATTCTTCCAACACCGAATGCAAGTAGTATCTAAAATGGTTAGGTCCCTCTGGAGACTAGACATTTGGAGTGAATGGAAGAAGTTTGGACTAGTGACCAATTTTGTTTTAAAATCTTTGAATGGTGGTGGAGAGGTTTCTAAGACTATTAGAGCTGTCTAGCATCCCACTGAAAGGTGTGTGTTCTTCACATCTGAGAGCCAGCTTTCTTCTAAAGGACCCTTGTCTTCACTGAGGTGAAAAGCTGAGATTCAAGTCAAGGATGCTGCTGCTTTGTTTTGCACAAAATACTCTCTGAAATTAACCATTTTTGCTTTTGCCCATTGTGTGTCACTTGTCCTGGGAGGTGTGAACAAGTTACCTACTTATCTTAGACAGGCAACAGTAGCAAATCCAAGTCCAGCTGGGGTGTGGGGACAGGGTTACTGATGGGAGCATGGATGGCTCAGAGGCAGCTGTATCACCAAGAAGTCCACTCCAGCTTAAGCAACAGCACACAGAAGCTGAACTCCTAGAGCTCCTGGCACAGTTTGCAGCTGACTGGAGAGCCTTCTGTATGGTGGTTATTACTGTTTAATATCTCAGAGGAAGGTACTAGGGACCATTCTTAATAACATTTAGGAAAATCTTGAGACTTCTAACTTTATTTCATTCCTAAGTCTTGTAAGACTTTTAAGTTTTGTTTACTTCCTGGGTTTTACAAAGCTTCCCTCTAAGATGGACTGCTGGAATGAACAGAAATCCCTCTATAATATGGCCCTTTCAAAACACATGGCACTGCATTGATTAAAGCTCAGTGAGAACATAGCTCTAAGGAATCTACTTTGAGGTTCTGGGAGACTTGGCTTATTTTCAGGTTTGTAATTATTTGGAAATGCACCCTGTTCTTGCTCTCCTTTGGAATGAGGCAAATAACTAGAAAAGTTAAATCCTCAGCATTTTTTTGTGCTTCCTGTTTACAGTAATGAAGGCCATATAGTAGTCAGCCTTTGTGAGATTGATCATTAAAAATATCTCCTAAAGTATGTCCCAAAACACACATCATTAACATCACATACTCTAAATTAATTGAATTATGTAGTTGTTGCCATGGATTTTAAAAATAACATGAAAGACAGAAATACCTTCAGAATCCTTAAGAAAAGATTAACTAATATTCAGCATCATACTAATAAAAATATATCCTAATTTGAAATTTATATTATTTTGTGAAATTA
This sequence comes from Mastomys natalensis, assembly GCA_021653895.1. NCBI lineage: Eukaryota > Metazoa > Chordata > Mammalia > Rodentia > Muridae > Mastomys > Mastomys natalensis. The sequence continues at coordinate 532,713 of JAJTUV010000660.1, read as the reverse complement.
ATCAATATATGTTGTCTACTTATCAACCTGTCAGCTACTTTGAATACAGAAAGGCTTTTTTCCCATATTATTTTTCTCTGGTGTCTAAGCCAGTAGATGACCATAGGCAGGGCTGGAAAAATGTCAGCAGTTAAGAGCACTGACTGCTCTTCCAGAGGTCCTGAGTTCAATTCCCAACAACCATATGGTGGCTCACAACCATCTGTTATGGGAATCCGATGCCCTCTTCTGGTGTGTGTGAAAAGAATGATGGCGTGTTTGCATACATAAAATAAGTAAATAAATCTTTAAAAAAAAAAAAAAGGGAAGAAGAACATGGGCTATTCTAAAGTATTAATCAGATACACCATGCCAGGGTCCAGGGAAATATTATTAGTGTCTTGCTGACCAAGTCTTTGTCAGTTACATAAGCTGCTGCTGCTCTTTTCTGCAGTCATCCTTGAAGCTTCATATTAATCATTGCTGGTACCTGCTGCTTTGTGGATTACTGCCTCTTCCTCACCACAAACATTTACCTCAGAGGGATGAAAAATGAAAATGAAAGTATATTCAAAACTAAAGTTTTGAATTTTCAAGAGTGTCATATCTAAATAGTCTTTTAAAATTAGATGCTTCTGCGCTTAGAAAATTTTCAGGGGCTTTGGCAATAGCTTGTGACACTGAGTAGGTTAAGCCGTGCAGGAATTCTCAAACAGATGCCGTTAATCCATTTATTGAGTTATAAGAATATATTATCTGTAGTTAGACGCTAATTAGCATGGATAGTATATAACCACAACAATTTTAAGCTACTTTAGAAATTAAATTACAGTAACCTTTAATTCATTTTAATATTTGTTTAAATGAGGTGATGTAAATGGATTATGTATTTCATTTTCTTTCCTTTTTTATTAATAATTTTACTCATTTATATTTCAAATGATGCCCCCTTCCTGGTATTTCATTTTCTATAAAAATCGTATTCTATTTTAACCTAGAATCTTTTCTACCATATTTATTTCCAAGTACTTTTAAACTAATTTAAATAGAATGTGCACTGTTTTTTAGAAAATCATGCTCATTTTTAAGGTTAAATTACTATATTTTAAATTATTTGGCATCTGGAGAAATTTTCCAGATGCAGGAAGGAATATGCTAAATAATCCAGAATATTTAAAAGTATTGTGTTAAAAATTTCTATACTTAAGCACAAATTCTTTGGTTTGCCTGGTGAAGATATACAGATATACACAGTGATTTTATTCATAGGTGCACTTTAATACTTTGGCCAAATGCTTTATACATATATACAAAAGCACTTTTGAGGAGATTTTTGGAAGAAACTTCCAGTACACAGTAAAATGAGAATTTGGTATTAAAGATCTACCATGTTCCTGCACCTTAATATTTTATTTAAAAATACATTGTTCAATTTTTTTAGACTAATTGCATATCAGTGATAAATTGAATTGTATTGTTCAGTGAAACATTAATCATTATAATACCTAAGGAGTCATTTAGTGATTTTTTTTTTTTTGTTTTCGGCAGGTTTCTCGTGTAGCCTGTGTCGATCACTCTGTGACAGTGGCTGAACTCAGATCGCTGCCTCTGCCTCCAAGTCTGGATTAAAGGCGTGCGCACACCGCCCGCATTTTAGTGATTTGTTTTAAGTAAGTAACTACTGTTGGGGAAACTGTAGGAGAGATTCAAAAGTACTGGCATATCAAGTATTAGATCTTAATTGATTTAAAATATAAATCTACTGAAGTTCAAAGGCATTAACTGACTAAGCTGATGAAAATACAGATATTTCAAAAGTTTCTTAGATCAAGTACGACTATTGTTACATTTAGCTGTCTTCTTTTTTGTCTACATTTAGCCTTCTTGCTTTTCTGAGGTAGTGTCACAGTAGCCCATGCTTACCACAAGCTGTGTCTCTGAGGACTACCTTGACCTCCTATCCCTTTGCCTCTCCTAAGTGCTAAGACTACAGACATATAACCATTTTAGGTATCTGAGTAATGGTTATGCGATAGAATTGTCAGTTAAATGTCACAATATTTTTTTGCAACAAAGCTGAACTGGTTTTTGTTTGTTTGTTTGTTTTTTTCATGATTTGTATGTTTATTGAGACACTGTTTACAATACACAAGAAAAGGGAAGCAGCCTAAATGTCCATGAAGTGATGAGTAGATAAAGTAAATATGAAATATACACAGAATAGATATTTAGCCGTGGAAAAGTTGGATAACTTGTAATTTATGACCATGTAGATGGAACTGGAGATCATTATTTTAAGTGAAAGCTCAGTACAGAAGGGCAAGTATTTCATCTCAATTAATTGATATCCCAAATGGCTAATCTTATGGAAATTGAAATATTTAAACCAGGTTAAAAAGTAGCTACCTGGACAAATGTCATTTGTCTGTGGTAGAACCTCTCAAAGCTGAACTGTTAACAGTATTGTTTTTCATGTGTATTCATTGGATGTGCTATGTTCTTTATATGAAGGAGACATTGAGGAGATATATATGTCATTTATGTTGTATGTCTAAAGGTAAACAGAAATTTGTGTCTGCCTGTTGTTGCACTGTTAATTTGAATGATTTATTATGATCTGGCCCATTCTGGATCAGACTTCAACGTGTACTTTCACATACCCAACCTCACCTCTCCCAAGATTTAGTCTTAATCATGTGTGTGCTGTGCACTCATTGGTCATGAAGGTCTGTTCCTTTCAATTCTTGTTTTCAGTACATCCCACAGTGCTAGTATCTTGGCTGAGCCAGAACTCTGTATAGGAAGGCCGGAAGGCATTAAACTATCTATCTGCTTCAGCAGTTTTACCACAGTAAAGGGGGTTACTAGCATTTTGCCCCACCCCCTTTAAGATGCCAGTTGGTAAAATTTTCAGCTAATTGTCATCCATTTATAGAGACAGAATAAACTAGTTTCTCTAAGACTGGCTATAGTCCTTGGGATGAAACTTTTTGAACAGCCACTTGTGAAGAAAATCCAAGAGAAGATTGTGAGGCTTACTTGGTCTTGATGTTAAGAAAAGTGCTTTAGTTGATAGATGTGCATTCAACTTCACTTGAGAAAAAAAGGCTAGTGTGAACAAATGGCGTTCATTCATATTTCTTACGTGTCTTCCTGTAGATGCCAGAGGAGCAAGCATTCTGTGTTTTGGTGACTATTATGTATGGCTATAAATTGAGAGACTTATACAAAAACAATTTTGAAGATCTTCATTGCAAATTCTATCAACTTGAGAAACTAATGCAGGTAAGGAAAAATAGGAAATTCTGTCACCCATGAATTTGTTGTTATCAAAATCACTAACAGAGTTAATGAGCAATATTTAACTATGAAAGTTTAATGGATACAACTTCCAAAATGTAAATAGATTCATTTCATTTTATTAATACTTTTCACTTCTCAGGCATAAAAGTTGTTTTGTTTTCAAAAGTTAGTATTCCTTGTGTGATTTGAAAGTCAAATAACTATATCTAATATATCAAGTTGGGCTTGATAACAATTTAGGTACCTCATTTAAATCATCAAACAGATACATTTGAGTCCATTTCAATGTGAGCATTTGGTACAAAAATGGTTTAATCTCTGTCTGTCTTCGTCTCTCTCTCTCTCTCTCTCTCACAACACCACACACACACACACACACACACATTGAAAGATAAATAGGAGCTATTTATCTTGTATTGCACTCTTGTACAGTTTTACTTTGTCATTTCTTTTATATGATCATGAATGGATTTTTAAAGAAATTTTTATGTATGTATGTATGTATGTTTGTATGTATGTATGTATGTATGTATGTATATTACCTGAATGTATTTCTGTTTGTATTTGGTTGACATGGTGGCCAGAGAGGGCAGCAGATCTGGAGCTAGAGCTGCAAGTGAGTGTGAGCTGCTGATCTGGGTGTGTGGAGCCTATCTCAGGTACTCTGGAGGATCAGCAAAAGTTCTGAACTCTTTAGCCATCTCTCTAGTCCACAAATAGGTTTTTATATCTGGTCATGTTTTAGAGTTTTCCAAGTGCTCAAAATCATTCTAAAACCATACTGTATACCTCAGATAATGTTGTTTGAGAATTTTGCAACATTTACAACTGACAAATAATAAAATTATCTGTTTATTAAAAATTCAAATGAAATTATGATCTGTGAGTGTGAAGATATATTTTGTTTTTAGGTGGGTAGGAGGTGAATCCTGTCTCTTAACTTGGACTCAGAATTTTCATTGGAATGAAGGCGTTCTTTTTTTTTAATTTATTTTTTATTGGATATTTTCTTTATTTATATTTCAAATGTTATCCCCTTTTCTGATTCCCTCCCCCGAAACTCCCTATCCCATAACCCTGCTTCTGTGAGAGTATTCCCCCACCCACCCACTCCCATCTCCCTGCCCTGGCATTCCCCTACACTGGGGCATCGAGCATTCACAGGACCAAGGGCCTCTCCTCCCATTGATACCCAACAAGGGTATCATAAGACATATGAGACTGGAGCCATGGGTCCTTCCATGTGTACTCCTTGGTTGGTGGTTTAGTCCTTAGGAGCTCTGGGAGGTCTGGTTGGTTGATATTGTTGTTCTTCCTATGGGGTTGCAAACCCCTTCAGCTCCTTCAGTCCTTTCTCCAGCTTCTCCATTGGGGACCCCGTGCTCAGTCCAATGGTTGTCTGTGAGTATCCACCTCTGTATTTGTCAGACTCTGGCAGAGTCTCTCAGGAGACAGCTATACCAGGCTTCTGTCAGCAAGCACTTCTTGGCATCCACACTAGTGTCTGGGTTTGGTGACTGCACATGGGATGGATCCCCAGGTGGAGCAGTCTCTGGATGGCCTTTCCTGAATGAAGGTGTTTAGAGAGAAGAAGATTTTTCCAGGAAGCAAGAACTCTCGTGTTAGCAAGGGTAATCTGTTGTACCAAGTCTTTTCTGTCCACACTTATTTGTCATGTGTTCATCCTCATCTCCTGTCATTGCCTGTGTGCACGGATTTAGCAGGCCAGCCTATGGCAGCAGAGAGCTTGATGCACATTGCAGTTGTTGCAAACAACAAAGCTTCCTGAGCATTCATTCCCCTAAACCTTTCCTTTTGGCTTTTAGGAACAGTTGCCAGACCTGTACAGCCATTTCTGTGATCTGAACCTGGAAGCTCATATGTATGCGTCCCAGTGGTTCCTCACTCTGTTTACTGCCAAGTTTCCACTCTGCATGGTGTTCCACATCATTGACCTTCTGCTGTGTGAGGTACAGTGTCCAGCTTTCATACCTATGGCGAAATAGAAAAGTCTGCTTACAGACAGTTACTTTCTTCTTTTTTCATAGTATTAACCCACACTCACGGACCAAATTTCATTTTAATTTTTAATAAAGATTACGTAATTTTATTGTTTCTCAGGAATAAAAAATATTAAAGCTTGTATAATTTCCACAAAATAAAATTACGTGGCTAAATTTGTGTAATTATATTCCTAATAAGACTATATCTGTGACTAATATCTCATCAGTGTAACTTTTTAAAAAGTTAAATTACATTTTGTGTCAGGGGTTTTTACTATTGATACACTTATACTACAATAGGGAATATGAAGGAGCCCTCCCCTCATCCCCACTCCTGTAATTAATTCCTTCATTTCTTAGCTCCCTTTGTGTATATGGTATTTTTGGTTCCTCCAAGAAAGAAAAATGATAAACATTTTAGATCATGAACTCTCCTTTCCTGTGCTGCCCTGTCCTCCACTCTCTCCCCTTCGCTTCCCCTTCCATTATGACAGATGAAACCTATTGTTTTATGCATGCCAGACACGTGCTCTGCCACTGAATTACAGCACCATCCCATTTGTAATGCTAGGCAATAGGGCATGTCAACTATTTGGTTTTTAAATACCTTTATTGTTTGTATTTATTTACTTTATTCCTTTTAGTTCCTATAGATTTTGTCTGGTTTTTGGGGGGCAGTGGTGTGAGAAGGGAACCGTGCCTCATCCGTGTATATATTCTACCACTGATGTACACCCCCATACCTCCTTATTCTTTCAGATAATTTATTACACACACACACAGCTTATATTGTATTGCCTGTCAAAATGCTAACAAATAAATTCACGACTATCTTGAAAGGTAGTTTGCTGGGCCAGGCATGATGGCGCACACCTTTATTCCCAGTACTTAGGAGGCAGAGGGAGGCAGTAGAATCTCCATGAGTTTCAGGACAGCTAGAACTACATACTGAGACCCTGTCTCAAGAAAGAATAGCTTGCCTGATGACAAGAAAGTGTATATTTAAATGAAAGTATAAATGTACACAAAAGTAAGACTACCTATTTTAATAACCCTTGACATTAGTAGTTTAACTTTAAAGATAGTATTTGAAAAGTGCCTAAGCTATATAAAGTCTATCATTTTATATGCAAATATTGCTTGGCTTTTGCTCTCAAAGGCTCTTGTTGTATTGCATCTGAAATTTGAAAGCATTTTGAAGATGAGGGAGGTTTTCAGTCATTTGTGAAGTACTCTGGTAAGGAAGAGTTGAGTGTTTTACTAGATTCACAGAAAGAGATCTTGAATCTTGATTATGTGACAGCAATTGATATTGATTAATAGCACATATATTATCCTATTCATTTTACTTATAAATTAGTGTAAAATGCCATTTTAAATGTAACCAGTGGAAGAAGGCAAAGAAACTTAAACCTCCTCCAATATGCTATGATTGTCAGAATATACACAAAGAAAACGTGGGTGTTTATGCAAACATCCTGCTCTGAATGATTATTCTGAATGGGCCTGGCTCACATTGTAATAAAGTACTTTTTTTTTAAAAGATACCTAATTTAGATGTTTGAGTTCTATAATCCTAAAACCAGTTAATACTCAAGATTAATTTTGATAAAAGTCTTCATAGGCATTATCCTATGTTATACACTAGTTAAGAATAGTGTTTCCTGAAATGTGCTATGCTAATGGTTTTTGCATTATCTACAGAATGAGCTTGAAATTACTTACCATTACTTCATATTATTTTCTTAAAGAGATTATTTGTGTTCATGCTAGATTAGCCTGTGGTTTCATTACAGAGTGTAGAGCACATAGTTGTTCTGCTAAGTGGATTTCTCTATCACTTATGGTAGAATAGTAATGCTGTAGTTTAGTTTGCTGGATGAATGGCTTTCTGAAATTGTCCCCTGAGCCATGGCATCTGGCACTGTTTATGCATCTTCTGGAACCTGGATTCACAATTTCTTGGGAAACTTAATCTTGAAGATACTTGAATTTCTAGTGTTGAATACTAAGAAAATTATTCAAATTTATAGTAAAGAAATGCAAACAAAATTTAGGTGTTCCTGTCCTTTGTCATTTGTAACCACAGTGGGTGAAGGATCACAGTGTTCGCTGCAATTAGTAAAACCACCACATATGTTGCTCTCTCTCACCTTAGCTTATACTGTGCGGCTGGTTTTCGCTTTTTTAAATTATTATACAAAGTAATGTGTTTCATTATTGCATTTTAATACTTTTTAAAAATTTCTTTTTTCAGTCTAAAAAGTCTTTTTCTCTTCTCTCATGGATTCTTTTCTTTCTAAGAATAGGTTTCCTCACCTAATACAGTAATTTCTAGATCTATTAATATTACAAAAAATATACAATGCCCACTCTCTCCCTACCTATTCAATATAGTACTGGAAGTCCTAGCTAGAGCAATTAGACAACAAAAAGAAATCAAAGGAATACAAATAGGAAAGGAAGAAGTCAAAATATCACTATTTGCAGATGATATGATAGTATACTTAAGTGACCCCAAAAACTCCACCAGAGAACTCCTAAACCTGATAAACAACTTCAGCAAGGTGGCAGGTTATAAAATCAACTCAAACAAATCAGTAGCCTTCCTCTACATGAAAGATAAACAGGCTGAAAAAGAAATTAGGGAAATGACACCCTTCACAATAGTCACACATAATATAAAATACCTCGGGGTGAATCTAACTAAGCAAGTGAAAGATCTGTATGACAAGAACTTCAAGTCTCTGAAGAAAGAAATTGAAGAAGATCTCAAGAAATGGAAAGATCTCCCATGCTCATGGACTGGCAGGATTAATATAGTAAAAATGGCCATTTTGCCAAAAGCAATCTACAGATTCAATGCAATCCCCATTAAAATACCAACTCAATTCTTTACAGAACTAGAAAGAGAAATTCTGAAATTTATTTGGAACAACAAAAAACCCAGGATAGCGAAAACCATTCTCAACAATAAAAGAACTTCTGGAGGAATCGCCATCCCTGACCACCCACTCATCTTAATGAGCAGCCATGAGAAGGCTTCCACGCCTACAGTCCCAAAGATCAGTCATGGAGGCAATACCTTAAGCGAGGTTCCCTCTGGCCAAGTGACTCTAATTTGTGTCAACTTGACAACAAAAAGGGGGAGGGGAAGAAAGAACAAAACCCCCCAGCACACAGAAATTTCTGTGGCGGCCTGCAGTTTGCATTCTCACCAGCTGTGAATAAGGGTTTTGGTTTTTTCCTGGAGATAAGATGTTCTCTTGTTTTTTCAATGGCAACCTTTCTGACTGTAATAAGGTGGAAACTTAAGGGAGTTTAAATTTGCATTTTCCTGAAAGATAAGGATGTTGAGTACTCCTTAAAACTCTATTGGCCGTTTTTATTTTCTCTTTTAAGAGGGGTCTGTTCAGTTTATATGCCAATTTTTGATAATTTATTGACCAGCATTTTGTTTTTTTCATGTTTAACTTTTACAGTTCTTTATATATTCTTGCTACTGTTACATATCCAAATCTGGCAAATTGTTCTTCCATTCTGTGGGCAGTGTTTTTACTCTATTGATTTTCCCTCACCTGTGCAGAACCATTTTTAATTCATGTAATCCATGTCAATATTTCATACACTGTTGGAATCCTTTTTACAATGTTCTTTCCTTACCTGTCCTGAATTGCTTTCTCCTAGCAGGTTTTAAAGTAAGCCCTTTGATCTATCTTGGTGTGTTTTTGTGTATGATAGATAGGTAAGAGATACAGATCTTATATCATTCTTTGTATGTGGCTATCCAGATTACCAGCACAATTTGTTGAATAGGGTACTTTTTCTCTAAGGCATTTTGTAACTATGTCATGGGATGTTCTGCTTAGGACTGCATTCGCTATCAGTGTCTTTTGTGTTTACATATGAATTTTAGAGTTTTCTTTTCTAGTTCTCTTGAAGAATGTCTTTGGAATTTTGATTGGGATTGCACTTGAATCTATAAATTGATTACTTTGGTAACAGAGCCATTTTTGATTTGGGTAACACAGCATAATTGATTCTGCTAGTCTAGAAACTTGGAAAGTCTGTTGTGTAGTGTCTTTTTCGATTTCTTTCTTTTTCTCTTCCTTTTTAGTGTATTAATAAAGTTTTTACTGCAGAAATCCTTTACCTCATTGGTTAGGCTTATTTCTCTACCTCCATAGGTTTCCAAAAGGTGGGTAGGTTATAGTCATAGCATCATGATTTCTAAGGAAGTGACAGAGTAAAGTAGTTCTTCAAAATAAACTTTGTGAGGAACAGTATATTAGTGTGCTTCAGGATGTCCATTCTTTCCACTAACTCATCTCTGTCATCTTTGTCAAGGATTATTTTACAAAAGAGCTTTTGAATAAACTTTGACTTCCTGCCTGTCTGCTTTTTCTCTTTGCCCCTTTCCTTCTTCTAGCTAATAAAATATTTATATCAAAAGCTATTTTTTCCTATGTACTAAATATTCTAGTGGAAGAAATAGTCTTAAATAAACTATATACTGGGTCTTTTTTCCATATTGCTTTGTAAGAAAACAGTACAGATCTTGATGCTTGTCAGTTAATATTTTTTGCATATGAAAAGCTAGGAAATTCTTAGAAAATGTTAATTTTTTCCATAGTCATTCTAACAACAACAAAAAAAAAAACTAGGCAGTAAAGGTTTTACTCAAAGACCCTTTTATAAAGTGAAAAGGAAGACACTGAGTGTGACTTTCCCCTTAAGAAACAAACCATCGTGTCATGTGCTCACTCTTGCATTCTGAAGTTAGGAATGCAAAGTTAATTTAGCAAAAAGGGAATAATTGTGTCATTTTGGCAGTACAACTAGAGTTTTAAAAAGCTCCTATTTATTAGTAATTGTTATTTACAATACTTAAACCTGGTTGTATGGTGTTCTGCGCTAATTCTATAATTTGGTTGAGATATGTGGCAACAGGTATAAATCAGAGTTTTGAAATATACTTCTTATGCTAAAAAGGAATGCACTGTCTGTAAATGTTTAGGCAGCAACTGAAAGGAAAATCATTTTAACCCCCTGCTTAATGTCTGACTTTGAGATAAGAAGCCTATACATATTAATATTATAGTACAAACATTGTAATGTTAACCCACCAAGAATAAAATGCTTCACTTTTTGAAATAACTTTTTCTTAGTATAGCAAAAACTTAGTATAATGTAAAACTTGATGTTTTCTCACAGAGAGAAAGTATAAGATAATCAGCACCAAGATCATATAAAGCAGGATGATCTGCATTTCAGACCTGCTTCAGGTCCTTCCTCCCTGAAGGATAATCCATAGCCCGATGCCCAGTATTGGCATTTGTCTGGCTTGATTTTGTTCTTCATGTAATCATACACACAAACTTCCTGTGTAATTTCATTTATTCCTGGCATATTTATAAGATTTCTTCATATTTTTCCATCTAGACATGGTTTGTCTTCTTCAATGTAACTATGCTAAAGCCTATCCATCCTTATGTTATGTCGTTGTAGCCTTAGAATTGTTTCCATATTAAGGCTGTTAAATGTGGCTGTGAGTGGTCCTGAATTTATTTTCTGATGAATAGGCATACACTTCTGTGGATATACACCTAGAAATGAAATTGCCAGGCTTGAGTGTGTGTACATCCTCAACCTGAATAGATACTGCTGAGTGTGTTCCAACCACTATAGCCATTACCTTTTGAGTTATTTTATTCAGTATAAGTATTCCTTGTAAAAAAGGTAAAATTTTTGTTGTGTTTTTAGATAGCTAACCCTGGGTCAGATTATAATTCATAAATGCAGTAAAATGAAACTCATTTGGTGAAGAAATTGACTTGACTTCTGAAGTACATAGAGATATAGGGACCAACAGATAGATCTCTTTTTTCCTTTTATTAAAAATAAATTTTTTCACATAATATAACCCAAGTACAGATTACCCTCCCTGTACTCCTCCCAGTTTCTCCTCTCTTCCCCTCCCATCTGCATCCACTCCCTTTCTGTCTCTCATTAGAAAACAAACAAGTTTCTAAGGGATAGTAATAAAATAAACTTAAAAAACCCTATCATGTCAGAATTGAATAAAGTAAACAGAAGGAGAATAGAGCAATGGAGTGCACAAGAAACAGAGACTCATTTGCACACTCAGGAATACCATACAAAACACTAAACTGGAAGTCATAAGATATATGCAGACTTTAGCAGGCCCTGTGCTTGCTGCCTCAGTCCCTGTGAGTTCATATGAGCTTTGCTCATGTTAATTTAAAGGGCTTTGTTTCTTGGTGTCCTTCATCCCCTCTGGTTCTTATATTTTTTTCTACCTCATCTTCTTCAGTGTTCCTTGATCCTTGAGGGAAGGATTTGATAGACACATCCCAATTAGGGCTGAATGTTCCAAGGATTCTCAGTCTGCATAATGTCTGCTGTGGGTCTTTGTATTCCCATTTACTGCAGGGGGAGCTTCTTTGATGATGGCCAAGGAAGACACTGATGTATGAGTGTAGCAGAATGTCATTAGGACTCATTTTATTGCTACTGCTTTTTTTTAAGAGCAGTAGTATTTGGTTTTACCCTAGGTTCCTGGGCTATCCAGTCTTGGGTTATTTATTGGTCACTCAAGCAGTGTAAGGTATGGGATCCATCTTGTAGAGTGGGCCTTAAATCAAATCTTATATTGGTTGGTTACTCCCACAAGCGTAGAGCCCCCATTGCTCTAGCATACCTTGCAGGCAGGACAGTATTAACAGTATTTTATCAGGCAGTAAACCTCTGATCAAAGGGTTTGTGGCTGAGTTGGTGTTTATGCTTCTCTTTTGATAACAAACAGAAGAACATCAGGGTGAAGGCTCTCTGTGGGCACCACTTAACTTCTCCATGTTCAGTGAGTTACACAGATGTTATTTCCACAATGAGACCTTGCTGTCAGTTTGTAGAGAGCAACCTATTATTGTCTTGGCAACAGCCTGCCTTGTTGGATGATTCCCATGGGACCCCTTTAGCCAACAGCCCAATTCCAGTACTATAGTCACTTTTGTGCCTGTATGACAGAGTTACCCTGATGGGGAAAATCATGAAGGAATTCACTGTTAGAAGGAGGAACATGGAGACAGTATGCAATGGGTTAACAGTTAAGATATTAGACTCAAGATCTTGATCCTTCTGAATACCGTCCTCATGTTAATTAACCTATATAAGTCTCTGGAGTTCTAGTTATAAAATACGACTGTCTCTCAGGTTAAATGAGATTGTGACAAAGTATCTAGCATTAAATATCCCACAGGGCTGGAGAGATGGCTCAGTGGTTAAGATCACTGACTGTTCTTCCAGAGGTCCTGAGTTCAATTCCCAGCAACCACAAGGTGGCTCACAACCATCTGCAATGGGGTCTGATGCCCACTTCTGGTGTATTTGAAGAAAGCAATGGTGAATAAATAAATCTTGGGGGAAAAAAGAATTTAAATATACCATTACTTATCCAATCCCCCTGTGCTGTGCTCTAAGCATCTGAGAGCCTTTTACTTCTCAGTGTCTTAAGGCAACCAGTCTTCTTAATCCAAACTAGTTGAAGTACTTCTTTGGTAAAGCAAAATTTTAGCCAATGGCCTTAAGAGAATTTTTTTTCTATCTTTTCCTATTGCTGATTTAAGTAATTCTCCAGTGTTTTCTCCCCCCCCCCCTTCCCTTCATCTTACAAAAGAAGGAGGTAAGCTGCACAAGTTCTCTTAGATTTGACAAGATAACTGACAGCGGGTTTTTGAAGTTGACTCTTTCCAGGTAGCTCAGTTTTAGAGTATAAAATGTATTCTGCTTTATATAGTAACTTGGTATTTCATGAAATTTAAGGAAATTATTGACCCTTTGAATTTGAGTGTCTCCAGTGCCTCCTTTCTTGTAAGAATGATGAGAAGATGATAGTTCTATATTATCTGATTAAAAACTTTCAAGGATAATTTCCCTTTCAAGGAAGTTTTCTGACATTAGTTGAATAGATTCATTATATAACATTCTCCCCTTTTAGCCCCAACACCTCCCACTCAGATTAATCTCTTCTGAATAAGATGATATAAGGACAGTTAAGGCCTCTGGAAAGAATAAATGTTTCTGAAAACACTCTAGTGGTTGGTATATGTGCACAAAAATACAGAAAATAAGTGCTTTGTGTAATCATTATCATCGACAGCAACAAAAATTGTATAGGCTATTTAAAGTTTTATTTACCAGTGGAAGTCTTCAGAACCAGAAAAACATTCTCTCTAAAATCTCATTCCTGAATCATGACCTCAGCCTGTTTCACAGTTTATACCTCCAATACCTACAGGCTTGCACACAACACCTTAATAATAAATTTAATATGGAACTAAAATAATTTTACAATAAAAATTATAAAACAAAAACTGGAAAGACCTTCTAATATTCATGTATTAGACAACTTATTAAACTGACAGATTCAATTCAGTCTTCATTAAAATACCGTTATTTTTTACCAAATATAAAAATATAATCCCAAAAGACAAATATAATCCCAAAAGACAGAGAACAAAGCCATAGGTACCATGATCCTTGATTTCAAACTGCTGTAGGAACTGTAATAACAGAAACATAAAACCAGAAACATAGATCAATAGAATCCAGTATGAAACTCAGAACCCAGTAAAGCCTTGCAACTGCAGCCCCTTAACAAAGGTGGCAAAAAAAGACAACCTCTTAAATAAATGGTTCTTGACACCATTGTGTCTTATCCTATCCTGTACAAAACACATTTATTCAACTAAATAAATCAATAGAAATAAACTTAAATCTAAATGTCTTACACTGTTCCATTTAGTTGCATGTAACAGTAAAGGAAAAAAATAGACAAAACTGTTGTCCTTATTACATTTTTTTCTCCTTATAGTAGTGAGAAAATCAATAACTAAGCAGATCATATAGAATATTGGTCAGAACGTATGATGGAGAAAAATAAAGGAAAAAAAATAGCAGATCTGTCACTGTTCCGTGTACATTGCAGTATTTAAAATGGTATTGTGGTGCATTCAGAGGGATGATGGGAAACTAGTTAGGAGGTAGAGGCAAACATCAGAGTGGGAGGTGATGGTTGGTTGGAACAAGGAAGTGACAGTGGAGGCGGGGAGAATTGGTTGTATGGGGCACCTTTCAAAGGTTGAGGCAGTAGGATGTGCTGGTGGATAGCGTAGGGCAAGTTATTGTTTTTGATGTAGTGAAAGGGAAGAGCAGATGGCTTTGCCTTGTCTGTTCCTCCAGGAGCATCTTGGAAGCAGCCTGACTAGGGATTGTTGCTTTGTGGCATTGTCGAACAATTAGGGAATGTCACTCTTACATTCCCAACTCTGACAGTTCAGATTACAATGTCTTTGCGGTGTTTCTTGTAGAAGCTGCTGTGATATTCTTGAGTATATTTAAGGTCAATATTGGTATCATTAAGTTGAACATGTAGAGTGGAAAAATTATGAAAGATGAGCAGCAGGAGATTAAGCACTTGATACTTTACATAAAGCTGCGTGTTTATTGCTGAGGGGAGGAATGTTATTTTTGCTTTGGTGAAGGCTGCATCATACTATTTTGAAGATCCACAATACTTTGAAAATATTCAGTAATTCATTATTGGTTATGTATTAGTTCTCATATTTATAATAAGAATCACTGATTTAAGTTATAAGGTGACAGACTATTTTTGTCATTATCATTAAAATTTCTCAGTTCCTAACTAAAGTAAATAGAGTTACTTTTCAGTATTTTTTTGTTTCAAAGAAGAAAATAGTCTCATAGCGATTAAAGTAGGTACATATGTATTGAATAAAGTAAGTAAGCATATTCTTTTAATTTTATGATTAAATATTTGAAACTACACTAGACTACACTAGAAAGTGGCTTTTGATAAATATATGGTTTATTAAGTAAACTTATCATGTATTCCAAAGACAAACTATATTTTTTTCCAGCCAGGGATGCTTACTTAGTTAGAGTAAGGAATGGAACAACTGAAAGCAGGATCTAATCTTTACAAATATAATTCAGTTCTTAGAGCTAAGATAGTTACTGTGTTGTAAGTAATTTCACTGTATCCTTTTATAGGCAGCATTTTTAATAAGGACAACATGCAAGATTGACCTACATAAGTCATTTTAATGACTACCTGCAGAGCTGTATGGAAGATTTTCGTGCTTCCCATTCTCTGGAAGTTAGGTTATAAAAATCCTTTTTAACTAGTTCTTACTGAAAGACATCCACTGTGGTTATTAGTAGCAGTCCTCTTTATAGAGCAATTATATTGTGTTGGAGATTAGAAATTATCACATAGTAGCAACTGAAGGTAGATGTGTAGATGAGGCTATGTGTGACAGAAGCTACTTGCATTTATTATTCTGTTTTATAGATAGCCAAGTTTAGCTGATAAATATTTAGATTTTGCTTTTTAAGTCTAAAAAAAAACCAGTATACCAAAAGGTGGGTGTTTGTGAGTGACACACCCTACTAAAAACTGCGTACCTTGTTCTGACTCACACACAATACTGCTTTAGCCATCTCGTATATAGTTGGCCCATTTAGAAAAAAAAAAAAATGTGAAGAAGTTCCTATTATTCTTTTTTTCAGCTCTACAGAAAATAAGCGTGTTTTTATTTTCTTTCTTAAGACAAAAGTAAGTTACAAAAATGAATCAGTGTTTGCTCTCCTGTTAAGGTTCAAGTCTTTCTGATTCACAGTCCATTGGTGTCTCAATCTAATGCTCTTCACATCATAACTCAAGTGTCTCACTGCTCCGGCGGGACTTCTCCCTGGTAAGCCATTTTTTGGAGTGCTTTGTTTGACATTTTAACCAAATAAAGATTAGTTCTTTTTTATTATCCAGGGCCTTTTAATGACAGCTGTAGGTCTATGCCGTTATTAACTTTCTGTCAGCCCGAGGTACCCAGGGTCCTATGCCAGGTTGCCATTGCTCTCGGGAAAGGGGCGGGATCAGGCCTTCTGGTTTCCTGTTGTTTAGGCTCTCTCCAGGGCATTCCAAAGCTCTGCTGTTTCAGATATCCACTTGACATTTTACCTCTTGTCCATGTTCTAGTAGAGTAACTCATTTTGTTCTTCATTTCTGAAGACTAATGCAAGAAAACTTTTAAATAATTGAATAAAACAGTTTTCTGTTTGCACAGTGCTTCCTTGACCTAAGAATTGGAGCTGGTCTGTTTGTCGTTTCTTACTTAAGATATCTAATTGTTTCTTATGTAAAGCACTTAAAGCATTTGGAAGTGTAATTAATTAAAGCATGTCTAGTTGTTCTTCTAGTATCCCAGTGAAGTAGGTACATACTACTTCAGACAGGGATTTCGATTTGCAGATTAACAATACACAAGTTTCTATTTTGCTCCTAAGAATTTACAATACAAAGAAAAAAGTGCCTTCTTAATGCACAGATCTTGTATGAGTGGAGAGGCTGAGGATTGAGCCGTGGCCTTGAGCATGTTACACAAGCACTCTCCCACTGAGCTAGATTGGGGTAAAACTGACTTTTCTTTTGCTTCACTTTTATTTTTTTTAACTTTATTTTTTTACTTATTCACTTTATAACCCATCCCAGTCACCCCCCTCCCACCATCCTACCCCATCTCCTTCTTTTCTGGGTACCCCCTCCTGTATCCCCCACCCTGCCACTTTAAGTCTCTGAGAGGCTAGGCGCTTCCTCTCCGATTGAGGCCAGATAAGGCACCCAGCTAGAAGACCATACCCCATATACAGGCCGCAGGTTTTGGGATAGCCCCCACTCCAGATGTTTGGGACCTACATGAAAACCAAGCTGCACATTTACAACATATGTGCAGGGAGGCCTAGGTCCAGCCCATGGAGCTAGATCTGTGTAGACTAGGTATGTTCCACGGTTGGTGATTCAGTCTCTGAGAGCTCCAAGGGTTCAGGTTGGTTTACTCTGTTGATCTTCCTGTGCAGTTTCTATCTCCTTAGGGCCACAGTCCTTCTGCCTATTCTTCTATAAGAGTCCTCAAGCTCCATCCACTGTTTGGCTCTGGATGTCTGAATCTGTCTGAGTCAGCTGCTGGTTAGAGCCTCTCAGAGGACAGCTTGCCCCTGTCTGCAAGCATAACATTATCATTAATAGTGTCTGAAGAATAGATAAATAAAATAGAATTCTATTCTATAGGATGGAATACTATTCAGCTATTAAAAACAAAGACATCATGAATTTTGTGGGCAAATGGATGGACCTTGAGAATATCATCCTGAGTGAAATAACCCAGCCCCAAAAGGACATGCATGATATGTATTCACTTTAAAGTGGATATTAGCCATAAAATACAGGTACTTGTTACACTCCACAGACCCAAAGAAGCTAAACAAGAAGGAAGGCCAAGCAAGGAAGCTTAAATCTCACTCAGAAGAGAGAATAAAAAAAATGATAAGAGGCAGATGGAGGGAGGGAACTGGGAGGTAGGGGTAGGGGGAGGGGAGTGGAGAGTTCAGGATTAGGTGTGGGAAAGGACAAGAGAGATGGCTAGGTGGCCATGAAAATTAATGGAAACCTGCCACTGATGGGGGTGAGGAGAGGGGGCAGGCATCTGCAGGATGAGACAGAGACCTAGGATAAGGGAGGTGCCCAAGAATCAATGGGGCTGTCCTTAGCTGTAACTTACTACAGTGAGGATATGGAACCTGAAGAGACCACCTCCTGTAGCCAGGCAGGAACCCCAGTGGAGTGATAGAAACACCAACCCACTCACAAAACTTTCAATCCTGAAATTATCCTGTCTACAAGAAATGCAGGCATGGGGAATGGAACAGAGACTGAGGGAATGGCCAACCAATAACCAGCCCAACTTGTTTCTACTTTTAAAACAGGGTGACCTCAAGTCACTCTTTACCCTGTTAGGCCTTGAAATTATGGTCCTCCTGCCTCAGACTTCTATGTATTGTGGATAATAGGACTGTACCAGGATGCTCAGCTTCCAAATCTTTTACCTGGCACATCTTCTTAAAACAGTAGTTATTACTGGTAGCAAAACTTTCTGTGAAATGATGACTGGTAGAGCCCTGATACTATTAAAACATCAGTTTATAAACGCTTCTTTTTCTTACTAAATGGAATCTAAATATACTTAATCTAACAGTTTTCAATGTGAAAAATTAAATACATAATGATGAGCTCAACATTATTGAACATACTTACATGAGTCAGCATTGAAACACACTTAAGTCTTCAGAGTTCTGAAAAACAGCCGTTAGAACCACGTTTCTCTGCCTGCTTACCTATTCAAGGATGTGCTCACTCTTGGCTCCAGATCTCCCTCTGACCCTTTTTCTCTTTCTCGTAGTTTCTTTATGTTTGTCTGGTAGTGAATTACATGGAAATTTTAGAAATGCTGCTTTTGAGATTTCCTGTCAGATACAGTACAAACTTAAAAGCTGGAACACAGACCCACAGTTATTTCATTAGTCATAGTATTGAGTCTTAAAAATGGGGGTAGTGACTCTGTTCTCTGAGTTCCAGTTACCCATTAGGGTCTGCTGGAAACCCCTCCAAGGTAAGGAATCATCGGTATGAGACTTCTCTACATGTTGCTCTTAGGGAGCACTAGACTCTGCCTAGCCACACTTTTCTTGATACTTAGTTGCTTCCCTGCAGAGCTTTCTTTCTCTTGTCCTTCCATGGTATCTTCTCCCTTCTGTTTTCAGACTTTTTTGCCTCAGGCTCCCTCTTCTGATGTTTCAGCCTGCTTTTCAGTTATTTAGTTTGACCTGGTTTTACACTGGAGAGTGTTTCAGATTTGACTGGAGTTTAGAAAGTGATGAAAGAAAACCTTTGCATTGGTCTCAGGATATACCATAAACAAGTCAAAGAGACACCCTTAATGGCCAACATGAAGGCTTTGTTTCTAGAATCTCTGTTGCAACTATTTTATAAAGGTTTTTTTATCCTAGTTAGGGAGTGCCTAGTTCTAAAAGGGGAAGGAAGAACTTGAATTTCCCAAGAAGGGGGTGATAAAAGAAGAAAGAACGAAGTCCTGACTTATCTGATATTACGATTGGATTTTTCTCTGCTCTTAATACCTAATTAGCTCATTTATTTTTGAGACCCTTGGTAACATATATCTCAATACTGTTCTACTGACAATCAAACATTCTTTCAGGTAGATCAGGCTTAGTGTGAGGACAGTAGGAATGCAGATCAATTTCCTGAAACCCTCTGTGGGAAGTAGGAACAGCAAAAGAGAGTCAGCCATGCTGGAATGTTAGCCACATATAGAACAGTGGACTGGTGACAGGTCCCTCAGGCCTTCTTCATGGTGACTTTGCATCTCTGAAGCTTTAAACGTCATAAAAGTGTTTAAAATTACTTTAATGTCATGATGAGCTTTTAAATATTTTTGGCAAAGATAATCCAGAATTTTATTTGAAGTTTACCAACAAACTTGAATTATATTTTACCTACTATATTAACTATCTCCAGCTCTGAAATCTCCAGTAGATTAGATACCAGGTAATTCTTTGAACCAAGTGGAGTTTCGCCCATTCACTTTAATCTTGCAAGCTGTAGAATTACACCAAGTCAATATACATCCATTAAATATTTTTCAGTTCAGGAAGGGTTTTTGAACATAATCATGTTGATAACATCATTGAAATTATTGATACATGCTTACAACAAAATAAGAAATCAGCACTTTTTTCCCATTTTTCTTTAAAGGGACTATACTAAGGATTTGAGAACAGACATGGCCAATTCGAATACACAAAGGAGAATGAAATAGGGTAGGCACAGAACAATGCAGAGCACCTGGAACTATGGTGAACTAAACAGGAGCCCAAGCTCACATTATTTGGTCAAAGAGAATGTAGCATCTGCCTGCAGCCTCTGGCCTCTGAGAACAAGGGCATATAATTTCATGGAGGGAGATGAAGAAATGGAGAGAGTGACTTAATCATGATAAATTGCTGTTTGTGCTTTGGAAGTCCATATTCCAAAAGCCACATTTCTGGTGATTACAGAAACAAGACTCTGCTGGAAGAGTGTAATTACACTTGAAAGCATCAGATGCCATTTCTCCAAGCATAGACCATAGACAATTTTCATCAGAATAATTTTGGGCAGGGAGCAATCTTAAAACTTATTAGAAAGCTACAAAAGTAAAAACTATGGGATAAGCAGATGTGGTAGCACATGCCTGTAATCCAGTACTGGGAACAAACGAGATGACTCACCACCAGTTTAAGACTAACCTAGGCTATATAGCACAACAAAAATCATATTGAAAAACTAGGACCCAATAAACAACAACTTTGTGAGGTTAATAGTGCAGTGGGCAGAGTCCCTGGCCAGAAGGTGTGAGGTCCCTAGGGCTCTGAGTTGGCTGTACATGTATGGTCCTCTTTATGGAGGAAAGTGAAGAGCAAGAGGGAGAAGCAGGGAAATTACTGAGTCATGCAGGTGTAGTCCTCTTCACAGAGAAGGGGTAAGACATTGTACTTCTTTCAGTTCTTTGAATTCATTAGCATACAAGATTCTAAGAATTAAGGTAATAAATTCAGAGAAATAGAAATGGTCCAGGAATATCTAGCAATGTTTCTTTGGTTACTGTGATTTCAGTATTCATTCCAGAGTAAGAATCATGGTGTGCTGACTTCTTTCAAGGCTTTTTTGGTCAGATGTTACCATGAGCATATCAACAAAGCCAGGCTGACAGAGAACAGACACACATTTTAACAACAGAGCTTCCTCGACAATTGTATCTTGATTTGATCTGTTTCACACCAATGCATGACCAATTGTGATTAAAAACAGGCATGAGGATTTAGGAGAAGAAGTGGAAACCTTTTAGAGTTGGCAGCTGCCAACCAGAGTAAAGGTAGGTTTTCATTTTCCTATTACGAAGTATTTGGGGCTTATTAAAATGTTCACTTGCATTGAGTTAAAAAAGTTTATAATTGTTAATAGTGTGTCTTTTACCAAATTAACAGTAGTTCAAAAAAAAAAAAAAAAAAGCATATTCTTAGCCATCTTTCCTTTGGGGTATTATCTCATGAACAGACTGGCTTTGAACTTGCAGTAATGCTCCAAGCTCTGTGCCCCAAGTTGCTGTGATTACAGGAATGAGCCATCGTACCTGGTTTCACAAATACCACTTAAAAAAGAAAACTAGTATGAGTGCTGAGATGCCTATATCGGTAAAGGCATTGCCACCAGGCCTAATGGCGCACATTGTAAGAGAGAGTGTACTTCTGCAAGTTGTCATTTGACCCTCTCACATGGCTGTGGCACTCTTCCCTTCCAGAACCACAAATGAATGAATGTAAAAAAAAAAAAATAGTGAATAATACAACTTGATATTCCTTAAGTTCTATATGATTGACAACATTCCCGCTTTCTTTGATTAAGTCTATTTCTTTATTTGACAACAAAATATAGATAACTAAGTTTAAAAGATTTTGCACTTTGGTGTATTGGAGTGGTTTTGTTAAATGTAAGCAGACTCATATAAGACAGGTACTTCACTCAACTTGGATCCAGGATTGGATGGGACTACCTTTTCCTTCTTCTTCCTTCTTAAGATACACAGTTTTAATTAAAATATAATCATATCATTTTGCCCTCCCGTACCCTAAGTCCTCTCTTGATGACCTCCCTTTTCATTATTATTGTGATGTGTGTGTGTGTGTGTGTGTGTGTGTGTGTGTGTGTGTGTGTATGTTTGTGACCACTCTGTGAGGTGCTCTTCCCTAGGAGAGGCTAATTCTCCCTCTCTTAACAGCCTGTAGTTCTTTAGGGGTTAGATTTGCCCCTTCGTGTTAACATGTCTCTTGCTGTTGTCTTTGTTCAGGTCACTTTTTCATTTTGTGTGAGCTTCTGTCCATGCAGCATTGTGTCTAATACTCTGTGCCTCCCCCTGAAGCACCAGGTCTCTTCTACTCTTCTTTCTGTCAAATTTTGGGACTTTGGATGCCACTTCATGCTGAGTACAACGGAGCAGGCACAGCTCTCAGGCATCATTTTTGTGCTCTATTTTAGGCCAGTAACTTTACTTACTGATGAAGACACAGAATTAATAGACTTTTTTAGAATGACTTGGGTTGGAGTAATCAGATACAAATAAATAGCTATTATGCTGGACCATAGGAATTTGCATATAGATACTTCTTGGGTTTTGTGGGGCAAGTGGACCATGCCACCAGACAGAAAACATGGTAAGGGAAGGAGGTTCATTTTTAAGGGCCTATCTAGATACCTCATTAACATGGAATGCTAGGTTTCTATGCTATGTTTTGGACAAGCAAGGATCATCTCCTTCATCAAGGATCGCTGTTGGGGGGTGGGAGGAAGGCCTTCATCGTAAAGAACTGGATCTAGATCTCCCAGAGAATGCCTCTCTTCTAGACCCTCCAGACTTAGGGTACTCAGTAGGATCCAGGCTGGATTCTTCCCTGTCTCAGGTTCAGCCATACCTTTCCTTCCTGGAGAGCACAGACTCTCAGATCACTTTTCTGGACTCCTCGAGGTCCCCAGCGGGCTCTGGGTACACAGGAGGTTGAGAACCACAGCATCCATCCAAGTCCCCACTGTTTCTCACCTGTAATAACATGGACTGGGACCCCTATCTTGGATTGTATTCTCCCTTCTCTGAACAACATGCTGATAGTGCTCTGGTACCCCAGCAACAAGGCAGCCAGACACAAAGCCCAATAGATGTTGGTTTGTTTTTTGAGGAAAGATCTTTTGAGATCTTTTGAGGAAAGATGATGTAGCTCAGGCTGGCTTGGGACTTGCTATGTAGCCCAGCCTATCCTCAAACTCATGCTTTTCTTCTCTTACATTCCTGAAGGCTGATGTGGGGTGGTTACGGTGTATCACCATGCTTGTCTGGGAATTTGCTGTTTTTGTAAGTCTAAAATGATTAAACATTGATCCTAAGAACCAGCAGCCTCTGATCTGTACCAAGGACTGAATGTTATTGAGTCCCAGTGTTACTGTCTGAGACTGTCACTCTACATGGCACGTGAATAAAGTCCCTCTGGTGTCATCTTGACATGATTATTTTGTGTATGTGATGTATTTGACAAGCAATGGCCCCAAACTCAGAACAGCTCTGAATTGCAAATCAGTCTGTTTTTAAAGCCAGCACATTTACATTTTGCTGCACAGTAAAGCCATAGTTGTCTTTGTGTTGTTTTTGTCACGTGTTCACATAAAAGCTATCTGTCCTAAGAAATTAGCATGTTAGCCTTGGCTTCCTTTCCTCACACCTAGCCCTTTCTACCTGAGGAGTTTGGTATATCTCAGTTAGGAAAGTACAGTTACTTAAGTGTGAAGCCCTTGAAAGTTTAAATCATGGCATTCACATGGTGACACTGATGGTTTTATAAAGGTATCCGAGACAGCCAAAATTGTAGTTGTGTAGTATCAATAACTGTGTTTACTTAAAAAAAAATGCTGAACTGAGCATGTTAGTACATGCCCATAATGCCAGCACACAGGGACTGAGGCAGGAGGATGGCTTACTCAAGCTACACAGCTAAGTCTAAGACCTAGCCAGGACTATATAGTGAGATCCTGTCACAAAAATAAAATAATTTACTCATTGCTTTTATGGATTTTCCTTTAGCTTGTGTGTGTGTGTGTGTGTGTGTGTGTGTGTGTTTGTGTTTTACTTTGGGACAGCACATGTGCCAAGGTGTATGTGAGAAGGTCAGAGGACAACTTGCCGTTGTCAGTTCTCTCCTTCTGCTCTGTGGGTCGGAGTGCTTGAACTCAGGTCCTCAGCCTTGGCAACAAGTGCCTTTACCTGGGGAGCCATCTCTCCATCAATAGCAGTTCTTTTTAGATCTTTTGTGTTAAGAGTACATTCAAAAGTATGTTATAGAGTACCACATTGTCTAACACTACTGTATTTCTGCAGAACTGTGGAGGAAGAAACATGTTAACAATATATGTAGGGTTTTCAGACTAGATTTTCTGGCCATTTCTCTGATGTGGTTTCTTAAACTTGGTGAAAATAATTCATAGAAAACATTTATGTGTGGTATTCATTATGATAAACATGACTTTTAAGATTAGGTTGCTAAATCTTCAATTTAGAATCTCTGAAGGTCCAACGAGATTGAAAGTAGTGAAAACCGATGATTATTTCATTTGGGGTACCAATATAAGAGAGAGTAAGACTCACAGCAGGAAGGAAGCACCAGGGAGAGCCTAGACTATCTTAAAATAAAATGTGGACTTTGTAGTTCATCAATTCAGCATCTAGGATACCAGAAGTGCTGTTTGTAAAAGATTTTCACCACACTTTTTTATTGAATACTTAAAACTGACTAATAGACATATAGATAATAAATTTAAAAATGTATATTATCATAGAAAGAATTATAAAGGAAAAATACAAATTGCCTACAATTTTTATAATAAGGAAACTTATTTTATCCACAATGGAGTACTACTCAGCCATTAAAAATAATGAGCTCATGAAATTCTTAGACAAATGGATGGAGCTAGAAAATATCATCCTGAGTGAGATGACCCAATCACAAAAGAACACACATGGTATGCACTCACTGATAAGTGGATATTAGCCCCAAAACACACAATACCTAAGATGCAACGCATAAACCTCATGAAACTCAAGAAGAAGGAGGAAGACCAAAGTGAGGGTGCTTTTGTCCTTTTTAGAACGAGTATCAAAAGATTCAACCAGAGCTCCCAGGATCTAAACCTCCAGCCTGAGAACAGACAGGGGCAAGCTGTCCTCTGAGAGGCTCTAACCAGCAGCTGACTCAGACAGATACAGACATCCAGAGCCAAACAGTGGATGGAGCTTGAGGACTCTTAAAGAATAGGTGGAAGGATTGTGGGCCCTAAGGAGATAGGAACTGCACAGGAAGATCAACAGAGTAAACGAACCTGAACCCTTGGAGCTCTCAGAGACTGAATCACCAACCGTGGAGCATACCTAGTCTACATAGATCTACCTCCATGGGCTGAACCTAGGCCTCCCTGCACATATGTTGTAAATGTGCAGCTTGGTTTTCATGCAGGTCTCAAACATCCGGAGTGGGGGCTATCCCAAAACATGCAGCCTGTATATAGAGTATGGTCTTCTAAAAAAAAACAGTTGTTCAGTTATTCATGGAATATTATTTTTTTATATCTCTAGTATTCAGTTTGCAACTACTTCATTGAGAATTTTTGTATGTATATTCATGAGGGATACTGGACTATAACTTATATATTTTTGTTGGGTTTACACTTGATTTCACTATTTCAATATTATTTGCTTTGTGAAGGAGCTTATTGTGGTTCTGAATTTTTTTAAACATAACTCAAAAAGTATTGCTTGTTTGAAGGCTCTATAGAATTCTTGTATAAGTATATCTGACCCTTGGTATTTTGCTTGTTTGTTTCTTTTCATTTTATTCTGTTTGAATGCTTTTTAAATTTTTTTGATTTGCTGAAAATAAAATTAAAAAAAAAAAAAAAGAAAAAGAAATAGGGCACACTAAAAAAAAAAAAAAAAAAAAAACAAAGGCCTGATTATTAACGGATTAAATAAATACACATGGAGCCCCTGGAAAAAAAAAAAAAAAAAAAAAGGAAACTTATTTTAGATTAGGAGTTTGAGAATGATTTAAATAAGTAATCATTGGAGTAGAGATCTGCGAGATGCATAGGAGAAATTTTACCAATGGGTGGTGGAGGTATACTCGGGTGAAAGTCTCTTAAAGTAGGAACCTTATGTCACAGAGAGCAGTGGGCCAGGGAAAGGAGGAACCAAATGGCAATACTTTAGGGGCTCTTGTGAGCTCATGGGAGTCATCCCAACTGTATTGGAAATCTTCTAAAATCTCTCTCTCTTTCTGTCTTTTTCTCACTCTCTCTCTCTCTGTCTCTGTCTCCGTCTCTCTGTCTCTCTCTCTCTGTCTCTGTCTCTCTCTCTGTCTCTGTCTCTCTCTCTCTCTCCTCTCTCTCTCTCTCTCTCTCTCTCTGTATGTGTGTGTGCAAGAGAGAGAGAGACAGAGAAACAGAGACAGAGAAAGAGACAGAGTCAGAGACAGAGACAGACATAGACAGAATGAGGAGGGGTGTATGTGTGAAGGTCAGGACAGTTCACAGGAGTCTGTCTTTCCTTCCACATGTGGGTTCTGAGGATCAAACTCAGATTACCAAGTTTGTATACAAAGCAAATTTACCTACCGAGCCACCTCATTGCCCACCTTACCCATCCACAGAAGATCTTAAAATATACAAGTAATTGCAAGTTATTATTTTAATGTTTCTGAGATAAA
Organism: Mastomys natalensis; assembly: GCA_021653895.1. NCBI lineage: Eukaryota > Metazoa > Chordata > Mammalia > Rodentia > Muridae > Mastomys > Mastomys natalensis. The sequence goes on along the minus strand of JAJTUV010000660.1, from coordinate 506,137 downwards.
TATGGCTATAATGAATGCAGTTAACAGAATAAGGAGACAGGGGAGGCACTACTGCCTGGGAAGAGCTAATGAAGGTGGTTAGCTGGATTTGTGTAAGTGCAGGTGAAAACTTGAAGCTTATCCTTTTAAAAATAGATTTGTGATTGTGCTTAATGAAGTAACTTAGCTAGTCTTTAATTGAAAATGAACATGGCAGATAAGAACTAGCTCAAAAGTAGCTATATAAATGACAAACTGTATAGGAATTAGAATAGTGCCCGACTGCTGAAATGTAGTTCTGACATGTTATGAATTTGTGAGAGACTGGGAAGGCATAGGAGGAGTTGTACAGGAGAAAAGAGGGTGTAAGTACAGTATTCACATATAAAATTCTCAAGAGGATTTTAGATGCTAAAGGAAGAAGAAAAGAGAAGAGGGAAAAAGACTGTCTAGGTCCCTACATGGATATTCTATGTGGTGCTGGAAATAGATTGACAAAGGCTTAACAGATTTAGGAGACTTGGCGCTATATACAATGGAGTTCAGCAGTAGAGGAAAGATTAACTAGAGATTGATATTAACATAAGGAAAAGCTAGTATTTTGCCATTTGGTCATGGTGGTTCACATCTGTCATCCCAGCTCCTGGAAGTAGAGTTAAGAAGATCAGCAGTCCCAGTCCAGCCTCAGCTGGATAGCAAGTTTCAGACCAGCCTGGGTTACATGACATACCTCCTTAAAAATATATATATATATTTCTGAGTTTTACCTACAAAAAATGCTTGTATAGGACAATGCAAAAATGTTGTCCCAAAATTCTGCATGTGTAACAGCTTGGGAGATTGCAGAGAAAAAAATTGTGAAATCTGCTAATTGTTGTTACTTACTTTGTGAAACTCTGTTTCCATTTCTTATTTCCAACAACTTTTCTGTTTTGGAAGAAGGATTTAGTAGCATTTAGACTTAACATTGGAAAAAAGCGAAAATATATAATCTTTTCCCCGCTTTACCTTTAATTTTCATTTTAACCTTTGATTTTTGTCTTTATTTATAATTTTGATAGATGACCTCTTTGTGTTTGGAAGGAAGAAGGGGTAGTATTTTATGTTTCCAGAAATGAAATAGTCTCTGACACTATGTCTGCTGGTTACTAGGCTGTGCCAGAGGGGCTCACATTCTGCTGTTTAACTTAGCATGTCTCCAAGAGTCTTGTTACATTCTGTGATAGTTTGGAGGAGCTTCTGGAATCAGGAATGCAATTAGGTGATGATAAAAACATAATTTTCCATGTGCTGTACTGGACAGGATCATGAATTATCTTTGTTGATTGGCATGTTAGATTGTTGACGTTTTTATTACATTCTAATTTTATGGTTACTTTGTATTTGTACAGTAATTCAGTTGTGTTAATTTTCTCTTTTAGTATTTCTTCTTCTGGTAATTGTTGATGGACTGTTGGAGTTCTGTTAGGATTTTAAATGAATACCTCTACTAAAATTTTTTACTTATAAATTGATTATTAGAATTTTTCTAGTTTTTCTAAATTTACTAAAAATTACTAGAGTTTTTCTTTTAAGGAGAAGTCTTATTGATTTTTGCTTGATCATGTAGTCTGCTCAGCAATACTAAATCAAAAGTAACTTATGTCTTCATTCTTAGTGAATTACCAAGAAGAGGACTTCTGAATTATCTGCTGTTATAAAGTGCGCTTTTTTTGCACAAGATAAACAAATGAATTTTAATATCTCAGTATGTTCATGTTACAGTTTGTAATTGGACATGGCTATGTATTTTTTTTTTTTTTTTTAATGAATCATCAAAAACATATGTAGTTTAGCTGCTTGGCTTTTATCATTCTTCAGTTTTCCCATTCTTCACTGCTGAGTGGTGCCATCTGCTGGTTGTGGAAAGTAGGTTATTAATTTGAACCACTGGGTAGGATAGATATGATATGTATGAAAAATGCAGAAACAGATGAAATAGAAAGGGCAGAAGTGGGGCTGGTGACATGGCTCAGCAGGTCAAGATGCCTGCTGGCAAACTGATGGTTCGAGGAGGGACTCAGGGACACAAATGGTAGAAGGGGAAAACTGGTTCCTGTCCTCTGACCTGTCCTCTGACACCGCGTGCCATGGCTGCATGTGTTTGGGTATGAGTACCCCATACCCAAACACAAAATAAATAAATTCTTAAGAATTAAAAGCAAGCCGGGCAGTGGTGGCGCACGCCTTTAATCCCAGCACTTGGGAGACAGAGGCAGGCGGATTTCTGAGTTCGAGGCCAGCCTGGTCTACAGAGTGAGTTCCAGGACAGCTCGGGCTACATAGAGAAACCCTGTCTTGAAAAGCAAAACAAAAAAAAAAAAAAAAAAAAAAAAAATTAAAAGCAAAAGTAAAATCAGTTTGAAATGTGGTTTGTGTCTTAGAGTAGCAGTCCTCAACCTAGAGTAAGTAATCGGTCACCATATGTTTATTTAACTTGTCCTTGGTTTTGGTGTATGTGTGTGTGCATGTGCGTGTGCGGTGTGTGTGTGTGTGTCTACACAGGTGCATTTTCTTCCAGTTGCTTCTCATCAGCCATAGCATCCTGTAAATCACTTGGTTTCTCAGTACCTCTCATTCCTTTTGTATAAGAAAAGAATGTTTAAAACATAGGTCATAGGCTGGAGAAAGTCCACAGTACGAGCCCCGGCTGTTCCTCCAGAGAGCCTGGGTGCAATACCCAGGATTCACATTATCCAGCATTTACCATACCCTGCATTCACAAATGTCTGTAACTCCAGACTCAGGGAATTCAATGACCTCTTTGACACACACATGACATATAGGCATACATGCAGGTGAAACTTCCACTCACATAAAATAAAATAAATATTTAAAAATTAAATACCAGCAAGAAGAAAAGCAGAGTTGTAAGGATCAGTTGGGTTAGTGCCTGTCACATGCCTAGCACAGACCTTCCCTTTCACAAATGTTATTATTTTAGTGAAACTATTTATTTTCTATGAATTTTCTTTTTGCATTATTTTAAAGCCACCATTATTTATGAATCAGGTTTTAGTTAAGTGTGGTGGTTCACATTTCTAGCCCTAAGATAGCCAAGTCTATTTTAGAAATATAAAAAGGACGAGGGGCTAGGGAAGGTTAGAATCTGGTGTTGCTGCTATGGGGTTACAAACTCTCACAGCACACACTTCTGCAGCAAGGCTTCTGAGAAAGCAAGCAACAACCAGCTTGCCCAGATCCTGGCTTCCTGCTTCAGACAGTCCATCTCATATAGCCACTGAAACTGCATACCGCACTAACTTCTTAGACTTCACTACCAGCACTGATGCGTTTTTCTCTTGATAACAGTTCATCTCCAGCAACATTGCTAAGTAAATGATGTGCAAGATCCAATTGTTGTTATTTAAGTACTGTAAACCCCAGCACTGTAACTTCCACATATTTCACTGGAAATAATCATAAATTACTGCAGATTTTATTTCTATTTGTTCCCCAGATTTGCTATTATAAGAACCATGGCTTATGTGAGTCTTAAAGCAGAAGTAGGCAGCACAAAGTTCGTCAGTAGCAGCCTGGACAATATACACTTAGGCTACAGAATTTCCCCTAATTAAAAAAATGTGTTTATTTATTCACTGTTAGGAGATTATAATGCTCTTGAGGAGAATTCACATGTCATCAAGAAACAATTTATAATTAATAAGTATGAAGGCAGGTTGAAGGAGTTAAAAATATTTAACCTGGGGGCTGGAGAGATGGCTCAGCGGTTAAGAGCATTGCCTGCTCTTCCAGAGGTTCTGAGTTCAATTCCCAGCAACCACTTGGTGGCTCACAACCATCTATAATGGGATCTGATGCCCTCTTCTGGTGTGTCTGAAGAGAGCAACAGTGTACTTACATCAAATAAATAAATGTTTAAAAAAAATTTTTTAACCTGAACAAGGATATGGTCAGAAGCATCCTGGATAATGTGAAAAACTGCGACCAGATGTTTTTCATTTCCAGAGACCAGAACAAAAGGAAGTGAATTTACATTCTAGAAAAAAGGCATTGGAACATTAGATGTGAGGCCAGTATACACAGTGGAGCTGGAAGCATGGAATCTGGGCAGCATTTGGGTATCTAGGTGTTTTTCTCAAACTCTGCTTGTTATCAATACCTGTTTCTTCTAGTTGGGATTTGACATCCAAAGGCTCAAACTTGTCCCATGATCTTGTCTAGCTTAGGAAAATTGGACACTTACTGATGTCAAACCATAGTGTTACTACATCATGGAAATCATTTATATTACCGATTAGAAATGAAGGAATAAATATCAAGGATTAAACTCATAAGCTTCTATCATTTTCTGGAAGGAAAAGCAATAAACTCTTATCTCTGTCCATTTTTCAATGTTTTATTCTTTGATCTGTTCTACTAAGATGCTAGCTACCTCCAATTTTCTAGTGACGCAAGCGTGTTTGTTTTTTCAGACAAGGTCTCCTATAGCTCATATGGCATCAAACTCACCACATAGCTGAGAATGGCTGTCAACTTTTGCCCTCCTACTCTGCCTCCTAAATATTAGTAATGCGTACCTCATCATACATGTATACCCATGTGATTCTGGGGATTGAAACTGGCCTGTGCATACTAGGCCAACACTTTACAAACTCTGCCAGTTTGTACCCCAGTTCTAAGGTATTTAGTTTCTTAAGACTAAGTTACTGACCTGATCATATTGTTTAGCTGGGCAAAGGGAATAAACGTTCTCAAAAGGTTAAAGAAGAAATACACAGATTAACTTTCTTCAAAATATATAGCAGAGCCGGGCGGTGATGGCGCACGCCTTTAATCCCAGCACTTGGGAGGCAGAGACAGGCGGATTTCTGAGTTCGAGGCCAGCCTGGTCTACAGAGTGAGTTCCAGGACAGCCCGGCTACACAGAGAAACCCTGTCTTGAAAAAAATATATATATATATCTCAGAGCCCATGGACCATTAGATAAGTGAAATTTCACATGAAAACTCTGAGTTTAGTTTGGGAACATTAGCACAATGATTCCTGGGACATGTGTGCCTACCTGTGTGTCAGTGTTCTGCATACTTTGCATAGAGCCGCCCATGTATTCCTCACATTGGCCCTGCTAGGTCTATCCAGCTTATGAGGAACCTAAAGTGTGGGGAGTTTAAGTCCTGTAGTTGAAGGAGATGAAAAATTGATTCAGAGATAGGAAGGCAGGTTCCTTAGCCCAACTCATAAATACCTTTTTTCCCAAGAGGTATAAACACAAGAAGTGAGTAAGATTTACTTCTGAAGGAAACATCTGTGACATTGTCCAGTTAGCTCTAGAACGAGTATAAACTGGGACCAAAATAAAGAAAGTAGTGAAGGCACAGGGAGCCGGTGAGCAGTGGAGCCCTCCTTCACAGCACGGTCTCTCACGTGTACTCCTTGCAGCCTTTCTGGCTCTAGTGTGCAGGCAGCCCCTTCTCATCCCTTAGCAGGGCTGCTCCACATGCAGTGCTTTCTTCCTGCACCGGATCTCAGCCTTTGTGTTTGTTCTTAAACCTTATTCAGGCTGCCACTGATCTGTAAGTACAGACCCCACCACACTCGAGTGCGTGAGTGCGTGCGTGCGTGCGTGCGTGCGAGCGAGCGAGCGAGCAAAGAGAGAGAGAGAGAGAGAGAGAGAGAGAGAGAGAGAAACTGTTACCAGTCTTTCCAAGGCCTGACTGTTATGTCTAACATTGAGCATCCCTGTGGCACTTCCCATTACCTCTGACACCTCCATCCACCCCTTACTTATATGTTCATTCATTCTTTTGAACATAAACTGTACCTGAACAGTAAAATAAGTCAGCTTTAGATTATGATGTAATGAAGTTTATAAAATGTAAGTTAAAAATGAAAACAATAAAGGACTTTGAGCAGAAAAAATAATTGATCTGATCTGTCTCCTCCTCTTTCTCTTTCTCCTGCCCCTGTCCTTCTCTCTTCTCATCTTGCTGTATTACCTACACTGTCCCAGAACTTCTGTGTTCAAGCAAGTTTTCTGCTTCAGCCAGGCCACCTTAATGGCTGGAACTGGCACTTAATGGACTTAATGGCACATGTAATCATATCCAACATTTTTTAAAAGGGGACTACTTAGACTACTTCCCATGCAGTAGTGTGGGGAATGACTGTGGAGTTCTAAGAACAGAAACAAGGAGGCTCCCTTGATCCCTTTGTATCAGCAGGGGTCAAAGGATGGTGGGGACAGTGGGTCTGAGTGCTTCCTGCACAAGTAGGAGCACCTGAGTTTTGATCCCAGCATTCATATAAAAAGCTGGCCTTGGCTGTGTACATCTCTAACCCTAGCATGTAGAGAGTGGAGACAGGAAGATCACTAGGTTTGCTGGCCATAGGCCTAGGTCCAGGTTCAGTAAGAGACCTCATCTCAATAGAAAAAAGTAGCAGAGTAGGGCACCCAGGTTCCTCCTCTGACTTCTGCACATACATGCACAGCCATAAGCTGTGGTATGAACTCATGTGCCTGCACATATCCAACACAGACACACATGACGGTGTCTTGCATAGACTGGGAAACTAAAGATAATAAGTAGTTGAATATGCAATATATTCTTTTAAATAGTGTTCCCGAGATTTATTGATGAATGAGTATGCATTGAATGAAAACTTTCTGGTAAAACATCTAGGAAAAGTAGAAGTACATGTTAAAGTTAGATGGGGAAGAACTTTTTACTTTGTAACTTTATTTTTAAAAATGCGAAAATGAGCTGGGCAGTGGTTGTTGTACACCTTTAATCCCAGCAATGGGAGGCAGATGCAGGGGGATCTCTGAGTTTGAGGCCTACCTGGTATACAAAATGACTTCCAGAGCAACCAGGGCTACATAGAGAAAACCTATCTCAAAAAATAAAATAAAATAAGCAGAAATGAGACTGTCAGTATAGCTCAATGGTAGAGTTCTTTTCTAGCATTAAAAAAGCCTTGGGTTCATCTCCAGTAACACAGGCACACAGACACACAGACACACACACACACAACCAGTGTTTCCTGAAGTTGGTTTTACACTGTTAAGAGTCTATAGAGTGGTGTGTAATGAACTAAAACATATGAGAGATGATCACACTCATATTGGACTTCCTTAACCAGAACATTCCAGGATGGAATTCAAGAAATAGAACATTTGACAAATCCTCCTGCCATTCTTCACGGGTGCTCCTAATTTATCTACTGGAATCTAACAGAGAGAAAAGCTTACTTACCAAGCTAACTAGAAGCAGAAATGAACTGTAATAGGTACCCTCTGAAGCTTTGGCTTAAATGTAGTATTAATGAACTGCTACATTTAACTGCCAGACTGCTTAACAGTAAGCTTTATTTACTATGTTTAGATAGGAATGGATTGAAAGGACTTCTAGTGCCTTTCCCTACAGTTAACAGACATTTTCCCAGCAACCAGGATAGTCTAGTTTCTATAGTATCTTTTACTAATTAGGCCTTGGTGCTTCGTTCTATACCACTCCTGTCACATTTTCCTTTCTGGCTTGTTTCACAGACCTCAGACTCATTAATTGAACTAATTCTTCCATCTTTTCTTTAAAAGGGAACATCTCCTCTCTCTAGAAGGCAGACCTGTGATTTCCAGTATAATTTCTTGATGTGAGAACAGCATTTCTTGGAAAAGCTCTTTCAGTATGAGTGGTTTAATGATCCTCCTCTTTTCCATGGATGCTTTCTCTTGTTGGTTTCTATAAAAGGAACAGTCTTTGTCTTCTATTTTATGTTATCAGTCTGAGTATGCTAAACTATATCAGGAAGCTAGCAAATGACTATCTATGCTTCATGGAACCAGAAGTCATGGTTTGCCCCTTAAATTATATTGTTTGATTGAAAATATCTATAAGGTCTTTTTGTTTTGCATTCTGAAAGTGGAGTATGTAATTATTATGCTTCACAGGACAGAGGCTACAGATTTCAGATATCTCTGACTTGTGGATGGATAGATAGATATTGGGAGCGTGCAATTTTACATCATTATGTTTACTATGATTTTGCCTGAAAAGAACATGTAAACCTGTAGCTGTTAAGAACTTTGCAAATTTAGAAATGTTTTCACTTAGGAAAACCATCTGCTCATCAGAGTACTATGTTACATTTTAAATTTTTTTTTGTCATTTCTGCTTTTTATATAAATAATTTTTGTTTCTTTTTCTTTCTTTCTTTCTTTTTGGTTTTTCGAGACAAGGTTTCTCTGTGTAGCCCTGGCTGTCCTGGAACGAACTCTGTGGACCAGCCTGCCTCTGCCTCCCAAGTGCTGGGATTAAAGGCGTGCGCCACTACTGCCCAGCTAACTTTTGTTTCATTAAAACCTCACACTGAGGTATGTTTTACTAGTTTGAAAAGCATGTGTATGGTTGGTTCTTCTGGTAAAGAATCAAGGGAAGGGAAATGTACTTCCTTTAAAATTTGGTGATAGCATGATGAGCAAATACTGATTTCTCAGTGGAATTTTCAAGGGAATAATACTAATGGCTTGTTTTCTCTGAAAGTCGCACTGATTTGAGATTTTGTCACACTGCTCCCACTGTGTGCTCTTTCATTCTTAATGTTAGTCAGATTGTTTTGTTTTGTTTTGTTTTTTAATCACATTCAAGCCTAATGTGTGAATTTGAATGTGAATTTATCACATTGAAGCCTAAGGTTCTATTTACATCTATAGCACTAGAAAAAACATGTGCATATTCCAGTCTTCCATTTATAATTGTATTAAGTTTAACTTGTTTTAGTGTGTTTCTTGTAGATTTATTTATTTAGAGATAGGGTCTTGTTATGTAGCCTCATCTGGCCTAGAACTTGCAGTGTAGATCATGCTGCCTGCTTCTGCTTCTGGAATGCTAGGGATTAAGGTTGTGTACCTCCATGCCAGGTCCATTCCTGTACGTTTTAGGGTGGCCAATTCATAGCTTCTTGTTAAAGCAGCAGGCTACCTCATTACCAGAATGTGTCTATGTATGCACACAGACAGATCACTGAGCAGAGATAAGTGTGAAATTTAATATTAGTTACATGTCCTCAGCAACTTTCTAAATGATCATTACTCATGCATGATCTCACTGCTGGCAAGTCATCGAAAGTGGTGTTTCTCTCCCTCCTACTGCTGCAGCCCTTTAATCCAGTTCCTCATGGTGTGGTGGCCCCAACCATAACATTATTTTAATTGCTGCTTTAAAACTGTAGTTATACCAGTCTTAATTTCTATTATTTATTTTATGTATATTAATGTTTTATCTTCATGTGTGCCTGGTGCCCTTGGAGGCCAAAAAAGCGTGTCAGATTCTTTGAAACTGGAGTTATGGATGGTTGTGAGCCACCATGTGCATTCTGGGAATTGAATCCCAGTCCTCTGGAAAGCAGCCTGTGCTTTTAACTGCACAGCCATCTCGACAGCCATATGTATCTTCATTTTTAAATGCAAATTTGCTACCTTGATATTGTAAATACTTTGAGATCATTATATAATAAAAATAATATACTGATTTGTTTGCTGTGGGAACTATCAGCTTCATTCCCTTCATAAGTTTTTACGCATGTGAATGTGCATGAAAGGAATATTCATTAGGGAACTAAAGAGGTTACATTTTGATAACATTATATGATCAGAATTTACATGTTCCAGAGATTATTTAACATTAGTCATTTTTCAGTTTCTGAAAGTATATCTATCCTCCTGTGTACAGATGGATGAATTTCAGGTTTACCTTTAAATATTAGGTTAGCTGTAAATATTTGATGCATATCAGAAATGCCTGACAGTCCCAGGCCCTGCCTGATCAGCTGAAGTAGAATCTAGAACATTACTAAGACATTTTGTGTCATTCTGACAAATAGGTGACTTGCTACTTCTGGTTAATGCTCATTTCTCATCTTGGATTCCTGAGAAGTATTTTATTGTTATTGTGGTTAATCTCTGCTCCAGCATCTGCCTCTATGTGGTATAAAATTTCCCCAAATGATTTTAATAAATAGCTATGGCTGAACACCACTGATATAACACACAGAGAGCTGAGCCAGAACCAGAAAACCGGACAGTACAGTCCTAAAGTCTACGGACTCAGGTACACCACCGGGCATATTTGAAACTTTTTTTTTTTTTTTTTTTGCAAAGTAGAGTGATTAATGATAGCTTTCATGCCTAACAGACAAAAGGTTAATTGAATTTCTTAATTTTTAAAATTCCTAAATTTTGTTATCAGTGTGTTTGAGAATATAGCCATGTATGTATTCAGATAACAACACTGAGGTTCTCTACCTCACTTGTTATGTTAAAGAGAGGGCAGGGGTCTCACTTGTCTATGCTGTGTAGCACCTGAGGCTGGCTAGCCTGCAAGCTTCCAGGAGATTCCATCTCCATCTCCCACCTCCCTTGCTGAAAGAGTGCCAGGGTTGCATACGCATGCCACTACCTCCTCACTTTTACATTGGTTTCTAGAATAAAGTCAGTTCCTTGGGCACACACAGCAAGTGCCAAGCTGTCTCACAAGCCTCGATGGTAAAAGTGAATGAAGCAATATTCTTATAGTTCCTTACAATAAAGATTCAGGTCCCCAAAGCACAAGTAACTTAGGTCCCTTGACTGAGCTCAAAGTATATCAGGATTCTTAGAGTTTCACTACAGTTTTTGTAGTCCAGGCTGCTGGTGGCTGTAGGTGGCAGGAAATCAACAGAGGGTAGAAGTAAAAGTGGAATTGCTCTAAGATGACAACTTGGAAAGGAAAGGGATGGGAAGGAAGGGAAGGGAGAGGAGGGGAAGGGAAGGAAAAGGAAGGAAAAGAAAAGAAGAACGAGGGTTAGGAATGTAAGTTGGTTGTGGAGTTGTTGCTTAGCATAGGCAAAGTTCTAGGTTCAGGAGAGAGAAGGGGACAGGTCATGTAATTAGAATCACCTTTCTCAAACTGAACATCTCTATTCTAGGTAGCATCCTGATGACTGGTATGTACCTTTAAAGACACGGAGAGGCTCTGTCCTCCATAACCTATAGGGAACTACTGATAGGTGAATGAGTGGCCAACCAATGAAGTCCTGTGTGCAGCAGGGGAAAGGTGCTAGTCCAAATTTATCATGCATCTCTCTTTCTCTTTAAAAAAAAAAGATTTTAAAATGTTTTATGTGCAATATATTGAACACTTTGTTCACTGTTCATTTGGGGGAAAATAATAAAAGAATTATAGTAAATGTGAATATATTATGGAACTGGAGAATAAAAATCGCCTGCTGTTTGTATATTTTACATCATATCAGTCATTAGTAGTAACATAGGGAAGATGTGGCCATGAGGGTTTTTAAGTAGCGCTTCTGAGGGTCTATGAAATCTGTTACAGGAGTTACTTGACTTTCAGTGCTCCAATACTGACCTCTAGTGGTTGCCCAGGAAAAATCCCCAGAACCAAATCACCTCTTTTTGCTTTTAACATGTTTAAAGAGAGGCAGAGTAATGCAGTGACATTTTGGCTAATGTGCTGCAATATTCTTGCTGAAGGACTTATGTTTAAAAGCAGCCTCTTTATTTTTTTTGTCTCTTCATTTTTTGAGGACATGGAGGGCATTACTATACAGACTATAGAAGAGAGAAATTTATCAAAGAAAGGCAAACTAGATTCTGTTCTGTTGTGCTCTTGTGTATTTTACAAGTCACACACCAGAACCTAATGGATTGAAACCCATGATTTTATGGAGGGACACTGGTGTCACATAGCTTTCTGGTGGTATGTACTGAAAAGAGCACACTGTCACTTCTGTGGTATTTGTGCAGAAACATAACCTAAATTTAATCCTACAAAAATCAAATTGAGAACATTAAAAAAAAAAACTGGCCATTATTCTTCAGAAATGCCATAGACATGGAAATGATGGTGAAATCTGTTCTAGGTAAAAGGCTAAATGGAGGGGCTAGGATTATATCCTAGATCAGAAAAAGGTGACATTTGCAGAACATTTGGCCAAGGTTTCGTCCTTCGTGGTTTTGTTCATTATGTGTTATCTAGTTATGTAATGTATTAACATTTGGTGAAACTTTGTAAAAGGCATGCAGGGATTCTTGGAACTAATTTTTCCCCAGACATTTTCTTAGTTAAATTATTTCAATGAATGTTTTAAAAATTAAAATCATTTATTAATTTTGTTCATGGTCTCATGAGTTAAAGATTTGGGAAAGCTCAGCTGTATGACCAATTTTTGGTCCATGTGGCATGAGTTAGAACATCCAATTCATGTCTTTTATGTATCAGCGTCTTGGTAATCCTTGGTCTACCAGTGACATTGTCTGGTCTACCATACCCTCTCATTGTTCATCATAGAACATGAAGGTCTAAGTGTTCTTGTGTTTCCTATGCCATAGCTGGCTTCCAAGAGTGACCAGTCTAAGAGAAAGCAGAGAATCAGTCCCTGAAAGCCAGGGTTCAGAAGCTGGCCTTTAATCATTCCCACCATATTCTGTCATCAAAGCAGTGACATACCCGATTCAGAGGAGAGTTCAGAGGTCTCCAAGGTTCAGTTTTTCTGACTCAAAAAATGGTAACAATAACAAATATTGCACAGATTTATGGAAGGAGTTTCATGGAGAAAAAAAAAACCATAAAGTGCTGAAGATGGTAGGTTAATACATGCCCTAATAATACTAGCAATTATTAGATACTCATATCACTTGAGTGGCTTTTTGTGTGCTGTTTCCTTTGGTCAGTACCTTCCTGGGGAGCTGTATCCTCTTTTGGATAGATCAGAGAACCAGCAACCCATCCCTCCTACTGCCCGTGGCATCCTTTGTTGACCTTGATTCCCTTGGTAACTTTCCACTCCCACAAGCTGTCCCAGGTGTTGATGTACATGTGGCCCTTTCTTGATACTACCTTTTCAGCATGTATGCCCAGTGCTGTCAGCACAGTTTTGATAGCGTCTGTCACAAGCTGCCAACTTTCTCTGAACCCATGGTTGTCTGCTCATCACAGCCAAATGTTCAGTTTTTCTTTCAGTGGGTGCTCAACTGTCAGCCTTTATTTATGTACGATTATGGATGCTTAATCATTAGCCTACCCAGGAGCACCATGATGTACACATTAGAGCAATTACTCAATTTGGGGCAATTAGTTGTAGGTGTTCTTTAAGGCAAAGATATTGCCAGACTGTGACTGGATTATGAAACTAAAGTGTCCAGATCAGTTAAGGAAGCATTTCTTCATGAACACAAGACTGATCTCAATCTGGTTTCACTAGAGGAAAGTGGTGGCCTGTTTGTTCTGCAGCAGACTGGGTCATTATTGTCTCATATCCTGAAAGCAGTCAGACACTTTTTTGTGAGTGTTTTCAATATAGAAACAAATGACAAATCTTGTATTGGTGGAATACACCTATTTCTACTTTCCGCTCTGTGATTTTACTTGTATTTAAGTGGAGGACTCCTTTTGATCCTTTGAATTTAGAGGATACATTAAATAATACTAAGATAAGGGATAGATTCACTTAATTGTACTTTGAGATTTTTACTGCTGTAATACGTGCCTGAGATAATCTAAAAGAGAAAAGGGTTATTTGGCTCACGGTTTATAAATTTCACCGTGTGATTAGATGACCCCATTTCTTTGAACCTATGGTTAGTAGCACTTCATGGCAGTAGTTCAGAACAACAAGAAAAAAAAAACTCTTAACCTCATAACCAGAAAGTATAAGGTGGGGGAGGAAGCCAGTATTCTACAATCCTGTTTAAGGATATCCTCCAAGAGACCCGAAGACTCAGCACCCCCATACAGGATTCTGTCACCCACCTAGTAGAGCATAGGGTCCTTTGAGATCTAAGCTGTAATGGTCACTTGTTACTGAGCCTTCTTCTCTGACTTAGTGGTTTAGAGGATGATTTTTATTTTATTTTTTTTTTATTTTTTTTTTTTTTGTTTTTTTTTTTTGTTTTGTTTTGTTTTTTATTTTCAGCAAATCAAAAAAATTTAAAAAGCATTCAAACAGAATAAAATGAAAGAAACAAACAACAAGCAAAATACCAAGTGTCAGATATACTTATACAAGAATTCTATAGAGCCTTCAAACAAGCAATACTTTTTGAGTTATGTTTAAAAAAATTCAGAACCACAATAAGCTCCTTCACAAAGCAAATAATATTGAAATAGTGAAATCAAGTATAAACCCAACAAAAATATATAATTTATAGTCCAGTATCCCTCATGAATATACATACAAAAATTCTCAATGAAGTAGTTGCAAACTGAATACAAGAGATATAAAAAAACAATATTCCATGAACAACTGAACAACTGTTTTTTTTTAGAAGACCATACTCCATATACAGGCTGCATGTTTTGGGATAGCCCCCACTCCAGATGTTTGAGACCTACATGAAAACCAAGCTGCACATTTACAACATATGTGCAGGGAGGCCTAGGTTCAGCCCATGGAGGTAGATCTGTGTAGACTAGGTATGCTCCACGGTTGGTGATTCAGTCTCTGAGAGCTCCAAGGGTTCAGGTTCGTTTACTCTGTTGATCTTCCTGTGCAGTTCTTATCTCCTTAGGGCCCACAATCCTTCTACCTATTCTTCTTTAAGAGTCCTCAAGCTCCATCCACTGTTTGGCTCTGGATGTCTGTATCTGTCTGAGTCAGCTGCTGGTTAGAGCCTCTCAGAGGACAGCTTGACCCTGTCTGTTCTCAGGCTGGAGGTTTAGCTCCTGGGAGCTCTGGTTGAATCTTTTGATACTCATTCTAAAAAGGACAAAAGCACCCTCACTTTGGTCTTCCTCCTTCTTCTTGAGTTTCATGAGGTTTATGCATTGCATCTTAGGTATTGTGTGTTTTGGGGCTAATATCCGCTTATCAGTGAGTGCATACCATGTGTGTTCCTTTGTGATTGGGTCATCTCACTCAGGATGATATTTTCTAGCTCCATCCATTTGTCTAAGGATTTCATGAGCTCATTATTTTTAATGGCTGAGTAGTACTCCATTGTGTAAATGTACCACATTTTCTGTACCCATTCTTCTGTTGAAGGACATCTGGGTTCTTTCCAGCTTCTGGCTATTATGAATAAGGCCGCTATAAACATAGTGGAGCATGTGGCCCTGTTGCATGTTGAAATATCTTCTGGGTATATACCCAGGAGGGGTATAGCTGGGTCCTCAGGTAACACCATGTTCAATTTTCTGAGGTATCGCCAGACTGCTTTCCATAGTGGTTGTACCAGCTTGCAATCCCACCAACAATGGAGGAGTGTTCCTCTTTCTCCACAGAGGATGATTTTTATAATTGTGCTGCTTAAATTAACATCCATGACCTGTAGCTTCAACTGGGCAGTCATAGAAAATCCACATGGATTTCTGTAAAACTTTTTTTTTTTTGAATTTTGAAATAAGGCTTCATTGTGGAGCCCAGGGTGGCTTGGACCTTCCATCCTCCTGCCTCATCCCCTGATTTCTGGTAGATGCACTACCATTCCTAGCTCATCCTAGAAATCATAATTTCTTTTTGTGAAAGTTTAGGGTTAATGTGTGAGAAATAAGAATATGCTTTTAAGCCAAGCAGTGGTGGTGCATGCCTTTAATCTCAGCACTTGGGAGGCAGAGGCATGTAGATCTCTGAGTTCAAGGCCAATCTGGCATGAGTTCCAGGACAGCCAGGACTACACAAAGAAATTTGTCTTGAAAAACAAACAACTCAGGGCTGAAATCAACCAAGTAGAAACAGAAAGAACTATACAAAATATCAACAAAACCAGGAGTTGGTTCTTTGAGAAAATCAACAAGATAGATAAACCCTTAGCCAGATTAAACAGAAGGCACAGAGACAGTATCCAAATTAATAAAATCAGATCTGAAAAGGGAGACATAACAACAGAAACCGAGGAAATTCAAAAAGCATCAGATCCTACTACAAAGGCCTATACTCAACAAAACTGGAAAATCTGGATGAAATGGACCATTTTCTACACAGATACCAGGTACCAAAGTTAAATCAGGAGCAAATAAACCATCTAAACAGTCCCATAACCCCTAAAGAAATAGCAGCAGACATTAAAAGTCTCCCCACCAAAAAAAGCCCAGGACCAGATGGTTTTAGTGGAGAATTCTATCAGACCTTCAAGGAAGACCTAATACCAGTTCTCTTCAAACTGTTCCACAAAAGAGAAACAGAAGGAACACTACCCAATTCGTTCTATGAAGCTACAATCACACTCATACCTAAACCTCACAAAGACCCAACAAAGAAAGAGAACTTCAGACCAATCTCTCTTATGAATATCGATGCAAAAATACTTATATAAAATTCTAGCAAACCGAATCCAAGAACACATCAAAACAATCATCCATCATGATCAAGTGGGCTTTATCCCAGGAATGCAGGGATGGTTCAATATTCGGAAATCCATTAATGTAATCCACTATATAAACAAACTCAAAGAAAAAACCACATGATCATCTCACTAGATGCTGAGAAAGCATTTGACAAAATTCAACATCCCTTCATGGTAAAAGTCTTGGAAAGATCAAGAATTCAAGGCCCATACCTAAACATAGTAAAAGCAATATACAGCAAACCAGTAGCCAACATCAAACTAAATGGATAGAAACTTGAAGCAATCCCACTAAGATCAGGGACTAGACAAGGCTGCCCACTCTCTCCCTACCTATTCAATATAGTACTGGAAGTCCTAGCCAAAGCAATTAGACAACAAAAAGAAGCCAAAGGAATACAAATGGGAAAGGAAGAAGTCAAAATATCACTATTTGCAGATGATATGATAGTATACTTAAGTGACCCCAGAACTTCCACCAAAGAACTCCTAAACCTGATAAGCAACTTCAGCAAAGTGGAGGTTTATAAAATCAACTCAAACAAACCAGTAGCCTTCCTCTACATGAAAGATAAACAGGCTGAAAAAGAAATTAGGGAAATGACACCCTTCACAATAGTCACAAATAATATAAAATACCTCGGGGTGAATCTAACAAGCAAGTGAAAGATCTGTATGACAAGAACTTCAAGACTCTGAAGAAAGAAATTGAAGAAAATATCAGGAAATGGAAAGATCTCTCATGCTCATGGATTGGCAGAATTAATATAGTAAAAATGACCATCTTGCCAAAAGCAATCTACAGATTCAATGCAATCCCCGTTAAAATACCAACTCAATTCTTCACAAAGTTAGAAAGAGAAATTCTCAAATTTATTTGGAATAACAAAAAACCCAGGATAGCGAAAACTATTCTCGACAATAAAAGAACTTCTGGAGGAATCGCCATCCCTGACCTCAAGCTGTACTACAGAGCAATAGTGATAAAAACTGCATAGAATTGGTACAGAGACAGACAGGAAGATCAGTGGAATAGAGTTGAAGACCCAGAAATGAACCCACACACCTATGGTCATTTGATCTTTGACAAAGGAGCTAAAACCATCCAGTGGAACAAGGACAGCATTTTCAACAAATGGTGCTGGTTCAACTGGAGGGCAACATGTAGAAGAGTGCAAATCGATCCATTCTTATCTCCTTGTACGAAGCTCAAGTCCAAGTGGATAAAAGACCTTCACATAAAACCAGACACACTGAAACTAATAGAAGAGAAGGTGGGGAAGATCCTCCAATACCTAGGCACAGGGGAAGAGTTCCTGAACAGAACACCAATGGCTTATGCTCTAAGATCAAGAATTGACAAATGGGACTTCATAAAATTGCAAAGTTTCTGTAAGGCAAAGGACACTGTCAATAGGACAAAACGGCAACCAACAGATTGGGAAAAGATCTTTACCAATCCCACCTCCGATAGAGGACTAATATCCAATATATACAAAGAACTCAAGAAATTAGACTCTAGACAACCAAATAACCCTATTAAAAAATGGGGTACCGAGCTAAACAAAGAATTCTCAACTGACGAAATGCTAATGGCAAAGAAGCACCTAAAGAAATGTTCAGCATCCTTAGTCATCAGGGAAATGCAAATCAAAACAACCCTGAGATTCCACCTCACACCAGTCAGAATGGCTAAGATCAAAAACTCAGGTGATAATAGATGCTGGTGAGGATGTGGAGAAAGAGGAACACTCCTCCATTGTTGGTGGGATTGCAAGATGGTACAACCACTATGGAAAACAGTCTGGCAGTTCCTCAGAAAATTGGACATAGCATTACCTGAGGACCCAGCTATACCACTCCTGGGCATATACCCAGAAGATGCTCCAATATAAAACAAGGATGTATGCTCCACTATGTTCATAGCAGCTTTATTTATAATAGCCAGAAGCTGGAATGAAACCAGGTGTCCTTCAGCAGAGGAATGGATACAAAAAATGTGGTACATTTACACAATGGAATATCACTCAGCTATTAAAACAATGAATTCGAGATTTTTTTTTTTTTTTTTTTTTTTTGGTTTTTTGGTTTTTTGGTTTTTCGAGACAGGGTTTCCCTGTATTGTCCTGGAACTCACTCTGTAGACCAGGCTGGCCTGGAACTCAGAAATCTGCCTTCCTCTGCCTCCCAAGTGCTGGGATTCACCACCACCCACCACCACCACCGCCTGGCTGAATTCTTATGTAAATGGATGGAACTAGAAAATATCATCCTGTGTGAAGTAACCCAATCACAAAAGAACACACATGGTATTCACTCACTGATTATTGGATTTTAGCCTAGAAGCTTGAAATACCCAAGATTCAGCTCACAGACCACATAAAGCTCATGAAGAATGAAGACCAAGTACGGGGGGCTTCGGTCCTTCTTAGAAGGAGTAACAAAATACTCAAGGGAGCAAATATGGATGCAAAGTGCAGGACAGAAACTGAAGGAGGGGTCGTCTGCAGACCATTCTACCTGGGTATCCATTCCATGTGCAGTCACCAAAGTTAGATGCTGATGTGGATGTCAGGAGGTGCATGCTGACAGGAGCCTGATATAGCTGTCTCCTCAGAGGTCTGCAAGAGTCTGACATATTCAGAGGCAGATGCTCACAGCTAACCATTAAACTGATCATGGGTTCCCAACAGAGGAGTTAGAGTGAAGACTGAAGGAGTTGAAAGGGTTTGTGACCCCATGAGGAGAACAACAATACCAACCAACCAGAGCCCCAGGGTTCTAAACCAGCAGCCTGGGAGCATATAGGGAGGGACCCATGGCTCCAGCTATATTTGCAAGGGAGGTATAGGTGGGAGAAGAGATCCTTGGTCCCATGAAGGCTGGATGTCGTGTGGGGGGGAATTCGAGGATGGGGAGGTAAGGTGTGGGGTCATAGGTAGGGGCACACCCTCATAGAAGCAGGAGGAGGGGGCCGGGAAATGGGATAAGGGGAGAACATCTGAAATGCAAATAAAACATCCAATAAAAGAAAAAAAGACAAAATTGATCATTCATAATAAATTAGTTGGATATACAAAAGAAAAAAATGAAAAACAAACACCAACCAGCCAGCCACCCAAACAAACAAACAAACAAAATATGCTTTTAATGTTATTAACCCAGATATTGGCACATTTAAATACTAATGTGTGTGTATGTGTGTATACACACTCTTCTGTTTTGTTTTGTTTCATTTCAAGATGGTCTCATAGCTTTGGGTTGGCCTTGAACTCATAGATACTAATAGATATCCTTCTACCTCTCAAATGCTGGAACTAAAGGTGTATGCCAATATACCTAGATTATATACTCTTATTTATTATTTATGATTTTGCTCTTATATTAAAACATAGTAGACAGACTTAATATTGAAAGTAACAGATAGTCATAACAACATAGTTATTTAATTTTTTTCAATAATTTCTTTTTCTTGTTTATTAAATAGCACTTAAAACATAATGTAAGAATGAAATGAGGAATCTTTTGTCTTAGATTTTCTTAGCAGAATTTTACATGTAAAGAAATTACTTTGCTGACCCCTTCTACCTAGAATAGTTCTCAAAACCTCAAACAGATGTTACCCACATGTATCCACATGCTGCTTTTAACAGTTACAGTGGCCATTCATTTTCAAGTTTGCTTTCAAGCCACTGCCTCTAGTGAATGGTTACAATAACTCTCACAAACATACTTCATTCTGAGTCAGGGGAATGGAAGAGTCACACAGGAGAAAAGGGGACATAGTTCAGTTCAGTTTGGAAAAATTGATTACAGATTGTATCTAAAGCACAGTAAGATTAGTCCCATTATAAAGGCAGGTTAAGTGAAAACAGGTTGAGCTCCAAGCTGTAAATGCCAACAAGGCATAGTATTAACTTGGTCATAAGGTTGGGCAAAAGTTGAGTTTCTGGAGGTAAGAGGTATTTTCAGAGAGTTCACATCTATTAATAAATTGCTAGAAATAATTTTTACTTGAACAGTGGAAACATTTTGGAAATGACAACCTTCCCACTACCCACCCCAGGATTTTTAGAGCTATTTTGACCATTTAGAGACTTAAAGTTTTTATTTATATTTCTTTGGTCATATTTTCGTAGCCTTGTTGCTTCAACATTTGGTTTTCATACAACTCAAGAAAAGGGGTTTTTACCATAATACGAAGGTGATTCTATGAGGAAGTCTAGTTGAATACATAGGGAAAAGGGTCAACTACAAAAAATTAGGATGGCTGTATAATCCTCACTAAATAAGCATGTACTGTATGTATTCCCGCACTATTTGGGAATGAGCATGCAAAAGCTGGAGGTGATCTAATCCTGGTACTAAACATGTACACAAGCTTGGGCTAGTCATGTTCATAGTCTGAAACCTTTGAATTAAAGTCTGTATTATTATGAGAATCAGTGAGATTCTCTTATTGTGTTAAAAACAGAGAGGTAGGGGCAATGTTTTACAGTGATGCTGTAACTAACAAGCCGTATGATTGAATATGCAGTGGTGTTTTCCGTGAAACCATGATAGGATTTGGGAAAGAGAGGAATGGCAACTAACTTAACGTGAAGGTGCCCAAGTGTTGACGCATTTGAGGGAACTAGAGAGACATAGGAGAGACTTACTGGATAAACAAGAACAGATCCATGTTGCATTTATTCTGCTGACAAGTTGGTAAGCACTCAGTTGTGAGAGCACCCTGCCTAGCCGCTATGATGGGCTGCATACCCTTAGAAGGGCCTTGGGATGTTTTGGGTTTTTTAATTCTGGCATAGAAACTTCGGCAGATAGTAGCTAGTTGAGTTGTTAAGATGACAAATGTAGACTGGGAGAGCAATTGAAATTTTAACCCGCATTTTAAAAAAATCTAAAATAGTCTTCTTTCCTTTTTTTTCTAGCTGATAAGTTGTAATCACAATTAGTCTAGCATCATTTCTTGGGTTGGAAATGTCCATTTGTTTTGTCTCTGATCCTGTGTACTTACTTCTGATTTTTTTTTGTTTTTCCCATAATTCTTTTGTAATTTTGGTACCTTGCTGTAAAAAGTTCCTTAGCAGATTACTACAGGAACATTAGGTTTCCTGCTATAAAATGTTGCTTCACAGATCATTATAAGACACTGGGTACCTTTTCCTAAACATCACTTCAGATTTTAGAAAAGGAAATCAGAAACCCTTCGTAGAATACACTTGATATGGTACAGTTCACATCTAGAAGGCAGATAGATTCTGTGAAGAGGGCATGTTAATTGAGCCTGAACTTTATCAGAGACATCAACTGAGAAACCGTTCTCACATAGGAGAACTTGCATGGAAAGAAACCAGCACAGTCTTTGGAGACATTGTTTGTGATTCTGTTATCTTGAGCACATAAGATTCTATATCTCTTGAATGTAATTGCTTAACAACTCTTCAGTCACTGGGCTGAGCCCACAGTTCAGTTCAGCTTCAGCTCCAATATGGCTTTTGCAGAACTAGCTTTTCACTATTGTAAATTTACATGGTTTTCATAAAAATGGGGGAAAGGAGGTCCTTCAGGAACACTACAAGTTACCATCTACATCTACACAAATAATCCACTCCCCGTCCCCCAAGGTGAGCACTAAAGTACACAAACACTAAGCAGGCAGTTGGACTCCCTTGTAATGAGGACAGGTTCTGTGCTGTCTACCCACTCAGCAGGAGTTTCTCTCTTTGGTTTGATAGTCTGCCACTATCAAGATAGCCACATTACCCAGAATTCCAGAGCAGGATTCAAAAATTCAGCCAATAATTTTAATATCACCATTCCTTTTCCATCTTGAACAAGGAACTTCGTTTTTGCAAACCTTAGACACAGAAAAATAATCCACAAATGGATAGAGGATAAATACTTTATAGAAGACAGTAATTTTATGTATTAAATAGAACATTGAATTTTAATAAGTACGTCAGAGAAGTTTTAATTACTATTTTATTGATATTACTATGACAGAATACCTAATAGAAGCAAGTTAAGGGAAGAAGGACTTACTTTAGCTCACCAGTTAGAGGAGTAGTGTCATCATGGTTGGGGCGGGAGAACCACATCTGTGGCAGCAGGAATGCTAGGCTGCCTGCTCACTTTCAGCAGGTCAAGAAAGAGATCTCTGTCTGGAAGTGAAGCTGCTCTATAACCTTCAGCTCTGTCCTACATCTGCCAAGTAGGCTCAGGGGGCAGCAGGCCCCATTATCTCCTAAAACAGTACTCCAGCTAGGCCTTAGCAAATATTTCACTTAGAACCATAATGTTATTATAAGTAAAAATGAGAGAATTTGAGAATTTTGTTAATAATGTATAACATCATGAGAAAGTGCTTTATGTGATAGGAGATATGGTCCCAGTGATGTTCACTTCTCTTTCTTTTTTCTGTTGCAGGGTTTGAATATAATCTTTCATGTAGCTTTGGCTCTTCTAAAGGTATGTTTCATCTTAACTTACCAAAATATCTTACCTCTCCTGCTTCTTACTGGAATCATTCCATGTAGAGCCTGGACTCATTTTAGCCTCTGTAAAATTTTTATTTATGAGTTTGCAAGTATGTGTGTGTGTTGCAGGGTTTGGGGGAGAGTGCATGCCATAGCTTACATGTGGAAGTCAGAGGATATCCCTCAGAAATCAGTTCTCTCCTCCACTGTGGGATTCAAAAGGTGAATTCCGGCCAGCAGGGCTGTACAGCCATCATGCTGAACTAGCCGCTGGCCCAGAGAAAGACAGCATTTCTGAGAAAGTCTGATCCTCTCCCGGGCATTCTTTAAATTATCATTTATTTGGTATTTGGTTTTCTTAAATCCACTTAATCTTGCTAACACTTATTCCATAAACATAAAAGATGCTTTTATTCATATGAACTAGGTGATATGAGACAAAATTAAACTGATTTTCTGTCAAAATGAAGACACTTTTTTTCTAAAACTATTCCAATCATAATAACATCCCTGGAGGTACCTAAACATATAATTGAATTATTTAAAAGCTTCTATAATATACCAAAAAAGAAACTACTACATCTCAATTTCCCATTCTTTCCCCTGATGGCTGGAAATATATGACACTTTAGAATTCAATTATAACCACCTTGCTTAATTTTATATCAGTATATCAATATAAGCCCTAAAAGTGTAGTAACAGTGAGATATTTGCTACAAAGTTGGTTAAAAAAAAAATAACCCAGAGATGACATTCTGTTATTGAAGATCAAAATGCCTTTCTTTTCGCCCAATAAGTTTGTGGTTCAGTCACAGGCTTTAAGGCAGGACAGAACCAGTTCTACTTATAGCCTTATTTTGTGACTTTGGTAAACTAAGTGTTTAGAATTTTAATTTCAAGAAAATAATAAAATTTATGGTATTATAATTAATAAGATGATATATGAAATCTCTGTCTTGGATATTACTAACTAATTAACATCAGCTGTTATTATTTCAGTCCTGCCCTCTGGGCCTCCTGACTGTGGAGCAGGTGCTCTTAATCCTGGAGCCATCTCTCCAGCCCCTACTTAAACTGTTTTCATAAAAATAGTAGAGATATATTTACTTAGTCCTTTCATAAAATTGTGAATCTTGGCTTTGATTATTTTCTGATATTAAAATAAACCTAAATGTTACCACATACCCTCTCAAGAAGGCTAGAATGAAGCTTAATAATGACCAGTTAGGGAAAGCATTTTATGTGTTTAAGACTAAAAATATCATCAAATCATAAGTATGTACAAGTAAGTCCAACAAAGTTCTGCCTTTTGCTATATTTTTTCCACCCTCAGGCATTATATGTTTCCTGAAAGTCTTTTCCTATGTTTGGTATCTCATTTACTAGTGTTTAGTTTGTCTTTCTACAACCCAGTGCTATTTCTCTGGATATAAGACCTTTACTATGTACCAGCTTAATACTGTAGCTATTGATTTAATTGTTTTCTTGAGCAGCATGTTGACTTGTTTGTAATATTTTTAACATTTTAGCATTTTGACCCAGATATAGCCTTGGCAGAGGACATTTTTTGGCCTTTGAGCAGAAACGCATCTGTTATTTTCTTTAGTGATACATGAACATCCTTACAACATCATATTAAAGAGTTAGAGTAGTTAGAAAAGATAAAAGAGGAACCACTGGTAAAGTAGGGCTCTATGCTTGTGACTACTCTGTATGAATCCTGAAACTGAATCTATACAGAGATGGAATATGTGTGACTACATTAAAGTGAACACCATTCATCTAATGACCCACTTGGCAGAAAGAACATTCAAATACACACAATACTGACTGACTTCTCATTTCTTATATGTGAGAAAAAAGAATGTGTATATGTTTATATAAAAGTTAAAACCTGACAACTTTACAGTAGTTGTCAGTTACAGAGCCTGACTGAATTTCGAGTAGCCGCTTTCTCTGTATTGGAAGTGATTTCTCGTGCATCTTTTGTGCTGTGGGCTAGCATAAGCACAGGCCCAGGTGATAACTGAAGAGGCTGAAGCCAAGGGTGACTGAAATGTTGTATCTCATTAATAACAAAGCTCAAGTTAATTGCTTTGATTTTTATTTACTTCTAACACATCCTAATTGAACATAATAATAGGATTCTTTGTGATATTTTCATACATGTGTATAATGTATTTCGATTATGTTACATGATCATGCTTCAGCCAGTTATGCTTGCTGGCCTTCCCCCACCCTGCTGTCCCACCCCTCTAATAGTCCCCTTTCTTTTATGTTCTTTTTGTAACAACTATTTTTCATATGGAAAAAATCAATTTATCTTTGGTTTGGCAGATTTGGTTAGTTGGTGTCTTAGTCCATTATTTTCTGAAATGACACAAATCATGATTTTTGCCAACATGTCCATCGATGTGTCTTTACTTTCATTTTACTATGTCTGTGGTGAGCACCAAGGCTGATTCTGTATCTGACTGTTGTAATAGTGCCCACTGTAAGATAGACGTCCATGTTCTATGATGTGCTGGTCTGGATTTCTTCAGGAACATAGAAACTTACACCGTATACAGCTAGGTAAAGTATGGTATTTTATTTTTGTTTGTGAAAATTTCGTATCATTGTCCAAAAGTGATGTGTGTAGTTTGACTCTTTCCCATTTTGTAGCACCAGCTGGATTTCTATCTATTGTGTAGTCACTGTGCTAGCCTGAATCGTCTAGATGTACGTAGGACTTGGACTTAGAACTAACCATCAGAAATTTTCCTTTTTAGTTTGTGCAAATGTGTCTGATTAAAGAAGGGTTAGTTGACTTTTCTAACCAGTGGTATATTAGGGTTTTTTAACCCCTTTGTCCTCACCAGGGTTTTTTTGTTTTGTTTTTGTGTGTGTATGTTTGTTTGAGACTGGTTTTCACATATCTATATTGTAGTTAAGATCATGTAGACTAGGAAGGTTCCCAACCTTCCTAAAATGTGACCCTTTAATATAGTTGATTATGGTTGTCTTGACCCCCAACCATAAAATTATTTTTGTTGCTACTTCTTAACTGTAATTTTGCTATTGTTATTAATCATAATGAAATATCTGATATGTAGGATATCTGATATACAACCCCTTTTGTGAAAAGCTCATTTGGTCCCCAAAGGGGTTGTGACCCACATGTTAAGAATCACTTGTATATACATTGGAGCCAGACTATTTAACTTCAAGTGTCATCTCCAAAAAAAAAAATGTATCCAATGATGCATCTAATTCATCCTCAAGAATCTACAAACTCTTTGCTGCTTCAACATTGTTTGAAAATCTATTTTCAAAGTCTTCTTAGACACATGGCAAACTAAACTCTCAGCTCCTTAAAAAGAAAAAAAAAATCACAACAAAGTTACATGCTTCCCAGATAAACTGGGACAGGCACATGCAAACATTTCTGTTCCAAAGGTAGGAGTAGAAAGATAGGAGAATTCTCAGTACAAACTGTGACTTGTAGGCAACACCACTCTACAGCCTTGCTGATGCACAAATCGTCAGGCTGCCTTTGCTCCTCCTACATTCCCTAGCAGCCCTGGTCATGCTGTCGCTTGCTTCCTGGCTTTCCTGCTGTTCAGGCTCAGCTAGTCCATCCTCTGAGGCCAAAGGGTTTTCTATTCATGCTGATCCCCAGTCTTACATGCTTAATGACTGCAAAACCAGCCTTGCTTGGATATTGCTATTCATAAGCTATTCCTGGGCCCACTTAAACCATGACCAGCCCTTCAGCTAAGTATGAAGTAAGTCCCTAGGTTCTTTGGCTATGCAGGACACCTAGATCTTATCTCAAGTTCTGGAATCAGATTTTTTTTAAATTTTTTATTGGATATTTTATTTACGTTTCAGATGTTATCCCTTACCCCATCCCCCAACCCCCACCCAGATACCCCCTATCCCATCTCTCCTCCTCCTGCTTCTATGAGGATGTGTCCCCATCCACCCCCCAACTCCTACCTCCTCACCCTCAAATTCCCCCACACTTGGCAGCCAGCCTTCATGGGACCAAGGATTCCTCTCCCTCTGATGCCCGACAAGGCCATCCTCCCTTACATATACAGCTGGAGCCATGGGTCCCTCCTTATGTGCTCCCAGGCTGGTGGTTTAGACCCTGGGGCCTCTGGTTGGTTGGTATTGTTGTTCTCTTCATGGGGTCGCAAACCCTTTCAGCACCTTCAGTCTTCTTTCTAACTCCTCCATTGGGAACTCCTTGATCAGTTCAATAGTTAGCTGTGAGCATCTGCCTCTGAATATGTCAGACTCTTGCAGACCTCTAAGGAGACACCCGGTCAGGCTTCTTTCAACATGCACCTCCTGACATCCACATCAGCATCTGACTTTTGTGACTGACATGGATGGATACCCAGGTGGAATGGTCTGCAGACGGCCCCTCCTTCAGTTTCTGTCCCACATTTTGTCTCCATATTTGCTCCCTTGAGTATTTTGTTACTCCTTCTAAGAAGGCTGAAGCACCCACACTTGGTCTACATTCTTCATGAGCTTCATGTGGGGAATCAGATTTTTATATCTACATCTCTGAGCCTGTGACAGAGAGGATGGTCCTGTAGAGTGTTGAGATGCTCTTGGGACAGCTATCCTCTTGTGCACAGAGGAATCACTTGTCTTTTTTATGTTATAGTAATTCCACATTCCTTACCTCAAACTACTTTACACATGTTCTATTTCTGACTGAACTGCAAATTAAAAAATAAAAAGTTTTACTCCTCTCCGTCTCCCAATTATCACTGTAAGTATGGCTGAATTAGCAGTCTGAATGCCTTGTGGCTTTGGAGGTCCCTCTTTAAGGACACTCTTCACTACTTTGATGATAAGTAGCTTTTTGTGGTAAATATTTGAGAGGAATTATTTTTTTAAAGGCAGAATTTAGGCAGACTTGACAGTTTATTGCCACCAAGCATGATGACCTGAGTCGGATCCCTGGAACCATATGGTAGGAGGAGAGAACCAACTTTGGCAAGTTGCTGTGTGACCTCTACAAGAATACTGTATCATGCATACAAGTTGCCCTCCCCAAATAAAAAGTAATTAAAAAAAAACTTTTAGAAATTTCCTCCAAGCCGGGCGGTGGTGGGGCACCCCTTTAATCCCAGCACTTGGGAGGCAGAGACAGGCGGATTTCTGAGTTTGAGGCCAGCCTGGTCTACAGAGTGAGTTCCAGGACAGCCAGGCTACACAGAGAAACCCTGTCTGGAAAAACAAAAAAAAAAAAAAAAAAAAAAAAGAAATTTCCTCCAAGGTTGGTTGCATAATTGCTTTAAAACTGAGGTGAATTACAACTTACTAGTGGCTAACCACACGGCAAAGGTTTCTCACCTAGGAATGGCCAGAAAGCAGAGAAAGACGGAGAAGGGTCCAGCCAGGGCTATAGCCCCAACCTGTCTACTTTTTCAAGCAGGACCCACTGCTGAGAGTTTCCACTTCCCTCTGAGGCAGGACAGAAAGGCTTGGGACAGAGAAGGAGAAGGGGAAGAAGTTCCTACCCACAAAGTCCAACTGAAGCCCCCACCAGCAAAAGTGGCAAGGATTCCAGCACAGTAACCAATGCTTACAACCTTTCTCCCTTCCCAGCTGTAAACCTGCCAGAACTCCTTGATGGTGTCTCCTAAGCAACCCTGTACTCTACCTATCGAAAGAGAGTAAAGGGAGGATTTCTTAGCAGGATTTTTGAGATATACTTGAGAGGCACCAAATGCTATATATGGCTAATCCTAAACTAACTGTACTAACTGATTAATTGTAACTGTCTCTTGAGGCTTCTGCACTCACATTTGGTAGGATTTGCTTTCTGTGGCTCTCTCCAGGAAGCCCACATTCATGCTATTCACTGTATTTTGCCTTCTTTCCTCAAGAGTTCTTCCTCCTGACCCTCATGCATAAACCTATATTAAAATACCTCTAATAAGTCTCCCACTCTGCTCAGTTGTAAAGTGGCTAATCCTGAAACTTTTCTCAGTGTTGATACTACAATTTTAGTTTGGCATGAGTTGACAATCCTAAAAGTTCAGGGGAGCTCTAAGTGCTGAGGGTGACAGTATGGATATATGTTTCTGTTCCCTCATGGATGACAGTCCTGATAGTGCCTTTAAGTATATATAAATCTATCATGGGTTGATCCATTAACTATGTCAGAGCCGTTGTGTTCCAGGCTTTTTCAATGATTAGACGCACACGTGAAACAAAGGCTTCCACATGAGCCTTTTGTGGGGGATACTTCATATCCAGACCACAGTAATCTCATGGCCCATCTCCCACAAAGTAGGAGGATATGGACAAAATGGAACTGAGTGTGGTCTCTACCTAATTTACAAGAGAATCCCCATTCCTGTTTGATAGAGCCTTTGCTGCCCACATTTCTATCAGGCTTCTGGTCCTGCAAGCCCTCACTTGAACCTCTCATTAGGCTCTGCTTAAATCATTCTAAGCTCTTTCTCTAGATCCTCCAAACTTCCCCAGATTTCTCCTGCAAAGTAATCCCAAAGCTTCTCACATTGTCCATCATGTAGTAATGGCAATGACCCTACTTCTTAGAAACAATTTTCTGTCAGCCAGCCTTCAGGCATTATAACAAATACTTGAGATGATCACACGTTATAAAGAGAAACGATTTATTTTTTTATCATAGCGTACTAGTCCATGACTGATTGGCCCTGTTGCTTTTGAGCCTGAGGTGAGGCAGCACCACATCACAGCCGTAGCACCTAACAGCAAAACTGCTAGCATCAGAGCCAGGGAAGGAAGGGAGAGTAAAGGGAGCAGGGTCCCACAGTCTGCTTCAGCAGCATATCCTTGGTGTCCTAAATATTCCAGTAGGTTCTATCTTTAAAAAGATACTGCTCTCTGAGGACCAAGCCTCCAGCATACACTTTTGGGGAGGGGTGTTCTGGACACAAACAATAATAAGGTATAATCTGTCCTCTGTCTGTGCCTTTATATAGCCAAAGGAGAAATAAAGAAGAATTACAGAATTAGGAGCTGTTGGTGAGCTGTACAGAGATACATCACACCACACACACACACACACACACACACACACACACACACACACAAACACTTTTCTACTGCCCTTGAGAAGAAGGACTAATATGCTGCAGGTGTTTGCCTGCACTGTAAGACCCTGCTTGAATACCATATGTGTTAGGGGAGGCACACATGCTAAAATTGGCAGTGTATTTTTGGTCTCCTTGGCATTTGATGAAGCACTTCAGAGTTCAGAGTTCTTGTTTCTGTGCTCAGAGATGGTAGCATAAGAAAAACTGAAGGTTCGGTTGTATTTTTTTCAATTAGTGTTTTAGTTAGAATTGGAAAGACTTGGGTTGAAGAGGAAATTGGAGTGGTTTTTGATTGCAGCTCAGGGTTTTTCCTTTGCTGAAGGAACAGCTGCTCTCCTGCTGGTGGCAGCAGGGCTCTACACATAGATGTGGAAATGGTTTAACCGCGGAACTGCTTGCCTTCCTTTATCTTGTGTCTCCCAAAATTATTCAACATCTCTCTTTATTTTGAGTGCTTTGTATTTTAATCTAACATACCCCTGTCTTAACGATAGATTCATGCTAAAAACAAACCAACCATTCTGATTACTGTAGAATCCTCAGGTAATTTTGTTTCAGAAATACTGCATTTTGTGAAATAGGGATCTGTATTGGGGGCGGGGGTGGGGGGAAGTCCATCATCACATTACGTTTCATGCATCCAGTCTTATTTTAATGTATTGAAGCAATCTTCCATTGTATATCTCTCATTGGACACTCTAAAGTGCCCGGAATCAAGGGAATTTAGTAAGCATGTCATTGTTTCAAGCAGCCAGTAATTAATTTGATCTCAGTGTACCTTAAGAAATATGAGATCATTTGGCAGAAACAAATTAAACCTCCCTGCCCCATTTTTGTGAGTAAAGTAAGTTCTCAGCATAAATTCATTCAAGCTTTCAACCCCCTTACTTAAAAACCTTTCTTCATCTTTCTCCTCTGCTTCTTTGCACAGTTCTGCCTTTAGTATGGACATGTTCAGCATTCATTCCATGGTCAACTTCCCATGTATGTTCCTGGTTCTGTCTTCTCTGCCTCACTTTCAAGAAGACTGTCAGAGTAGGTTGGCTCAGGTATTCATCAGACATTCCAAAAGGACCTATTTTGTTCAAGTCCTAGGTTAGGTGAGGAGAAATAGAGATAACATCTGGTGTCCTAAAGTTGTCATGATTGTAGTGGGAGAAAGGGGCGAGTGCACAATTATAATTGTGTTTTAGGGAACTTCTGGGCCAGGCACAATGGCACACTCCTTTAGTCTCAGCACTCAGGAGGAAGATGTTGGCAGAGCTTCACTCCAACCTATCTACATAGTGAGTTACAGGCCACCAGGGCTACCTAGCAAGACTGTCTCAAAAAAAAAGTAAATATAGATGGAAGGTTGGCAACCTAAGACAGGTTGCCAGTTTTATTCTGGGAATACCAGGAAAGAGTTTTGTTTGTTTGTTTTAAAAGATCATAACTAAACTAAACAGAGAGTTTTAGGCAGGGCTAGCAACATACAAGTATTCACAAAAGAAGAAATTCAAATGATGTATTCAGCATCTCTAGCCATTAGAGAAATTAAAATTAAAACTACTTTAGATTCCAATCATATCAGTCAAATTGGCCATCATCAAGAAAACAAATGAAGGGCTAGAGAGCTGGCTCGGCAGTTAGAGCACTGGCTTCTCTTCCAGAGGATCCAGGTACCTACCACATGTGGTTCATAGCCATCTTTAACCAGTTCCAGGGGATCCAACTCCCTCTTCTGGTTTCCCAGGTATGTACATTCAGCACAGACATGCATACAAACAAAATATTCTTAAAATAATACAAAAGGTTTAAAAAACAGCAACAAGCAATAACAGATGCAGGAAGGATATGGGGTAATAGTAACCTATAATCTACTGTTGTAGCTGTTATGGATATCAGCGTGAAGACATCTCAAAAAAACTAAAAACTATCGTATGATCCAGCTGTACCACTCCTGGGCATGTGCTCAAAGGACTTATGTCTTATTACAGAGATATATGCTCATCTTTGCTCGTCATTGCTGCCTTCACAGTAGCAAGGAAATGAAGTCAGGTTAGATGCCCATGAACAGAATCGATTATGAAAATGTAGTATATAAATACAATGGAGTTTTATTCTGCTTTAAAGGAAACTGGAGTTATGAAAATTTTAGAAAAATTAATGGAACTGGAAAATACTGAGTTAAGTCAAAGAACCCAGACTCAGAAAGACAAAGACTGTATGTTCTTATATGATGATCCTAGCCTCTACTGTTAGATATGTGTGTTCAGAACAATGGAGGCCAAGAATAGAAAGGAGCCCCTTAGGATGGGGAAAGTAAAAGAGGGTTTAAGAAAGAACATGAGGAAACCGACAGAACGAGGTGGAAGCAGGGATGAGCTGGCCAAGTTGGGTCTTTTGCTGTGAGATTCTGAAGGTCTTATACTGTTGCTGTCAATTTGTGCGTTTTCATCTGAAACTAGATTTTTTTTAAAAAAAAAATATTTTTGTTTTATGTGTGTGAGTGCTTTTGTTACACATTTGTCTGTGCACTGCATGTATACATTGCCCATGGAAGCCAGAAAATGACACTGGATCTCCTGAAACTGGGGTTATGAATGTGTGTAAGCCACCTAGAAATCCCATTTAAAAGCATGTTTGGATGCAACTAGTGTTAGGTAGTCTTTCTAATAAAGCTATTTGGAAAACAGCTGACCTCTGTTATGTAATTTTTATCTGACTTGTACTGAAGTGACTCATCAGATCCTTAGTTACATCACTTTAGTGAGCAAAATTAGTCTATTACCTATTGAAAAGTAATGCTAGTAATCCACACAGATAAAGAGAATCATGACAGCTTATTGATTACTGACAGTCTTTAACCAGAGTCCTAATTGTGTAATAATGATGTAACTTTATAGTATTTACAGTTTGTGAGGTGTACCTAAATGCCTTTTTATGCAGTTGTTATAAATAATAGCAAGAACCTTGTCTCCTACTAGTACCTGAAGTGTACTAGATCCTGTGTCAAGCACTTTTGAAATAATCTTCCTGATCTTACATTTTTGTCTTTGTTCTAGTGAAATACAACATAAGAGGCATGGACTTAATCATTTTCATGTGTGCAGTTTCTGTACTTAAAGGCATTCCCATTACCATACAATACTAGCAGTCATTCCCTGTCGTCTTCATTGTCCCCAGCAGAGCTGTGTATGTCTCACTCCTCTGCCTTCCCAGTCACCATTCTGTATCCAGTCTTGAGACCTTGACTATTGTAGGTACCTGATAAAAGTGTGAAGACAGTGTTTGTGCCTTTCGTCTAGCGTAGTGTATAGCCCGATTCTATGAGTCTTGTTACTGTTGTAGTGTAGTTTCATTACTTAGTGTATTGTCTCAATTGGCTCAAGGCATCCACCCATCGAGGCAAGTTATACAACACAACCACAGTGTCTTACTGTGGAGTTAGTGTTTGCAACCCTAAGCTATGCTGTGTGTGCATGTTTTAAACCTTACAGATATTCTATAAAAAAGAAACTTTATAGCTCACATGGTATTCACACCTACTAACTCTCAGTCAAAATTCTCTGCTTTTTCATCTTGTACAGCAGGAAATTCTGAGGCTATAGTAAAATCAACCTCTGTTTCACAAGTATTGCTTCTATGTGACAGTGAAAAGAAAGCTTCTTAGTGAAATTATTTAAAGGCTATGTGTTAAAATTGCCCCAAATTAAAAAAAAAAAAAAAAAAAGTTTCTGGTTGAATAGGATAGAGATGGAGAAACCCAGAGCCATTATATGAACAAACAATTGAATTCAGACTGCTAAACTCACTGCCATAAATGATCATAAAATTAAAATATTCTCTGCTCTTGACTGGTTGGAATGATACTGGATTGCTAAGTTAAGCTAAGCCAGTGTTGTTTCTTTGTCTCTCAGACATATGACGTCATTCCTGGATGGCATGGCATACTGTAGCCTCCCTGTTTTATTGCACCCCCCACTGTGTGTGAGCTCATCCTCATTCTCAGAAGACTTTTGTCAGAGGCTGTCACTGCTCCATAAGTTTTTATGACACTTTATCTGTGTGAGTTGCTAGCATTGCTTTTCAGCATGAAAGAGACTAATTTTGTTCATTAGGGTGTTGACAATTTGATGATTCACTTTGAAAATCGATTGCTGTCATCACAATGGTGTAACCAGTCATAGAAAATGTAACTGAAACATAAATTTATTTTATTATTGATATTCAGTATGTACACTTGGAGAAAAGCCTTAAATTTTGCTAGAAATATAGCAACTAGAACTCTGGCTTGCTGTTTCTCCTCTCTTGCTTTCCTTGGATTGTAAGAATTTAGTTAAATTAATTTAGGATAAAATCTTTTATTTATAACATTTATAATTTTGAGAGGTATATTTTTTAATTTCTATTTTAAAAGATAAAAGTATATGAAAGGTGGTTTAAATAGATAGCATGCTCTTTTCCCAGAGCCCACTGCAAAGGATTTGCCTAAAAGTGAGTATATCAGCTCCTTCCCCTCCCCTCCCCTCCCCTCCCCTCCCCTCCCCTCCCCTCCCCTCCCCCCTCCCCTCCCCTCCCTCCCCTCCCCTCATTAAGACTCCAGCTCTGTCAATGGTTTCCTTCCACAGCCCAGTAGGGCATTCTCTTCATGTGCATGTTAAAGCCTGGTCATCCCTACATCGACATACTATTCACAGGGAGAGGAGACTACCAGAGAACAAGCAGTTTCTGTTTAAGCAAATAAATTACATATTACACTGTTATTTACATTACTTGGGCAAAAGTTTTGTTGAAGCCGGGCAGTGGTGGCGCACGCCTTTAATCCCAGCACTTGGGAGGCAGAGGCAGTCGGATTTTTGAGTTCGAGGCCAGTCTGGTCTACAGAGTGAGTTCCAGGACAGCCTGGGCTACACAGAGAAACCCTGTCTCGAAAAAAAAAAAAAAAGTTTTGTTGATGGCCACACAACTGTGGGGGAACTGAGAAATATAGTCTGTACCTCAGTATTCATATGTCCTGTTACAGTTCTGGTATCTATAGCAGGAAGAATACATATTCATAGAGAGTAATTACAATCTGTCATAGTCAACTGCACTGACCATTCAGTATCCGTGACCAGCTTCATCCCCACACAGACACTTCCTCCTGTAGAGACATTCCAAGACTCCATTTAGTTACTTCAAAGTAACAGAGTTTGGGTAACTTGGATGTCTGTGTTAGAAACAATGGAATGGTCTAAAAGGCTTAGAGTCACAAGGATCAAGGAGCCACAGATTACATTAAAGTTCCAGTTAAGAACAAACTGCCTGGGACTTGGAGCTATGCTGTGGCCAGTAATGAAAACCACCAGATTACTTACTAAAGTGTCTTTAACCAGGATTCTGATACAGCTGAATGCTTAACATGAGCAGGAAAGAGCATACTCCACAGACGTGGACAAGAGATAATTGAGCGATTGAGGGAAAGTTCAGAATTTACAAAAGCCAGGTTCCTTTCAATAAAATTTACTAAAGGGCAATTTCGGCCTGACCACTGCAGACAAGACAAGTTGTGACCTCCACAACTACAGCCAGAATGTTTACCACTCATAACTGTTCTGCCATGTGAATGTCCCAGCTAAAGTAAAGACCATAGCCCACAGCTCTGGGCCTGGCCTTTCAGAGACTTCAGTGAGTGGAGAAAGAAAGCTGGGTATGGTGACACATGGTTTTAACTTGCACTTGAAAGCAGAGGCAGGAGGATCTCTGTGAGTCTGTGGTCAGTCTCTCCACATAGTGAGTTCTAAGCCAGCCAGAGATACATAGTGAGTCCCTGTCTCACAATAAATAAATAGATAGAGATAGATAGATAGATAGATAGATAGATAGATAGATAGATAGACAGATAGATATAGATGATAAGAAAAGAAACAAAATAAAAACTACATAAAAAATTAGCCCCAACCCAAATGCCATGTGACTACAATAGAAAAAAATAAGAGGAAGAAGAGATCTATCAATCTGAGGCATAGAGGAGGAGTAGCTTAGAGGCCCCTGTGAAGATGAGTGTTCTATTCAGCCCCTGCTATCAGGAGTAGCAGTAGATACTATGTGATAGGCCTTTCCTCTCTCTGGGTGATGCAGACATAGGCCAGATTAGACCAGATTAAAGCATACAGAGGCAAGTCTATTAGCTCCCAGGCCTGTCCATCAGTCCCAGAGAAAGGGGCTAAGAAAGTCACATCATGGATCTGGCCTAGGGATGGGAAAGTTTTATAGACCTTAGTCGAGGGGTTATGATATGTCAGGCAGGATCTGGGACTTTGCCCAAGTATGGTCAAGAGCTGAACACTTAGGTGGAGATTTGGGTGGCTGGCAGCATGGGGAGGAGGTTGGGACAGCTGCCAAGAATGTAGTACTGGGTCCTGAGAGCCATTCCTTTGTTCAGTTTTTCTATGCAAGCAGGGTTGGGGGAAGGAGGGCAGTTGGGGTTTCCCAGCTTAAGCAGGGGTGAACAGGAGTCCAGCCTAACTCTAAGCTAGATGAAGAACACAGGGAAGAGGAGGAGAGAAAAAAGATGAATCAGAAATTCAAGGTCATCTTCAGCTACACAGGACGTTGGAGGCTAGCCTTGGGCAAATAAAAACCTGTCTCAAAAACAACAATACACGATAGTGGCCAGACCACCTGGCCTCGATCTGTTCTGATTTCTGGCTACAGTTTGCCTTCACGGTTCTCAGCAGAGTAGTCAGGAGGACCCACCTGGCAAGAATTCATCTTTACATCATGTAAATGGTACTGGGGATCAACTCAGAACTTTGTACATGCTAGACAAATGCTCTCCAAGAGCTCTATTCTCAATCTGTACACATATCTTGACATGTCTTTGCATTGCTAAATCTTGCTTACTTATAGCATCTTTCCCAAATTACCATCTGAGGAGAACTGATTTGAATATTACAAATGATAGCATTCATAAAATGTCTAAATTCCTTTTTAAATTCTATCCTGCTGCCTGGGCAGTTCTGCATACTCTTTACTGATTGATTGATATGGCTGAATTTTAAAAGATCAATATTGGAAAGCAAGCCACCAACCTTTTTTTCTTAATCTTTAAATTATAAGTGACTCGTCTGGCGAGTGCTTAATCCCAGCACTTGGGAGGCAGAGGCAGGCAGATTTCTGAGTTCGAGGCCAGCCTGGTCTACAGAGTGAGTTCCAGGACAGCCAGGGCTACACAGACAAACCCTGTCTCAAAAAACCAAAAAAAAAAAAATAATAAAAAAAAAAAATAAAAAGATTTAAATTATAAGTGACTCTTCCTTAATCATGAAATGATGAAAGGTGATGTATTTCAGATGTGACTCATTGTGTTCTCATTGTTTACAGTAAGCTTTTCAGATACTTCTGTGGGTATTTTTTGGTTTGTTTGATTGGTTTGTATTTGGAGGTTGAGAATCTGTTGTAGTAATTCTAAGTACAGTATTTTCATCTTAGTGATTTCTTCATTAAGATGAATTAAGTC
Source organism: Mastomys natalensis (assembly GCA_021653895.1). Lineage (NCBI taxonomy): Eukaryota > Metazoa > Chordata > Mammalia > Rodentia > Muridae > Mastomys > Mastomys natalensis. The sequence goes on along the minus strand of JAJTUV010000660.1, from coordinate 468,759 downwards.
TTGTCCTTAAATTAAGGCTAGTTTATCATTCAACTACCAAAATCATCAACAATTTCACTAAGGGAATTTACAAGTGTAATTATAGTAATCTTGACTTGGTATTTAATTCTATCTAGGCAACTACAAGTTGGCTCTGAAGGAACATTGCTGATCCAGACTACAAAAACTCTAGAGTTCATTTATTCCTCTCTTACTTTCTTGATCCAAGAGTTGTTTCTAAGTTTTTGTGTGGCAAATTTCCTTCTCTTTCCTAAACTTACTGACAGTCATATAGCATGAATTATCCAAAGCTCACAGAACACTTTAAACAGCAACATTATGGTAGCTTTTAATTTAGAAACCTTTTTGTTCGGTACCAAAACTCACAGTGACTCAACTCTTTCCATTTCTAAAATGGTCTTTTCATTTTTCATGGCTAGTCCCTATTTATGATGGTTATAAGGTAATAATAGCCTTTTGGGAAGTGTACTATTTAATATCAGTTATTACATTCACAAGGAATCACTGCACTTAATTGGGTTAGATCAGTTAACTTAGTATTTAATATGTATAAACCTGGATTCCAGGGAGAAAAGCAACATTCAAGAAGGATACATTTCGCTGGGCAGTGGTGGCACATGCCTTTAATCCCAGCACTTGGGAGGCAGAGGCAGGCAGATTTCTGAGTTTGAGGCCAGCCTGGTCTACAGAGTGAGTTCCAGGACAGCCAGGGCTACACAGAGAAACCCTGTCTCGAAAAACAACAACCAAAAAAAGAAGAAGCAGAAGAAAAAGAGGAGGAGGAGGATTCATTTCAAAATGCTTCCAAGTTTTCTGTTTTTTTTATGTACTACTATGACTTTGTTACTCAGTTTGTTTTTGAAATTAAAACAAAGTAACTGCCTTGCTATAAGAACATTTAGTAATTGCAAAGGGCAGAAGCCATAACAGAAGCATACTCACCATCTGCTGCAAAGAAGTAATTCAGTTCATTCCCGAGTAAACCCACAGTTTACTGTGTTATTTCCCTGTGGAGGAGTCTCTTAGAGAGAATAGAGCACTAAATACCAAATTTATAAATGTTAAGGGATCATTATAGTTGATTCTTGCTTGCTAAAATAATAAAAAGGTTCAAAGGCCGTGTGAAATTATAATACTTTAAAAGTAAAATTATTGAACAAATGGAACTGCTAAGACAAGAAACTTATATATGTGTTCTTTTCTTCCATTATCTTGTCAGGAAATGTTTTAAAACCTTATCTCTTCTTTCTACTGTGACCTGCAGTGATAGCCCAGGATTATATAGGCAGAGAGATAATATATAAGAAGAGGCTAGTGATGGATATCATAAACTAATAAAAGAAAATACTGGATGGCTATACTCCAGTCAGTAAGAGAAGGCCTCTGTAAACCAAGCAGCATAAAAGCTGAATGGTACTCTAAAGACCAAGGCAGTAATAAGTACCAAGCTCTGAGAAGGGAGAAGTTTTGTGTTTTCAAGAAGGCCAGTGTGGCTGGAAATTAGTGACCTAGTTAAGACTTAGGGAAGGAAGAATTGTGGTCAGAAAACAAGTTAGTAAGAACAAATAAGCAAAGGATGGTGTGTACATTGGGATTCAACAGGATACCATTTTAAGTTTTAAGCAAGTAGACATTTTACCAGATTTTTTGGTTTTAGGACATGATTTCGATTGAGGAATGTTGCTGTATAGGATGTAGATTGAAGAGGATGACCATAGAAACATGGACTCTAGTTAAGATGTTATTTCAGCACCATACAGCAAATAATGCTAGCTTGTGCTAAGGTAATACATGGAGATATGGAAAAAGGGGGCAGATTCAAAGATTCTCTTTGAAACTGAATTTTTCAAGACATGTACATGATTTGGAAGGCTGAGTGAAAGTGAGGGATGAACATATCCTAGTCTGTCTTTGTTACTGAAACACAATATCTAAGGCTAAATAATTTGAAAATAGGATTAATTTATAATCATGATAGCTGAAGGGTTCAAAGAACACAGTGAGCAAATTCTGGAGAGGGTGCCCTGGCTGGGTCACAACATAGCAGAAATGTAGAAAAGGAACAAGCCAGGTTAGGATGGAACACAGATAAGAGGAAGTGAACTGAGGCAACTGAGTACACGTCCTAACCATCCATTCCAGCAGGAGCTAATGCTCCACTGCAGTCACAGCGCACTCCACACAACCAGTTTTAATCTTCCTGAGCCTGGAGCCCAGGACCCTGTTATGTGTCACCTCTTACCAACGTCAGTGCTGCCTGGAGACTGAGCTTCGCACATAAACCTTCATGGGTCAAGCCACAGCCAGACCATAGCAGAGGGTGCCGTGGAGACAGCACTGACTGATTTTTGCAAGTATAGGGAAATTTACAGAATCTTTTGAAAAAAAATGCCCAATTGACATTAACAGGACAAGAACATGAATTTGTTAGTATTCTTATGCCTATGGCAACCCTGAACCCAAAGAAGTTTTAGATGGCTAAGGCTTAAGTACCTGAAGAACAGGTTTTTCTCTGTTCCCTACCATTGGATCCTTCTCCCCCAACCTGACCTGCCTGGTTGGGGCTCAGTGGGAGAGGATGTTCCTGGCTGGGAACTAGATGTCCCAGGGTGGTGTGGTACCCAAGGGGAGCAATGGGGGGAATTTGTAAGGGTGGAACAGGGAGAAGAGGAAGGGGTTGCAATCAGGATGTAAAGTGAATAAAAAACATTATTAGAAAAAAGAAACAGGTTTTATTTTATTTGTGCAAGTGTGTGTGTTTATGAAGCCCACACTGCTATCCTTAAATTACTAATCCACCTGGCTCCACCTCCCAAGTGCTGGAATTACAGGCATGCATATGCCACCAAAGCATTCTATTCTCAACTTTTTTGAAAATAATATCTTGACTTCTATATATGTACATGAAGACATAGGATATTTGTCTCTCTATGTTTGACTTACTTCACAACCTCTAAGCACTTCAATCACATTGCTGGATATGACAGAAATTTTGTTTTTGGGTTGTTATTGTTTTTAGAAACAAATGATATTCTGGAGTGTGTGTGTATGACATTTTCTTTATATTCATCATTTGATATACACTTAGGTTGATGTCATCTCTTGGCTACTGTGAATAGTTAGTTCTACAAAAAAAACTGTAGTGCAGATGTCACTTATGCATGCAGATTTCTATTCTCTTGGCTGTATACCAGTAGTAGATCATATGTTAGTTCTATATTTATGATTTTTTGAGAACCTGCACGTGTTTTCCATAATGGAGACACAGATTTGTGTTTCTCCCAACAGTGTGAGAGCTCCACCCTCTCCACAGCTGTACCAATTCCATGTTTAATGATTTATTTTTATTGTTAAACTCTGTCTTGAAGTGTGTGTACGTGAGTACAGGGGCATTTGGAGGCTAGAAGAGGGCTTCAGATCACTTAGAGCGAGTATTACAGCCAGCTGTGAGCTCCTAGCATGAGTATTGAGCTGGGAACTGCAGTCCTCTGCAAGAACAGCAAGTAATCTTAGCCCCTGTTTGTCTGTTTCACAGTTGTCATTTTAACTGGTGAGATGACATCTTACTATGGCCTAATTTACATTTCCCTAATGACTAGTGATCTTGAATTTTTCCATATTTCTTTTGTTATTTTCATATGTTCTTATGATAAATGTCTATATCATTTACCTATCTTTAATTGAATTCTTTAGTTTTATTTATGTTGAGTTATCTGTATTCTTTATGTACCCTGGAGATTAATCTCTGCTAGATAAATAGTCTAACAAATATTTTTTTTCTAGTCTGTATGTTCTCCTGTCTCAGTTGTTTCTTTTGTTGTTCAGAAGCATTTTCACTTAATGGGATATCTTTTGCCAGTTTTTGGTTCTGTTTCCTATATAAGAGGTCAAACACCAAAAAGCATTTGTCCCAACCAATGTCTTAAAGCAGTTCTCTTTTGTGCTCTCAGGGGATTTTTAGAGTTTCTAGAGTTACATGTAACTACATATAGTTTGAAGTTAACCTTTTTTATCAATATGGTGAGACATAAGAAGTGCTGTAAATTTATATATTTTTAATATATTTTTATATATATTTTATATATTATATATATATTATATATTATTATATTTATATATATTTTATATTTTTTTTCATGTTTTCACCACACCATGAGAGAGAGAGAGACAGACAGAGAGAGAGAGAGAGAGAACACATACATTTGGGTACATGTGAAAGTTAACTTGGGAAGTCATTCCTCAGGTGTCATTCACCTTGCTTCATGAGACAGGATCTGTCTCTAGCTTGGAACTCACCAATTAGGCTGACAATTAGGCCTATGAATCCCCCCCACCCCCAATCTACATTCTCAGCTCATTTGTTTGTGCTCAGGATGACTGAACTTAGGTCCTTATGTTCACATGGCAAGCACTTTGTATTTTTAGGATTTTTATTGCTGTGATGAGATAGCATGACCACGGCAATTCTTATAAAAGACAACATTTAACTGGGGCTGGCTTAAGGTTCAGGAGAGAGAGAGAGAGAGAGAATTGGGCCTGGCTTGGGCATTTGAAACCCCAAGCCCACACCTAGTGACACACTTCCTCTTCCAAGACCACACCTACTGCCACTCCCTAAGCATTCGAATATTAGTCTATGAGGGCTTTTCTTATTCAAACCACCACACTAACTGGACTATGTCCTTAGCGCTGTAGTGCCATTTATTGAAGGTTTCTTTTCTCAAGAGTATATTCTTTGCATCTTTGTTGCAATCCTTTGGTTCAGGTGTGGATTTATTTTGTGATGTGTGAGTTCTCCTGATTGGTCCATTTTTTTCTGCTTTTGTATCAGTGTTCCATTGCTTTGATTCTTAGTGCTCTGTAGTGTCTACTAAAGTTAGGTGCTAGAAATGCTCCCAGCTTTGTTCTTCTTGCTGAACATGCCCTGATTATTTCAGGATTTTTGTGCTCCCTCATTAATTTGTCAGTTTTTTTTTTTTTTCCTAAACCTATGAAAAATTGTAGCTGCCTGCAGCCACGAGTCAACTGGGTTCACCTGAAAAGGGGGCTGGGAACGAAAGGGGGACGGAGGATGAGAAGTGATGAAGCCAAGACAAAGTTCTTTGATCAAGGCTCAATACTTTAATGTTCAGCTTTCAATTTAAAGGGGAAGCCCCACCTCCACCACCAAACCCCTTCAGCCCAGCGTGGGTGAGGGGAATCCATCTTTAATCAAAGGCCAGAGGTGTCTCAAGGCAAGCTCAGCAGGCAGTCTATTCTTCTCAGCTCCAGTAGCAGACTGTAGGCCTGCCAAGGTGGTTAACACCTGAGTCCTATTGTTTTGGTCTGCTGTGGTAAACAAGGTCTCTCAGGCTGGGGGAAGAACACAAAAAATGTCATTGGAATTTGATAGAAATGTCATTGAATATGTGGATTTCCTGGCCTAGTATGGGCATTTTGACAGTATCATTCGAGTCCATGGACATGGAATATCATGCTTTTTTTGTATGTGTTTTCCTTAGTTTATTTCATCAGTGTTTTGTAGTTTGCATTGTAGAGTTCATCTAGTTCATGAATTAAGTTTATGCCTGGTCTATGTTTTTGTTAACTATTGTGAATGAGATTGTCTCAACAATTTTTATTTTGCTATATAAAAAACTACTGATTTTTATATGGTGAATTTTACACTGTGACTTTTCTAAATTTGTTACATGTTCTACTACCTTTTTGGTGAATCTCTGTGTTTTTCTATATATAAAGTCATGTCATCTACAAACAAGGACCATTTGATATCCTCCTTTCCTGTTTGAATGCTTTTTGTTTCTTTCATTTGTCTTTTTGCTGTAGCTAATGCTTCTAACATTTTATTTAATAAGAGTGGTTAAGTGGACATCTGTGTCTTGTACTTGATCTTAGAAAGTCAATATCCTCTTCCAATTTAAATGACATAAATGAGTTTATCATAGCTAGCTCTTATTGTGTTCAGGTACATTCCTTCTGGACTGAATTTTTAGAGAGTTTTCATCATGAACCATTATTAAATTTTATCAGATGCTTTTTTGTGTTCTGAGATCATGATATGACTTTCATCCTTCATTGTGCTGCTATAATGTATTGTTTCTCCGTGTGTATTTATTGAAACATTTATACCCCTGGGATAAATCAACTTCATGATTGTATATAATCTGTTTTAGATGCAATAAAATCTACTGATTTTGATTTGATCATAGTTTTTGAGAGTTTTTGCATCTACATCCAGTGATGATTGACTATAGTTTTCTTTTCTTTTCTTTCTTCTCTCTCTTTCTTTCTTTCTTTCTTTCTTTCTTTCTTTCTTTCTTTCTTTCTTTCTTTCTTTCTTCTTTTCTTTTCTTTTTTTTTTTTTTTTTGTGACATTTTTATCTGGCTTGGGTATGGGGTATGCTGACCTTGTAGAATGAATAGGAAGGGTTCTCTTTTTAAAATTATCTTTGTTACACTTTTGTTGAAAATGTATATACTATTTACTATTTACTTTGCTTGACAAGTTTAAATCAAATAATTAGAAAACGTTAAGAGATTCTGTTATTCATCAGTTCAGTGTTTGCTGGATATGAAGAAACCTCACTGAAAGACACCTGGGACTTCGTTGGCATTGCTCTTGAATTTCAATCCCTCATTTATATTTCTATCATCATTTAATGTCTAATGGGAAAGATGATATCAAGGCAGGGAAGAAAACAAACAAACAAGTATTTAAGGCTCTGTCAAGAACATCAGTGGTCCTAGATTACCTTACAGACCATTATGGCCTTTGACTATGTGATGGTTTGCATGGGAAAGGAGGTTCAAGAAGACATTGCTGGAAAACATGATTATTAGAAGAGCTATTGACACTCTTTACAGACAAAGGGCCAACAGCATGGTGTAGCTCAGAGGATAATTGAAGTTCCAGCACCAGAGGTAGACACAGCACACTGGGGCCTTCAAAGGGAACCGAGCCCACAAGGCAGGTTGGTCTCTGTTTTTACCCTTCTGATAACGGGCTGCTTAGGGGCTGCACAACATGATCCTACAGTCAGGTGTTCTAATTCCCATGTGGGAGGCAGGGAAAGGGGTTGACTCCCAGTGAGACGCCCACTTCCTGGCACCAGCAAGTTAGTTAGCTTGGACTGTACAGAGTTCCAGTAGAGTACCTGCTGGTATGTGAGAAGAGGCCTAATCATCTTATGAGATTAGGCTTTCTCAATTTATTAAAAAAATTTTTTTAAATATATTCTTAGCTAGCCATGGTATTACATGCCTTTAATCCCATCACCTGGGAGGCAGAGGCAGGCAGATCTAAGAGTTTGAGAACAGCCTGGTCTAAAGAGTAAGTTCTAGGACAGCCAGAACTACACAGAGAAACCCTTTCTCAAAAAAATAAAAAATAAAAAAAATAAAAAAAAAAATATATATATATATATAATTTTCTTTTAATATATTCTTTATGCCTGTATGGAACCCCATAAGGCCACATCTTGGTTTTCCTTTAAGTCAGTGGCTTTTAAGTCCAGTTGAATCTGGGCACTCAGAAAACGGAAGCAGGAGAGCTAGACATTCTAGAGCTACAGTGTCCCTAGATCCAAATATTGAGAAACTCTGCTCTAAAACATCATGGACTAGGGAAAGAGGTGAATTTTTCCTAAAGAAATTCTGTTTTTAACATTTTAAAATAAGTCTTCTTAATATCCATAAAACAAGGAAGCCTGGATAAGATCATGTGTTGTAGATATCACTCCTTAATATAGTCTGAACTTTTGTCTTTTGCATTTGCCTCTTCTACCAGAACCAAAATACCATGGTCCTCCAGTATTCTTCAGTATTTTTTTTTTGGTTTTTCGAGACAGGGTTTCTCTGTATAGTCCTGGCTGTCCTGGAACTCACTCTGTAGACCAGGCTGGCCTCGAACTCAGAAATCTGCCTTCCTCTGCCTCCCAAGTGCTGGGATTAAAGGTGTTCGCCACCACCACCCGGCTTCCTCAGTATTTTTATAACTGTCATTTCCACCAGATTACTGTCTAGGATCCAACCTGTTAACTCCACTTCCTTCATTGTTTAAACAACTCACACACACATAGCTATTTTCTGTAGTTGCAGCTACTATTTGTTTACATGGGAGGATAAGCAGCTTTCCTCTTAACCTTTCCAAGTTCTCTTCACAGGGACAGGTAGGAAAAGATTGAAAAGAGAAAAACATGCAAATATGTGTTTTTTTTATTACATTATATCATAGCCAGGTGACGGTGGCTCACACCTTTTATCCCAGCACTGGAAATGCTGAGGCAGGCGGATCTCTGAGTTCAAGTCCAGCCTGTTCTACAGAGTGAGTTCCAGGACAGCCAGGCCACACAAAGAAATCCTGTCTTAAAAAACAAAAACAAACAAACAAACAAAAAATTATATCACACAGGATTCTTTATAAGGAAATAAGGACCCGGAGGAATAACCCAAGCATTCTTATACTGTATTTGGTAAAGAGTGGAGGACTAGAGAAAAATTTACCAGGAAAAAAAGTATGAACTAAGAATGATAAATTCAAGGAAAATTTAGAAAGTCTTGTTCAGAAGGTTCTCTCAGCATACCCTGACTACACAGAGATGTGATGCTCCAAACTTAGAAAGAACTCCTCTGGTGGAAGTCAGCTTGCTTTTAATACATGGTGGCAACACATTCCTCCTGATATCTCAAAAACACTTCAGTCTAAAATATCCAAGATGCCCTATTCTGGGGTAATATAACCTCAACCCATCACTAGCTGTATGACCTCAATCAAATCACTTAATGTTTTTAAGCTCAGATGCTCCCTGAGTGAAATGGGCACAATTAATTACTCAGATTAAATGTATCAATGCATATTAACACATGTTAACAATGTTTCCTTAACATAGTTCCCCCATATGAAAAAATGAGAAAAATATTTATCTATACTTTTAGTTATTTGATGTGCAAGTTGCTATATTAAGCCCCACTCTGGAGGAAAAAGCCTGCCGTAAGTAAAAGAGCCCAGCAAGTAGGGAGAACCACATATACTCTTACTCATGTGTTACTATCCACCTGTGACACAGGCTGTGCAATGCTGAGTGTGGACAAGCACTCTACTCACAAGGGAGAGGGACAGAGTAATGACCACATAAGACTAAAGGAAACTTCACTTCAACTTTTACCATACATGTTTTGCTTTTTGCTAACTCTGAATTCTAGTGACTCCATTTGAAGCTATGAGTGAATGAGCATGTGTTAGTGGGGTAAAGTATGAAGGGGCTGTACATTGTATTACAACCTGGACTTTTCCACTTTAAAAAATGAAAGTCTCCATCTTGACATGTTCATTTTGCAGAAACAAATTCACTTGTAATACAGGAGTTGACCCATATAACTCCCTTACAGAAAATATTCTTTCTCACTGTGACAGCTGCTGAACTAGTTCTGACATTCCACACAACCTAAAAAATGTCATAGATTGCCAGGTTAATGGATACTTGGAGATGAAGAAGAAAAAAAGTGAGCCAATTAGCAGTTTACAAGATTAGTACAATACCCTTTTTTTTTTTTTTTTTTTTTTTGGTTTTTCGAGACAGGGTTTCTCTGTATAGCCCTGGCTATCCTGGAACTCACTCTGTAGACCAGGCTGGCCTCGAACTCAGAAATCCGCCTGTCTCTGCCTCCCAGGTGCTGGGATTTAAGGCGTGCGCCACCACTGCCCAGCTAATAACCATTATTTTTCACAGCAATAAATCACATTCATAAATGCTAGTAAGAATGAGATACTAGTCTATCTTAGAGGAGCACAGATTAGTCTAGATTCTATGTCATTTTAATCTGATCAACTTTAATTTTTAAAAGCCTATTCTAACATATGTTTGTACCTTCTGCTAAAGCATGAAAATAAATATGAGCTTTATATACTCTTCCCAGGAAAGATGATGAAAAACCAAGATAGTGTTCCATTTCAAACCTATTTCATGGACATGGCTTCAAGAAAGAAATCCTTGTGTGAATGATTTGGCAGAGCTTCCAGGATTATAGCTGCTAGAAATGTTTGAAATGGACACAATCTATCACTTAAATTCAGATGTGCTCTATTATCAAAAGTATATATTTCAAAGTGACTATTCTGAGATGGCAGTGGATCTCCTCTACTCAGGCCCGGCCCCTTCCTGCCCATCAGGAAATTAGACGCAAGACAACAAGGTTCCTTCTCAAGGCAGTTTACTCAGGATTGTAGCTTTCTGATGGTGGCCGCCCCACCTACCCCGGGGACCAGGCTTATATCTAAGCAAAGGCCAATAAGCATATGCCACGTATCATCTCTCCATACATCCACGTATGACCATTCCCTGCCCCTGCACAGCTGCATAGCCAAATGAGGACTTGTTTACCACAAGGAGCAATCTCAGCCAGCACCATCTTCAGGTGCAGTGCCTAGCGGCTCTCTAACACCCCTCTCCCATTCAGCCCTTATGAATCTTAGATTCTTTCTAAGTAGCTGGCAGGTACAAGTTGTGGACCAATTCTATGTGGATACAAGGGCAAAGCATAGTTGTAGTAAGATAAGGTTTCTTTATAGGCTAAAGAAAAGTAGCAAATGCTGGAAATGCTCAATTCCTGCTGTGCATATGCACTCTTGGGTCTTGACATCATGCAAGTTTCATGGCTGTGACCAGTCCCCTATTTGTCATCTTGGTCTTTTCATCAGTAGAATATACAAGTTATTAGTTCTTTGATATCTTCTAGAACCTAAGGTCTCATATTTTACAACTCTGTTGTAAGATCTAGAATACTTTTTTTCAATGTGTACAGCACTATATTGAAAGACATTATCTAAACACCTATATACCTGAGGCAGCAGAGAGGATTGTGAAAAATGGTCATAAAACCAGACACAGGAGACCCAATGAGAAGCAGAGAAAGTTACCTAAGAGAAAAGAAATTGAGTCTGTCTAATTAAATAGTCTTATTTAATATCACATGACATGTGGGATAGACTTAGCTCTCTTATTATAAAATACCTTACTGTGATAGAACTCAAATTAAAAACTCTAACTGAAAAAGAAAAGTGGGACAAGAAGAAGTTTTGAGAGATGGGTAAGACCATGATGTTGATAGTGATAATTCTTTTATGGATATAATATATAATATATATTATATATTTACTAAATACACCATCTTCCTTCAGGTTTCTATTGCTGTAATAGAACGCCATGATCAAAAGCATGGGGAGGAAAGGATTTATGTCTCTTACACTTTCACTTCACAGTACATTATCTAAGGAAGTCAGGGCAGGAGAACTCTAACAGGGCAAGAACCTGAAGGCAAGAGCTGATGCAGAAGCCATGGAGGGGTGCTGCTTACTGACTTGCTCAGCCTGCTTTCTTATAGCACCCAGGGCCACCTGCATCAGAGTGACACCGCTCACAATAGGCTGGGCCCTTCCTCATCAATTGTCTATCAAGAAAATGCATTGTAGTCTTACCTACAAGCCAACTTTATGAGGCATTTTTCAATTCAGGTTCCCTTTTCTTAAATGACTTTAACTTATGTCAAGTTGACATAAAATTATTCATCACATACATCAAGTTGTAATTAACTGTGTGTCATTCATATCTTAGTTTAATATACATATATATTAAACTTAGTTATTTAATTTATATATTTATATTTTAATGTAATTTATATATAATATATTCAATATACATTAAACCTACATACATATTAAACTATAGATATGGATATATCTGAGACTACTGGCTACCAGTTTCAGATTTCTATCTATACAGTACTCTTCAAACAAATAAAATGTATAGTAATAAAATGGCTGCCTTCTGAGCTACCTGTGAGTGCTGATGTTGTAAGGCAGAGATTGCCTTACAAAAAAGCAGTAGAGCAGTTCTTCCATCAGTCAGGGCATCACACTGAAGATGGGATGCTGTCAAGTCCATTCAGAGTATCCTCAAGTTGCTTTGGGGACCATTCTCTTCTGCATAAGACAAGCAAAAGCAATAACAACATGACAGCATCCTTCATCAGGGCAGAGATTCCTGAAAACACACACACACACACACACTTATCAAGTCTACAATATTTTCCAATAATCTTTTTATCCTTCAAATTCCTAAAGATTTATAACTTGAACCACCTACCACAGTGCCAGTCAATTATGTTGTGTCTTTTATTTCATACTCTATTTCTTTGATATATGAGTTACAACTGTAAAATAATGAAACTCATTTCCCTGTGAGATGGCTTGTAAGCTCAATCTCATTACGTTTCATTTTCCCCATTTTGCCAAGGACTTGAATAATCCATACCATTAGAAGCAATGTTTGACCTGACTTCCTAGAATCCTGTAGCAAGATTGTGTGTGGGATTTTACAATGTTGAGAGATCAGGGGTACTCAGGATGTCATCTTTGATTTTTGGATCTTGGGAAATTTTCAAATTTTAAAGAATTCATCTTTTAAAAAGCAGTTAGACAAGGGGCTGGAGAGATAGCTCAGTGGTTAAGACTGCTCTTTCTGAGGTCCTGAGTTCAATTCCATAGGGTGGCTTACAACCATCTGTAATGGGATCAATGCATTCTTCTGGTATATCTGAAGACTGCGACAGTGTACTTAGATAAAATAAATTAAAAAAAAAAAAAAAAGCAATCAAACAAAAGAGAACTAAGTTGAGAATAGTGCTATGGCACCTTTACCTTCCCCTAATGTTGAAAAAGCACAGCTATCTAATCTGTGTCTTAAAGTAAGCCAAAGGTGCAGGTAGCCTGGCAATATTTTATCAGTGTTTTGCTGGTTCTTTTTCTATTGTTAATATGCCCAGAGTTCTCTTAACCTTTTTAATTGTTATCCAGGTAAACATACTTAATACATTTTCTCCTGTCTTACATGACTTCCAGGTAAGAAAGAAGAAAACTACTAGCTATTGAGTACCCACTATGTGTTAGACTCTAGAACAGATTCTTTTTTATATGCATCTTAATAAACTTGCAGAGCATTTTGACCATGTGGGTAATGCTGCCATTTTATTGAGACTAAAAGAATGTTAAGTAACTTGCATATGAATATAGCTAGTAAACATAAGTAAAGGATAGAGATATGGCTGTGCAGATAGAGGCATGACTAGCACTTATGAGGTTCTGGGTTTGGTGGCCTGTAACACAATAAAGTGGTAGTGGTGCTGCTGCTACTGGTGGTGGGGCTGGTGTAACTGTAACCGAAAGATGGTTTAATGATGAGCACCTCCCTGTATAATTAGAGGTGTATTTAATTCTCAGTACTCATAGCTCAAGGATTAGGCCAGTCCCACTAGCCTACTTCTGTCTTCATATATCACAGATGAAGGCATGCCTACATCATAACATATCATGTGCTTTTTCTTCTATTTGTGTCTGATTGACCCTGTTGTATCTTCCTCTTTGGATGTCTCCTTCATTTTAAGGTCCTGAAAGTTGGAGGGTATTTGCTTTTTCATCTTTGTAATCAACAAAAGTAACAACCTAACATTTTAAAAAAACAAAACAAAACAAAAAACAACTAACATTTTTTAAGAAATTTAGTGTTCACAGTTGTAGACCTGTGAATTTAGTCAAATATGTTTTTCATTTTACAATGTAAATCTTTTTTCTGTTCTGTGAATGTCTGGCAGTCATAGTAGAGCATTCTCAAGTACAAGGCTCCAATGAAGTTGGGTTTTATTGCCATGAAGAGACACCATGATCACAGTAACTCTTTTTTTTGTTGTTGTTGATTTTTTTGTTTTTGTTTTTCGAGACAGGATGTCTCTGTGTAGCCCGGGCTGTCCTGGAACTCACTCTGTAGACCAGGCTGGCCTCGAACTCAGAAATCCGCCTGCCTCTGCCTCCCAAGTGCTGGGATTAAAGGCGTGCGCCACCACCGCCTGGCCACAGTAACTCTTATAAAGGAAACCATTTAATTGGGGCTGGGTTAGAGTTCAGAAGCTTAGTCTGTTATCATCACAGTGGGAGCTTGGTGGGAAGCATGCATGCAGACTTGGTGCCAGAGAATTAGCTGATCTGGATTGGCAGGCAGCAGGAAGCAAGTGAACCACTGGGCTTGGCTGGAGCTTTTGAAACCTCAAAGCCCACCCCTAGTAACACATCTTGTCCAACAAGGTCACACCTACTCGAACAAGGTCACATGTCCTAATTCTTCAAATAATGGCACTCCCAATGAGCCTATAGGGGCCATTTTCATTCAGACTACTACATCACTGACCATCTACTTTTCCAGAATACCAAATAAATAAATAAATAAATAAATAAATAATAAATAACATTTCTAGTCATTGCACTATGGCTTTGGAACAATTGTTGACACTTTCCCATATTCCTCTCTCAATATAAAGGGGCTATATTGAAAGGTACCACATTCAAATATGATTCTGATGTAAATATTCCTCTAAACTGGATATGAAAGGCTGATGTAGGAGGAACTTTTTGCATAAAAGTAGAGCATAAATATCCCTTGTAAGATGGTCCTGCCACTCCCCATACCAGAAAGGGTCTGCTAGCAGCCAAAGGGATGGAGATGAGATGGCATGGATGGTCTACAGTGCAGAGTATATTTGAAATCCTTCTAGCTAATCCTTGTCTTCATAGTTTCTCCATATCTTTACCTTCCTGAGATTTGTCACCCTAGAAACTCAACATGCTTTCCCTTTGCCTTGTCATTTCTCTGAATTAATACTGGTCTTTGTTAAGATGCTATACTGGCCCAGGATCTGCCACTACTCTGAGTGCCTAAGCCCCAGTGCCTCCATTTGTCTGCACCCCATAGTTGTTGAACTTGTGTCATTGTCCCTTGTTGTCCTGCCTGTGGTCAGATTTAATTGCAGAACTCCTAGCATAGAAGCTAGGTAGATAAAGAAAGGCTTTCCTTTTCTGTGGATGATTTATCCACACTCTTTTGTTATGATAAGGATATTTTTTAGAATAAACACAAACACTTATGGTAATGTAAGAAAATTTGAGAAGTCTAGTATTATGAACCAGTTAGCACAAGAAGGTTTCACTAGAACCACAGTTATTCTCTCTCTATTATTTGGATTACAGGTACTTGTCAGAAAGGTAGTTTTCTATTTGATTACATCCAGATTTGCAGCTCTTTTGTGGTAGAGTAGGAAATGCTGACTCAAGGCAGGGGAGAGGGAGAGAGAAAAGGAAGAAGAAGAGGAGGAGGAGGAGGAAGAAACATCTGCGGTGCCCTCTTAGCCTTCTTACTTCTTGTACCATGATAAAACTTTATGTAAAATACTAGTGTCTATTTTAAGAGATTAGCTACAAAAACACAGAGCCAGGACACTTGGACACAAGACACACTGTTAAAATAACATTAGGCAACTAACTTAAAGGTAATATTGTGCTTTTGCCTCCATCTTGCTACAATTGATTATTTACTTTATCTAGGAGATTTACAAATGTGTGTGTGTGAATGTATGTATGTATGTTTTTCAAGACAAGATTTCTTTTCTCTGTGTAGGTCTGGTTGTCCTGGAACTCACTCTCGTAGACCAGGCTGGCCTCAAATTCAGATATCCTCAGCCTCCTGAATGATGAGATTAAAAGGGTGGACCATCATTGTCGAGTTTGGAAATTTAGAAATTTTAAACTGCGCTTAATTCCTAATGTTAGTAGCCTCATTAGGGAAGAATTTATTTGATCAGAGATAGTCAAAACTATATTTTATTTTGTCTAATAAAACATCAGAATTAAATTGGTGTTTAAAACTGCTGTTTATAAAGGTTTGTGGCATATGAAAGTTACTTGGTTTTGAGAATTTCAACTTTAATAGTTACTAAGTAGTACTCAGTATTATGCTGTAGGTTTTTGTGTTTTAGTGTTAGATGTATATAAACGTAGCCAGCCTTCCCAATGTACTATATTGCTTCTGTGTACCCTGCAATTAGTAAAAGTCAGTCTTTTCATGAACACTTCAGCCTGAGGGCGTGTCACCGAATGCTAGTACATGCTCTTCTGTTCATATTCTGTCATTTTACCCTGACACCTATCTTGTCTGGAGATTTCAGTAATGTGACAAGGATTGTAGCTTCCCAGTTTGAACACAGGGCTTAAGATCAGATTTCTATCTGTTCTTGCTAGAAAGCAAGAGTGATTAGGGACAGCATTTTAGCTGTCTGTCTGATTTTACTATGAGCATCACATGTTAGGAAAAGCTAGTTCATCTGTCTGTGTGTTTGGGATTCAACAGTACAAACTGTCAGACTAACACTGATTGAAGGTGGACTGGGAGGGGAAAGCCTATCTGTCCAATGGCTCGCCATTGGCTTCTTATTACAGCATTCTCCCCTGAGACTCGCTCTGCATGCTCATTCACCTACCTCCCCCCTCTGCTTGCTCCCCTTCCTTTCTTACCCCTTCATTACTGATTCACAGCTAGAGGCAGCACGGTGGCGGCGGCAGTACCGGGGCAGCGACAGCAACAGCAGCAGGGCTGCTTGTCAGGAATCACGGATTGCAATGAGCTCATCCTTTTCTCCTTGCAGCTTCACAACTGCCCTGGCTTCCTGGCTACAGCTACTGCCGCCTGCTCGCCTGCTCGTACACAGATATATATCCTCTCTCTCTCTCTCTCTCTCTCTCTCTCTCTCTCTCTCACACACACACACACACACACACACACACACACACCTCTCAGTCACACATGCTAGAGCCCTCTGAGCTTGTCCATTTTGACACATGCATCTGAACTCTTGCTGCTCCGCTCCTGGCTATTTTTCCAGGATTCAATTGCTTTTGCCATTTTTTATATACAGCAACCTTGATTTCCTTCTCTAGTCTACTCCAGGGCTTGTGCATAGTTGATAATTTAGACAAAATGTTTTTCTTGTGGCGACATTAGCTGACAGTTCCCATCTTAGACCATTTTGTGCATCCTCCTGGGGAGACGTAGCCTGGCCCCCCTCTATCTGCAGTTCTTAGGATTGTGGATGAAAGATCCAGCTTTCTCATTCTGGATACCTATTTACTGCTCATGGAAGAAGGGGTGCCCTGCCCAGCCCCAGCTGCTAAGCTCACACCTCCTGTCAAAAAGTCCCAGGACATGCACGACGAGAGGAGCAAGCTGGTGAATGAGTATGCATGTCGAGTGCTGGAACTTCTGGGGATGGGGCATCGGCTGTTTGTGCCACGGCTTCTGGCGGTGAGATTGTTTTTCATTGAACTTAATTTGTAGAGAGTCTATGTAGTCCTCTATGAGAATGTCACTCTGGAGGCTTGCAGGTTCCTGTTTTCTTCCCTTTCAACCCTTTCTACTGAGGAGGGTTGAGTGGCCACTGCTGTGTAGCTTCCTTGAAGCCTGAACCATGCCACTCCTTAATTGGCTATAGAAAATTATGGCTCTTTTCTCAGAGCCGAGGGTCACATTAGTGGCATTATCTCTGTGGCAAGGGGGAAAAAAACATTTTCAGGTTGTCTAGGCTCAGCAATGAACCAGAAAACCCCCAAAACTTGATGTGGGTGTTCTGTTATTTATTTCTGCAAAGGGTTAAATTTTACAACAGAAATAGCCATCTACCTAGACTATGTGAGGCTGGCTTCCCAACCTCCTCACATGATTGCCAATTAGATTTGGGCAATGGGATTTATTACCTAAAAATCCTTGGGTAAGGAATTGCACGTTTCTCTCCTGGGGTGATTGAACTATGTGTCTATAAAATGGCATATAGCTACTAGGTCTGCGAAGTCTGGCTTGTTTGTTATTTGATTTTCTGGATAAGAGCAAAATCAGCCTTCCTCATTTCCTATCAAGGGTTAAAATTAAATACCCACAATTGCTGTGGCAGGGTTTCTCTTCAGTGGTTCCAGAGCTGTACCTAGCAACTGTTGGGTGATATAATTGGTCTACAGTAGTCCTATACCATCATTTGGTAATTGGAAGGAAAAAAATAGCTTTGTCTGTGTTATAGAATGGAATTTTAATGCTATTCTGGGTTTATATGATTCTCTCAGATGCATATCTTTTCAGTACAGTGTTTATTTGACTGGAGTTAATTCTTACTTCTCTTCCCCCATTTCTTCTGTCTGATCATAACAGACATTCTGTAGCCATGTGTATGAGAAATTTCCTACCATGAAAAAAGTCAGTCGATCATTGCAAGATGAAGTTAGATGTGATGAGCAGTCTAAAATTATAGGGAGGTTATTTGAGAAATATGACAATATTTTCCATGTAGGGAAGAATTTTTACAAATCTGAGTACATATGTTTTAATGCCTAGGTGAAACCATTGCTTTCCTGATTCACAGTTTAATTTACAAAGGGGAAAATGGAAAGATCCTTATTAGAAATGAGTTTTATTTTTAAGTCCAGAAATTTTGGCACTAGAAATTGCTAATATACATTTAAACAAATTCCTTGCATCTCTGAGTCTTATTGTAACAAATTTCCAAGTCTTAAACTACTTAACTGTGATTCAAGGGCTTCTACTGATGACTTCACAGTCCCTGGTGTAGCCTATTTTATTTTCAAGTTTTCAGTATTTTAGTGTAAAACATGAATTGATAGCTTAAAAGATGTCTCACAGTCATATCTGTACTAGAGATAAACGTAAACTTCTGGTTTAAAACATTTAATTAGCAATAAAATCCATAGGGAGTTGGGCTCCCAAACTTGAGATCTTAGGGAGGTAACATATGTCCCTATGTTTCAGATACACAAATCTGGATGTCAAATGATGGATCTAAAGTAAGTGCTTCCCTCAGGGGTTTTTGGATTCTACATTATAGAGCCTAGACAATAGTGCTAACTGTATGGCATATGACTAACATATGGTGAGTTGTATTTGTGGCCATTTAGGAGTCTCTGGCATTGCTGTACACAGTTGCCCTTGAAAGATTATTGATAGGACCCTTGGTTGTATGTGGCTTATATTTGGGGAGTCCTTTAATTAACTTGGTGGCTGTGAATTGGGATCTGCTATCCAAGAAGTTATCACTCAAAGTTTAGCTTGTATACTGGGAGGGTGGAGGATGGGGTTAGTTGCTCGGCTCAGTGTTATTGAACTGACTCAGGATTCAGGATTGATGGTGGTCCTAGGAGGCATCCTACCACATGAAGTATCAGTATCCGTCCATTTCCAGCTGGGAGGCCAAGACAAAAGTTTAAGACATGACTCTGCCTTTTTAGTCATGTTTTAAACATGGCTGCATACAAACATGTACAGATCACTTATTTTATTCAAAATGTCAATAAATTTCTTTCATTATAAATTAGTTTTTTTAAAAAAAAAATCAAAAACACAAGCCACCTGTGCTTCCCTATGACCCTGGCCTTCAGGAGGCTGCAGCCAAGGATCAGCTTGTGCTACACAGTGAGTTCCAGGCCAGCCTGTGCTACGAAGTGCCTCATGTAAAAAACAAAAACAAGCAAGTAAATGATGAGTTATCCAACCAGAGCTGCAGATTTGCGCTTTGAGCTTTATTTATAGTTCTTAATTGACATGAGAGAACTAAATAATGAGGCTTGTGTGACGGTGCGAGACCAGCGAATACAGGATACACATTTAGAATCTATATGATTTACCTCTCAAAGTACAGACAGTAAAGAACAATTCCTCCAATAGATCAAGTACTTAAACAAGTACTTCATTTTAGATATTACCATGATGCATCAGCTCCATTTGATGACTTAGCAAACATGTTTCTTTATTGGAATTAAAATACCCAAATAGATGTAAACATCTTATACATCAGCTAAAGGTTATCCTTATCCTCTGCTAAAGGTTCTTAGGCCTATAACAGTTGAGGGGAGGCTAAACAGAAAACCTATAGGACATCATAAGTGAAAGAAGAAAAGGCCATTCAGAGTAAAAAACAGTGCAGAGAAGAAAAGAACCATGCAGCTTCCCCTGCCCCAAAAATTCACCCAGAAATTGTTGCTTAGTAGAGAGCTTGCGGAAAAATTTCTCATCCAAGAGTACTTAGGAGTTTAGAATAGAAACATCTGAACTAAAACTCAGATATTAGAATGATTTCCACCCAATTTTCTTCTTTAAAAAAGAAAGAAAATGTGTTATTCTTACACTGCATTTTTCAGTGGGAAAACACATTGAATGTGGTGTCAGCAGAAGCACATAACACATGGCCAGAGGTTATGCGCTGCTAGTGAACTTTGTGGGGGAAGAAGACGTTTACTCTCTTCACAGTCAGAATTCTTCTTTTCTCTCTAGGGTTTTTTTTTTTTATTTTATTTCATTCATATGATATGAGAAGTTATTATGTCATTAGATATTAAAATTAGTCTCACCTATATTTTCAATACTGATGCTCTGGATATTTCCACAGTAAGTTCAAAAGACTTCCAGTAAAGATTGAGGGACACATTCAAACAAATATTCTAGCTGTTCATTTAGTAACCATTGCAATATTTCATTTTAATGAAAAAGTTTTATGCTTCAAAATATACCCTAATATGTTTTTAGTTTATGGGCTTTTCTGAAATAAAGCAAAGGTAAAAAACTACTGGAGGCTAGATTATTTCCTCTTTTTACCTCTATTGCAACCATCTGTAGAGATTGCTCAATGACGGTGATTATTGCTTTTTACAAAGTTAAAAACCCAAGTACAGAAGATGTCATGTGTATACTTTTTATGCCTTTCAAAAGTCCCAAAACATCTTCATATTAAAATAAGTTCAAAATCAGTTCCCTAATTTGTATTGTGTAAATTTTGTCTCTTAATCCTGGGTCTGCTGTACCTAGAGCTTATATGAATCTATAGACCACACTTACATTGATGTCCGTTGTGTGCTTCACTATTTTATTCCTATTACTGTGGCAATGTCAAAGAATATTCTAGTAGAACCACTGCTCGCAGATATTTCTTATACCTACTTGAAAAAAAAACCAGAAGTAGAATTTGTACAAATGTCTTTAATCAGACCGACAGGCTACATATATAATTCTGTTCAAATGAAGGAATGAGTGATGTCGCCTCTGAAGATGTAAGGGATAAACATAGTTCACATATGAAAAGTTGTCATAAAGAAAGAGAAATGTATTGGTAAACCACTGATTCATTTAGATGTTACCTCTGGCCACTATTACTTAACAGTGTTGGAGGAATACTTGCCTTTTGATAGTTTACTGTTCCCTTGCAGTTATTCAAAGGTATTATAGAAAAACTTAAGAATTTGCCAGTAAAATGCAGGAAAAAAAAAAGGTTCATCTTTTATTGGCTATGCTTATAAATCAAAAGTTAATAATTTTCCATTTGAAGAATAATATATAGCCTTTTCAGTGTAAATCAAGCCTAGCTTGATGGGATTCTGTGGTCAGAAGCCAGGACATCTTTGGGGGTACTTGGTTTGGTACAGAAGTGTCAGTCTTTCTGTTAAAGCTTAAGACTTATCAGTACAAAATCATATTCTAAGCCTCTCTTATTGTCAGGGATTAATATTCATATAACTCCAAGCTTAATTATAGCCATTGTTATCATCTTCATAGCTATGTAATTATTAATTCGTGTGGATTAGTGCTAGTGATCCTGGTTGAGGCCATGTGTTCTTCTCATCATGCCTTAGACTAACACTAATATTAATGCTTGACATCTCTGAAACATGCATTCAATAAAATACGTTCGGTGCTACTCAAAATATGAATATATAGCCTTTCATATATGTAATATATATTTAAGGGATGTGAGGAGGATAAGGAAAGGACAAGAAAAGTATTAAAAGGCTAGGTAAGTTTGTCTCTGAGTTGTGATTTATTTAAACTTTAAACTCCTGTCTTCCTTAAGCTAAGTAGTTACATCTGTGGGTAAAGTGCTTGCTGTGCAGGGAGGAAAATGCCAGTTCTGATCCTCAGCACCTACATTAAAAACCAGGTGTGATGGTGTGTACCCTAACCCCAACACCAGAGAGTAGAGTTGGGGTATCCCATGAGTTCACTGGCCACCCAGGCTAGCTGAAACAACAAACGTCTGGTTCTGTGCAAGGCCTTATCTGAAAGCATGAAACAGAGAGGCAGCTGAAGGCCTGGTGTCACCTTAGGCTCTCTAAGCATTCACACAGGACAAGTTTACTACAGTGCCCATTTTGCTTTTATGTGAGGAACTATGACTCTGTAATACAAATCTAAAACCAAAACAAACACTAAGTGAAACTTCCAGGTAGATATACACAGATGGATAAATTATCATTTTTAAAGCATTTTAAAAAACAAACTAAAGATCCATAGCTCAGGGTTGGAACATATGATTAGTGTGGGTGAGGCCCAGTTCTGTTCCCAGCACCAACTTTGTGTCAAGTTCCTAGTGAGGCATCCAAATCTTTGCAAAGTAGGAAGGGTCCATGCCTCAGCTGTAGAGGGAAAACCTCTTAGATAGTTGTCAGAAAATGGAGTTTCCCCTATAAGCTTATGGCATTTCAAAGATGTTTGAGGTGATACTTAATGATTAAAGCAAAGCACTGCCCTTGAAACTGTGGCCCCCTACAAGAACTACCTCGGTCTTCATTGCCATTCCAACACGACTAAATGTCCAATGTGTGAGGAAGAAGTATTCTTCATTCTTGATCCTAGCCTCTCTGCATTTATGTGAGCTGAATAACCAGGCTTGAAATTAGGTCCTGAGCAGATCTAGAAAATCAGGTAGCCAAGCCACCAGGCCAGAATCCACTTTATTTCTCCAGCTTTTAAGACTCAATTTTATAGGATCTTACTTTCAGGTTCTGAAGGATAACCAAGAGCAGTATCCTGTAATGTCTGTGGGTCTATGGGACCACACTGGACAACAACTCAAAAAGAAGTAACTCATTCCTGGTACTGAGGTTTTTGTCCAGTAGTGTGTGACAATACTAATAACCTGATTGGGATATTGCCCCTTCATTCTAGGGTGATTCCATTTACACTCTTTTTATGTATATATAGATATTCATTAGTGTCTATCAGAGATTTTTTTCCACCATTGTTTTTAATTTTTTACTAGAATATTGCAGAAAACACTGCAAAATCTAAAGAAAAAAGTCATCTATCGTCCTTTTATCTGAGTAAACATTTTGTTGTGTTTCCTTTTGGTCTTTTTTCCTATGTGCAAATATTCAGATTGATTTCCACATGGTGATTTTTAAAAAGTGAATTTAGCAAACTTTTGTTAGTAAGAAGTCAGTAGTTAAGTGGTTTGCTTCGTTTACTTTTTCATTGCTTTCTGTCGTTGTTGGATCTAGCCCTCATTTTCTTCACCTGAGCTGCTCCTGCCATGAGTAAAAGGCCATGTTCCCATTAGGTGTTTATTACATAGCGCTGATGGGCCTTGATCCTGTGAATAAAATCCTCAAGGTGAAGTCACAGGTTAATCCATTTTCTTTTCTCTTTCTCTTCCTCCCTCCCTCTCCCTTCCCCTCCCTCTCTCTCTTTCCCTCTCTCTCCCCTCTCCCTCATCCTCCTCCCCCCTCTCTCTAACTTCTAGCTAGGTAAACTTTTCCTAGGCCCACTATTATAATCTCCATATAATATAAATTAAATGTTAATTTGCTGATAATTGTCTTTTACATTGCTTTATGATTTATAATTTCTGCATGTCTCATGTCAGTGTGTTCTGAATAGTAGAAATACTAAAAGTATCTAATGCTATATTCATGGAAATCCACAATATATTTTTTCGTAATACATTTACTAGTGTAATGCGCACAGGCTGAAGTGTAGTGATGTGTCTTGGTGATTGTTTTACAGACCTCAAAGGAAGACCTCCTGCAGGCTGATTTTGAAGGTGCTTTGAAGTTTTTCAGAGTTCAGCTTCCAAAGAGATACGGGCAGAGGAGAATGCGAGAAGATTGATGGAGCAGGCTTGCAATATCAAAGTAAGATCCTTGAACTCACATATGATGACAGTATAACTTACATGTTGAATAATGTAAACATAGCAAAGCGTGTTCACCTCCTCATGTCTGTCTTGCTGGTTTCTGAGTGTGTTTTAGGGTTGTTGTGTGCACACTATTCTCTCCTAGACTTTTTGTCATTCTAGAATGTTACAATTGTTCTACCTTTAGTAGGACTCACAGTGAGAGGTCGGCTCAGACTGTAATAAAAGGGAGGCAAACAGTTATCTTTTAGGTGGGGCTCTGGAATGGGCTGCTATAATAGTGGTTTCTATGACAGCAGACTTGGTGTTTAGCTTTTGCCATCTGTTTTAAGATTATTTAGGATAGAGCAGGAAAAATATGCGAAACAGTTTTTTTCCTTTTCTTTAAGTACTTAGGTAGTTTGAGTCCCATCTCACATTTACCAGATCCCTGTAGATATATTGGTCTGTATTATGTATCTGATTAAACAAATATTATAAATTAACTTAAAATTGAAAGCTGTATCCAGACAAATGAAAGTTAAGGTAGGTGAGCATATTTTCTCCAAAAGATTTAGAACCAGTTTCCTAATGTCAGTACATATACCTCCAAAATATATTTACTTAATCATGACATAAATATAAATTTGTTTATTAAACCAAAAGACATTATGGATCTTATAATAGAAGAAAACAGACAATAAATAATTAACACAATAAATTATTTATGTTAGAAGGTGATAAGTAGATGTAGAAAAAGAAAAAGGAAACAGATGAGTAGTGATGTTTTTACTAGTGTATGTAGACCTCCATGAGACATGAATGAGACAGAGGGTAGGTAACTCGTGGAGATGTTCCCGGGGAATAATGCTCCATGCAGGGAAGGCCAGTTCAGTTGTCCTGAGACCAGCTCAGGCCCTGTGAGTGTAAAGGATGATATGTCGGCTAGTGGAGCTAGAGAAGAGTGTGTGGAATCAGAATAGAAATGACAGGGCTCACAAAGGAGCCAAGATTATCAGTTGTTATTTTAGGTTTATTTTGAAGTGGCAAGGAAGAATAGTATGTTGTGGGTTCTGAGAAGATGGCATTTATCAGCTGTATGATGGGTAAGAATGGGTAAAGAAATAGAGAGTGCACACAGAGCCTTAAGTCATCTATAGGTGAGCTGAACCAGGACAGCAGCAGTGGAGAAGAAATAGATTAAAAGTGGGAAAAACCTTGACATTTTCACTGTATGTAAATTTAGCTGTGAGAAGATGAGGCAAGCTCATTCTAGATTTTGAACTAAGCAAATAAAACAAGTATTTCCATTAATTTAATGAGCTCATTACTTAAGATACAATTAAACTAGCCTAATAAATAATTGATTTGGAGTTTTTCCAGGTACTATGCCACTGCAACATTAAAATAAAACAACAATAAATTAAAAAAACAAAAGGCAAGGTCTCCCTGTATAGCCTTAGCTGGCTGCTCTATAACCCTGGCTGGCTCTGAGTGCTGGCATTACAGGTATTTGACACCAGTTCCAGCTTGTGGATCTGAAGCACTGTTCTCAACATCAATTTTTATTTTTAATTCTAATCTATTTTAAAATAAAGTATAAATGCCCCAAAGCAGAAATCAATGCTGAAAGTAATAACTGAATAGTAAAAAGATTATGGTTTTTGTCTTTCAAATGAAACCCATACCTTAAAAGATCATTTTTAAGTACTGACTCCCCAAAAGACCTCTCCAATTTTCATCTTGAATGCTAAGTTGCTAAAGTCTTCAAGACTAATTATTTAAGCTAAGCATAGTAGCATATTCTTATTATTCCAACACTCAGGCAGTTGAGGCAGGATTGATTCAATTTTAGTTTGAAGCCAGCCCAGGCTAGACACATTTATCTCAAAACACAAACCAGAAAGACAGAAAGATAGACTGGCTGAATTAATGTCTTAGCCAAAATTATGTTTACTCATAGACATTGAAGGTGTATACTGAAGGCTGGGGACTGTTAAATAAATTTTGTGGGGAGTAAATTTGAAGCAATTTTTTGCTGCTGGTTGTTCCAGAATGCCAAGAGAATTACAATTACCTGGGTTACATTTAGATTATGATTACTTTAGAAGTCTGTTAAAGTAAAATATTCAGTTCTAAAATACAAATGTACACCAGCCCTAATAACACATGCTTTTAATTCTAGCCTTGGGAGGCACATGCTGGTGGCATGAATTCAAGGGCAGCCTAATTTACATAACAAGTTCTAGACTATCCAGGGCTACATAGTGAGATTCTGTTTCAAAAAAAACTATAAAAGTAACATACAAAAGGCTACATTAACTAGAAGAAGGAAGTGAGGAAAGGAAGACAAGGTATTGAGTGCTTATTTTACACAAGGAACTATGCAAGAGAACTCAGGAAATAAGGATTAAAATGGGCCTTGGGGAGTGAAAGAGGTAAGCAGGGTGGGATGGGGTGGATTTAGGAATGAGGAAATCCATGGGTGTGGAGAATACACAGTTATTCAATATTTAAATGTAGGTCCTGATCAGAGATTAGGGAGGGGGCAAGACAGGCAAGGTAAGCAGTGCCTTTGGAAACAATCCCAGTTTGAACCTGAGAATTCTGATAAGGACTGAGAAGTTTTGAATAAAAGACAGAGATGGCCAGATTTATGTTTTAGACATGTTGTTTTATCTGCTGGGTGGAAAATGCATTGATGGGTGTCTTATGATGTTGGTGACAGCACTGTTCAAACACCCTTGAACAACCAAGAGAGGAGTGACAAGAGTGACTGTTAAGAACTGGAGAGAGATGAACAGGAGATATTAAAGAAATAGAATCACCAGACCTCATGATTAAATGAGAACTAGGATGGGGAAGAGAGCCAGGGAAGGAACTCGGCATTCCTGTGTTGGCACTTGGTAGTCATCACACTGAGAAAGAAAATAAGAGTAAATTGTATGAGTGGGTAATAATGAGTGTACGATGAGTTACATTGCTGGCATATAGCCCCACACTGTATCCAGATAAGTAGAATATCTCATAGTCAGGTGGATATTAAAGTAAGAGCTGAGCTAAAAATATATATTTGGAAGTCATACTATTAAAAGGTAGGTGAATTCTCATAAAGGATGATACCAAGTGTTCAGAGAGAAGGGTTGAGGATCAGTGCATAAACATAAACATGAACTGTGTTTAGACGAGGGCAAAACTAAAAGTGCAGAAGTCTCAAGAGTAAGAGACGTGAATGGTAAGAGAAAGGCATTGCTATCAATAAAATACTTCTGAGGCCCTGGGTTCTATCCTCAGCACAAGAGGAGGAAGATGATAAGGGCAAGTTAAGCAAGTATCAGTGGTGCCTAGAAGTCATGTAAGGTATTGAGGATTGGAAATGGATTTGGTACAATGCATAATGCTCAAGAGGTACATTAAAGGGTAGCCTTAGAGGGAGCAGTTTCAGTGGAGTGAGGAACAAGAGCCAATCATTAGAAAGATAAATAAGAAGTGAGTCAATGGAAGAATGGAGATGGGGCACTTTAACTAAAAGGCTGTAGAGGGCAGGAAGTGGACGAGATAGCCAGCAAGTAAGTCAGAGGGTAAATACATGAGCAGGACAGAAGTTGGGCACACAATGCATTGGTGGGGAGTGGCAATGTTGAGTCTTTAAATGCTGAAAGGAAAACGTTAATGAATCATACTTTTACACTGAGCATCTGCAGTGTGCCAGTTTCTATGCTAAATCTAAAGAATATGAGGCTGAGATACAGTAAGTGTGCTCTCTGAACTCACAGAGCTCATAGTGCTGTAAGGAAGATGTCAGTAAGATAACCACATTAGTAATATAGTTATGGGGATGGGAATAAAGTAATGAGGTTATTAGTAATTAAATAAGATAACCACATGAGTAATACAGTTACGGAGATGGGAATGTAACTGTAGATTGCTTGCCATTGTCTTAAGTTATTTCTTTATATTTATGATAAAATACTCGAGCAAAGCAACTTAAAGAAGAAAAGGTTTGCCTTGGCATATAATTTTAGAGAGATATGGTCCATCATGACGAGAAGTATAGCAGTGGGAAGGAAACGTGTGGGGGTAGGAACCAGAAGGATGAATGGTCACATCTCACCTACACTCAAGAAGCAGAGCTAGAACAAGAAGTGAAGCCATGCTATAAAGTCTCAAGGTCATGCCCAGTGACCTACTTCCTTCAGCAAGGCTTCACTTCCTAAAAGTTCACAACAACCTTCTCAAACAGTATCACTAGCTAGGGGTCAAATACTCAGACACATAAGCCTATGGGGGCGACTTCACAGTCAAACCACATCTAGCATGTACAAAGTCCTGGGTTCCAGCCAAATACCACATAAACTAGATGTGGTGGCATATTGCTGTAAGGATACGGAGGAAGAGACAGAATGACAAGTCAGAGCTCACCTTCAGCTCCATGGTGATTTCTAAGCTGTTCTGGGTTACATGAGTCCCTATCCCCAAAGCAAAACTGTATTTACAAGTAAGACTACTGCTCAGAACACTAACAAGGATATACGAGAGTAAAGAAAACAAATCTGATTTTAACTCAGTAATTTAAGGACAGTGTTGTAGAATTGAGATGATAGAGGTATTCTAAAGTAGGATAATCTTATATACAGAACCTATCAGGAGGGAGAGTATAATAGCTTTTAGAAACTGAGAGGGGCAATGTGACTGTCATCTAGTTATAAGGACATACAACACCAAAACACTCTCTACCTGTCAATAAGGAGAAACCCACAGAAAAGAGAAAAGTTGAAGATTCAACAAGGAAAAAGAAATGCATGAACAGTAAAGCACCTTCAAGGAAGTAGAGCTTCCTCTCAGAAGAATAGGGGAAAATAAGGGAGGTGGATGGATGGATGGATGGATGGATGGATGAGTAAAGGCCATTGTACACTCGAGTGAGGAGGAAATAGCAGTTCTATCAGAAGCTTTGTGTTATTTCTGTTAAGCAGGACCTAGGATGCAGGAACTGTAGTAGAGTAAGAAGTCTGAAGCACATGGAAAAGGTTTTAGGCATTGCCAAAAACAAAAGAACTGCTGAACTGTATAAAGAGATCATGAGTCTGTAGTAGCAAAAAAAAATAAAACAAAACAAAATAAAAAAAACCAACCTAAATATTTTGTGTTTTGTCTTCAACACACAAATCTTCAGCAGTATAAATGTATATTTGGAGAAAGGAGAAAGTTATTTCAACCTGAGTTGGGGTTTGCCAGCATAAGGCAGAGGGCAGGGATAGGTTAGTAAGATGCATCTTGGGTAAGAGGAAAAGAGGAAAAAGAAGAGGAAGCATCCCTGATTTACAGCTTCTGCCAGTTTTAAGGTGTGAATACTCCCAGTCTAGCCAGTTTTAATCTACCAGTGACTTAATAGCCATATCAGTTTCCAAATATTGACAGCCATTCTCCTATGCTGGTAGCTGCTGCCTCTAGCATATCCGAGGGTTAGGGAGATAGGGCTAGGGGCAGGGGGATCAACATAAGGGATTCTGAAGTCTCATTAAACAGAAAGTAAAGACAGAATGGGACTAAGTGACTGGAAAAGGAAAGTATAACATAATGGAGAACTGTTAGACACCATGAATAGACAGAATGGTAGATGAGGTGATTAAATGACTTATTTATAGTCATTCAAGGAACAAAACTTTTCTTCAAAAAATTCTTAAAGGAAGTTTTCTGACACTGTGATCAAAATTAACTGGTTATCACTTCAAGTTAGTTGGTTGCAGTAAAACCATGCCAGTAGCTATTGGCATCATGGCCAGCCATGATGTGCTTTTCTTTGTCCTAACAGCAGGGTCATCATTGTGTCTGGTTCATTGAGGATCACAAGTTCAAACCTTTGAAATGTGTGAGGAAAAATAAATAAAATAGCAGAGGCAAATGAGTGCCCTGGGAGTGAGTGAAGAGGCCGCTCATGGCTAAATGGACAATCCTAACCTGGCCTGTGGCTTATACAGCACAAATGTCATCCTATTCTATTCTGGAAGAGTAGTTACCAATTGCAAGGTGTTACCATAGTAATTGATTGCTTCAGAAGATTCTAATCTGTGCTAGCTTAATTACCTATGCACTCGGCTATTCAATCTCCAGTCTTCCAGAATAGATGAATACAACCTGAACTTACCCTTGATAAACCATTACCTTAGTGATAGTGGTGAATTCCCTTACCTTTTTCCCTTCTGAGAACTCCATCTATATGTATTTTTAAAGATTTGTATTTATTTATTTTATGCATGAGTGCTCTATCTGCATGTATACTTTCATGCCAGAAGAGGGCATCAGATCCCAGTATAGATGGTTGTAAACCACCCTGTGGTTGCTGGGAATTGAACTCAGGACCTCCAAAAGATCTGACAGCGCTCTTTACTGCTGAGCCATCTCTCTAACCCCTCCATCCATATTTGTAACCATGGATTTTAATTCATTTGAGAATAAATTCACTCTAAACCAAAACTATAAAGAGCATTAATACTTAAATCAGTTTGCTTCTAATTTCTACATGCTGTTTGCTATTTATTGCTAACCGTTGTTGTATGTGAATAAGAATGTACTCTCCCAAATAAAAATTTCTTTTGAATTATTAAAAGCCATACGAAAGCTTTTGTTAACTCTACAGAACCACATTCTCTGCCCTTACATTGCAACAGTGAAGAGGTTCTTATTTTATTTATTTATTTTTTAAATTTTATAAAATTGTGCCGAGCAGTGGTGGCGCATGCCTTTAATCCCAGCACTTGGGAGGCAGAGGCAGGTGGATTTCTGAGTTCTTGGCCAGCCTGGTCTACAGAGTGAGTTCCAGGACAGCCAGGGCTACACAGAGAAACCCTGTCTAAAAAAAAAAAAAAAAAAAAAAAAAAAAAAAAATTATTAATTTAATTAAATAAAAAAATAAAATTGAGTATTGTGTTCTTCTCCTGTAAAGACCTCTCTCTAATATGAACAAAACACTTGGGACTTTTTTTAAAATGCTATAATCCCTTGCTGAAGAAATGTTCATTACATTTTAGGATACAGAGATGTGGTGATTAGTAACTGATAATGAAGCAGTTTATGACACATCTTTTATTTCCCTCCCTCTGTTGAGACTTCCAATAGCATTCCTAATCCCAGTGCACTTCAGATCTGGGACATTGTTTTGTTTTTTCCTAAGAAGCAAGGAGCAGGTAAATGCTGGGTGTTGTCTGAAATAATTGGTTGAGTGTAGAAGACAAGCTCTCCTGCACACACAGGCACCAGGCACCTTGCACACTTAGGAGGTTCAGGCTTTATGCTGTTCTTAGGTGTTGCCAGGCAGTTGATTGATTCTGTATTTCATCTTTACCCCTGTACGTACTTTTGCCAGTTCATTAAAAAGAAAGCCATGTCGACATGTAAAATTTAACTTTATGTGTGAACTGTGTATTGTTTCAGGAATTATTCTATATAGATATCTCTAAATGCTCTTTCCTCACGAAAATAAGATAAATTGATACAAAAGTGCTTAATATATGTATGTCTCTTTTTTCTTTTTACAAAAATAAATAGTAAATGTGAAGAGTGCTGTTTTGTACCCTTAAGTACAAATCCACATTGGTACTGTGTTCTCCCTGCGTTTAATTAACAAGAAAAGGAACATCAGAATTGCTTTCTCATCTAGTAGTTTCTCTGCCTCTAGAAATGTCATTCCTCCCTCTTGCCACCTTATTCTCTCCTAGCAATCTTTGATAGTCTCAGTAACATTAATGTTTATGCTTTGAAAGGGAATTTTCATATTTCTTCATATATTATCCTGAAGTATTAAGCCAGTTGTTATGATTTGCTTTTAACAATGTTGGAGAGTAGACCAAGTGTTTTCTTTAATTGAGAACAGCAGATAACTTCCCCATAACTATTTATAAGATCCACATTTCTTTGAGTTGTGTATTTATTTTTCTATTTTATTTAATATTAAGATTATATTTTAATTGAGCTGATTTGTACAGGAAGATAAATATAGTATTATTCTGTCTCCTGTAGCTTGTTCATTGTAAATAATTTGATTTTGTTCTTTAGTTAGAAATAAAAATGAAATTAGTGTCTTGTGTATTTAGACTAAGTTAGTTTAAGAAGGCAGCAAGTTAGGTTTCTGGGGTTTAGTAAAGATATTCCTCAACTTAAGATGAGATATAATCATATAAGCCTATCATAAGGTTGCAGATATCATTAAATAAAAAAGATATATCTGGTATATGTAACCAACTGAAGCAAATATAGCTTAACAACATACTGCAATGTAGAATGTTGCTTCTTTGCCCTTTGATTCTGTGACTAGCTGGGAAGTGCATCATGAAAATTTAACACATACTACTCACCTGGGTAAAGGTCAAAATTTTAAATTCAAATTGTAAGTATGGTTTCTACTGAACGTGTATTGCTTTTATGTAACAGTACAATTGAAAATCCTTTCAGTTTAATCAATATAAATTGGAGGCTGTCTATAGTCCAGACACTTAACCACAACAGTTTCAGATACCAGTGCATCTACTTACATACAAAGCATAATCACAGTGTATTTACTACGGTGTTATTTATATTCTCATTTCTCCAAGCCCTCAATCCACTTAGCATTTCACTGGCAGGCACTCGGAATCTGGTACCCTGACTAGCTACTTATTTTGCTATTATACTCCTCTTCTCTTCCTCTTGTTAAATTAAGCATTTGGTCTTATACTTGAAATGGTGGAAAGAATATATAAATGAGCACAGCATCCCAGAAGAAGAAAATGAAAATTTGCGTCATTCATAAATCTCAGATAGTTGCTTGTCAAGTTTATGAAATTTCACTCAAAGACAAACAACTAAGAGGGAAAGTTCTATCCCTTGCTGTAATGATCAAGTAGAGACTCTTTTCACTGGAAAGTTCCCTGGCTTGGGGACTTTCTATTACTACCATCTGTGGGAACAGAGCTAGTTCTTTCATCTAGAGTCTATGTCTAATGCCAGGGCTTCCTGAGCTGACTAGATCCATGGAGTCCTGGCCTACTGAATGGATTATGTCCCGTATTGATTCATTTACGATGGCACTATTGGGAGATGATAGATAATAAGGAGCTGGCTCTGAAGAGATGGTTCGGTGGTTTAAAGCACCTGCTCTTGCAGATAAGCACTAGAGAAGCCAGGAATGTTAATCATGCAGGGTTGTCTTTTCAGAGAGATATAGAACCTGTTTTCTGCCCAGAAGGCTGGAAGCAGAGATAGCTAATAGCCTGGTGACATTTGTACTGTGAAGCCCAGAGCACATCAAAGAATCCCCTAGAGTCTAGGGGAAGACTTAGACCCTTATTGTGAGTGTGTTTTTCTCTGTCAGTCTATAGAACTCATCTTTATGGAAGAGGTAATGTGAACTTTACAAAGAACTTTTCCTGTGTAGTAATATCTTAAGCTTTGTTGTGCACATGGATTGAGCTAATTATTGCCAAGAAATTTTTTCAACAAATTGTGCTGTGTTCAAATATACCTAAAATTAACTACTTGGGATCAGACTTTGAAGTTTGAACCAACACCAGCTACTGAGTCACGTTGAACCAAACTGCTTCGTTCTTATCTCACACCGATCATTAGTCTGCTTGCTTGACTGATTGTAGAGACACAACACACATACACAACACACACACACACACAACACACACACACACACACCTCACTCTCTCTGACCCTGTTTCAATTCCCATCTCCCACATGGTGGTTCATCTATAACTTCAGTTCCAAGGGATTTGATGCCCTCTTCTGACTTGCATAGAAACTAGGCACATATGCTGCACGGACATATATTTATCCAAAACACTTATACACACGTTTAAAAAAATCTAAAAGATAATTAAATTAAAAAGAAAATTAAATTAAAAAGAAAATAGTAGGTGGGTCCCAATTGGGGAAAGTATGTAACCAGGGCCAGTCCCTGAGGGAAAAGATCTTATGTCTGTCCCTTTTCTCTGGCTGCTTTCTGGCTGCTGTGTGGTAGGAAGTTTTGTTCTATTATAGTTATAATTATACTTCTGCTCCCAGAATCTTTAGCTGTAGAGACTAGCTAAAATTCAGTCGAATCCAGGATTATAGATAGGTATCTTCAAAACTACAAACTAGACTACCTTCCCTTTCTTGTTTTCTTTAAGTATTTGATCATAACATGATAAAAACTAAAATATTGCTCAAAGGATTGCCTGCTGCAATCATAATATGTAGCAGACTCAGTCTCTTTCAGAGACTTACTGGGGAGTGGGGGTTGATATCGTATTGTAAGGGAATCTTACACTACAAACCACACAAAGCGGTGCCGCAGTTGACCAGGCAATGTTCTCCTCAGTTTGGCGCAAGTTCAGTACATACTTCAGTGTTGCCTATGTGCATTCTATCCAGGAACAGCCTTATTCCCTGTCATCCCTTACCTGAGGGTCACTGTATTCTCAGTAAAAGTATCTGTTGATACCTTTGTCCTAAAAAGTTTAGACTGAAATGTCCCACATATATTTGTCAACTTTTGTCAATTTCCACTTAAAGGCAAATAAACCACTAAAGACAAAAGTTTTCTGCTCCCTTGCTCGCTCGTTCTCGTTCCCTCTCCTTCTGAACTTTTCCTTTTTCTCTTTTCACTTCCCCCATGTCTTCATTTCTCCCCCAGTTTTTGTGTTTATATGCATTTGCTATTACTATTATGGTCATAACAAGAGTCTTACACAGCCTGGGAGTCTCAAGCAACAGAAATTTATTTTCCTAAAATCCTGGAGACTGAATGCCTAAGATCAAGGGATATTCAGAATTGATTCATGAGAGGACCCTCTCAATGGCACACAGTGGACACATTTTTTAATCTCCTCTTGTCTGTGTGTTCTGTGTCCTAACCTCTTTCCATAAGAACACAAGTTACTTTAAAATAGGGAGCAGCTTGCTTGACATTAGTTCCACTTTAAAGGCTTTACTTTTAATACATTTAAACATACTGGGGAGTTGGGGCTTCAACACAAATTTCTCCATTTCTTTTCATAGTCTGTTGAATATAAATGCTTTCCTGGTCTCTCTGAAACTATTCTCTACATCTGAGCATGAGTATTACTTTGCAGCTCTGAGCTGTACCTCCAATATCTACTAACACATGGTGCTTTCCTATTTTTGTCAGTACACACCAGTTCTCCAGTTTTCTCCTCAACCATCAGATTATCTGAAAGAGCCTACTTTTCTTCACAGCTCCACTCCCACTTCTATAAGCCCACTTGTTTGGCAAAGAATTTCATTCGGTGTGCATGTTAACTGAGAGTTCTGATCTACCTCAATGCTCTGGACTAGTGTGACTTCCCTACATAAACTTACTTACAGTACTGTATACCTCATACGAACTCCCCTCCTCCCCCCAATTCCTTTCTTTGCCTGAAGGAGAGGCAATGAATTGTACAAGTAGATAACTTAGTACAATGCCCCACGGAAGAAGAAAGCCTGTAGTGTATTTTAATTGAATAAGTATTTTAAGCAAGAACAGGGTTTGAATAAAATGTTTTACCTAATTTTAGGATACTCACTATTTTAAAAGTTTGTAGCAGACATTTTCCACAAAAGGAGAGGTTTTCAAGAAGGTGGTCTGATAATCAGAGTGGGTTTTCTGGGAGCATTCAGAACAGATCTCTGCCTTTACTTCCTGTCCCTTCTAGTTTTTTCTACCCACTACCTCCTATGTGCACATTAGGCAAGTTCTGTCCCACCAGCTGAATTCCCAGCCCAAGGGGAGATAAACCTCCTCTAATTGCTTCTTGGTACAGAGAAAACTGCAGTCCCTGTTATCTGAAAGATGCACTTACACCGTTCAGCTCAGCACATTTACTCTCAGTCCACACCAGGATGTCATGCTCTTGTCACAAACTGTCTCTTCTGCCTAGAACACTTCCTTCTGTAGAGTTCCTGAAGAAGGTAGGGATTTGGAGGGCTGACCCATCAAGGTTTGATTCTGTCTCTAGTTCCTACTGATTAAGGGATCCCGAGACAGTTACAGGATCTCCTTGAACTCAGTGTTTTCCTAATCATGAAATAAGGCCAATGCCAACCACACAGGGAACTGTTAGAATTAATTAAGTTAAGCAGATATGTGAAGCTCAGTTATGTTCTGTTTTTTTCCCATAGCCATGTGGTCAAGCAAACTCATTTAGTTTTTAAGACAAGATCATAAGTTGTTCCCTCTGGGAACCTAGACTGTTATTTATTCTGACTCTGCAGTTCCTCCATTAGACCCCACGAGGGGGTAAGAATGTAGTTTCCTGAAGCCTTGTTAGGGGAATTCAAGTCTTGGTTTCCTCCTCACCAGCTCTGGCAGGTCTCTATGCTCACCATTTCAGTTTTTCTCTTCCATTAAAATAGAAAGGATAAAGAGGATTGCCATGCAGATTACCTGTGGGTTCTTTAGGCAAGAAGCACTGCAGAAGGAAGGGTATAAAATATAGTTTTTGGTTATTTCATAATGATTTTGAGTTAGCTTGTCTTACCTCTCTTAGATAGTATGTATGATGCTTGTATGTAGATATATGAAGAAACCCTACCTAGTACTCTTAAATAGTATGTATAATGCATGTATGTAGATGTATGAAGGAAGTCCACCTACTACTTGTTTATACTTACTTAGTTAACATTCTGTCTGTAAGATATGAAGAATGTTGAGCTTCAAGATTTTTCATAAAAAATTGATTGTTGGCCTTTTGGTAAGGTCAAGGGTAATTTCTGAAAATCCTAATGGAGATAATAATAATGTTTTTAAACCCTCGTAAGTAATATGAATGGCATTCTAGCCTTATTTGCTATAGAAAAGTGAAATAAAAAATGAATTAGGAGCTGGAGTTGTATCTCATTTGGCAGATGATTTTGCCTAGTATGAATGAAGCTC
Organism: Mastomys natalensis; assembly: GCA_021653895.1. Classification (NCBI taxonomy): domain Eukaryota; kingdom Metazoa; phylum Chordata; class Mammalia; order Rodentia; family Muridae; genus Mastomys; species Mastomys natalensis. The sequence goes on along the minus strand of JAJTUV010000660.1, from coordinate 432,044 downwards.
TGGCTGGATCTTCACCACTGCATAAACTAGGAGTGGTGGGACACACCTGTAATCTCAGCACGTGGGCGTAGAGGCGGAAGGATCAGGAAGTTAAAGGTGATCCTTGGCTTTGTGGTGAGCTTGAGAATAGCCTGGCCACTTGATCCAATTTTAGTGACTTTGGTTTCTTGAGTGTGTGTTTGGGGGAGGGGGGTGCTGAGGTTATGCATGCATGCATGTACTTGTATGTGCTTGTATGTGCATGTGGAAGCTAGAGAACAACCTTGGTATAATTCGTCAGGAGCTAACCACCTTGTTTTTTGAAACAGTGTCTGTCATTGGCCTGGAACTCACCAATTTGGCTAGTCTGGATGGACAGTAGCCCTAATAGTCCACTTGTCTCCACCTCTGAAGCAGTTAGATTACAAAGATGCCCCACCTCACCAACATTTTTCCATGGATTCTGGAGATCAAACTCAGGTTCTCATGTTTGCATGGCAAGAACGTTATCAGCTGATAGCTCTCTAGTCCCTAATAATTTTTACCTTAACTAGTCCAGAACTTAGTATAGGAGAGTGAGAAGTTGGACTGGGCACACGAGATTTTGCGTGTGTGCGCACATACACGCACACGCACAGAGTGTTAAAACCCTAGTAAAAGCTACTTGGCTACTAGTCAATTTTTAGATCTAGGCTTGTAGTTCCTGCATCTGTGATTTGCTGTCTCTCTTGGGCTTTTGTTTATATTTATCTAAGGTTGCAGTGAATAGTTGCAGAAAAAAGTCAGTTTTTCAAATTCATTTAATATTACCAGTATTTAAAACTACTCTAATACAACAAGAGTATGTTGCTATGTAATTCATTCTTTATTAGTTGGTATTTAATGTTTATTATATCCTGCTACTTTAGTAGGCATTCAACTTGGCAATGATCATAACAGAAAATATTCCTGTTTTTCTGGTTTTCAGGGTAACAGGAAAGGCATATAACATAAAACAATGTATACTATTAGAAATCATAATGAGAGGACAGGAAAGGGAGGCTGTTAACAGATAAAAATAATAATGTAATCTAATTTAGATTAAGGAATTAAGGAAAAAAATTCTGAAAAGGTGGTATTTAAAGTTAAATCTCAAAAGATTAATAGGACGTCGCCAGCTGAGGATGAGTTAAGAATGTCCTAGAGGCAGGTAGACGACTCAGTGGGTGAAGGATGTGCTTTGCCACCAAGCCTGGTGGCTGAGCTCCGTGCCAGGAAGGAGAGAATTGATATCTGCAAATTGTCCTCTGACCTCTCCACATAAACTAGGGCAGCATGGATGTACCTGCCTCGCCACTCACACTCCCCCCACACAAAATGATTAAATAAATGGAAAAAGTAAAAACATTATTAAAGTGATTTTTTTTTCCTTATAAATAAAACTGTTTGGAATCCACTGGGTTTAGAAGGAATGCTTTTAGGCAAACCGAATTTTAGAAAGAAAGAAATCTGTCACAGAGAATAGGATTTCTAGAATTTTCTAGTAGAACATGAAATAGGTACAAAACAACCCAGGAAACATGAAATGATTTGAAAGGAACACCAGAGAATCTGCCTTCTTCAGCTAGCATATACCTGCCATACTTGCTCTCAGGCAGCTGAAGTATGAGGATCATAACTTTCAGGACAATCTGGGCTGTAAAAAGAGACTTTGCTGGGCCGATGAGATGGCTCAACAAGTAAAGAAAGGCCCTTGCTGTCGAGCCTGGCAACCCTAGTCTGAGTCCCCAAGACCCAAATAGTGGAAGGAGAGAACCAACTCCTACAAGTCGTCCTCTGACTGCCATCCCCACACCCTCATGCACACAGACACACATGCACAATAAACAAATAAACTGTGTTTTAAATTTTTCCAAAAAGTGACCACCATCCATATTTTGGATACTAAGAATTAGAATATGCTGTTATCAGTATATCATCAGGGCACAGAAGAAGTTATACTTTGGTCAAAGAGGATAAGTAAGGCATAAGATTGTGAGGAGACGTGGCCAGATTTAAATTCTAGATTCTGATTTCTAAGTGGCAAAATTCAAAACATCATTTTTCTCCCTTCAGAATCACACAAATGTGCTAGACTACAACACAAAGAATATAGTCCTCATGTCAAAGAAAGTACGAAATATTTGCAGCTCCAAACCCCAAAATGTGTTGTAGGGCCAGAGAAATGCACATGATAAAAATGCCCACAGCCATACATCTCAGACAAAGATGACAAAATTCTCAGAGAAACAAAGCCAACAATGTCCACAGGCACATACTGGGCCTTCAGAATACTTAAAAAAGACTGGCAGGGGCTTAGTGAAGACTGTACCAAATAACATTAAAAAGGATTTAAGACCAAAAGGTAGAGATTGTATCTTAAATGTTAAACAAGATGAAATCTGGAGGGGCAGGGGACTTAAAGGTGAAGATTGCTTCAAGTAGTAGTAAAAAGTGAAGACTACAGAAAATAGGGAAATATTGACATAACAATGATAAAGTGTCAATCCACTAACTGTATTGTTGATAAAGTTATCTTAATGCTGTGCCAACACAAATAAAATATCTTTATCACTGATAGAGATCCCAATATGGAAGGTTAATAATTTCTATCATATGTTAAGATTGCTACTTAAAAGAAAGCTGCCTGGTGTTTGAAGACCAGTAATCATTTTATGTGTCACATTCTACCTTGCACCTAGCTGTGTCTTCTGTATATGTCATGCTTTGTAGATAATGGTTTAAAAGAAATTAAACCCAATAGGCTCAGTTTCAAAAGTAGCGGTGTCTCCTGGGATAGTCCTGTGAAATGAGCTCCTGAAAGCTAGCTTTCCTCCAGTGCCTGGCCCTGGCTCTGGTAGATAGTTTCCAGAGGTATCAGTTGAACTTTGCAGAGGGGGGTGGTGTGTCTGTGTGTGTGTGTGTGTGTGTGTGTGTGTGTGTGTGTGTGTGTGTGGCTGGGGGTGGGGGAATGCTGATGACTCCCTGGGATTCTTGGTATCAGCCACATTTGGGATTTTCCTCTTGACAAGAGTGTTTGTCTTCAGAATAGTATTTTTCCTAGGTCAGATACAAAACCAGCTGCTGTCTGCTCCCTCTGACCCTGTTACAGATGGCGTGGGCTTGCTGCTCAATGACAAAGCTAAGTCTTAGAGATAAGATCCTGGGAAGAACAGTGACTGTCTTGTTACAGTTGAGTTTTTTATAGAAGCCTGTGCTTTGGGGCAGTACTATAAAAAGGAGGCACATTACACATTCTTTCTCTTTCTGTGTGAAAGTTCATGTAGTATATGTGCATATGCACATGCATATTTGTATAGAAGACAGAGGTAGGTGTCAAGTGTCTTCCTCTACCATTCTACAGTTTTGAGCTAGGGAATCTCTCCAGGCAGTGGTGAATGACGTTAATCCCGTCACTCAGGAGGCAGAGGCAGGTGGATCTCTGAGTTTGAGGTCAGCTAGTCAACAGAGTGAGTTCCAGGACAGCCAGGGCTACACAGAGAAACCCTGTCTTGAAAACAAAACAAAACAAAACAAACAAAAACAAAACAAAACAAAATAAAGAAACTCCCTGACCCTGGAGAAAGCTGCTTCAGTATAACTGAATGACCAGTAAGCCTCTAGGATTCTCCTGGCTACCACACACGCTGACACTCACTCAGCAATACCTACTATGGCATGCTTTTTTGCAGGAACGATGTGGGTCAAACACAGGTCCTCATGTTTACTTAGCAAGCATTTACACACTGAGCTTTTCTCCTGCCGCTATTTCCATCCCACAGAAATCTCAGATTTTGTTATGGTTTGAACATGGCCTGTATGCTATTTATTCACTTACTTACTTACTTACTTACTTACTTACTTACTTACGGTTTTAGTGAACTGCTTGTTGGGAAAGAAAATAGTACACTTGAGGTACGTACGTGCTAAGGTTACACAAGTTGACATAAGAGGACTCTTATTGCTAAGACACTCAGGGAAGAGCACCACCATGATTTATTTAGCAGGGACCTCTCATTGTTAAAGTGAGATGATTCCCTTAGAAGCCATATACACTGCCAAAGGGAATTATGATTGAGAACATGTTTTTGGTGAATAGATGCTAAATGCCCTTCTCACCTGATGATTACTGTTCTAATATTTGCCCATTAGCTACTTTCAGCTCAGGAAATAGATTAGACCCTTAATGTCTTATGCACCAGGAAATGAGCAACATATTTATAGATTCCACCAGTGAGTTTGAAATAAAACTTCCTGCCTTTTAAAAATGAAGGCTCCCAGCTGGAGAGATGGCTCACTGCTTAAGCACACTTGCTGCTCTTTCAGGACCCCTAAATTCAGTTTACAGTACCCATGTGAGGCAACTTACAACCATCTATAACTCCAGCTCCGGGGAATCCAATGCCTCTGGCCTCTACATGCAGGTGCAGGCCCATATACCGACAATTAAAAATAATAAAAAATAAGGTTACTCCTCAGCTCAACATGTTATAAAATAATTTCTTTTTTTCTGAAGTCCAGCCTTTTTTTTCTAGAATACTTTCCCTGCTATATTTTCAATAAAAGGCTATAAAAAATGAAATTAAGTTTTTAAAGGAAGCCTGATTTTATGTATTAATTATAAGTTATCAACTTGCCATTAAGCCTAGACAATCTGTTCTGTGGTAGTAGGGGACAGCTCATTTCTTGCTTCATTCTGCAGTATACAGGAAGTTTGACCCAGGACAGCTATGTGGACAATCTGATGGCCCTACTGGAGCAATCTTAGGCTCACCTAATTTTGCCCCAACAGTTTAGCAGTGTTCTGTAGAGTAACTGTAGAACCAACATTAAGAGTAACTGTCCTGTAGACAGGCCAAAAGCAAGCCATGCTTTTAGCTTTCCTTGGGCCTTAAGAGCCATGAGGCTGGTTCCCATCTGAAGCCGGCTCATTAGCAGCTCTGTGACTTGGGAACTGTGATGTTAAAGCCATTGAGTTACAGGACGCCAGAAGGCTCGTCCAACTCTTATACCACCTGGGTCTAAGTTGCACCTGTGATCTCTTAGATTGCTGAATTCTGCCTCTACAGCCTTGCTTTCTATACCTGCTAACAACAAAACCCTTGAGAAAAAAAAATTAAATGACATAATGTTTTTAAAAGAAAGGTCTAAGTCAAAGTACTTTGAAAACACATGATTCAGAGGGATGTATTTTTTTGAAGGTATTGCTCTCTCTCTCTCTCTCTCTCTCTCTCTCTCTCTCTCTCTCTGTTGTGTGTGTGTGTGTGTGTGTGTGTGAATGTGTGTGTAGACAAATACATGTATTTTTATTATATGTATTCAATTTATATGATTACTATAGCCCATTGATAAAAATTGTAATAGGTTGTAAAACTAAAGGCCTTTAAAGTCTTGAACCTACATGTATATCGTTATGTATTGCTTGTTGACTCTTCTCTTCAGACAGTCAGACCTTTGCAACAAAATTTGGTTTGGTCAGAGGAATTACTATTACTGTTATTGCTATAAAAAAGAAAAGCACCTCCACACCCACTCTCTGATAACATGTGCAGCATCTAAGGAGCTGGGTTGGGTAATTCAAGTGTGCCTGCTGACTTGGTTCTGTATGAGCAGCAGCCCATCAAGTGGGAAGCACCAAGTTTAATTCCCAGTGCCATACACACAGGTAGAACAGTTCTTTCATAAATAGCAATTCTTACTTAGCAGTCTGATTTAAAATGGTGTAAAAGAAGTTTAAGTAGATTTGGCTTCTCTTCCATGCTGCTGTCTTAAAATAAAGTAAGACACTTACATGGCATATTGATTACAGAATACAAGGCCAAATTACATCCCAGAAACAAAACACTTCTTTCTCTCCCACTTTGATATTCTTCACTAAGGTAAGCTGTTCCCCTGTTATTATTTGTAAAAGCTGGCTTCATCTAGTTTCTCCATTAAATTTTATTCAGCATGGATTTTAAAAGTATTTGAGGAAAACTGGCCCTGGTTATCCATACCTGCAACCTCAACCTGGGAAACTTAGTTATGCCATGTCTTAAAATAAAACAAAAATAAAAACAAACAAACAACAACAACAAACAGTTTGAGGATGAAGCTCAATACTTGTCTATTATAACACCCTGGGCTCAGTCTCCACTGTATGGACAGGATTTGGGGGAACACAAGGAGGAATTCATTTAGTGAATAAGGGGATTGGGAATTGTTCCTTGGTTCCATTTATATGGTTCAGAATAAAATAATAAAAAGTGAAATAGCTAGGCATGGTGACACATGCCTGTAATTTCAGCACCTGGAAGCTGAGGCAGGAGGATTGTAACCTGAAGGCCAAACAAGCTGGCATACAGAAATTTATGGCAATTTTGTGGGAGTGGGTCCATAGCAAGATCCCATCTCAAATAAAAAAAAAAAAGGTAGCTCATTAGGTCATATAAGCATGAGGACCTGAATTCAGATCCTCTGGATTTACTACATAGAGCCACACCATAGCATGTAATACTAGTGTGTCTATGGTAGATGAGAGGCAGAGACAGGAGACTCTTGGAGCTCACAGGCAGCTAGCCTTGTACACACAGCACTAATCAAGAGATCTTATTGAGGGGAAAGTGAAGACTGACACCAGGGTTGTTGTTGATATTCACATGTGCTGTGGTTATGCCTGTACTCACACACAAACACACACATGAACATACATATGCATACATGGTAAAACAGTATCTACTCTCTAACAATCTCAGTATACAACATAGTTCCAATGATAATCACCACACTGTACTTCACATCCTCAACATTTAACCATTCAGACGGGGCATGATGGCACATGCCTGCAATCTTAGTATTTGGGATGTGGGAACAGACGGTGTTATACCTGAGAGTTTGTGCCTTTTGACCAATATCTCCCCATTGCTCTCTACCCTCAAAGTCTGGCAACCAGACTTCTATGAGATTGATAGTCTTACCATATATATATAAAATTGATATCAGACAGTATCTTTTCATGTTTTCTAGGGTCTTCTAGTTTCTTTGAAATGGCAGAGTTTTTCTTTTTAATGAATTAATATCCAACTAATACGTGTAAGCATATAAATATACTATATACATACATACATATGTACATGCATATATATCCCATATCCAACTTACATGTGTAAGCATATAATATGCTATATATATGCATACATACATATGTGCATGCTTGTATACCACATACCCAACTTACATGTGTAAGCATGTGTGTATATATATATATATATATATATATGAATTCATATATATATTATATATATATATATATATATAACACACACACATACATACATGCATATGTGCATTCTTGTATACCATATATATCCTACATGTAACCACCCATTAACTGGCACTTAAGTTGATTCTTAGTTAGTGTGAATAATGCTTCAATGAACATGGAAGTGTGGCTATCCCTTCAATATACTGAGTTCACAGGACATGGTCTTTAATCCCAGTACTGAGGAGGCAGATATCTGTGAGTTCAAGTCCAGCCTAGTCTACATAGTAAATTCTAGGCTAAATAGTGACACCCTATATCAAAAAAAGAAAGAAAGAAAAGAAAAGAAAGAAAGGAAAAGAGAAGAAAAGAAAAACACTTAAAACAGGAACAAAAATCCCCACCAAATAAAAATGTTGACTTCCTCTGTGATGTGATGGCAAACCAAAGAACTTTTTTCTTAATAACATTTTTGAGGAACCTTGATGACTGTGCAGATTTACTGGCCTGGAACTCATAGAACTTCTGTCTGTGTCTCTGAGTGCTGGGAGATGCCCTGGCATTTTTTTGCCCTTTTGACAGAAGCCGTTCTAAAAGCAGTAGTTGTTAGTTTTGACTTCCATTTCTCTGGTGATTCACTGTTGTTTGGGAAAGTGTCTCCAGGTTCCCTGCCATTTCTCCAGTTGAATCACCCTGTTTCGGTGGTGTGTGTTTGCTATTGAATTATGTACACTTCTGGTATCTTTCGATTAATAACCTATCATTAGACACATGATTTAAAAATACTTATTCCATTCCCTCATTTCTTTTCATCTTGTTAACTATTTCTCCTGCTGTGTAGAAGCTTTCTAGTTGGGTGTAGTCCCATTTTTTTTTATGTGTTTGAGTGTTTTGCATGTATGTAAGCATGTGTACCATGTATATGTCTAGTGCCTGAGGAGTTCACAAGAGGGTGTCAGATCCCCTGGAACTGTTACAGGCAGTATGGTGGGAACTGAACCCAGTTCTGTGCAAAAACAGCAAGCGTTCTTGACCAATGATCCATCTCTCTATCACAAGTTAATTTTTGTGACACTGTGAGAGTCTACAACTGCTCTTATACATGCATGTCCAGTTTTCCCTGAACATATTGGAAGAGACTATCCTCTCCCATTGTGTACACTATGTGCTCTTCTCAAAGACTAAAATTACAGTAGTTATTATAATGCTATAGCTGCATTATTGACAATAATACTTTTAATTAATTGATTAATTAATTTTATGCATTAGGGGTTTTGCCTATATGTATTTCTGTGCACCACATGCATGCCTGGTTCCCAAAGAGGCCAGAAGAGCATGTCACATATCTTGTGACCGGAGGTATAGACAGTTGTGAGTCACCATTCAGGTACTGGGGATCAAACCTGGGTGCCCTGAAAGAGCTGCCAGCGCTCTTAACTGCTGAGCCATCACTACAGCCCCATTATTGGTAAGTACAAGCCAAGGGTGTAACATATATTGAAACTTTGAGGACAATACTCTCAGAGAAGGGACCCATGGAGATCATGGTAAGTAGTAGTAATTAGCGTGTCTTATTCTGAGGTAGTGTGAGGTATTCAACCTAACCAGGCTTTTGAGAATAGAGGTGCTATCACTATTTCAATAAAAGTTCAGCCTTAGCCGGGCCATGTTGGCACACACCTTTAATTCTAGCACTTGGAAGACAGAGGCAGGCAGATTTCTGAGTTCGAGGCCAGCCTGGTCTACAGAGTGAGTTCCAGGACAGCCAGGGCTTCACAGAGAAACCCTGTCTCGAAAAACAAAAAAACAAAAAAACAAAAAACAAAAAAAAAAAAAAGTGCAGCCTTGATGTGCTGAGGAACCATCTAATTTGCTTCCAACAGAAAGCTTTATATGTAGACACTCCGGCTAAAGCCATGGAACTTACAGCGTCATTTCTAAGTTAGTGCTCGTTCCTTTCCACTCTTCCTCACTTTTTCATTCAGTTTGTCTTTTTGGGAAGCCTGATAATTCCTAGTAACCCCATGTACTTTAGCCATCTAGAAGAGAGTGTTGGTTCCTGATTGCCAAAATAACCAATAGATCTGTACCAGATTGGTAAAATCCTGGAAGGCTTCTTTATTTGAAATCTATATATTTATTAAGCATTAATCATCAAAACCAGGAGGAAATCATTTTGCTTTTAATTTCTTCTAATTTCTGCTTTTTTTGGTAGTTAATTTATAGGTATATTATTTGTATCAAAACCAAACAAAGGGAAGTATTTAGACTGTGACCATCTCTTCTCCCTTCAACCTTGCTTTCCTTCTTCCCTAATAGTGTAGCCTGCCAGTGACAATATGCTGACAAAGGAAACACTAGTTCTTATAAATGGGATTCTAGAGTTTTGCTTTCAAATGCTAAGCCGCTTTGAGGTCAGAAGACATATATTAAGGTATTAGGAGAGGGAATTAGTGACTAAATTAAAGTAATGGCTGCTTCTTGAAACTTTTGCCGGGGGTGGGGGGGGTAGGAGGGGGTTGTGGGGAGTATTTGATTCAGCAGAAGTATCTTAGTGTTTAGACCTTAGGTGGAGGTGGGCTGTTACTGCAGTACTCTCTCATGCTCCAAGGAGCAGGATGTGTTTACCTGTCTGAGGGTCAGGTCCTTCCACTATTTCCTACAAAGCATTACCTAATTTTATTTCTGTTTTTCTCATTGTGCTTCTACTCAACTGTCTTGCAGTAAAAACAAAATCTCATCAAGTTTGCTCAGTGCTCCCTTTGTGTCCTGTGAAGTTAAAAAAAGGCCAGTATAGAAACATTAAATACATCACAGGGAGTCTCTCTCCATAGTACTAAGGGGGTCTCCACAAAGAAAACGTGTGTTTGCAAAAGAGAAATTTTGACTTGTAATGAAGCTTTTCACAAAATGGCTGTTTCACAATTGTTTTTTACAAAGCTGACTCAGGTATTTATAGCTTATTTTCTTTAATAATAAAAGCTTCTGGGGTAAATTTTCCATGGTAGCTAATTACTCTCAACATATACCAGAGGTGGGTTTTTCCTTTTAATGCAATGTCCTCAGTAAGTCATTATTCTAACACAAAAAACTGTGTGCTTTTTAAAAAAATATTAAACTATTGGTAGCCCCAATAATTATAAATAATAAAATTGTTGATCTACAATTAGCTAATATAAGACTCATTTATAAACTGCAGTCCTTCAGACTGTAAAACTGTGTGCACATCTCATTATGTTGTCAGCCTTGCGTAAAAGAACAATGTCGGATAGTGAGAGTTACGTTTAAAAGTTTAAAGACATACTTCTAAAATGTTAATCTGATAGAAATGCAATCCGTGAGCTAGGAGTGTAGCTTGGTGATAGAATGTTTACCTAGTGCAAATGAAGTCTTGGGTTTGATACTCAACCTTGCAAAAAGAAAGAAAGGAAAAATGCATATTTTCCTTAGAGTTTTGTCTTTTAGGGGATATCTATGTTTACAAGACATGGACAGAAATTTATTGGTTAAAAGGTAAATAGACATGTAACCTACTAAGCTTCAAAAAGTTTAAATTAAAAAAAAAAAAAAAAGTTTAAATTTCCGTTTCTCATCTCTGAATCATCCCCATATCTTCTATATGTGTTCCAGCATTGGGTGTCACGGCATGTCATAATCCCAGTACATGGGAAGTGAAGTAAGAGAACCAAACAAGGTCAACCAACCTTGAATACATATTGAAATGAGTTCAAAGCCAGCCTAGGCTAAATGAGACCCTGTCTCACCAAAAAAAAAAAAAAAAAAAAAAAAAAAAGAAAAGAAAATATGTTTTAACTTTAACTTAAACAGGACACTAGAGAGATGGCTCAGCAGTTAAGAGCAATGGCTGTTCTTCCAGTAGATCTGGGTTTGATTCCCAGTACCACATGGCAACTCACAATTATCTGTAATTCCAGTTTCAGGGAATCTGCCACCTTCTTTGTGCTTCTGTGGGCACTAGGCATGCGTGTGATACATAGATATACATGCAGGAAACACACACACATACACAAACCACACTCAAAAAATGTTTGTTTTTTAGGAGAAATTTAATAATAATAACCACAATAAAAAGACAAAACTTGGCATGGTGATGCATGCCTGTAATACTAGCACTCTAGAGGTAGTGGGAGGAAGCCTGCCAGCTGATCTATTAGCAATTTCCAGGCCAATGCTACATAGCGAGACCCTGTCTCAAAAACTAAACAAAACCAACAAATGAACAAACAAAATCTAAATACAAACTGAATGAACCTTTCTTCTGTCTTGTACTTGTGATGAACCTGATAGAGGCAAGAAAAAACCCTGAGCTTTTCTACTCACACTTAAAACTGCTTGAACTCTTAAACCAGGTAGCTTCTTAAAATGAGGGTAATGAAACCAGCCTGACACAATACACAGTCATGTATTGTGTGACCATGAGCAGAAGTCACAGCACTGGGGTTCCCCAGGCCCACAGTTAACCATGTTTTACTTCACTCTTTCATCCAGGCACCCCTAACCCAAACTCCTTGTCACGTTTGAAAAGGAACGAGTTAGTAGTTTTGTTGTTCAATGCCAAGCTTCAGGATAACTTGTGACTCTAAACTATCTCACAAGATGTTTTTTCTGACTCTGAGGTACAAATGAGCAGTGAAAGGCCGAATTACAATGCAATTATAAGAAAGGGTGATTTGTTTCCACATGAGAGCCCGTAGTAATGGTGTTTTGCTGATCAGGTTATAACAGATGAACATCATTATTCAGCAGATGCTCTCTTTGTTCCCTGTTCTTGTCACAATTGCTCAATTTAATAAAAAGTAATTGATTAAATTCTGTTAGTCTTGTAGTCAGGAAAGTAGAGAGGATAAGGAACAAGAGACTGATTCCTACTGCAGCGTTCCCTTCCACCACCTCTTACCTGTCTCAGTCATTGCTAACAGGGTTCATCTGGGTCAGTTGTTAGAATGCTCTCAAATGCAGCAGTGGCTATAAAGAGTAAATGTCTAAAGGAGAACTGGGATAGAATTGATAATGCAATACCTTTTGTCTTCTTGGAAGTTTTTCTTTGCTTAATTTCTAAAATTAATATCTAAAGATTACATGTATTATATTAATAGGTATCATGTGATGTTTTGATACACATATACATTGTATTATGTTTTTGTTTTGAGATGGTCCTACTATGGCTGTTCCTTCTTTGGTTCCAGATGCAGCTGGCCTGGAACTCACTACATTGTCTACATAGTGAATAGGTCTTGAACTCATGGAGATCCACCTTCCTCTGCATCCTGAGTGCTGGGATTAAAGATGTGTTCCACCATGGCCAGCTACATTATATAATTTTTAAGTCAGTTTAAATACATGATCTCCTTAAATATTTATCATTTTTTTAAAAAAAATTTACTCTATTTTTAAATTGTATTTACTTTATTTTTTATTTGCCTACATGTATTTGTATACCACCATCATTCTGTACCCACAGAAGCCCAAAAAGGCCTTTGGACCCCCAAGAACTAGAGTTACAGATAGTTGTGAACCTCTATGCGGATGCTAGAAATTGAACCCAGGTTCTCTGGAGGAAAAACCAGTAGTAACTGCTGAGCTATCTTTTTACTTACCATTTATTGCTTCTTTATATTGATAATATAAGAAATCTTTATTCTAGCTTTTTGAAATATGTAGTACATAGTATCTGTTGTCACTCTGTTGTGTAGTAGCACCCAGTACCTCTGAGCCTCCCTCCTGTAATTAGTGCCCACTGAGCAGCTTTTCCCAGCCACTCTCAACTCAGCTTCCATGAGGTCAAACTTTGTAGATTCCTTCTGGTACTTTGTCTTTCTGTGCCTGGCTTATTTGTTGAGCCTAGTGATAATGTTGTCCCTAATGGCCTACTCAGCCTTCTCTCTCCTATAACCCAGTGGCATCTCCCACAATGGTCCTCTTGCATTAATCATTAATCAGGAAAATGACCAACAGGCTTTGCACTGAAGCCAATCTTGTGCTGGGCATTCTGTCATCTGAGGTTCTCTCTTCTCAGATAACTAACTTGTATGCAATTGACAAAATGAAAAACAAAAACAAAACCAACACCACCAACGAAAACTAGCCAGCACACTTAAGTACCACAACTGAGATTACGTGAATCTCAGTTGAGGATAATTCACTGTTACTATCTTTAGTGATACTACTAATTTTTTATATGTTGTTTGTCTTGAGGATTTGGTTTTGCTTTTGGTTTAGGAAGGAAGACCTACAGGCTGAGAGAGCCTGGGACCAGTAAGCATCTGAACCAACCTTGTCAGGGTCTTGTGGGAAAACATGGCTGCAGTACATAAACTAGAGTATTTGTTCTGGCTACTAGTAAAGCATATTAAATCACTAAATGCTGTAGAAATTAAGTAGAATTCAGTTGTACTCTGCTCAAAAAGGGCTATGATGTGTCTGAAATAGTCTTCACTCAGCATGATAGCAAATATCAGTGAATGTGTAAGGTCACTTAGCACATTTGTTGCTGATTAGGTCACGTTTAATTTGGATATGTTTGCTTTGGATTTTAGGGTTTTAATTGAGAAGGAAAGCTGGGTTGTTGGTTAGGGACATCTTTCCTCCTCTGAACTCTGCCTCACCCTTTCTTTGTGGTAAGATGCAAATGAGGCAGGAGGCTATCCAGTGAGCCTGTCAGGCAGGTATTTATGTCCTCCAGGTTTTCTTTCCTCACTTAATGCCTTGGGGTTGGTTTTTTAAGTTTGCCGAGGTTTCGGATTTGCTTAGCATTTGCTTACAAAGATAGAGAAGATAGTGAGCTGAATGGCTGGAATTCAACACTAACATAATGGTTTTCTTTCCTTATCTCTGTATAATTTTGAAGAGAACTAAGGTTTCTCTAACCTTTGTCCCAGCAGTTCTCCACTCAGTGTCAGTGACTGAAATGGCTAGCACTCTAGAAAGCTTTCTTGTTTCTCTCTAGGGTTTCTCATTCGTGCTGGTTTGTATTCTCTGTTCTGCTCTTGCAGAGCTTGGATTTTGTAATGTACTTTCCTGAGTATAGATAGAAATACTGGGGTTTGGTGATTAGCAAAAAAGGTCACCATCTTACCTGTCTTTCTTTCTATACCAGCCCTCTGGTATTTCATGGTTTGGGAGATCTCTTAACATGAAGTCCTGAACACTTACAACCAGGGTGCACTTGAAGGTGGGGGTGGGGGTGATGAAGCCCAAGCAGCAGTTTTCCCTGGGGCTCTGACCATGCATGTGCACACTCAGCCCTCTGCCCCCTGGGCTGTGCCTGCGCCATTCTGTTCTCCTTTCCCTCTGGCCTGATTGTATGGCAGTCAAGACGAGCATGTTCAACAGGTAGAGCCTGAGACAGGGAAGAGTCTTTGCAGCCACCCTCATGCGGTGAGAGAATTTTCTTTGGAGGCAGGATCAGTTTCTTAATGTGTTTGCTTCTTGGTGGATAACAAAGTGCTGTATCACAATAAAGCTCTTGCTGTGCTGAATTTGAGAGAGCACAAACTAGAAAAAGGTCGTCATATTTTCCCTAAGTTTCATTTTGGCTGTTCCTGTTTCTAACTATGACATTTCAGAATAGATGTTCTTGGAAGGCTAGGATGTGTTATTCAACTCAAACTTATTTAGTGAGAAACAAATGTGGTTTTGTTTTAAAAGTATAGTTTTAGAAAGATGACTTTGGGGGGCGGGCACCAACCTCCAGAGCAAATTATCCCCTCAGTTCACCTTCTTAAAACAGCATTTAAAACCATGGCCGGACACAGCTCCAGACTCAAATCTGTGTTTATACACACGTGTGTCATGTAGAATCATCTGTACAGACATGTGGGTGAGTGTTTATGAATGTAGAAAATGAACTGTGGTAGGAGGAAGATTTTAAGGAAGAAAGAAGGAAAGAGAAAAAAAATGTAATAGTAATGTAATAGTGTGACATTCAGGCAAGCAGTGGAAAGAAAAGAGGCCTGCAGACAGCAGTCAGGGAGGGTGTGCCTGGCAGTGCAGGAGGGGTGTGATTAAAAACAAAGCACAGTGGCATTTGTATCACATGCCATAATGAAAACCATTGCTTTTGTGTGTTAATTTGAAAAAGGTTTGGTGATTGAATCTTAAATTATTAACACATCTGGAAAATCTCTGAAGTTATATTTTAGTTACTTTGGCTCCAAGCAGAAAGGCTCTGAACATGTCAGAATCCCATTTTCTTGGTATAAAGGCTTGATATTGGAACATCTCCAGTTGTCTATCAAAGTAGACTGCATTTATTTGAAACACTTAGCAACTCTGGGGAATACTTAGTACCTACATTTCATGTTGCCCTTTGCTCTTTACTCTGAGGAGAGATTTAAAAGGCATTCTCTCTTTGAAATCCCCCACTTAGCCCATTTAGTGGATGGAAACCAGACACATGGCTTTTGGTTTTCCTGCATATTGGGGAAACCACTGATCTAGTCTGTCCCTCTCAATTTACGAGACCAAGAGGAAACTGAAACCTAAGTTTAAATGAGTTGTCCTGCGATAGACAGCTAGCTGGATCCTGTTTGAACTGGGGACCTGTGTTTACCAGGAGTGCTTTGCTTTCTGCTGCCTGTTGATACACAGCTTCTCTAGGTGCTGGTGTCCTCGGCACTCGCCGTAATCTTTGGTCACAGGTAATTCTCTACCCCATTGCCATTTCTCCCAGTCAGTGGCATACTGTGAGGTTCAGAACTGCAGGAACCCTCGGGAGATGATGCAGTGGGTTTCAGTCACCCAGTGGGCAAGGGAGTGAGTCACAAGAAGGGTGTCTGGTGAAACTGAAAGGCCAGTGATAAACAGCACAGTGTACAAAAGCTGCTGAAGTTTGGGGAGGATGTTAACAGATTGCTTCAGAGTCAATAGAAAATGTCTTGGAAAAGAGAAAAAAATGGTCCAGGAACGAGTTTTTCCTAAGATCATCAGTTTTCAAACAGCATGCTTTTTGTTTATGTAAAGAAAAAACCTGAGTTTCCTAGCAAGAATGTATATTTTAAGAAAATTTTTAAAATGGCAAAAATTCAAAGAAAGAGGTAAGAAATCGTAGTCAGTGCTGCTCAAGAAACTCTGAGCACTATAGTGGACAGGAAAGGCATTTGGACTAGAGTAGTCCTCTAGTCCCTGGGCTGTTAGAGGATTCTTGAAGGAAGTTTCAAGCTTATAGAATTGTCTCAAAAAACCACTCACCATTTATGTAAAGTTAAAACTATCTTTACAACCTTCAGTTGTCTTCTAAGTCTGTTTTTGCACAGATACTCTGATCCTTTAAGTCTTAGAGTTGAATATGCAGCACCTTTTAGGTGCCTGGGTCTGTTGTTTTCCCCAAGTGCTTTTTTCCCCCTTGGGCTTTAAGTGTTCTTAACCAAGAAGATTACCTATTGTTTCTCTAAATGTGCTCTCGCTGGGCACTGAGGGGATTGCTCCAGTGAGGTTATAATTCCTGTTTGCCCCTGGGTGGTTGCCAGCACAAAGAAAGGCATGACGGGAGGTAGTTTGGTTACCTTTCACAACAGGTGTCTTTGTCATTGCTATTCGGACTTCAGAGTGGCAGCACTGAGTCACTACAGAGAGGAAAGCAGCACTTGCTTTGGCTTTCGCTTCTAGAGCCACGCTGCAAGGTAGACCTCCAAGTCTGCTGGCCTGATGAAAATATGACGAGTCCACGCTATCATTAAAAATACTACTGAAAAGATAAAAAAGGAATTCGAAAGGTATGGACTGCCCGGAGAAGTCATGTTGCCTTGAGCCCTGATTATTTTTTAATTTTTACTTGGCTAGTCATCTTTAAGATAAACGTGCTGGGAAATTCTTAATGAAAGTAATTCTCTAAACACAAAGCTGCATTGTGAGGGGAAATGAAGTAAAAACGCTTTACTGGCTCCTGGAAGGGTCACACACAGCTTGAAGTTGTTTTAATCATGAGAATTTATTTAAGGTATTGCATTTTCTGTTTAAGTAAGCCTATTAGACTTGGCCGTTTCCTAGCTAGAATGTTTGCCCTTCTGTGAGCAGGTGCTTTACCACAGAATGCTTACAGGAGTTGCAGAGCTCAACGGTCACGTTTCAATGGCACAAGGTGATGCTAGTTAAGTAGACATGCTATGGAATATAAAAAATTTTAGGAAAACCTGGGAAAATGGACACTGGATTTCATTCTGAGTTTGTTTACCCATTCTCTCACAAGCCAGCAAATAGAGATAACATAATCCTAGTTTTGGTGATAAAGCCTAAAGACAACACATAGCAGTGTTTCTTTTTATTTTAACAGCTGTCACCAAATTGATGTTTAATACTAACAGAAACTACTTCTCAGTACTGTTGTACTGGTAACACTCAGGGCAGATACAGGAAGAGCAGGTAATGTGCTTTCGGAGGAACGGTCCTGTCTTCCGTTTTCTTTGCCCACACTGTTCATGAAATAAGCATGTGTCATTTATCTTGGCGATTGAGAGAACTTTCCTTCTGAAAACAAAGCCTACTTACCATCTCCAGCTGTCCTCTAAAAACCACTTGTGGGAACTAAGGAATGCATAGTTTGTGACTATCTGCTGGTTTGAGTAATTAAAAGAAACAACTTTAACTCAAAATATAAAAGGAATAAGAATATTTATCATCGGGGAGAAAAAGTGTTTATAAATGAGAACCTTGTGTTTCTCCAGAATCACATCAGCTGTTTGTATTTTTAGTGGGAGAAAGGAAAATTATTATCAACTGCTATTGATATCCCAAATAATTGTTTCATTTTTATATTTTGGTATTTTTTTTTTTAACAGAAATACCCAAAAGGGAAAAGGATTCTTTTCCCCCCTTCCGACTTCAGGAGATAAATTTTAACTGCACCAAGAATTTTATAAATTCTGAAAAATAATAATGGCTTATCATCTTTTTATTTTCTAAGAATAAGGAAAAATAAGCACTGACTGCTTTAAGAAAAATTACTCTTCTTCCAAGAAGAATCTTCATGTGAATAACAATGAAGAGATGAACTGTTTGAAACTGTCTGAATTACTAAGGATATAACATAAATCAACTTTTGTTTTGGGAGGAATTTCATGTAGGATATTTCTAGTAAGGAAACATTTTTCTTTCTGTTTTTTGAAGTGTAAAGAAGATTCCCAAACCTGAAGTTCTCCTGTGCTGTGTTGAGAATGCAGGTGTTTATGGTGCACACTTCCTGCATAGATAAGAGACCTCTTGTTTTCCACTGGGGGAATTACTAGGCAAGTCTGTGATAGCAGCTGCCTTTTCTTTTTTATCTCCTCTCCTTCCCTCTGGATTTTGAGACTCAATCCCTGGCTCTCGGTGGCTGTGTGCACTAGCACTGAGCGGCCCTAGGAGTCTTTCCCTGGATAGTCTGGTCTGGAGCTGGGGCAGCAGCTGCTGCTGTGGAGAAGCCAGCTGGCAAGATGATGGAAGAAATCTCCATTATGGTAGCCTATGACGCCCATGTTTTCAGCCAGCTGCATGATGAAGACTTCCTCACTAGCCTGGTGGCCATCAGCAAGCCTAGGTCCATGGTAGGTGACACCTTGCACACTACACTGGGCTCCTCTTTCTGTAATATAATGGGCACCTTCCATAGCAAGAGAAGGGCAGGTTCTTGTGAAGTAAATGGAGGCACTGCTGTTGACTGACAGCAAGGTCTGCAGGCTTTCAGTGGGTTTGTTTAATAAATAAACACTGTCCTATGTCAGTAATATGCATTAAATACTGCTGTAGTGAGGTTGAGAAGAGTTTCATAATGCCAAACACCACTTTGCTGTGTCTGTGTACGACTGTTATGAAACTAGCTACAGTGTCATGCATTTCTGTTCAGTCTCTTTGAAGTAGAACATTTCTTTCAGTGGGCCATGTCACTTTTGTAAATTGAATCAAATTGCTTTGTAAATAGAAATCAAATAGCTTTCAGGTCTTCTATTATCTCTAGGAAGAACTAGAACAAACTAACTTGGAGAATTTTCGGTGTGATGTAATATTTGTAAAAAAAATCATTTTTTATTTTTCTGCCTTCTTATAGTCTTGGCATGTGCATTCTGGCATGATAGAAAACTATGTTGTTAGAATGTTTGTTGTTCCATCTTTGCACTGGCCAGGGAGGCTCACAGGTGATCCCTGTCTGTGACGCACTCTCCAAACTGTGCCTGTACTGTTGCCCTTTTCGTTCTGCATAGCAGTGCTCTTAGCAGCAGAAAGAAAGAAAGAAGGGAAGGAAGGAAGGAGGGAGGGAGGGAGAGAGGGAAAGAAGGAAGAAAGAAAGGTTTATCGTGACAGTTAAAGCTTACTGGTATGAAAACCCACTTCTCTGTGTTAAGGCACAAGGCCACTAAAAATCACAATGCGGGAGGGTTTTTTTTTTTCAAAGTAGTGAATTACCATGAAAATGATAAAGGGACAAATTCTGTATTGATTCAAAGAGACTTAAAGATTTTGCCAACCCAGCCTCGGTGGACAGTACCAACTTAGATAAGGACAAGTGAATCATAGGCAGAGTCATAGTGACCTGTCCCCTGAACCTACACCCAGCTGATACCCTGTTCTGAAAGGTATCTGTACTCCCTCTGAACACCTATGCTCCGGTGCCATTCCCTTCCCCACATCCTGCCTTTTTGTGTTTATAACCCCTGTGTAAATAAGTAAATTATGATGTGATTTAAATAACTAAATAAATGAAAAAAAATTTAAAAAAAAAAGATTTTGCCAACCAGATATAATGTTTCATCATTGTTTAGCTGCTGATCTGAGTAAACTATAAAAAAAAATATGTAAGATAATGGGAGAAGAGGGAGGAATTGGCCACTAATTAGTTCTTTAATGATATTAATGGATTTAAAAAATTTTTGTACCACAAGGTGATTATATTAAAATAGTAACGTAGACATACATAATTGAAAAGTTATGAGTTAATCATCTAAACAAAGTTTTAGAGGACCTAGAAGAGGGCTTGGTGTTGTAGAAGGAAGCTGGAGTTGTTGATAATGATGTGAAGGTAAGAGTGCCCGAACCTTCATTAGACTCTCCACTTCTGTCACGTGTCCTAAATGCAGCATAGATAGCTAGGTGAATGAAAGCAAAAACAATATCATAATATGCTTCTGGAGGTCTTTATTGAGAGAATCATCTGGCCAATGACATGTTTTATTAAAATAAACATAAGTTCTATTTTCTAATTTGCTTTTAGACTTTTTTTTTAGGTTTTTTATAGACTTATTTTATTTTATGTGTATATGCACTTTGTCTGCATGTATGTCTGTATACCATGTGTGCACTTGGTGCTCGAGGAGGTCAAAAGAGAGCATCAGATCCCTGCAACTGGGCGCTGGGAATCAAGCCTGGGTCCTCTAAAAAAAACAAAAAACAAACAAACAAACAAAAAAACAAGAAATGCTCTTAACTGATGAGCCATTTTCCCAGCCCCACAGTTTCTATTTTTATGATTAAATACATTTTGTGAAGTTAATTACCTACCAGAATATATGTGCTGAGTCAGGATAAGAAAGTTCTAGACATTTAAATTAAATTATATCCATCAATTTCATAATAGTCCATCTTAAGAATTTACCCAAAAGAAGTTTTCATTTCTTTGTGATGGTTTACACCAAGAAACTCATCCTCTTAGTGTCTGAGCTGACTCTTCAGAACTTATAGGAGTTTTTAGACCAAAGAGGAAAAGAAACAAACACAGCTGTGTGTGTGTGTGTGTGTGTGTGTGTGTGTGTGTGTGTGTGTGTAGCTCAGTGACAGAATACCTGACTGTCCTGTTAACATCTCTGGCTTTGGTCCCTCACAACACAAAGGCAAGCAGTCAGCTGGCCAGCAGAACTGAAATGGCAGCGCATACTTAAGCAGAGAGGACAGAGGAGCTGAAGAGATACACAGCTCCGAGTCACAGGCAGCTTCTCACTACTCAATAACAACAGACATTGTATTCATGTGTTTGGAGGGAGAGGAGGGCATGCGGGAGAAGGAGAGAGCATGGGAGCGTGACTGACTGACTGCATGGCTGAATAGTAATGCACCTTCTGAGAATCACTCCATTTGTCAGTAATTTATGTATTTTTGACGTAGAATTGCTGATGTGAAAAGCTCTATATAAAAGGCATAAAATATTTCTTTGGATACCAAACTTTTAAATAAAAATTATATTTTAGCCAGGCTTGTTGGCACATGACTTTAATCCCAGAAGCAGAGACAGGCTTCAGTGTAAATTCTAGGCCAGCACGGCTACAGTGAGACTCTGTTTCAAAAATAAGACACACAAAAGTTACATTTAATTTATTCATTTTGCGTGTGTGTGGTAGATGCATGTAAAGATGAGAGGACCACTTTGGGAGCCACTTGTCTCCCTCTTCCCCATGGGCCCTGGGAGTCACCAGGCCACTAGGTTTGAAGGCTAGAACCTTTACCCACTGAGCCATTTGCTTTGGTTCAACATTCAATAGTGATTTTTTTCCTTGGTTTGAGATAAACCCTCAAAATCATATGAAAATTTTTTTTAGGTTTTCTTAGTATAAAGCAAAATGCTTCCTGATTTGACAAATGCTACTCTGGGAAGCAGGTGGCACCCTGATTAACTTACAGGACCCTCTTCCAGGTGGGTTGGCCTTTTTGAAAGAGATTTAGATATTTAAAACAGGAGTGGGTATTTTCTATAATAGGGTTTTGTTTCATAAGAGGAATATGTTGATTCATTAAATAGTAAAAATGTCTGATTCTAAGATATGGACACTGAACCCTTTCTTACTTACAAGTGCTAGAATTCGGGCGCATGTGCGCGCACACACGCGCACACGTGTGCACACACACACACACACACACACACACAAGAGTACAGGCCAGAGGCTAACTGGCAGAGTGAGCTTTCTTCTTTCATATAACCTGATAAACAAACACAGACTGTCAGTTGGTGGTAGGCACCTTCATCTTCACCTACCAAGCCATCTTACTAGCCTGGAAGCTTTTTGTTTTTTTTTAAATAAAAATATAAATAAATTGGCATGTAATGTAGAATGAAAGTTTGGAAGTTAGCCGCCTGTATTTAGAGATAAAACCAAACCACCACTCTCTCTGTGTGTATACAAGTCTTAGCTGAGATGCTTACAGGAACAACGGAGGAACTGAGGCTGCCCAGGCCCTCTCCCTGTGAGTATAGTGGCCAGCGTTTCCACCTCTGCTCTTCTCAGTTCTTTTGCAGGCTTTTCTTTTTTGATGCAGTCTTTCTATATTGCCAGGTCACCCTTGAACTCTTGAGCTCAAGTAAGTTAGCTTCTCAGTAGCTAGAACTGCAGGCATGCATCACTACTGTGCCCAGCTTCAGCTATTTATAACTGCCTACTATAAATGACAGGGAAAGCCACACCTGGTACATTTATTGTATTCCAGGGAAGGCTTTGAGTGTACATTTAAATTCAAAATGCATGATCTCATGTTTAAACAGTGAATAAGCCTAATAGCTAATGCAAACTCTAACAAGCACAAATATTTCAGGTTAAATGTCAATTTATATTCTGCTCAATTTATTTCAACTTTCTAATTTATTAAGTGGCCACGAAAGGAATATTGCTCTCAGATGTATGTTAGTAAGTGCTAATATATAGACTGCTTTAATGTTTGTTTTAATACAGTATTCTGGGCACAAGTAGAATGTCCACTCTTCAAAGCCCCCTCCCCTAATCTAATAAGAGAAAGGACCAAAGTCAGTATTTGTGAGACTCCTGTTAGATGCTAGAGGTAGAACCAGCTAGAGAATAATTGCTATTGTTAAGCAGTGATGAAGGAGCCTCCACAGTAAGGCTAGAACAGTAACTTTGGCTTTGGAGGCTGGTCAGGTGTTTGCTAGGCAAGGAAGGGGAGTACCTTTGTGAACAAGGAACAGCTCATGCAAAGTCTGAAAGGCCGATGGCTGCTTGTGACACTTTATTTTGGAAGAGGAATAGGTGATGAAGAAAGAGTCTTATACTATAGCACAGGATGAGCTGGAATGTACTGTGTTGTCTAGGCTGGCCTTGAACTTGCAGCAATTCTCTCACCTCAGTCTCCTGAGTGTTGGAATTACAGGTATGAGCCACCATACCTAGGTTTGTTAGAGTCCTATGAAGTTACATGGTCTTTTGGGCTAAGGCAATAGCTTAACCAGTGAAGGATCTGCTGCTTTACAAGTAAGAGGACCTGAGTTCAGTCCCACAGTATATAAAAAGGCAGGTGTGGTGGTATACGCTGAAAATTCCAGCACTGAAGAGTGGATAAGAGGATCTTGTGTAATTGAGAAGAGCCTAATTGTCAAGCCCCATGCCTCAGTGAGAGATCTTGTCTCAACAAACAAAAGGACAGCTCCTGGGGAACAACACCACCTGAGACTGTTGACTTCTGGACTCCATGTGTACCCTCATACAAGAGCACAGGCACACAGTTGAAATGTAAAAGTTACTTGGGTGTCAGTTCAAGATTTACATCTGCTACTTACCAGGAAATTACAGTATTTCTCTAAGCCTCAGTTTACTCTTTGGAGAAATGAGGGAATATCCTCATTGGATTTCTGTGAAGATCAAAGAAGAGCACTTGTAAAGATATCAGCTCAGTGAGAAGTCTTACCAGTTACCTCCCTGCTGGGAAAGGGGGTCTGTTCTGAGCTTCAGAAGGAGGTCTAAAGGAAGGAGTGAGCTGAGTAGATAAGGTGTGGGGGGATGTAGAAAAGGATGCATATGATCGCAGAAAGGGAGTGTTGGGTTGCCCTGCTTGATTAGGGTGTCAGTTATACAGGAAAAGGGGAGCTTCCCACCCTGAAGGTTGTGGAGATCCGACACTTGAACTCAGAATGGCTGGAAGGACCAATAGTGGGGAATGTGTATGAGCCCCTATACTGAGAAGATGGGCTCAATTACATAAGCAATAGCATGGCAAAAAATGGACAGGCAAGGACCACAGGCCCCCAGGAAGGAAATGCAATGGCAATAGAAAAATGCAGGTGAAAATTGCTGACCAGTAGCTGGAGAGTTAACCAAGGCAGTATGCGTCAGAAGGTAGTCCACACTTGTTCATTAGTTCATGTAGTGGATAGGTACAGTCACTCTTAGAAAGATATAATTGTTCCATGTGAAAAGAGCAACTGACTGGAACAAGTTGAAATTTCTACAAGATTTTCATGGTGTTATAATAGGAAAGTTAGATAGTGCCCTAGTTTGCTTTCTATTGCTGCGATAAACACTGACCAAAAAGCAAGTTGGGGAAAAAAGGATTTATTTCAGCTTACAGCAACACTCTATCATTCAGGAAAGTTAGGGCAGGAACTCGAGGCAGGAACCTGCAGGCAGTAATTGAAGCAGAAGCCATGGAGGCACTTTACTTGCTGGCTTGCTTTCAATGACTTGTTCAGCTTGCTTTCTTATACCTCCTAGGCCCACCTGCCCAAAAGTGGCAGTTCCCACAGTAGCCTGGGCCCTCCCTCATCACTCATTAATCTGAAATACGCTGCCCGAGCTTGCCTACCAGCCAGTCTGATGGAGGCACTTTCTCCTTTGAGGTTTCCTCTTCCTAGGTGACCTAGCTTTGTCTCTCTGTCTCTCTGTCTCTGTCTCTGTCTCTCTCTTTCTCTTTCTCATGCACAAACCCAAAACAGATATCAAGAATAAAACAAGGAAAAGATGACCCATTTTGACTTTCTATGTCCTACATCTTGAAATTGAATATCATTCTCTCTCTGAAGGAGACTTGATTGATCAGTAGTTACCCTTGACCTTTAACAAAGCCACTTAACCATCTAACACAGGCTATTTTATGTTGGCTCTGGATAGATATTCTTAACTGACAGTTACCAAAATAGTACTTACTGGACCAGCAACGGAAGGGGCCTCTTTCAGGGAACTACAGTCTCTCTGTTTTATAGATGGAAGAGGAGGGTAAGCATTCTGTAATTTCTTCCCCCTTAGTGGTTTGGCACATGAACTGCATCAAGCAAGCCAAAAAAAAAAAAAAAAAAAATCAGAGCAATTCCATATGCCAGAGATGAGGAAAATAATAAAATCAATGCAGTTACTTCTAAATCATCACTAAATAAACATTTCAAATATTGACTAGAATCAAATATTATAAAGCTAATTAAGATTCTTCCATACTTAAATTGTTTATTGAACGTGTTTTATTCTCATTGTCATTTAGCATATTCTTATCTTGGCACCTTTTATCAATTTCAAATTAGTCCAGGGAACCAAATCTTTACCCATTTGACTTACTAATTTTGATGAGTTAAGGCCCTTAGGATCCTAACAGAAGAACTCTATATTATATGAAGCAAGACATGGAATTTATTGCATGGATGCCAGGGTGTGTCCTTCTTGAAATGCAAGGACAAACTTTGAGATAGGCAGCAAGCCTGGGACTGGTCTCAGGTTGGCAGGCATCCTGCATCTCTGCCATCTGATTACTTTTTTTTTTTTTTTTTTTGCATCACTTTATTTATCTCTCTGTCCCTGAGTTCTCCAGCTTCCTCATTCCTGGGGCAGAATACTGCTGCTGTGCAGCATAGAGATTTATAGCTCTATTATGTGCTGAAATAGCATTGCTGCCTCTGACTCACATGTCTGTGTGCTTTTGGAGAGAAACTGATTCAATATCTTTAGGTAAAAGATGATACAGAATAGAACCCATGAGCGCATGACTGGACATAGCAAAATTATTCTCAATAGCTCCAATCTAGATACAATCCAAATATTCATCATGTGATCGATTTCTAAACACATAGTGGTGTATCCATATAGTGGAGAAAAAATATCAATTCTAAAAGAATGAAATACTAATACCTGCTACAACATATATGAAACTGATAAACATGCGACTAATAAAAGACTAAATATTGGATGATTGCTGACCCTGAACATGAGACTTTAAAATGAGTAGTGAACATATATGGTAGACTGTTCTGTATATTTTGTGTGTATACTTAAATTCTTTCTTATCACATTTTTTAAGTTCTTAGTTACTTTTATTAATATTTCAAAAACACCAAGTCTTCCCCGGCCATGAGACATTTTGCTGAACCCCGCTCTCTTGGTTGTTTTCTCTTTGTTTACTCGATCTGGCCTGTAATATCCCTACACACACATACACAGTGTGCTGTGCTCCCTGCCTCAGCAGAGGGTTCCTGGCCTGCTGTATCACTTTCTCAACATTGCCTTTTCCTGCTTCCTCTTTCACTGAGTTTTTCTCAAAGAGGAAACATGTACACTTTCAGATAGCATGTACTCCCCTGTAGTCCAGAACTTCACTCCCTAGAAACCTTCCCTACATACTTCAGCCATAGCCAGTCAAGAAAAAAGCGAAGATGACACCTCTAGTGTTTCTGCTTCCTCCCTGCTTCCAATCCCCACTGTCAAAAGCAAGTTCTTACTCAGGATTAAGAGAAAACCAAGCTAGTTTAGGGCTGTCTACATAGGCTTGGGTGTGTAACAAACCAGGTTTCCCTCCAGCCTCAGGTCCCTCCTTTCCAATTACAAGTGTAGGCTCACTTGTAGTTCAGTTGCCTGCTTACATCTGTTTAGAAGCTCTGTGGTTTTCATTTGTGTTTCTAAAAAAGCATTCCACATAGCTTCTTCTACACTTCAAAGCTGCTATCTTTTAAGTTTCCATATAAGCTTCTTTCCTGGGGAGCTTTCTTTTTATATGTGTATTTCCCTTCCGTTTTTATATGTATATTTTCCTTTAGGGGAGTGAGTGTATAATAGGACTTAGGTTTATTTTAATTTTATTTTATTTTGAGATAGAGATCCACTATATAGTTCTGGCTGGAAGGTATTCATTTGTAGATCAGACTGGATTGGAACTTGCAGAGATTTGTCCCTGTTCTGCCTCCCAAGTTCTGGAATTAAAAACCCCTGCCTTCAAAGTTCTGGGATTAAAGATGTGCATACCCACACCCTCCTCTAATAGGATTTGTACTATAAATATACAAGCATTTAGTTCACTGTGCATATGAAAGCAAACCCCATAGTTTCTGTTACTTTATATATGATCCCTTAGCTCCCTATATTCAGTAACCCTAACAATCAGTGGTAGGTGTGTTGGAGGTTGCTCTAGTGTTGTTATGTATTCAACTGTTAAATACTGGCACCAAGATCTGATTGCCCCCATGAGCAAATCCTCATGTATATCAAGTGATACTATGTAAATCTTATTCTCCAATTTAAAACTATTGGTTAAATAAAGTGGTTACAGCCAATTACTGGGGAGAATAGACATAAACAGTATCAATTACTGGACTGGGAGGTCATAGGTAGAGACCACGTGGAAAAAGGAGAAAGGAGACAAGAGAGCAGGAGGTCTCCTTTAGATGTGACGGACCAAGAGCACATGCCAGAGTGAAATGCCCCCTGAGGATAGATGATGGAGCAGAAATAACTCAGACAGCAAGCACTTGGGTAGTACAGCTAGGAAGTAGACAGTCTGGTGTATAGAAAAATAGATTAGGGATAATCACCAGTAATTGTGCTAAACTGATTAAAGGACTTTGCCTTGATTATTGGGGGGCAGGAGGCTGGCTAGGTCATATTGATAACTAATAGAGTTTATTAAAACCCATTTGTATAGGTGCTTTAGATGAAAATTCTTATTTATGTTTGAGACCTACACGGAGATAAAGTTGTCATCTCTGTCTAATGGATATTAAGATGGAGACTTTGGGAAGTTAAGTGATTTTTCCCCAAGATCACATAGGGGAAAGAAGGGACCTGAGGCTGGAGGGAAACCTGGTTTGTTACACACCTATGTAGACAGCCTATGTAGACAGCCCTAAACTAGCTTGGTTTTCTCTTAATCCTGAGTAAGAACTTGCTTTTGACAGTGGGGATTGGAAGCAGGGAGGAAGCAGAAACACTAGAGGTGTCATCTTCGCTTTTTTCTTGACTGGCTATGGCTGAAGTATGTAGGGAAGGTTTCTAGGGAGTGAATGCCAACAACACTGAGATTGAGATTCCATAATCCTAGAGCTAGCTGTTTGTCTGGTACCAAGTGACTTAAAGTAGGAATGACAGGCTTTAAACGTGGAGTCAGAGGCAGTGTTGGCAGTTACTTTGTAAAGACTGCTTGCCTGCAGGGCAAGATGATTGCTTTAGGAAGACTTTCTTGGGAATATCTTAGTTCAATCTGCAGCCAGAGTACCAGAGACTGGGTGAGGGTGACTTCCTCAGCTCTACAGTCTGAAACCTGAGAGGCTGCCAGCATTGTAGGACTCTCAATGCAGGCCCTCCTTCTGTTCACAGATGATTATCTTCTTGTAGCTTAGCATGGCAAGAGCAAAGAAAGAACAAGCCTTTGTTTCTTCCTGTGAGAATAACCATCCTTTCAGGAACAACTTGCCTCCCAAAATCCCCATGACCAAATCTTGTTAAGAATAGAGTATCAGCATAAGGATTGGTGGGGGGCGTATTTGGTCCACAGTGCACATCCTTATGAAATTACAGAGAAGTAAGGGATAGACAGTCCTGAAAAGTTAGGAAAATGGATGAAGGATTACTTGCAGGGGCATGGATGATTTCAAAATAGTTATTACCACAAAGTCTCACCCCATCATAGATGATGACCTCATGGAGGTTACTTCATAGAAGTCCTAGACTATCTCCTATTACAATGAACCTATTCTAAATATCCTTTCATAGAAGTGTTTGTTATAGGAATAGTTGATGTGAAATACACAATTTATTAGTCTGTTTCATATGTTCATATTCCTATTAGGTGAAAACACTCTAAAATTTTTATTGTTCTGCATTGGCCATTGACATTTTTATTTAGTTTGATCATCAAGCAGACATTCATTGATCTGTTACTGTGTGCTAACTACATTATGTTCTTGGCACAGAAGACCGAGATATGCAAAGCAATTCATGGTACCTATTGTGAATCTCACAGTGAGAAAGGAAGAAAGAAACGTGAGTTAGTGATGCTGTTTACCCGGCTTCCCATGGAGTAGTGTGCCAGAAAGGGTCCTGCTCCTGCGGTCTGAGATGTGAACATCTATGGGCAAATGGGAAAATGTATCTCAAGTGGGGGGCTGGGGCGGACCTGGAGAGAGCCCTCTAAGTAAGTGGTAGGACCAGAGAGTCGGTGTGGTAAGAAATGAAACTGGGGAGGAAGTAGGAGGTCAGGCTGTGAAGTAGAGCTATGTAAACTATAGATGAAGTAGTAAGGTTTTATTTCTTGTATGACACATTATGTTTTAAAATCAAATGACTCAGATTTTAGGTATGGTTTACAGAAATTTAAAATTATGGTTAAATTATTAGAGAAGTCAGTATTATGTCAAAAACTCACTGCCAAGCTCAAGCTCAGTATCAAACTGTAGTATTAAAGTCATTGTGAGGACTATACCCTGCCTTAGAAATACTATTCCCAACTCAACCGACAACGAAAATAACACTGCAGCCCTGATGATTGTAATATTTACATTCGGATTTCTAGCAGGCTGAAAATAATGTAGAAGCCCTCTTTTAGTTTTTAATTCCTCAATTTTTTTTTTTTTGAAAAATTAAATGATCTGGGGGCTGGGGAGATGGCTCAGCAGTTTAAGAGTACTTCCTATTCTTCCAGAGAACCTGAGTTCCCTTCCCAGCAGTCAGTCTGTAGGTAGGCCCCAACTACTTGAAATTCTAGCTCCAGAGCATCTAACCTTTTCTGGCCTTTGAGGATACCTGCTCACACTTAACATACATTCTCTGAAACACACTGTGGTAGTTTGAATGAGAATAGGCCACCATAGGCTCAGATACTTGAATACTTAGCCCAAGTTGGTACCAGTTTAGGAAGGATTAGGAGATATGGTCTTGTTGGAGCGGGTGTGTGACTTGGAATGGGCTTTGAGCTTTCAAAAGCCCAAGCCAATTCCCAGTTAGCTCTCTGCTTCCTGCTTGCTGATAAGGATGTGAGCTCTCAGCTACTGTTCTATCACCATGCCTGTCTGCCTGATAGTCATTGATTCTAAACTTCTGAAACTGCTTTGGTTACAGTGTTTTTTTTTATAGCAATAGAAAAGTAACCAAGACACATACTTACATACATATAAAAATACGAGTAAGTATTTAAAATAAATCATTTAAAACTGATAACTGATATTTTTAACTGATAAAATAAATTATTTTAAATGATTTTTAACTGATGATAAAAATTGCCCATATGTGTTGGTTATTGTGTAATGTTTTGATATCTATAATGTTGTGGAATGCCTAGATTGATTAATCATACCTATTTCCTTAATAACTTATCACTGCTTTTTGGTAAAGAGCATTTTAGCTCTTAAGATAAAAAACAAAACAAAAACAAACACCCAGAGACTGAAGTAGTCTAGTTAATCCTGAACTCTACATAGTTGAGTAAAATCTTGAATTCCTGATCTTCCTACACACATCTTTGAAGTACTGGGATTATAGGTGTGACCCAGTTTTATATTTTAAAAATATGTATAATATATTACTATTCTCTTTAATCACCAGAATATACAATAGTGCTCCAGAATTTGTTTTTCCTAACTATAAAGCAACAGTTGCCATTGATCAATTTTTCTCTATTCCCCTCTACCCTGATAGTCTCCTAGCTTGTGGTAACTAGTTCTGGCTGACCTAGAACTCACTATATAGATTAGTCTAGCCTTGACCTCACAAAGTCCACCTTGCTCTGCCTCTCAGGTATGGAGATTAAAGGTGTGTACTACCATATCCTGTAGGAAATCAACCATTTCAGATTATCCATGAGTGTATCATGAATTACTTTCTGGATGGCTGAATTCGTTTTGGCATAATCACTTCCATTTTCATCCATATAGTAACAAATTACAGGATTTCTTTCTGAGTGTGTGTGTGTGTGTATCCTTGTTAACAAGAGACTATATTCCCTTGGCATATAATCTATATTTTCTTTATCCATGTAACAGTTGGTAGACACTCAGGTGTTTCCGTTTCTTAGCTCTCAGAGCAGGTATCTCTGTACATGGATAAACTGTCCCTTGGATATGTAACCAGTACTGGGATTGATAGCTGGATCATGTAAGAGTTCTATTTTCATCTTTTGAAGAATGTTTACATTGTTTCCCTCAGTTCCTGTGCTAGCCTACATTCTACAGCAGTAAGAGTTCAGTTTAGTCCAGCTCTTTCCCAGCATTGACTGGAGTGATTTTATTAGCACTGGCACATTTCCTGAAGCCAGGGTTGGATAGCTCACAAAGGGTTCAAGTTTGAATTTCCCTGATGATTTTAATGCATTTTAGAATTATCACAATAATTCTGTGTTATTATTATATACATCTTGTAGAAACAAAACTTCACATCCTATACTGTCAGGACTGTAGTTGTTTGGTCTAAACAAAATGTTAGTTAGGAAGCATAAAGGGGTTGAGAGAGATGGCTTAGTGGTTAAAAGCAATGAATGCTCTTCCAGAGGTCCTGAGTTCAATTCAACCACATAGTAGCTCACAACCATCTGTAATGGAATCTAATGCCCTCTTCTGGTGTGGCTGAAGACAGTAACAGTGTATTCATATACATTAAATAAATAATATTTATAAAAAGAAGAAGTATAAAGTTGTACATACTATCATTTTAATTTTAAAAATTTTATGTTTTATCATAGGCCCTCCTAACCTTTTCTTCTTTACTAGTTTTATGCTTTTTATTTCCAGGTTCTTTGAGATGGTCAATAACTGTTGTGTATCTTTCAGTTCAGGTTGTTTGTTTGTTTGTTTTGCTTTTGCTTTCGAAGAAAGGATCTCATGAAGCCCGTGCCTCATGAAGCCTCAAACCTGCTTAGATTGCCTTGGAACTTCTGACCCTTTCTCTACCTCCCAAGTGCTGCAATTGCAGTCAATGCTATTATCACCTGGCCACATAATTAATAAGTTTTTGAAGTAACCCAACAGTAAATTATTAAAGGATTTTATAACCTTTCTCTTTTTGTCTTTTTATGGTGGCATTTCTATTTTCTGGTGTGACAATACCTTTGTGTTTTGTCCTCAACTTTGTCAGACTTTTACAAACTACTCAACATACCTTTTATACAAGTAATAGTTCCTCTTCTATTCATGTAATTTTATATATAAACATAAATAGATTTGAGAACAAATGCACTTACCTCTTTTTAAAATATAAACTGAGTTGTGAGTATAGCCAAGGACCCTCAAGAGTTTAGTACTTTCAATGTATTAGATCTCCTTATACACAGAATGGAAAATGTTAAGCAAGAATATAGGGGTTGTATTTTTTTGTTTGTATTACATGTGGATTCAGAGCAGACAGACATCACTTACAGTGGTCTGTAACAATAAACATGTGTCTTTCTTTTCGGTGGCTAGAGTGTGAGTAGCTGATATGGGCTGGGCACCACTGGGCATTGTTAAATTGTATTGAATCTACTCTCATATGATTATGGAAGAACTGGAACATTCTTGGATACATCAGTAGAAACATTTGATGCCTCTTAAATGACTGAGTTTGCTGGTGGTGTTAGTTTGGAGGCCCTAGGACTCCAGCCTCAGTACCAGTCACTGATCACTTAAACTTAGACCTTGACCTAGCACACTGAGTTTTGTGCATGCTCTGTTGACCAAAGCAAAGCAAAAGACTACTTCAAGCATGAGTAGGAATGTGTACTCTACCATAGATGTTAAGGGAAAGGGAAAAATGTTTGCAGATGCATATATTTATATATTGTATACATACATGCATCAGCAGGTGTGTATGTGTGTGTGTGTATGTGTAAAATTACTAACTCTTCATGTGCTAATCATGGTTTCATTAGCTATAGTAAACAACACCATGGTTTTCAATACTACACAGTTTGTATTCATAAAATTAGTCTTTCCATAGATTTGTCATCAAGAAAATTATATGTTCACACGCATGCACACACACACATACATTCACTAAAAATGTAATAAATTCTAATTGGAATTCAGATTTACCAACATATTAGCTTGGGTGTGGTTTATAATTACTATCATAACTAGACCTATTCATGGATTCTTCAGTACCTTTTCCACACTAATCACCATCATTTCAATTATATATTTTGAAAAGATTTGTTTTGTGTATGTGTGCTTAAGTGTATGTATGTTTACCATGTGCATGTAGGTTCCTACAAAGGACAGAAAGGGGCATCAGATCCTTTGAAACCAGAGGTACAAGTTATTATGAGCTGACCTCTGTGGATGATAGAAACTGAGCCCATGTCCTCTACGAGAGCAGCAAGTGTCCTTAAATGCTGAACCATCTCTCAGATAGAAGTCTTCAGCTAGATTTCTATTATACCACCTGTTTGAATCCATGTGAAATGTTAGTAGAGAATTTGTTCTAAATTATATGTGCTATTTGCATAACCATAGGAAAGTTCTTCTGGTTCATGCTGTTAGTGTGTATTAAAAGATCTTTTTTTTTTTTTTTTTTTTAAATTGGAGATAGGGTCTCATGTAGTCCAGGATGCCTTGAATTCATTGTGTAATTTGTATAGCAGAGGAAGACCTTGAACTCTGATCCTCCTGCCTTTACTTAACAGGCAGTACTTAGGTTATCTATGGAAGCACCACACCAGGTTTATAAGGAGCTAGGAAAGAAACCCAGAGCTTTGTGCACATTAGGCAAGTACCCTACCAAGTGCACTGTGTCCCCAGTCCTTGCAGTGGACGTCTTGTCAGTGCAGTTAACTTCTAAATTGCTTTTAGAATCATTTTTAAAAAGCTTTTTACAATGAAAGTGTTTGTAATAATATAACTTTTATAATACTACTGATATCTGTACTAAATGTTTTTGCTACTTATATTTATATGTTTATAAATATATCCATTTCATGCCCCATTCCTTCTAGGATGTGAGTCTTTTTATTTTGAGATTTTCATGCACATATATCATTGTACTTTGCTCATACTCTCTCATTTCCATTCCTTTTTCTTTTATGTCCCTCTGAATGTTTTTGTTTTAAATCTAGATTCTGCATAGGGAATAAAAAGATGTCCATCTTCCTGAGTGTGTTTTATTACATTTAGCATGATGATATCCAGTTCCATCAATTTTCCTGTCATTTTTTCCTGAAACTTTTCAGTGAATTGGCGCCTTTCTTTCCTATCTCTTCCAAAAGTAATTATGAACAGCAGTCTTGCCAATGAAGCTCTAGGAATCAGTGCTGCTATTTCAACAAGCCCAGCTCTGTAGTCCAGGGATTCTCAGTAGCTGAGGACTCACAGAGTTCTTTGGCAGTCTGGTTGAGCAGGACCTTGAGCAGGAAAATATTTTCATATGTAGAAAGTACACAAGGCTATATAGTAAACTAATGATATTGGAATACATATTGTCAAAGCACATAGCCAAATTTATGATATTATAGCATATGCTTCTTTATTAACATATTAAT
This sequence comes from Mastomys natalensis, assembly GCA_021653895.1. NCBI lineage: Eukaryota > Metazoa > Chordata > Mammalia > Rodentia > Muridae > Mastomys > Mastomys natalensis. The sequence goes on along the minus strand of JAJTUV010000660.1, from coordinate 397,414 downwards.
ATAGTAGATAGCAAGATATGTTGATAAGTCTGATTATTAATGTATTAATATAGAAGATAGCAAGATATGTTAGTAAGTCTGATGACTAACTCAATGCCAAAAATAAAAAATATAAACAGTATTTTGAGATACATGCCATGCTTCCAGAGTGGCTTAAAATATTTGTAGTATTTATTGGTGACTACTTACAAATAATACAGTATATCCTTACCAACGTTTATAACTGAAAGCTGATAACTTCAAGTAGAGTTTCAGAGGAATAAATTTTTTTTTCTATCTTAGCTTAAGGATAGTGAATTTTCTAATTTTTATTATGTGAGACAGCAGTTTTAGATACCTTTCTTTCCCTGTAACATTATAACTGGCTAGGAGAAGTTTTAATTACAACCTTCTTGGTATGGTTTCTCTATGTTTCTTTGGCAGATAAGATTTGTGTGTGTGTGCGCGCGCGTGCATGTGTGCGTGTGCCTGTGTGCGTGTGCCTCTGTGCGCGTGTGCTGTGCGTGTGGGTGCATGTGTGAGAGGAAGAGAGAGAGAGAGAGCGAGGGTTGCGTTTAGTTTTATTTCCCATTTTCCTCCATCCCAGCATTGTGTGCACTGTATATACCATACATACTCAGTGAACAGTGCTGAACACTGGAAACCAGTAAAGAACTGTGGCAGAATAAACATCCATCAGTAGTTATGCACATAAGAAGTAAAAGTTAATTAATTCATTTACTTGTGCTGTGGATTGAACCCTAGGGTTTTACTTTCTGGGCAAGCACTGTACTATTTGTACCTATAAAGTTATTTTTAAATAACTTTTTTTATTTTTAGATCTGTGTACCAAATTCTTATAAAACCAATTGTGGACTCAGATTAGAATGTAGCTGTGTTCTTACCTCTTAGCTTAGCTTAATTAAAAAGATATTGTAGTGGTTATTTTTATTACATACTTATTTTGTTAGTGGTTCATTTAACTTCCTCCTGTGTAGCACATAGCATTGTTTTGAGTATTCAAAGACCTACAAGCGGATAACAATCTAGTTTGTGAGACAAGAGTGCAAGCAACTGAGCTGATGATGTAAACAGCATTGGAGATTTGAGTCACCTTGCCCAGTTGTTCATGTCATACGCTGTACCTTCAGGCCCCCCTGAAATAGTATCTCCTGCCTCCCTTTCTAAGCTATATGCTGAAATTCATTTTCCATGTGGGTTATTTATTTCCCCCCTCTGCCTACAGTAGTTCCTGGCACTGTCCGCATGCAGTGTTTCTAGAGAATGAATAAAGAGATGATGGGCTGCTAGTTAGACCCTGTGACAAATAAATAGCATTTGACAAAACCCATTAGGCTACCTTGTTCTCAGAGTTGTTTTGGTGAATATATCTACCAGTAATGATTTTTCAGGCCTACTTTAGTTCTGAGCATTATTTATTTTTTAATTTTTGCTTTTTTAAGACAAGGTTTCTCTATATAGCCCTGGCTGTCTTGGAACTTGCTCTATAGACCAGGCTGACCTCAAACTCAAAGATCTGCCAGCTTTTGTCTCCTAAATGCTGGGATTAAAGGTGTTTCACCACCACTGGCCAGCATTTCTGAGCATTATTTTAAAGGAAAAACAAACAAACAAAACAAATGAATTTATCAGGATGTTGGGAAGAAAAGTATTCTAGACAGAAATCATAGCACTTCCAGGAGCATGCATGGGAATTTTAACTGCAGTTGAGGAAGGCTAGAAAGAAATGAGAAAGTGGGCAATAATCATGAGAATTTTTTAGTCTAACATTGAATTAAGCTCATTTGAGACTGGCTTCAAAATCATGGCGGGCCTCTTACTTCAGCCCCCTGAGTGTTGGGATTATAGGCATGAGCCGAAGTTTAAAGATACTTATTTGTAAAGAGATTGTTGTGACTCTTTTCTAAAAAGAACTTTAAAAAACCTCCATCCATATGCCTCTATAATCCGAGGTGTAACTGATCATCAAGATCTATACAATGAAGAACTTCTTAAATATGCAGATGCCTTTCAGAGACTGAAAGGAAGGGTCCATGTTAATTGTCCTTGACTATTAACCCTTTGTAGGTTTCAATGTATGTGAATTTTGTTTAGGAAACACTTCTCTAGAAACCACTTCCTAATCTGGACAACAACATGGAATGCAAGGGAGGATGTGGAGTTTCATGGAGTTAGACTTTGTTGTTCAGACTCAGAAGTCCTTTTCTGGAATAATCCTAATACTGTTAACAGCCAAGTGCTCCACTTGCAGTCTGTAGGAACAGTTGGTGGCACATCCTTCATAAGGCTGTTCTTAGAGTGTAGGAGTTAAAAATATGTCCACAGCAGTAATGTCCTGTCTGAACATATGCATAGCACTGTTACAGAAGTGCATTGAGGCACCTGCCAATCACTCCCTCTTCCATTTTTATTCTCAGAACTGCAATGAGGGGAGGATTGTGGGAGAGCAGAGGTGAACATTCTCTGTTATCTGTTAGTGTAGTACTTCAGTCTACTAGATGGTGACCCCAAACTCTCTGTAAAGTACTCTAGCCCAATAGTCACTATTATGTTCATTCAGTCCCTTCATGTAAAGGATCATTTTTATTGCTACTGCCTGAGAGGTGCAAATTGCTTGCTCTTGAATGTGGGCTGCTCAGCTTCCTTCTTTTAAATACATCTCCCACTTAAAGCATTAATGTCACCTGTAAATGTGTAGTACAAATTGTCATTGACTTGAACTCTTCAAAGATTTGTGCAATAATGTATTACCTTAAGAAATAAGGTATAACCTGTCATTGAAGAATGGTACATGAGCACTGAATGTTTTAATGAACAGCTTTCACCGTGTAAGAACGGTACAGAGAAGTGAATACGAGAGTAGGCTGGAGAAGAGCTCTATATAATGATGACTAAGTTGGCTGAACTCTCTCAAGTTCCTTTTTCTCCTGAGGTTCACCTTACAGTGAATTCACCTTCTTGCTGAATTGTGAGGCCTGAAGCTTGGGGGATGGAGAGATGAGTCAGTAGGTTAAGGTGCTTGCTACCAAGCCTGATGGTCTGAATTCAATTCCATAGTGGAAGAAAAGACCCTCTTCACGTAGGTCCTACCTGCATGCAGAGAGTAGTACTCACACATGTGTGCATGTGTGTGGGCACATACGTACAATAAATTAAAATATACTAAGATATTTTGTTCAAGAAAACAATGCAACTTAGAGTACTACTTGGGACAAATGAGGGCTGTTGGTTGAAACTAGACCCAGGTTGTCTAACAGACTCCTGCCAAAAGACAAGGGCTTTTTCTCCATCCTTATAAGGCTAAAATGTGAGAGACATTCCACTAAAATTGAGGAAATAAGTAATTGAGATAAATGACAGAAAATTATTTATTTTGTTAAGTTTTTAATAAACTGCTCTGTCAACTCTCAGTGGGATGTAACAAAATATTGAAAATATTTAGATTTTATTATTTCTTTTGGCCAAGAGCATTACATTATGTAAACATATATTATTTATTCATTCATCTCTTGAAAAACATCTATATTAATTAGATATTTTGACTATTTTGATGAATGCTGTGATAAACATGGGGGTAGTTGTTTATTACTATAAACATGTCAACTCTTTTGGGTGTATGCTTTATATGATAGTTGCCGGATCAGGATCATATGGTAGCTCTGTCTTAAGTTTTTGAGAAATCCCAGTACTGTTTTTCATAATGACTGCAGGACTCTCATGCCTAACAGCAGTGTGTAAGAGTTTCTTTATTCTCTGGGCTCTTGCCTGCATTTGCTCTTTCCTGCCCTTTTGATAACAGCCATTCTCACTGGGGTGAGGTGATATTTTTGTGTGGTTCTCATCTGCATTTCTCTCCTGTTTGGTGAGATCGAGCATCTTGACAGCACTACAAGTGCAGAATGAAAAGAGGAGCACATTCTGCATATTCGTCTGCACAGTAACCTCCTGAGGGAGGTCCTTCTTAGAGTCGTTCTAAGTAACTTCAAGGTCACAGTGCTGGGACGAAGTGGAGGCTGCATTCAGCCTGTCAGGCTGTGAGTCTGTGCTGTTTATTCTTATTCCAGGTGCGTAGCAATTGTGCTTTGCACTCATGCATTGGATACTATATTCAATATTCCTCTGATTATATATCACTTTGATATTCAGAATCTGGACGTTTTTACTCTTCAGCAGTTTCTCAAAAGGTGATAAGTTAGATGTCAACCCTATAATTACAATTTCCTGGATTATTGAAGCATGGCTCTTGAAGGTGAATGTTGTTTTAATGATGATTGTCATTGCTATTAAGCTTTTATTCACTTTCATAGGGTATTTGAATAACAAAATAGCTGTGCTTGTCCAAACTTCAAAACGTCTGTGTGACTGTGTGTGAGAAAGAAGGCTTTGTATCAGAGCAAGCATGTTTGTTTATAGTGACTATAATGTGGCCTGTCTCTTTTTCAGTCTTAGAAGCTTAATAAAACTGAAACTTAAAACTTAAGCTTTTTTCTTCCTTTTTTTCTTCTCTCTTTTTCTTCTTCCCTCCCTCTCTGCATCCCTCCCTCCCTCCCTCCTTCCCTTCCTCCTTCCCTCCCTCCATTCCCTCCCTTCCTCCTTCCTCCCTCCCTCCCTCCCTTCCTCCTTCCCTCCCTTCCTTCCTTCCTTCTTTTCCATTATTGTTTTTCAAGACAGGGTTTCTCTGTGTGGCCCTGGCTGTCCTGGAACTCACTCTGTAGACCAGGCTGGCCTCAAAGTCATAGAGATCTGCCTGCCTCTGCCTCCCAAGTGCTAGGATTAAAGGTATGCACTACCACTGCCGGGTGAAACTTAAGCGTTTTAATAATAAAATACTTACTTACTTTGCTTAGTTGTGCGTTAATACTAAGAGTAAAGACAACAGTGAGCTCCACTTGGCTCCTGTCTTCATGAGGTTTATGGTTTGATCAGTGCTGATGTGAGAACTCATGTTGTATTGTGGCACAGTCTTGCATAGCTGTGCTGTGAATTTGATAGTCACTGATGGTTGTTAGATGGATAGCAGTGTCACCGGGAAAGGAAATGTTCATGTAGGAGGTAGAGGAAGAGATTTCTGAGCAACTGATTAACATTATAGGATCATCATCTCTAAACTGAAAACCTGAAGTCCAGAACGCTCCAAAATCGACGTTTTCCAAATACTGACATGTCATTAACAGTGGAAGATTCTATTCCTGGCCTACTGTGATGGGTGACAGTCAAACAGTTATATCTTTAAATATATATTTTAAACTGTTTGTGAAATAGAAGTGAATATTACATTTAGGCTTAGGCCCTGTCCTCAAGATATCTTCTTTTATGCACCCAAATATTCAAAAGAAAAAGAAAAATCCAAAATATTAAAAACTTGTGGTCCCAAGCAGTTTTTGATAAAGGATATTCAGTTACTATGTATTACTATGTAAAAGCCATATAGTATTGGGTGTAGGTGATTTAAAAAGGACAAACAGTTCCCATGGCTAGGCCTGCGGGCTGATGTTATAGTGATAGAACAGTCTGCTCTCACAGGAATGGTATCTGTCTATTGACTATCATTTCAGAGAAAATGGTCTTGCAGCTTGATTGGGAGTTAACTCTAAAATGCTTTGCTTAATGGGGGTAGTTTAATGGTGAACATTATAGGAGATTTGAGATGATAAAAAGCAAATCAATTTTGATCAGGTATATAGAATACAGTTTTAGAAGGCTCTAAAATAGGATGTAGCAATATATAAAGTATCTGATATTTCCTCAGTCACAGTTTGGATGGATAAGAGAAAAGCTATGTTGACTAAAGATTCATTTGCATTGAGAAAAATCTAGGTATAAAATTCTATGTCAAGTTAAGAAATATTAACAAATCACTTAACATATTGCTAAATGATACTGTTATGATGGCTTATGTCAGAGATTATGGATTTTAACTTTTCTATACAGGTTGTCTTATAGTACAAAATCAAAGCCTTGTTCATGCTAAATGAGCTATATCAGCTTTTTTATTTTAAATTTCCATTCTGGTGGATATGGAGTTACCTTCTTGTTTTTTTTCTTTCCTTTTTTTTAAAAAAAAAAACTGTGATAAAATATATATAACAAACTTTGTCTTTTAACTGTCTTAGTTTTTACACCTCAGTGGCATTAATTATATTCAGGTTAGGTGTCTTATCAGTGCAGTAGGTATCATGTTAGTTTCATGTATTCACAGTGTTATACAGGTATCATAAAACATTTTTCAGAACTCTCAAGACAGAGTCTCTCTGCTCCTTAAGCATTCTCCTTAGTACTCCCCAAGCCCGAGATCCTCTAATTTATTGTCTGTCCCTTTAAAATTTTCTATTTTAAGTATTCCACGTAAAGGAGTTTTATACAAAGATTTGTCTACATTCAGTAATTATGGAGATCTTTTTCTGAAACATATAAAATCTGAGAGCATGCTCACAGCAGCAGTTATATGTTTTATGTGTACATTACCTGCTCAGTAGTGGTATCTGCCTTTTATATATCAAGGTATTGAAAACAATAATCTTGGGCTGGAGAGATGGCTCAGTGGTTAAGAGCTCTGCCAGAGGTCCTGAGTTCAATTCCCAGCAACCACATGGTGGCTCACAACCATCTGTAATGGGATCCGATGCAGTCTTCTAGTGTGTGTCTGAAGACAACTGCAGTGTGCTCATAAAAATAAAAATAAATTTAAAAAAGAAAACAATAATTTTATAATGGAATTGAGTCATTATTTATTGCTATTAGAACCAGAGTCTCCTCACTTTCTATGATTCTGCTAAGCTGCTGCACATAGAGACACACCACTGAGCTCTGTGAAATGCTTTATGATCCCAGGTATGGGCTGTACTTATCTTGATAATGTAGAATGTAGATAAAGATGACTGAAGACAGCAGTTCTTAAATTCCTTCCAGAACAGGACTGATTTCATTCCAGATACTCTAGTTTCCCCAGGAGCTTCTGTGCTGTGCTGACAAGGCTCAAGTGAACTCATGGGTCCGTTGTTGGTACTGCTATTCCGGTAGCCCCTCTCTCTGCAGACTGTTTTATGCAATAATAAGATTTGGGGTTTTTTCACCTTGATTGTGCAAAGAATAAGCTGAGTTAGGAGAGCATTCCTGCTTTTGTGAACTCATTGTTTAGATAGAATCAAAGCCATGAAAGATTGGTCAGAGGCACTTTGTGTGGCAGGCAGATGTTAATGAGATACACCATATGCTCTGTTTCCAAATGAGACAGATGATTGTGTTCTGTTCTGTGAATTTTACTATTTTCCATGCCAACTGCCCCTCAAATTTCTCAAAAAGGTACCAGGCAAGAGATACAGACAGATCACCTCACCTCCAAGCCCTGGAAAAGCCATTCAAAGCTATATCCAAGACACTTGTGTCATCCTGCATAAGCTGAACTCACACTTAGAATCCTAGGGGCCACAACACATCTTATTAAAAGAAATAGCAGCAAAAGTCATGTTCGTGCTCTGTGATCTCAAGAAACTTCAGTGTTCTTGGAAGAGAGCCCTCAAATCTAGAAATATCTGTGACTTCAAAGCAGGTTATGGACAAGAACAGATTGTAGGGCACAGACTGAAGCTGTCTGGGATGCCGCAGCTGTATCTAATTAGTTACGATTAGTTAATATGGAAAGTGTGTATCACGTAAGAAAGAGGTGTGCCAGTTAGTTCAAAGTAGTTGAATTATTATTCCTCTAGATTATCTAAAAAGGAGTCATAATAAAATTTATTTTAGTTATATATTATAGTCTATATGGCTTAGGAGGTTTTGAATCCAGGAGCTAGTGACAAGAATTGGAATATGTACTATTTTTAGAGGATTTTAAAATTTATTTTATGTGTACAAGTGCTTTGCCTGAATGTCTGCATGCGTTTGTATCGTGTGTGTCTGGTACCTACGGAGGGCAGAAGGGGTTGCATTGGGCCCCCTGGAACTGGTGTTAAGGATGGTTGTGAGCCATTATGTGAGTGCCTGGAATTGAACCCAGGTCTTATATACAAGAGCAGCAAGGTCTCTTAACTGCTGAGTCATCTCTCCAGCCCCCAAACTTTTTTTTCTGTGTTTTGTTTTTTGAGCCAGGACTTTAACTATAGTCCTAGGTAGCCTGGAACTCCCTATGTAGATCAGGCTGGCTGTGAACTCACAGATACACACCTGTAATATATGCCATTTTAGTAGTTTCAGATGCCAGTTGCTTTCATTTTTGCCCATTAAACAGCATTGATGTTCAAATTTTAATTATTGCCTGGCACTGTGGGAAAATGTGCCCTTTTATATGACACAAAGTATCTCACTGGGTCTCAGTGGATGTATCCAACATAGGCTGATCTCTACAGATTTCTTTAGAAGAGCTATATAATAAAATAATTCAGCTCAAAGGATTTTGATGGTTTCCCTGGAGGTTTGACTTGCACACAGTTGCTGAATGATCAAGGTAACAGAAGTAAAGTCTGTGCTTTCAGAGACTTACTCCCTGTGGGCTGTCAGGCAGGGCATGCTGTTTGTCTTGTTTGGCCTGAAGAGCAACATGCTTTCCAACCCTCTCCTTGTGATTGACTCCTCTTGATAAGGCAAATATATTTAGGAAAACCTTCCATTCTGCAGACTTTCTGAGACCGAACACTGTATCACCCAAGATGAAGAGTGGGGCACTCTAACTTCTAACTTAGGTTTCTGCTGGCACTGCCTGTCCATTCTATTATAGCTTTTAAATTTTATTTCTTACGTTTTAAAATGTCTTAAATTTTTATTTTATTTTGTGTGCATGGAGTGGGCACATGTGAAGATTGTCTCTCCTTCTACCATGTGGGTTCCAGAGATTGGCAGCAGAAGGCACAGTTACCCACTGAGTTAGCTCCACAGCCAGTTCTCGTTCTGTTTTAAATGGTGTGGCCAATAGTTACACTAGCTCTCTGCTATAAGTGGGTTGTCTGAAATAAAGGTTTTAAAATACCACATAGCTATCTTAAAAGTTTGTTGAAGTAACCACAGCAGAATGGGGCAAATTTTCACTTACTGCTGTGTTAAAGCCAGTGTGTATATGACATGAAAATGGCTGGCAATTCTTTGCTTTAGAAAAGTCCCAGCACCCAAGATGGAAGCAAATTACAAAGCTTCAGTAACTTTCTAAAGCTCTCTTTAAATATATACACTTTGGAACATTCTAGTGTCCAGGATAGATTTCCTAGCATATTTATCTACAACAGATCTTAAATATTGAAAACCAACAGAAGTTGATGCATACATGTTTTCTTTAATTATATAAGGACATACTTATTGCTGATCTTAAAATGGCTCATAAAGACTGCCTAAGACACTGCAGATAACAAATGCTGAGGCATGAGCTACATTTTCTTCATGTTTTAAAGTGTAATTATATTATTCTAAACTTTAGTGGCTTTTCTCAGAGATATTTCACAGTTGGAAGGGCCAAGGACAGTTGGTGCCTTTGCAGTTCATATAATTGCTTCTGTCTAAGCAGTGGGTCCTGGATGGGATGTAGCTCTTGTCCTCTTCGTGCCTAAGTGGATGGAAATGAGGACATAGCCTTTGGGAGCACAAATATAAAACTACACACAACACCTTCTCTTCAATAGCCACACCAAGTTGGAGAGATAGCTAACCTAGTGTGCAGTGAAACTGGTGAGGAGCAAGAGCGCTGACTGATGCTGACTGATGACTGAGTGACAGTCGTCTCCTCCTCCTCCTCCTCCCTCCTCCTCCTCCTCCTCCTCCTCCTCCTCCTTCCCTCCTGCCAATGCAGACAGGAGACTGTGGGTAGGGAAAGGACTGGGGAAGCTTTGTGCTGGTCTCCCTTTTCTGACTTCTGTAGAAAGGGTTTTTCACTTTTTAGAACATCCTTATAAGAGACACAATTCTTATATCTTAGATTCACCTGCCTGCATCATGCATTGACATAGAGATCTGTGTATTCATTGTCTCACCCCAAAACACTCCCTCCTGCTCATTTGCAGGCATTACTTTTCCCATCACTCCAATCTACTTCCTGTCTATACATTTGCCTCCCCTGAAAATATTATACAAGTACAGTAATATGGTGTGTAGTACTTTTGTACCTGACTTCTCTCAGCCTGATTTTTGAGATACATCTGCTATGCTATTTATGAGCAGTTTGTTCCTTTTTATTACATAAAAGTATTTCAAAATATGAGTGCCTCAGTTTGGTTATTTGAAAAAAAATTGAGATATTTTTCCCTCCTTTTCTCCCTCCAAGACCTCCCATGAGAAACACTCCTTGTTCTCTTTCAAATTGTGGCCTTTTTTCATTAATTGTTATTGCATGCATATATATTTAATTTAATATTTTTATATATATATTATTATATATATATAATATTTTCATGGAAGGAATATATATATATGTGCATATGTATGTATGTATGTATGTATGTATATATCCTCACCCTTAAACACTCCCTCATGCCTTTCCTTTCGGGAGCACAAATTATTTTATATATATATATAAAAATTTCCCCCTCTATATAATATACTCTGTATAATGGTACATGTAAGTATGTTTTCAGGGCTAACCATTTGGTATAGATAACCAATTGGTATGTTCTTCTCTGGGGAAAACTATTTCACTAACTCTCAGCATTGCTTAGTTGCTTGTATGATTTTTGTTTCTAGTTTTTTACTATTACAAATAATGCTATAAAGATTCCCACCCAGATTTTCATGTCTCTTGGGTAGATGCCTACAAGTACAATTGCTGAGTGATGTATAAATTTAACTTCTAAGAAATTTTATGTTATCATGATGTTTTTATTTGTTACTTTTAAAAATTTATTTATGCACTTTACATCCCACTCATTGCCCTCTCCTGGTCATCCCCTCCCACAATCCTTCCCCTCACCCCCCCTCTCCTTCTCTTCTGATGGGTTGGGGGACCCTGTGGTATATCCCCACTCCGGCTCATCAAGTCTCTATGGGGCTAGGCACATTCTCTCCCACTGAGGCCAGACAAGGCAGCCCAGCTAGAAGAGTGTATCTCACAGATAGGCAACAGTTTTGGGGATAGCCCCCAAACTAATTGCTTGGGACCCACATGAAGACCATGCTATACATGTACAGGGAAACCTAGGTCCAGCCTGTATATGCTCCATGGTTGGTGGTTCACTCTCTGAGAGCCCCAAGGGTCCAGGTCAGTTGACTCTGTTGGTCTTCCTATGTAGTTCCTATCCCCTTAGGGGCTGCAATCCTTCCTCCTAGTCTATAAGAGTCCCAAGATCCATCTTCTGTTTTGCTGTGGGTGTCTGTATCCGTCTAAGTCAGCTGCTGGGTAGAGCCTCTCAGAGGACAACATGCTCCTGTCTGAAAGCATAACAGTATCATTAATAGTGTCAGGGATTGGTGCTTGCCCAGGGTATGGGTCTCAAGTTGGACTGGTTTTTGGTTAGCCATTCCCTTAGTCTCTGCTCTATCCCCTGTGCCTGCATTTCTTGTAAACAGGATAACTTTTGGGTGGAAAGTTTTGTGGGAGGGTTAGTGTCCTGGGGTTCCTGCCTGACTACAGGAGATGGCCTCTACAGGTTCCATATCCCTAATGCTGTGAGTTACAGCTAAGGACACTCCCATTGATTCTTGGGAGCCTCCCTTATTCCAGGTCTCTGTCACATCCTGGAAATGTTCCCTCTCCCACCCCCAATCAGTTGGAGATTTCCATTCATTCTCATGGCCATCTGGCCATCCCTCATGTCCCTCCCCACACTTTTAAATCACATTCTATATTCTATTAGCCTTAGCATTTTACTTTCTGCATGCTCTTCAATGCTCCATGTTAGTCTCCTTTTTTATGGCCTAGATAATTGAGTATATAATCAGTAGTTTCTCTTTTGAATTTTATGTTATTTTAAGAGATTTAGTTACTTTAATTATGTGTCATGGCATGTGAGTATAGGCCAGGGTATCATATGCTTTGGGGGCTAGAGACTCAGGCAGTTGTGAGATGCCCAGCATGGGTGAACCAAGTTCAGGTTCTCTTCAAGGGCAGTTATGCACTTGTAGTCTCTAAGCCATCTCTCCAGCTTTTTTTTAATTTGAATTTGTATTTTTAAATAATGTTGAACATTTTTTTGTTTGTTTGTTTGTTGTTTGTTTGTTTGTTTTTTGAAACAGGGTTTCTCTCTGTAGACCAGGGTGACTTTGAACTCAAGGATGGCCTGCTTCTGCTTCCTGAGCACTGGACTAAAGACATGTGCCTCCACACCTGGCTATTGTTGAATATTTTTAAATTAGCAACATTATGTTTTCTCTAGAACAATCTCTGTTTAAAGTATTGGCCTATTTTTAAATTGAACTACCTTGCTAGTGCATTATGAAAGTTTCTTATATATTATTATATACATACACTGATTTTTAGACTTAAGTTCTTGATCAGATTTGTAAATATTTTTCTCAGTCTTTAGCTTTTCTTTGTATTAATGATGTCTTTTAAAGGAAAAACAGTTTTTGTTTGTTGTTGTTTAAGACAGGGTGTCTTAGTTAGGGCTTTATTGCTATGAAGAGACACCACAACCACAGCAACTCTTATAAAGAAAACATTTAATTGGGGCTGGCTTAGAGTTTCAGAGGTTTAGTCCATAATCATTATGGTGGGAAGCATGGCAGCATCCAGGCAGACATGGTTCTTGAGTAGGAGCTGAAAGTTCTATATCTTGGTTGGCAGGCATCAGAAGGACACATTTCCTCCAACAAGATCACACCTTCTAATAGTGCCACTCCCTATAGGTCAAGCATTCAGACACATGAGTCTATTCACAGGAGGTCATCCCTATTCTAACCATACACAGGGCTTCCCTTTGTAGCCTTGGCTGTCCTGTGTGTGAGTGAGCTAGAGGCAGGCAGACACACACACACACAGCAAGGGGGTGGGCAGAGGCAGAGGCACTGGAGTTAGTTATGAGCTGTCTTCTGTAAGTGTGGGAACTGAACTTGTATCCTCTGCAAGAGCTGTGCATGCTTTTAACTGCTGAACCATCTCTCCAGGCCCTTATTTATTTTAATTATAATTTTCCTTATTTTTGATAATTTCATACATGTGTACAATGAAATACAATGATATTCACACCTCCATTTCCGTCCTCCAGTTCCTTGTATACCACCACTGATAGGATGGAAACCAATGGAGGAAGGCATGGAGGAAGGCCCATGCCCAGGCGTCTCTTCCCCCTGAGGGACCAGCCACACGGTATAGCATAGAATAGAGTTTATTCAGGGCATGGGGAGGGGAGCCAGGAAGGTGGTAGAGACAGAGACAGAGACAGAGACAGAGAGAGAGAGAGAGAGAGAGAGAGAGAGAGAGACCGGCCATGACCACGTGGAGAGAGGGGGAAGGATGTGGGGAGGGGACAGACAGAACCTGCAGGCAAGAGCTCAAGGAAGTAAGAGAGAGGAGGGGCCAAGCAGCCCCTTTTATAGTGGACAGGCCTACCTGGCTGTTGCCAGGTAACTGTGGGGAGGAGCATACCTGGCTGTTGCCAGGTTAACTCTGGTGAGGATGGAGCATACCTGGCTGTTGCCAGGTAACTGTGGAGGTGGAGTTTAGACAGAATACTAACAACCACCAGGTCTCCTTTCTAACTCCATGTCTTCAGTTACTGCCCTTTCTGCCTTTTCTTGGTTTGGTTTGGTTTATTTTGTTTTTGATAACCCATAGGTGTGAGAGTATGGTGCCTCCTCTGGAGTATGGGAAACTGAACAATATAGAAATGCCCTCAAGGAAGAATGAGTTTCCTTCTCTAACATCTGTCAGCTGCTAGTAGCATTTCATTAAGGTGCAAGGCCTGAACCTTAGCCTTTGGGATCAAATGTGCTTATTACACATGTTCTAGGTCCATATTCCAGTTAGAAAGAATGGGAAAAATAGGTGGTGGTCACATCTCTTCCTTTGAAGGAAGTTTCTCGTCCCACTTTGCCTTAGTTAGGTTTCTATTGCTAAGTGCCATGCATGACCAAAAGCAAGTCAGGGAGGTAAGGGCTTGTCATATTACACTTCTGTGCAGCACTCCATCACTGGAGGAGATCAGGGCAGAAACTGCAGCAGAGACCACAGAGGAGCACTGTCTCTCAGGTTCAGCTTTTTTTTTATATTATCAGGGCCACCTGCACAGGGGTAGCAACCACTCTGGCAGCTTGGCTCCACCCCATTCAATTAGCAATCAAAATGCCTTCACACTTGCCTACTGGAAAGCTAAGGGAAGCATTACAAAACTTCACCATTTACAGTTTTTAAGCTGTCTGTATGTGGTAATTCTTCATTTTACAAACAGGTACTAAGGGCCTGTCATGTGCCAGGGTTACTCGGGTACTTTGTTTATATCCAAAATTGAAATGCTTTGGCTTTAAATACAAAGCAGTCCTGTCATCCTGAAATACTGCCATTTGAATAATACTGAATCCTCTGCAATTTAGCATTATCTTTTGGAAAGAGAACTGGGAGTGACAGAAACTTACTAGCATATATATCCCAGTTCTGTTGGTGGCTAGCCTAGCCTTTACTTTAAAATGAGGGATTGAGGGCTGGGGAGACTTTGGTGTTTTCCTGTGTTGTTCTTCCCAGCTCACCAGATGGGAGATGGTGCTGTCTACAGAGCAGCAGGCCGTCACCCCTAGTTCATCTTGCTGAAAGTGAAGTAGACCAAGTTGACAAACAAGGTTGTCACAGAGACATAGCATTTAAAAGTCATTCAGTCATTGTCTTCCTTTAAGATAGACTGAATAGTAAGTGATGTGGATTCTTAGTGCATACTTGATCCTTAGCAGATCCTCAGCATTTTGTACCTTCTTCAGGTGGGCACTGGGTGGTGGTGGTAATATATGTATGTGTCTAATAAAATTTAGTTTTTTTAATATGATGAATATTTCCTATTTCTTTTATAACAAAACACAAAAGGATGTCTTTTGTTTTATATTCTGAGATAAAATTTATTATCCCAACTGCTAATGGTGAGATTCATATTCTAGTGCTCTATTCGAGCCTAAACTGAGGGCTTGAATAAGGGAAGTCATTCTTTACAGTAGCCAACAGATAGTCCTTTTCATTGTTCTTCTTTCAGGGCTTTCTTTCTGGGGCTTTTGATGCATAACAGAAGGCAGTACTCCTTAGCCAAATCAAAGCAGGCTCTGGCTCTGGTAAGACTTAGATGCTTTTATAAAAAGAGAATAAAGACACAGCAGACATTGCCATGTGTTTTACTAGGCCACACCAAATTTAAAGTAGTCACCAATGGGATGGGGCACAGGAGAGGAAGGGAGGGGCAGAGAACGTTTGTTTCTGATTATATAGAAGACTGGGTAGAACAGGTGAACAAGGAGCTTCTAGTTCTTTTCCTTCTTCCAGTGGGATTGTGTTTCATTTGTAATCTGTGTAGATTCCTGCTTGCCTATTTTATTAATATTAAATTGATCCTGTTATTGATCCCAATGCTGGAATTGTCACTCATTTACTTTCATATTGGAAGATAATTTAGTTTTAGACTAGCAAGGTATTATAGCTCTGCTTTAATTTAGAGATTTTTTTCAAGGATTCTAAACTAATTGATACACTATAAATCTCTAAAGTTAAAATAAACTGATCATCCTTTACTTTAGAGTAAACAATGAAGTACTCTTTAGTCAGCCAATTTCCATTTATGACCAAAGCATAAACATAAAACAGTGCAGGGTGTCTAGACAGAGGGCACTGTGTCTGCAGGGTGTCTAGACAGAGGGCACTGTTGTGGGACTGCGTAAGGGTATCCTGGTTCTTGGCTGGGCATGGGCCTGGAACCCCGAGACTCCAAGGGAGAAACAGCAGGAGTTCAGCCACGTCCCCAGAACCCGGGTCCTGGCAAGCAGTCTAGTCTCCATGGACCTACATTGTTCAGTCACGTAGGCCATTACAGACTCTCCCAAAAGGCACAGGTAGAGGGTGTGGCTACAGGCCTCAGGCCTTAGAGATTTGCATAGATCCATCCACCATCTGCCATGATAATAAACCTTTTGGGAACCAAGGACTTCCTCATATCATTGGGGCTTGCCATCGCTGAAGCTTCCAGCCTTTGGAACTTCAGACGACCCCACCGACAGCCTCCACCATGCCTGTCCGGGCTGCTGCTGCATGGGCCCAGGTCCTCTCCACTTCGGCCCCCCTTTTTCCCACACACTGTGTCTGCAAGGTGTCTAGACAGAGGGTACTGTGTCTACAGGATGTCTAGACAGAGGATACTGTGTCTGCATAGTCTGCAGACTTGGAGTGCCCTGGGTCCTTAGTGTGGGGAGGGTCACCATTCAGAAGGACGACCCTTGTGGTATACCTTTTCCCATCAGTCTATTAGTAACTACAGAGAATAAAAAGAAGGCTCCATTATATTTAACTTTTTCTTACCTCCTGCAGACATGTGGCAGAAATACTGTGTGAAAGAGTGTATGTGTTGTCCTCTTGCTAGAAGATGTTACCTGTCTCCTGGTTTAGATCTAGGCATGGATTTTGTGACTCGATTTCTTATCATTAAAATAAGGCTTTAGAAATAAAACAGCTTTTCTTAGATTGATAAACAGGTGGTTTTTTGTTGTTGTTTGTTTGTTTGTGACCAGTAAAAATTTGAAATATACTTGCTGAAACCCTACAATGCAGTGAGCTCTGGTTTATATGTACGCTGGCAGCAAACATGGTAGAGTGAGTTAAGTGGGGAAGACCTTAAGGTAATGTGAAATTTTCCTTCCTTTTTTTGTAGGATTGTATCAAAACCACTCTAGAAAGTTGGTCCTTTCTAAGTTTTCAAAGAGAGAAACTTATTAAATAATTTATTAAAGAGCTGTGTGGCAGCACCCATGCTCATCTCTCTTTAGACGTCAGCATCCTGCTACAGTTTCTTGATCATTGATGTTTTTTTAGGTGTGTATATATCTGTGGTATATGTACACATGTGGAGACCAGAAGACACTGAATGTTCTCTGCCTTATTTCCTTGAAACAGAGACTGTAGTTAGGAACAGCCTTCAAGCCCCAGCAATCCCCCTGTCTTTGTCTCCCACAGCACTGTCGTACATGGCTGCAGTGACACACGTGCTTGGCTTTTTATATAGGTGCCTGGGCTCCAACCCAGATCCTCAAGCACATGTGGAGAATGAATGCTCTTATCCATGGGACCATCTTCCAGCCTCTCTGTTATTGTTGGAATGTAACTTGTTTTTAAAACCTCAGAGAATTGAAGACCTTTTTGTATTTCCCAAGTTGCCCTGCCTCTTTGTAATGAGACAGCAGTAGTTAGAAAGCAAGATATATGCAATTAGATATATCCATTGATTTTGGGTCAAGTTAGCAGACAGCTAAATGTCAGACACATATAGACTTTCTCCCTCTCCTCTCTCTCTTTCTCTTTCTTCTCTGTTTTCAAACAGACAAACTCTTTCACTCTCTCTTACACAAACTGTCTCTTACACTCTTACACACTCACACTCTCTCATACTCACACAGACTCACACACTCAGACACACTTTCATACACACTCTATCTTACACACACACACACCACACTGTGCACCTATACTTTTCTAATCTCATGCCTGAAAACTGACTTTGCACTTCAACTCAGTCCCAATGAGCTCATTCCAGTGTTCTCTCTATTATAGTCTCCTGATGGTGCTAAGTCTGGATCTATAACTTACTTGCTAAGTCTCCCTGCTTATGCCAAATTGCCATTCCTGCTGTCACCCTGAATTGTTTGGCTGTCTTCCCCACCCTGCTGTAAGTCTTCATGCCAGACTGTGCACCCCATGAATGCTTTCTGCATTCTGCCTGGGCTCCTGCACACCCCTGCCAGACTGCCATTCTGTACAGACGCTCTTGTCCTGCTTGCTGTGCTGTGCTGGAAGACCATCTGTCTACATGTTTTCCTTCCATATCATGGACCCAGCCCCTTCATATAGGTTATTCCAGACTAAGTATATTGTTCAGCAATCTAATTTTTTTAACCAAACCCATGAAAACTGAGTTTATTTAGCTAGTTTAGGTATTTTATACTTTTTTAGTCACCCAGATTTTTTAAGCACACCCCTGAAAGCAGAGTTTAATTAATTCAGGTGTTTTGAGAGAGGGTGTCACTCTACAGTATCAGCTGCCCTCAAATTTATTATGTAGTTCAGTCTAGCATCTAGCTCTCTAGCTTCCTACCTCAGCCTCCCAAGGACTAGGATTGCAGGCATAGGCCACCCCTTCTAGCTTGTTAGTTCTTTTCCTTAAGTGGCATGAATATATAATGAAATAGAATCAAATTCAGTATCAAATTGGATATCTCTGAACTTTGAGCTGTCTGGCTTAGCTACACTGAATAGCCAGAAAGATAATGGTTCCTTGTAGCTCTGTCCCCCAACATTAGCTTTATAACTACACACTAAGCGGTGCCTGAATTTTCTCTCTCTTTCTTTCCTTCCTTCTTTCCTTCTTTCCTTCCTTTCTTCATTTCTTTCTTTCTTTCTTTCTTTCTTTCTTTCTTTCTTTCTTTCTTTCTTTCTTTCTCCTTTCTTTCTTTCTTTCTTTCTTTCTTTCTTTTTTATTTCTTTCTTAAAAAAAACTTGGGTGCTAATAATCAAACTCAGATTCTCACACTTTTTTGCTCATCAACTACCTTTGGAAAAGAGAAATAAACCAGCTCTGTTCAAGGGAACTTGAATGTGAATGGAAAACATTTCTTTCATTTGGTGATGTGCCACATGTATCCCTCTTTGCTGACATACATACGTACATACATACATACATACATCATACATACATACATAAGAAAGAAAGCTAGGTGATGATGGGCGTTAGAAATGGCCCAGTTGGCAAAGTACCTGCAACAAAAGTGTGAGAACCTGAGTTTGAGTCTCAGCACTCAAGTTTTTAAAAAGAAAGAAAAATACAGGCACCGCTTGGTGTGTAGTTTTAACTCTAGTGTTGGGGAGGCAGAGCTACAAGGAACCACTGTCTTTCCAGCTGTCGCTGTAGCTGAGCCAGACAGCTGGAAGTTCAGTTAGAGACCCTGTCTCAAAAAATAAGGTAGAGAATGACTGAGAAATGCATGCAACTTCTGGTCTGCATATGCATCCACACGCATGCACATAACATATGAGCATGTGTACATACACATACAAAGGTAATTGATTATTTCTGAGTTCTCATTAAAGTCCCTCATTACAGTTTCTTTCCACAAAGTTTTTATGACTATTTTTTGGAATCTCAGTCTCTATGTTATGTGACTAAGTTGTTTTGAGAATATTTAGGTCAAGTCTTTGGCTTTCCAGATTAGAAATAACATACAAACACATACATACACATATTTATGAAGTCAAGGTTATGAAATTAGTTGCTTAATGTGGATTTTGGCTTAACCATTTATAAATAATCTCTTAAACCATGCCTCAGAAAAGTGTTAACATTGAAAAAGGAAATGTGGAAAATGTAGAATTCTGATAGTTTTAGAATGCATTTTTAAATTAATGAGTTAATCATGTGAGATTTCAGTGTTTGTTAGGTTCCCATCAGGGTCCTGGCACTAATATTCCTAATTGTGTAAATCTTGAGTCTGGGTAAGAAACAAGTCTTCAACTCAGTTAACTGCCTTTTCAGTCTTTAGGTTTAATTTTAACTTTGTTTCTTAGTGAGAAATATCTCCCAAAATTAAGCCAACCAATAGCTCTGCAAGGAGAATTGATGGGAGTCCAAGGAGATGATGGCTTTGAATGGGGAAGAGTAAATTCAAGCATTCTTTAACTTGGCACATTCTGAAGTAGTTTTCACTTATGTTAATGAACCTCAATTACCATATACTTTATAGAGACGACAAACTGCTTCTAAAAACTAACTTGATATTATGTTAGCCAGTAACAATTTGCTCTTGGAAAGAGAAATAAAATTTTTGCTGGGAGTTGGGAGGGAATTTATCAGTTATTTATATCTCGTGTTTATAGACTCACACTTAGGCCCAAGAAGTTACTTGTACTTTTTCTGAGCATGAACTTGCATTTTATAGCTTAAATTGTATATTACATTGTAAGTGATACTTCTCCAAATCCTCTAAGGACAAGTTTCATATAGGTAGAGTTCTATGGTAATGAGGGGTAGAGAAGGAGAGATGCCATATTTTTATATAAGATTAATTTTGAAATGGCAACATTATATTTAAATACATACACACATATATGTGTATATATATATTTACATATGTGTATACATATATGTGTGTGTGTGTGATATATATATATGTCTTTGTAATACTCACAAACATGCACAGAATTAACGACTTAGTTATAAATTTTGGTATTACCAGTACCTGATTCTAAGTGTTGGTCTAAAATATATACTCCTTGAAATAAACACAATTATACTTCACTGACAGCAGCAGTGAAAATCAGACTTTTGAGGGCTCCTCCATGGATTAGTTTTCTATTTTTATCTTGGAAATTACACAGTAGAGATTGTGGTTAAGTGTAAGAGGCCCATTTAGACCCCAACTGTATATTGAACACTTCCTTCTTCAGTTAGTGTGCTTGACACCATTCTATTGAGTTAGGTTGGAGAGTCAAAAGGCTTTTTATGTACTGGAGCGTCGATGAGGAGAAGCTGTTACAGGGATCAGTTCTGACTGCAGCCTTAAAGAGAAAGCTGAACTGTGGAAATGTCAAACAAGAATAATCATGTTTTTTCTTTTCATCTTTCCCACATATTTCAAATGATGGCATTTATTTCAGGTTACCACTGAGTTATTTAACCTTGAGCTGGTTTGTTATGCAAACTTCCATCAGAAATAATTTTACATATTTTCTAAAGCCTTTGGATGTAGAGAAGGAAATGGATAATTATTAGTGATATCTGCCTTCTACTTTTCAATGACAGGAGCTAAGGAAATACAGGTACACCTCACTGTCCAAGGAGTTTGGGTAGCAATGCCATATGTTTAGAGACTTTACAAAAGCTCAGGTATAGATCTCTTGTCAAGTTCAGTGAGCTTAGTGTAACTCTAGGTGTAGCTGACAATCTCCATATAGTTTCTGGTAATAAAGTATAAGTAACATTTAAATGTTAAAATAAGGGCTCTCTCCGCTCTTCTTCATTCACGCTCAATTTAATGAGTTCTTCTTTACTTTGCACACATCCTCTGCTTGGAGGAAGCTTATGACTTCTCAGTGACTTGAGGAGTGTCTTGTCATTTCACTGTTTCTTATCGCAGGCATTCCCTTGAAAATGGCACGTGATAGGAGAACTGTGAAAGAAAAGACGTCGGCAAACTTGACCCCTCTATCTTAATCTTGGCTGTCTGTCTAAGGGCATTCTATTACCTGGGCATGGAGGCTAGATGGAAAATGCTGCTAACCCACTGTCCATGCCTCAAGTCAGGTGGTGGGGCAGCTTCTGAAGCTTGGACTTGCCTGGACTTGCCCAGTTCTTGGAAACAGAGAAATAGTCAAAGCCTTTCATGGAGCCAGTCAGCCTAGCCTTCTGACCACTTCGTATTAACTTATCTTTTTTTATCAGTACTGGGGATCAAAAGACTGTAAGTTCTCTTGCGTGTTAGGCAAATGACCTTCTACAGAACTGCATCCCCAGTCCTGCTGTTCCATTTTAAAACCTTAGTGGTTTGCTAATAATAATGTATTTATTTCTTCTTGGTTACTTTTCTTATTGCTGTGACCAAGTACTTAGCAAGAAGCAACTTAAGGCTGGAGGGTTTGTTTAGGCTCACAGTTAGAAGAAACACAGTCCATCAAGGCAGGGAAAGCATGACAGCAGGAGTGTGAGGTCCCTGGTCACTTTACATCTACAGTGTGGAACAGAAAATGATGAATAGTGATATTCTGCTGCCTTTTACATTTCCCTCCTGTTTAGTCAGATCTCATCCTAGTTAATTGTGCAGCCCACATTCAGCGTGAGTCTTTTCTCTTCAGTTAAACCTGTCTGGGAATACTCCCAGGCATTTCTGGGAGAGGGATGCTTCATAGGAGCGTCCAACTCCACTAAGCTGACAATGATAATTAACCATCACACATTTTGTTTTGTGAGAAAAGGTTTCCTGTAGCCCACACTGGCCTTGAACTTGCTGTGTAGCTGAGGAGAAACTTGACCACCTGACCCTCCTGCTTCCACTTTCCAGCACTGCAATTACAGGCATTTGTTACCAAGCCTGGCTAATCAATTACTTAAACAATTTTTAAAGGACTTCTTTTATGTTTATGACTGCCTTGCTTGTATGTATACCTGTGTGCCATGTGAATTCTTGGTACCTGGGAGGTCAAAAGAATGTATTAGATAGATATTCTGGAACTGGAATTTCAGGTGTGAGTCACCGTGTGTGTTGGCAATAAAACATAAGTCCTCTGCTAGAGCAAGTGTTCTTAGCCACTGAGGCATTTCTCTAGTCCCAAGATTATTTTTTAAGAGAGTTCTGGGAAATAGGAGTGGTGAGATAAATGTTAGGTGTGGCTGAATGGGTAACATTGTGGCTGGCATGTGTCAAAACCTGCTTTTGATCCTCAACACCACAAAACAAACACATGAGACTTCCAGTATCAGTTATTCTGCCTTGATAACTCCTGTAAGGCCCCTTCATGTCATAAATGGCTTTTCATATCTAAAAGAGATACAAATATCTGGTAAGACTGTTCATCAATTTTTTTCTTTCAGAAAATATGGTCATTGAACCACCAACTACTAGAATAGATTCTCACTTTAATCAAGTGACACCAATATAGGTTGGCTGCACTAGGGTCCCAGCTCGTACTTTTTAGCCTTCTCTACAGGTGCCTTACCTCAGATTATCTACCCTTTCACATAGGCAGCCGCAACTCAGCATACTGGTAGGCCTTCACTTTCTTAGTTTCCTCCCTTACCTTCAGGAAATTTTTTTTTGTTTTGTTTGAATAATAGGGGAAAATACATCTATTCCCTGACATAATTAATACATGCTTGATGCACACATATATGGATAGGGAGAGCACACTAATATGGATTTAGGGATTGGTGTTGAAAAGGCCCAGTTAGAAGATAACTACTATGAATTTAATCCAATTGTACTTGAATCCACACCAATTTTCTAATGAGCATAGAGGATAGCAAAAATAATTTTAAATTGGATTGATTAAAAAATACCATATAGAGATATTTGGCCAATAGTAACTATCTTTTCTATATGACAATGATAGTGTGGGACAGAACTGTGATGTCTCTATCTCTAGTACTTGGTGACTACCCTACCGAGCTGCTGAGACTTACATGGTCAATAAAAAAACCTTCCTGCATGACAGTCCTCACATCCTGCCTCCATGTACTGTGCCCCAAATTTCTTAATAAATTTGTAAGTCTGCTATCCTCTAACCCACAATAGCATGGGGTTAGTATTTCTGTTATGATGTTCAAGTATTTCATTGAAAGAATTGTTTTAGACCATCTTTGTTCATAGCATTTGGAATAGTGCCTTATAGCCAGGAGGCGTCTGTTAATGTGATGAGCATAGACCTGTTCTTCCCCAGTCTGTAAGGAACAGGAGCAACACTGCATCATGGAGATCTGGAGGCCACTGTGTGAGCGCCCAGAGTTCTGTTTATTCATTGCTCACACTTCTTATAGGCAACAGAAAGTCTTAACTACACGATCTCTAGTTGGCCACTGTAAAAGACATACCCACAGACTGTATCAATAGTAGCATGTTGGATGTTACCTTTTGAAAGTGAAGACCTTAGTCTATTTATAAGGCTGTTCACAACTGCTAAGTCAGCCTCTAGATCACTGATTCTCAACCTGCAGGTTGAACTCCCACAGAGGTTGCATATCATCCCACATACCAGATATTTATTTACATCATGGTTCATAGCAGTATCAAAATTATAGTAGCAATGAAAATAATTTATGGTTGGGGGGTTACCACAATATGAGGAACCATATTAAGAGGTGGCAGCATTGGGAAGTTTGAGCTCTAGATGATAAAAATAGATGAAGTTTGAGGACTATTTTTTATGTTTGTTAAAAAATATTTATTTATTCCAAATACTATGAACAAAGATGGTCTAAAACTTCTTTCAATGAATAAATATTTGTTTATGTGTGTTTTGTATCTGTATGTAAATGGGTATGGGGTCCCTGCGGAAGCTGGAAGAGGATGTTGGGTCACTTGAAACTGGAGTTAGAGGTCATTGTGAGTTGCCCAAAAGAGGTGCTGGGAACCAAGCTCTCATCCTAGAGTAGCAGCAGCACTCATAGCCAATGGGCTATGTCTCCAGTTCCAGGCACTATTTGCTGCTGTTGTTGTTGTTGTTGCAAATCTTCTTCCTAACTTGATGTAATATATATGACTCAATAACCAAGGACTTGAAAAGTCTATGTGACAGAAAACTGGAAAGAAAAAGTAAAAGAGGTACAATTATAGCATTTAGATTTGATTTAAGATTCATTGTTTATTTATTATTTGTCTGTATGTGTATGTGCCTTTGTGAGTTATGTCCACCACCACATGTATGCAAGTGTTAGAGGAGGCCCAAAGAGGGTGTCAGGACCCCAGGAACCAGTGTAACTGATGGATGTGAGGCAACATGTGGGTGCTGGAAACCAAATCTGGGTCCTCTGCGAGAGCTGTAAACCCTCTTAATCACTGAGCCATCTCTCTAGCACCAGCAGATAGATTTTAAATAAACAAAACTAAATCAAACATAATGATACTAAAATAGTAGGTAGCAGTTCGCCTATACAGTCAGGATAATAATGGTGCCTGCCTCATTAATGGCAAGCTCAAAGACTTAACTCCTACAAAGCATACAACAGTCAGTGCCTGACACATAGGAGCACTGGCTATGCTTGCTGGTCCTGAAGGGGTGTGGTGGAATCACTGCTCTCAAGGCAGACAAATGCCCATTTCACTATGTTTGCAGTTCTCCTCTGTGCTTGCTTTGAAGTTCTCCACTTCAAGTGAGTAATCTTTATGTCTTGATTCTTCCTCAAATGGTTCTTATACTTTCCTTGTAGAACTCAAAAGACCGAACCCTAAATTAATGAATTATCTTTAAGCTCTTTAAAAACAGAGACTGCCGTTGTCTCACTCAGCAGACAGCATGGTTGTGTAAGCCTGGCTTGTGCAGTAGCTCTCAGTGACTCTTGCAGAACCTGTGAGGTAGACAGCAGCAGGTCTCTGTGATTCTTACAACTCCTCTCCGGACAGACTGGTGCCTGTGTACCTTAGAACTCTATGGCCTTGGCTAGCACTTTCTCTCCTCTCTATGATCCAAACTGATCTGCACCCCTCAAACAGGTATCCTTTCATGGGTATGTTACCTGTGTGGCTACATGGGTCTCCACACCTGGTCTTCGGCTATGTCTTGACATATTGACTCCTTAGTTTTAACAGAGGACCTAGATTTTTCATTATACACTGTGTTAATAACTGTAAAGCCCCTCTCTTCTATGTCCACTGTCCCCATACTTGGAATGCTCTTCCTGTCCACTTGGGACTGTCTGTCTTCCTCTGAGTTCAGTTTCATTCTCATTCCTCAGAGAAGTAGTCAAAAGGAGAGCCAGGCAATATCCCTCCAATGTCACTCCTCCCTCAGCAATAGACTGACTTCATAAATAAATACAGTGTATATTTTAATTGTATGATTATTGGCATGTCTAGGCCTACAGCATAGTGATAGGCAATAAATGCTGGTGTAAGGAGTGAATGGGTAGATGATTTGAGTATGTGTATTTTGTTGTTGCTATTGTTTTGTTGTTTTAAAAACAGTGTATGGTTGGCCTAATGGTTGTTATGGAGTCCATGCTGGCCTAGAACTCTCAGTGATCCTCCTGCCTCAGCCTCACAGATTCTAGAACTACTGGTGTATACCCCCATAATGAATATGGATGATTTTTAAAAATACAGATATTGGAATACCTTTTTTGCCATGTTAAAATGTGTGTGTGTGTGTGCAATTAAGTGTGTGTATGAGTGTGTGTGATTCTCTGTGTGTGTGTAAGATTGTGCACGTGTGTGTTTATATTTTTGCTTTTGAAAGACAAAGAAGGAGAACTGATGCAAGTTCATCGCCAGTCTGATCTACATAAGTTTCAGGCCAGCCAGTGTTACATAGAAAGACTGCGTCTCAAAAGCAACAGCAGCAGCAGCAGCAACAACAGCATTCAACACTCCAAATCTTAATAAGTTGTATAAAGTAGCAGTACTGTCTTGGTGCTGTTTAGTACTGCTGGTGATGACTTTACCAGCTTTATTTCTTTCCATTAAAGGTGAATGGAACCATAAATTTGCTCATTTTTCTTTCCAGATGTTTATCTCTGTTAGCCTGGTATGGTAAAATTGTATAGATTGTCTTATGCATTAGCCTCAGTTAAATTTCTCATAGCATAAGTGTCTATAGCCTTTAGACTATTTATATATACTTTCAACAAGATTCTTGATCTAATTGCCAATAACAACAACTTCCGCTTTCTTAGCATCCTGCATGTATTTACAAAGTTAGTACAGTGCTGCTACAGTGCTTGTTGGGTTAAATACAAACAGAGAACAGTCTCCCCTTGACTCCCTGGTCATTCCAACTCTCTTCTCATTCTCTAGTTTCAAACACACTTGATTAGCTCACTCGTGATGTCCAGCTGTACTGGCTTCCTCTAGACCAGTTTTGGAACCATATCTGATTAATCTACTTCATGGAATCAAACCAGTGCCATCCAGCATGTATTCAAATTTAATGCAATATAATCCAATTTGTAATCTTAATTTCTTGAACTTGATAGTCATTCTTTTATTCTCCAAACACTATACTGAAATTTCTTTTTTTGATTTACTTATTTTACTTTTTATATACATTAGTGTTGTGCCTATATGTATGTCTGTGTGAGGGTGTCAGATCACCTGGAACAGGAGCTACAGACAGTTGTGAGCTGCCGTGTGGGTGCTGGGAATTGAACCTGGATCCTCTGGAAGAGCAGCCAGTGCTATTAACCACTGAGCCCTCTCCAGCTCCTATACTTAAATTTCTAAGTGATACATTTCTAACCCAGAAGTCCTTTAAAGATGGAATTTCACTTGAGAGGTTATAGTAGATTTTGAGTATTTCTCCTAAAACAGAAATCAAATCATGCAATATGGTATACCAACTTAAGATATTACTGCTTCTTAATTTTTGCAAAGTGAAAAAGAATTAGAATTTTAATAATTTAGCTCCAGATTGAGGATAACCAATATAGTCACAGAATTTTTATTGCTTAATTTAAAAGCAGACTAAATGGCTCCTTCCTTTCTTGGAAGTGCAAAGAATCCAAGAAAGAGATTTAAAAGACAATAAAAAATTCCACAGCATCTATTACATTCTGGAAGTGAAGATAAAAAAAAAAACCCTAGCATTATTTATATAAATTAGTACAGTGTGGAGTCGAAACAGTAAGAAATAAGTGTAAGAAATAATACACAAAGAAGGGCGTTCTCAGGGGACATTCAGGCTGCAGAAGCTGTCCATCTGAGAGATGACAGATCCCAGTACATAAATCACCCTTGCTTTAAGCTCTAAATCTTTTGGCTCATTTGTGCACTCAATGTGGTTTTCTTTTTTTCCAGAAGGTTGTGACAGAAAGAAAATATATTGTTTCAGCTTGCCTCCTTAAGACTTTATGGAATTTTAAGCAAGTTTCTCCTAGAATTAAATCCCTTGCTTACCAACTTTAGAGACTATTTGACCTTTTTTTTTTTTTTTTCTTCTAGCTTGCCTAGAAAAATCAGAGTGAAGGTGTTCATATGGTTTTTTATGCCATATATTGACAAGGATCTAAGGTTCATTATCTCCTGGTCAGGAATTAAAATAACTGTATGCCCATCCTTGAGTTGAGTAGCTCAGTTGGTTGTATATAGGTACACACACACACAAACACCAAAAAAAAAAAAAAAAAGTTTTTTAAAAGAATAAAATATGCGGTGTGGCTAGAGCAAAAATTGTTTGTCCCTAAATTATTTGACTACACATCCTTGTCAGTAAAAAAATTAAAGTTACCCATACTTTCAGTGTATGTATTCATTACATAATAAATTATGTTCCTCTACTATAATAAAATAGGCACTAATATAGCTATGTTTAAAATATGGGATAAAAACTTCACAGGAAAAATTGTCATGATCACTTTTAGATTTTTGCAAATTATGACATGAAGAAAATACAGATCAGAATTCAATGGACCACCAGACCCTTGGTAAGTATTTTTGCTAAGTGCAGTGGAAAGCCACTGAAAAGTTTTAGGGGATATAATACCTCATTTGCTTCTGAAAAAAATTGCAGTGAAAATATTTCTAGAAGAGTGCCAAGACACCAAGATAAGTGTGAATATTATGTAATAGTCCTGTCGAGAGAAACAAGGTGTGAACCAGGGCCCTGCCAATGAGGCTTAAAAGGAGAAGCAAGCATAGGCTCTCATATATGTGAATACTGGTGAAGGAGGAAGTCAAGGTCACTTCTGGGTGACTGACAGGAGCTTCCAGATAGAAGATGAACCATGGGAAAAACATGCTTAAGAGTAGGGTAGGGAGTGAATACAGGATTCAAGTTTCTCATACAGGAACCACCCAAATGATTTTTAGCCTTTGGATATGTGGTTAAGTACAGTGGAAGTTCTAAACCAGTGTTTTAGGTGGGTTTGCGATTGCTGTGATGAAATAAGATGACCAAATCAAGTCAGGGAGGAAAGGGTTTATTTGGCTTACACTTCCACATCACTGTTCACCATTGAAGGAAGTCAGGAAAGAAACTCAAGCAGGGCAGGACCTGGAGGCAGGAGCTGATGCAGAGGCCATGGAAGGGTTCTGCCTACTGGCTTTCTCACCATGACTGGCTCCGCCTGCCTCTTATAGAATCCATGAACTAGCCCAGTTATGGCACCACCCACAATGGGCTGGGTCCTCCCCCATTAATGACTAATTAAGAGAATGTCCTACACTCTGATGGAGGCATTTTCTCAACTGAGGGTCCCTCATTACAGATGACTCTAGCGTCTGTCAAGTTGACTTAAAACCAGCCTGCACAACCATAAACTATAAATCTGAACATTTCCAACATAGAGATAATACAGAAATTCCTTTACTTCCAGAAATATTTATTGACAAGAAAGTTTTATAATTAAAGTGCTAGGGAATTCAACAAAAATAGTTTGTTTAATCTAAGATGGCAGAAAAAAAGAGATTAGAAATGGACAGGTAAGCAGATCTTATAAATGTACATCTTCTAAAGCTGCTGTAGCCTCCGGACCAGACAGCTGATATTTAAATAGGGCAAAGAAAATGGAAATCAGTATTTCAGGAGCTCTCATAGATATTTTAAGTATGCTACATTCTGTGAAGAACAATAAACACCTCCAAATGGCCCACATACAATTAATCAATAATGGGTTCAGGAATCTGTCACAGGTGTGTGTATCTGTAGGCATGCGTAGTTAGGAAAACAGACATGTCAGAAGAGAGGGAAGCAAGTTCAGCGCCATAGGTGGTTAGTATGAGTTAAAGAGGAGACACTTAGCAAGTTGGTTGCTGTAGCCTTGTGTGTTAGAAGAACTGAGTGCATTCCTTTTCTCTGCCCTCTTACATTATTGTGATCCATGTTAGAAGTTGTCTAACATACTTATAGGCTCTGATGGCTTGTTAATTTTATTTCTTAATCTTGTAGATAAAGTATCATTGACTAATGTCCCATTTCTCTTATTGTTAAAAGCATAAAGAGTCAAAGTAGTTTGTGTTGCTGTCTAATATGAAGGGGACCAAGATGAAACCCACAGGCTGAGATTTGGACATTTCTTGGCTTCTGTCCATTTCCTCTCCAGTCCTTTACTTTGTAAACTGTTGTAAACTGACCATTATGACTCTGGTAACCACTGACCCATTTAGTATCCAGATTGATAAATTCTTGCAGAAGTGACTAAGATCCTATCTTACAAACCTTTTCAAGTCCCTCAAGATATATTTTATGTCTATTCTCTTCATTGAGTGATTGATATATGAAATGGAATGGTTTATTGATCCTAGAACCCAGAACACTTGCTTTGAAAAATATTAGCAATATTTCAAAAAAAAAAAAAATGAGTCTGTGGTGGTTTGAATGAGAATGGTCCATATAAGCTTGTGGGAAAAAAATTGCCCTGGGGCTGCTGCAGGGTCTCCCATGCGGGATTCCGGCCCAAGAGCTGCTTGGGGGCTGTGGTTCCCACATGGTTGTGACGGTCGCCGAGTCATAGAAGGCCTAAAAACCCAAAAAGACACGCCAACTGAGCTTCCATGAAGTAATTTTATTGACGAGAATGGTGAATCTGGTGCGCTGCCCCTCCCACCCCCGCCCCCAAAAGCCAGGAGAAGTTCCCTTTTATAGGAAAGGGGCTGGGCTAGGGAAGAGACTTAATTACCTATGTCTCGCCCTGGCCTCATTAATATGCAAATCTCAAGGCAGGGGCTCTTAGGCACACCCCTTACCCGTGTCTTACGTGACTGAAGTTCACAGGTGAAATAGAGAGGGCCCCGGGTTCTGGGGCGTGGTCATACCTGCAATCTCAGAGTTCCAAGCCAATGGCAACTTTTCCATGGCCTGACATAAGCTCATATATTTGAATGCTTAGTTACCATGGAGTGCAATTCTTTGAAAGGATTAGAACAGCTATTCTCAACCTATGGATCACAACCCATTTGGGGACTGAATGACTCTCTCATAGGAGTTGCATATCAGATATCCTACATATCAGATATTTACATCATTATTCATAACAATAGCAAAATTAGTTATGAAGTAGCAATAAAAATAATTTTATGGTTAAAAGTCATGACAACATGAGGAACTGTGTTAAAGGGTCACAGCATTAGGCAGGTTGAGAATCACTAGATTAGAAGGATTAGAAGGTGTGACTTTGTTATAAGAACTATATGTATCCACTGGGGATGAACTTTGATGGTTCAAAAGCCTATGCCAGGCCCAGTGACTCTCTCTGCTCAGCCTGTGGGTCAGGATATGGCTTCCAGCTACTGTTCTAGTGCCGTGGTACTGCCATGCTCCTGCCATGCTCCTGCCATGCTCCTGCCATGCTCCTGCCATGATGGTATCCTCTGAAACTGTAAGCAAGCTCCTAGTTAAATCCTTCTTTCATATGAGCTGCCTTTGTCACGGTGTCTCTTCACAAGCCGTAAGACAGTGACTAAGAAAGAGTCCTATCAGCCTTTTACTTTAACATACTAAGCAGGGATTAGTATCACCATCTTTTACATACATTAATAATTTTAAATTATTTTAATATTGGGAGGTACCCTGGCTTGAACTTAGGTCTTCATTCGTTCTAGGCTAGCACTCTGCTATTGAGATATATTGTTTTTTATTTGTTTTGAGACAAGGTCTCACTAAGTTGTTTAGGCAGACTTTCAACTGTCTCTGTAGTCCAGGCATGTCTTGGACATGTAATTTAGGCCTGTGCCACCACGTCTGGTTTGATATGTTTTTTTAAAAATATCTTTCAATTATAAAAGAAATAGATTTCTCAAGCTATTCTGTAAATAACTTTTACAAATGATTGGCCCAATGTTAGTTTTTAAAATAATTTACTTATTTTCATTTTATATATGTGGATACTTTACATACATGTATGTAAGTTCATCATGTGAATACTTTACATACATGCATGTATGTTCATCATATGCATTGCTTGGTACCTGTAGAGACAAGAAGGCATCAGATTCCCTGGAATTAGACTTACAGATGGCTATAAGCTACCTGTGGATTCTCTCTGCAGGAGCAGCAAGTGCTCTCAATCTCTGAAGCGTCTCTGCACCCCTCAATGCTACTTTGAGGACAGGAGAAATGATATCTTCTCATTGAAGAAGGAAGTGTACCCAAAACAAGCATATCAAGAATCCTCTTCACTGAGGTGCTCCTTCCTCACTGCCTTTCACAGGACAAATTTCCCCTTGCTCTACCTTGTATCTGTTGATCATCTGTTGATGTGTGGTAATTAGACACATGTCTAGTCCTTAAGCCTCCCAAGGAGCCCTGTCTTACGTTTTAGGTGGAAAAGGAAAGGTACAGAGGTGGGCTGCTGAGGACTCCTGCCTGCCCATTTTGACCATTCACCAGCTGCACAGCCTGCTGCGTGCTGCCTCTTCTCATTGTTCTCACGTGTAAATTCTGAATAACTTGCCCCAGAGTCCTGAAAAGGCTTAAGTGCTGGCATTTCTAAGTTACCACTCTAAAGCTGTTAGGAAAAGTTTTGACCTGAAATAATTCCATACATTTTTAATGCCAGTTAATGCTGATCAAAAAACAACACAACAGATGGTTAGCATGGTGGCTTAGCATTTAAAGGCACTTTTGATCCCGGGGACCCCTTGGAGGAAGAAAGGAAAAAAACAATTCCTACAAGTTTTCCTTTGATCTTAGACATACAGCTTCCTTCCATCTCTCTCTCAAAATGAATCCAGAAGATAAAAATAACTTTTAAATGCAGAAGAAAAAAGCAGGATATGGTAGCATTCATGTGTAATCCTGGAATATCAGGACTAAAGGCCATCATTGGTCACATAGTGAGTTTGAATACAGCCTGGGGTACATAGTGAGCCCCTATCTCTAACACACACACAACCAACAGAGGGAAGCAGACACCAGAATGTCATACTGAAAACCTTGCAGGCATCTGTTATTTATTGGCAGGTTAGCTAAGTAATTTGCAATGCAAATCCCATGTTGATCTTAGACCACTCAAACCTGCCAGCCCCAGTTTGAAAATACCCTGCTTGTTGCAGTGAGAAGAGGGTATTGCTGACATTCATAAGTGAGATGGATGGAGCCAGGGATGCCTGGAAGTTGGGTGGGATATACACAAAGCCTGTCCTACCTGCTGTGGGTCAGGGGTAGAGTGCTTGCCTAGCATAGGCAACACCTTGAATCAAGAACTCAGCATCTGCGGGTGTAAACAAAAAATCATGCCATTTACATTGTATATGCCGGGCCGAAAATCTCCATGTGTATTTAATCATGTGTTTCTTTTTCTCTGTTAATATTTTTCTTTAAGTTAACATAGCAGATGCATTTTTGTTTCTTAAGAATTCTGTTGTTGGTAGAGAGTACTGGTTGCTCTTCCAGCAGACCCGAGTTGGATTGCCAGAATCAAGATAGAAGCTCACAACTGTAACTCCAGTTCCAGAAGATCCAGGGTTCCTTCAGGAGGGCACCAGACACATACAGAATACACAGATGTACATATAGGCAAAACATCCATATATAAAATAAATAAAATGAATTTGGTTGTCTAATTAGTAACTATCCTAAATTTAAGATCTGTGATGTTGGGAAGTGCCTTAATTCCTAAACATGCAAAGACTGATTGCATTTGTTGATAGGTAAATTTAACTAAATCATAAGTATAAGACAAATACATATTTACAAAGTTTTCAACTGTGTGATATGTGTGTTAATGTGCATGCTACCACACTAATGTGGAAGTCAGAGCACAGCTTTATAGCGTCAGTCATTTATGGAGCCTCTGGGATTTGAATTTAGATTTCCAGGCTTACACAGCACTTTTACCCACTGGGCCATCTCACTGGCTTAAAAAAATATTTAATTCAAAATTATACTATACATAAAATTTAGGCCAACTAATGACTCAGAAATTTGGGCTAGTGGATGACTTGTTAGGTAAAGGTTTTGACACCAAGACTGAAAACTTAAGTTTGATCCCTGGACTCAGACATGGTAAAAGGAAAAAACCAGCTCCCACACATTGTCCTCTGTCCCCACAAATATTGGGAGACACATGTACATGCATACACACACAACACAATAAATAAACTGTAATATAATTTATAAGAGCCACAATACATATGAAATTTAAATATTAATAAGTGATATAGAAAATAGATAAAATAGCAAAATAGATAATAAAGCAAAAAGACAAAATAAGATGATATCTTTCATTAGTGAATTCAAGACCATTATAGCAAGTTCATTTGGAATGAATAGAAAACAGTTTTAAACAGTCAGATGGTTTGACTACACCTAAAACTGAGAAATACACTCTTTCTGATGTACCCATGTGCTGTGGATACCCACACCCACGCTTGTGCATAAGGAGCTCACAGGCTGACCTTACATGCCTCATAGCATCTCTCACTGGACCTAGAGCTCTATGATTGGCTAGACAGGCTGTCTTAGCAAGTCTCCAGGATCCTCCTGTCACCACTTTCCAGTTCCGGGATGGTTGCCACCCAGAACTTTCTCTGCTACTCCTCTTAAGTAAGTGTTGGTCATACAGGCTCAAGTCCCATGCTTATGCAACAAGCACTTGACCCACTGAGTTGTCTGTACAGCCCCAAGAAATACACTATTTAAATGAGAAGGAGAGAGACTGTGGAGAGGGAAGGAAGCTGAGTGTACATAGTAAACACTCCTAATCTGGAATGCTCTGAAATTTGAAGCATTTTGAGTACTTACTACCAAAAGTAGAAAATTCTATACCCGACTTCAAAAAGTCAAACCACAATCCAGGGTTTATGCAGAGAGTTTAGAGCAGTAGCTGTAAAACATGAAGACCTGAGTTAGATCTTGGCACTCACTTAAAAGCTGGGCATGGTCGTACGCCACCTGTAACCCTAGCACACCAGGGAGTGGATGCAGTAGCATGCGCTGAGCTTCTGTCCGTCCACCAGATTAACTCCAAGTTCAGTCAGAGACACCACCTCAAAGGAATAAGGCTGAAAGTGACAGAATAAGGCACTGATAACCTCCTCTTGCCTTCACAAGTACATGTAGAAGTGTGCGCACTCTCATACACACACACATGCTCACACAGAACCCTACACATGTGCTATAACTGTTTAAATCACTTTCTAGTTAGTACATGAGGTGTATATGGAACATAAATGAATTCAGTGGTTTTACTTGGATCCCGTTTCCAAGGTACTTCTTTACATATTTGCAAATATCCAGATTTCAAAATCCAAAGCATTTCTCAGCCTGTGCATTTCCTGTAAGGAACACACGAGCTATATTCTTTTACAATCTTCCTCTCCAATATCTCTGTCTGAGGCTAGCATGATTGATGTGGAGAAAAAGTAAGACAGCTGTGTGATGACTGCTCTCTAATGCTCTTCTACCAGCTCCCTACCACTCCCCTCGGCCTTAAACTTACTAGACTCTTTTCTTTATCAGTTCCTGATTACAGCAGAGTATGACATACTCTCATCAGTAAGTGGCAGGTGAGCCATTAGTAGCAGCAGTGGAGTTAATAAAGGTTCCTAGGTGGTTTTGAATTGATACCCACTAAGCAGCAGCATCTGGGAAATAAATGAAAAGGCCCATTTGATTTAGTGCAATGTCCTTCAAGATACTGGTCATCATATCATTTTAGAGCAGTGTTTCTCAACCTATGGGTCGTGATCCCCAGGGGATCACGTATCAGATATCCTGCATATCAGATATTTACATTATGATTGATAACAGTAGCAAATTTACAGTTATCAAGTAGCAATGAAATAATGTTATGGTTAGTGTCACCACAACACGAGGAACTGTTTTAAAGGGTCTCAGCATTAGGAAGGTTGAGAACCACTGTTTTAGAGGGTGCGAAAGACATTTAAAAAATGGAAGGCAATGAAACTATAATGAAAATGCCTGTGGCTATTGCTCATTTCCTTAGCAAGACCTGGATGCAACTTGAGAAATACCATAGCCAGTGTAATGAATGATGTGAAAGAGAAAGCCCAACGGGACCACATGAATTCGCACTTCAGCTGCAGCCACATGACCTTTAACTGTCATTTACTCTGTCTAGTTTCATATCCTGGCATTTGTAACATGAGGTATAACTGTTTATAGTTTATTTTATAATGGCACTCTTTCAGTCAGTTACAGGAAGAGGAAGGGTGGGTTTTCTTTTTTCAATTTTTAAGTAACATGCACAGTAATGGATTTAATTCTGGAATGTTCATACAATTGTGTCATTCTTGCTTTTATATAAAGACTCTGCTGACTTCTGTTTATAAACATTTAATGGTACAACTAATAGCACTTAATGTATTATTTCAGTTCCCTCTTGATACCATGGTAAATCACTATAAGTTAAGCAATTATAAGGACATGTGTATTACAGATTTGTAGGTTAGAAGAAAACATGAGTCTCACTGATCCAAAATGAAGGTGTTTTCAAGG
This sequence comes from Mastomys natalensis, assembly GCA_021653895.1. Taxonomy (NCBI): domain Eukaryota; kingdom Metazoa; phylum Chordata; class Mammalia; order Rodentia; family Muridae; genus Mastomys; species Mastomys natalensis. The sequence goes on along the minus strand of JAJTUV010000660.1, from coordinate 361,236 downwards.
TCTATTTCATTGTTTTTTCTAGCATGTAAAGGCTGTTCACATTCCTTTACTGGGAAAATTCTGCTTCCCAAAGCCAGCAGCAGCAGTAGATTAGCCCATTGGGAATAGTCACATCTCAGTGAAGTTGGAAAAATTCTCTTTTAATGATTCATGTAATTACATAGGGCCTACCCAGTAATCTAACTTTTCCATCTTAGAGTCCTTACGCTTAGTCACATTTGAAAATCTATTTTCACTGTACTGTAAAATGGCATATTTACAGGACCTAGGATAAGCCTGTGGTCAGTTTTGAGTAGCTATTTTTCTACTTCGACTTCTGTTTCCAAGTTGATTGCTTTCTTATAAAATAAATCTATTTTTTAAAGTTGATTAAGAGGAAAAGCAATAAATAAAATATGTATGAATGTGGCAAAAAAAAAAAAAAAAAAGTGGCATTAGCATCAGGCAGCCTGGAAAGCATTTCCCTGTGAGGCGGCCATCTCCACACCTGGGAGTCTAGAACAGGTCGGGGGATTGTTTGCCTGCTTCCAGAACTTGGCCACATTTGCTCAGCTTCATCATTCTAAAAAACGGTTGACAAGTGGCCAGTCTCCAAAAGTCCCTCCAGCTAGGTTTAACTACTATATAAATAGATATTTATTACATCAGTCTCTGTGTCAGGCCCAAGTACTGTGAGACATGTCTCTAACATGGATGATTCAAAATATTGGTTCTATCTAAAGATACTGTCCCCCAGAGTGTAGCTGGCATCCAACATGTCAGCTTTCAGCGGGATGTCTACACAGTTGCTGCTATAGCCCTGCCAGAGCTGGAATCCAGTTCTACTTTCCTGTTTGTTTAAAATTCCTAAACTATAGCTTGGAAAATTAAATTTGAGGTCTTGATAAGCAAAGCCCTATACCTCAGAGCTGTATCTCCAGCCTTTCTAGAGTGACATTTTGAAATAATAAGTGCTTGTTGTCAGCTGTCCTCATTCCCTGAATCCAGCCAAACAGGAAGTTCTGGAAAGGTAGAGGCTGATGAACCAACGCACACCCGGCCGGCCATTCAGCCATAAAAGGAGTGCTAATTCTTAATAAATTCTTCAAGTGAGGGCCTCCATGAAATTGATTTTACTTAAGGGGATAAACAAATGGTTGAGACAATAGATTCTTTCAATTTTAATGATATTTAATTGACCTTTTGTTCTTTTAATGAAAACTATGTACTGAAGAGATTTTCTTTAATTCCTTTCTTCAGTAAGAAAATTTGCAAATTTCCATATTCCATTCCCTAAACAACATAATTGTATTTATTCCTGAAGTGTAACGTGAGAATGTGAAGGCGCCATTTTCTTGATTACCTCACATATTCCAAGAGCCTCACAGGAGCCCTGCTGACTCTTTCCCGTTCATCCCCACCCCCCTTCACATTGTGCCAATTACAGGTGGATGTTTGCTGTCGCCCCACAGCACATGATAAATAAGCTTGGAAGGTTTCCTAGCAACACATTGCTCTGGGAACCTGTTCTCCTTCCCTAAAGAAAACGAAGCCAAACATGTTAGTGTCTCAGCCAGATGGGGGAAGGATTCACTTCCTGAGGGTGTTTAGTACATTTATAAATACATATATTTGAAAGTGTTAAATGCTTTTTTATTTTTTTTCCGCATTGAAATGAAACTCTTTGTATGAACAGTAAGCTTGAGTTTTACACATCAGATACATGTTAATAGTTTGAAGACTTTTCAGTGAATAAGCTTGCTTTACATTACTGATTAATGGATCCACCTTAGAACTATATATAAAATACATTCACATGGGGCTGATGCTTCACCTAGTCCCTGATGGTATAGTAGCTCAACTACAAAACATGAAAGACTTCTGATCCACTAGGGAATGCTGCTGGAGTCTACTCCCTTTCACAGTTCCCTTCATGCCCTGTGCCCCGCATCCTAGGTTAACTGCTGAAAACCAGACTTTTTCCTGCTTTTCCATTGCTCAGGGCAGTCTCAGCACTAGTGATATGCTACTTGATCTCAAGAATCTGTTTTCACTTTTCTGAATGAATGATTAACATATAGAGAACTGAAAGGAAAACGTCTGGGGGTGGCACCATGAAAATCAAGAAGATGTTTAGCTATCACAGGCAAATGGCACTTTGCTTTCTGTTCAATCTGGTTGATCACAGTGTGATAGGGAATGTCACTGTTGATGGACTAATTGAGGATTAGTGAGACTCATGACAAGATTTAACAGTGGCTTTGCAGTTCAGTCACACCCTAGAGAATGTCCTTCCTTGATTGACTGGAAGATATTGCCCTGTGAACCAGGTGAAAGTTCTCATAATGTGGTTATTGAGTAGTTTGCTCTGCGTATCATATTTGGACCATGTTTGTGAAAATTCTCAGTTGTGGTCAAAAGCAAATCACTGCAGTACATCACAGTGCTCTTGCTGGTGAATACCAGGGTAATCAGAAACAAAGAACAATGGCTGCAATCTGTTTACTTAACAAACCTTCTGGCCCAATTTTGGGAAATTGAGATTATCCTCACCCCAGAAAAGCCTATTTTCGTGTGAGTTCTTTTTGGCCTTTCTATTTTCTAAACGTTGTATAGTGAACTGAAGAGGAAGCAACTTGAGGCTTAGGATGAGCCCAACCCTTTCATAAGTATGGTGTCTGCAAAGAGAATAGACTTATATTCCTTGCTTTGGCTGATTCCTCAAGAAGACAACAACATAGCATGTTTATAGTCTTCAAAACAATCCAGAATAAACCTTTCTTCAAGTCTCTTTAAGATCTAGAATTAAGGGAATTATGATGTTTGAAGGAATTCTATGGAGCTTCGATGTAGGTCAGTGGTGGAACACTTCCGAGCACATGTAAGGCCCTGGGTTTGATCCCTAGCACCACTAAACACATTATGTAATGTTTGTTATACAGTGATGGAAATAGACATGGAACAGAATAGAGTCCATACATTAATTTTTACTGAGTATGTTTTTATTAAAACTATCTATGACCAAGCAGTGTTTTAGATACATTATCTGTTCCATCATTTAATTCTCCTAATAACCTTTACCTGGTAGAGACTTATAAGTGAATAAACTGTGCCAGGCAGCTAAGTGTCTAGTTGTTGAAATATTACGATTCATAGATAGTTCAACACTGGTTTCTTTACTGACAAATTCTGTGGGCCATATCCTTTGTTGGTTCTTAGAATTCTAATATTGAAAGGTTGTGATCTTTAGAGAAAAATGAGCAACTATCTTTTTTTGTTTTATTTTATAATAAGGTTTCACCCTCTAGCCCTGACTAGCCTAGAACCTGTCAGACAAAGCTGTTCTCAGACTCATGGAGTTCCACCTGCCTCTGCTTCCTGATTGTGCTGCCACATACAGTTTAGCAGCTCTTTTTTGAAGATGACATAATTTTAGCAGAAAATAGATTAATTTAATTTTGCTGTTTTATTTGGTATAATCTCATATCTTCAGGTTTCAGTGTCAGACTTTGCAGTCTTTTTATTTTATGATATTGTTACTCAAGTTTTTTTAGTTTTATAAAAATTTTTGTTTCTCGGTATGGTAGAACAAATTATATGTAAAAATAACTAAATTTAATAACATTAAATTTACTCACAAAATGTGACATCAGCAGTATGGTAGAACAGGGATAAACTTGACTATGTTTGTAGTATTGGAACAGAACCACACACATTGGCTCATGAACTGACCATAGCACCTTTTGTCACAGCGGAGTTGAATGTTTCTAACTTCAGCTGTACGGTTTACAAAGCCTGCAGTGTGTACTGCCCTGGCCATCACAGGAAAAGCCTACTAGACTCTATTCTAGAATCCCATTTTTACCCCTACCTTTGAGTTGGAAATGCTGCTTTAGAATACAAGAAACATAATTGGAAGACACTTTAAAAGTGTTTGTGATTTTTTTTTTTTTTTTTGGTAACAAAATAAGGTTCTTATCTAACATGTTCTTTTCCAAACACTGCAGGTACCAACCAAAAAGCTGAAGAAATATGAAAAAGAATATCAGGCAATGCGGGAGAATCAGCTGCAGCAGGAGGACCCAATGGATAGATACAAGGTATGGGCTACAGTCGGTACTTAGCAGGGCAAAAAGGACTTTACTTATCCTAATTAAGCAGTTGTGGTAAGTTCAGCTTCCTCTGCTCAACTCTAAACTGTTCAGACATTGACAAGCTGACTATGTGTGTGTCTTCGTTTTCAACAGAGTCAGTCGAAAGTCAAGTATTCAACTATAATATTTCTTTTCTTTCAGTTTGTATATTTATAGGTAACTCCAGCTGTTGAATTTATACTGGGAATCTTCATGAGAAGCTGAAAGAAAGGGAAAAAGAAAGTGGCTTTCTGCTTTCAAAAATGAGAAAAATAAACCAGAAAATGGCAAAAGTACTGTTTTAGCAGTGCACGATCACTTCCAGAGACTTTTAGATGGGACTGTTCCAAGACTCTCTCAAGGATATTGCAAACTTGTCCCTGACTATAGCATATGTTAAAAGTACAAAAATAGAAGAAAAAATAAAAACCAAAAGGTGTATCAAGCACAGTAATGTGTTTGTTGCAAATTTGATTTCCACAAACATATCATAGGTAACAGTGACATTTGCATGCAGTTTGGAGATCAAAATGATCTCATTCATAGCTTCATTAGTTGAGGTATTTAAAAAACTTGTCTCATCACAAAGTTAAATGTTTTCGGTAATTGGCAGCATTGGCTATGGCATGCAGTGCTGGGACACAGTGATTTGCAATTTATTTTTTCCCTTCTGAAATGTTATTGCCTCCTCTCACCTGCTGTAATTCTTCAGAATCATACAGATAGATCAGAGTCCTTTCTCACTATATTAACATCCAACTGATGCCAAAATATCTTTCCAGGAAGGTATTATGGCGGCATTCTTAATGGAGCTACCCACACTTGGATGGCTTTGACCTCCATAACCAGAGTTGCCTCTGTGGTTGGAAAGGCATATGTTGTCACCAGTCACACTGTGCATCTTGATTTTGTTGCTGACTAGAATAGCAAGAAATGTTCATTGTCACAAAGGAGCATGGTGGACAGGATCTGTGGGTTTCATAGAAAACTTGAGTTAAAATCCTGGCTCTCTGGAAAAGGCAATAGGATTTTGGTCCTTATGTTACTGATCAGTATTTTGAGCTGCCATTGAACCTTTCCTTGTTTGTAAAATACATGGGCATTTATGATTTTGTGGTGGGTTAGTGTGAGATTGAAGGCTGTCATATGTTAAGCACTCAAAACATAATTGGTGTTTAATAAATGGTTATCAGTTTTTAAAGTCCACTACCACAAGTCATTCAAGCATGACTAGAATAATATCACCTTGCTTGGTGCTGGCTCTCTAATCCTTCACAGATCATGTTCATATTTCATACAACTATTACTACCCTATGGTCTTATCATCAGTCATATAATTCTTCCCTTTAGAACCTGCTTGAGAAATAAAAATACCTCCACGTATAGCTATGATCAATGACTACTACCAGATTATTTGGTTTCATAGAGAAGAAGTTTTGGATGGCCTAATCTAACTACTCAAATTTTATCTGTTCTCAGCTTAGTCAGTTTTAATGGCAGACCTATGATATAGAACGATTCAAAGTAAAAACCTCTTATTGTTTGTTCATCCTAATTTTCAGAATGCTACCACAATTATAAATAAAGTGCTTTAAAAATAAAAGAAAAGGAAACCTTGCCAAAACTTACATAATTACATAGACAGAAACTGAGCACGGTTTCTATGACGTTCTCTGTGATGGGACAGGAGGATCATTCATATTTAGGAGTTTAAAACCAGGAGCAGAGTGAGACCTCCGTCTAAAAACACAAGATAAAACAACAACAGATATCTCATGGAGCCCAAGGAAGCTGTAACACAACTGAATTGTAGCTGTCTTGCATCCTTTTCCTGGTAAAGAAGGCATGCATAAACATCACTTATAAACCGCAACATTATTTGTACAGTTTTCACTGAGATAAAATCAAACTTTTAAAAATGGGTGTTTTAAGTTCCAGTATTGCACGGTTTGGCTTTTCATTTGGTTGTGTGGTTTCATTTTGACAGGGTCTTGCTCTGTATTCAGGCTGATCTTCATCCAGGCCTGTGCCACCATTCCCATGCCATTGTAGCCTTTATCTGCACATGTCACATGCCCTTTATCACTATTTCTTTTATATGATTATAGTTTTCTAATATATTCTGTAATTAATATTTCTATAACTTTTTAATAATGTGTAGGTATCAGTTCCAGTGATCTACGTAGCAAACTCACAGTCTTCAAGTTATAATTACATTTCAAGGTAGTAATTGTCAGCATAGTTCAGGCCATCAGCAGATTTTTTGATCCTTCAGATATATGGAAATCTGGCATAAGAAGTAAATGAAGGGCTGGAGAGCTGACTCTGTCTGGGAAAGGCACTTGTTTCCAAGCTGATGACCTGACTTCAATTTCCTGGATCCACAAGTGGAAGGAGAAAGCCCTGACCTTTACATTAACACTGTGGCATGTGTGTGCCCACACACATCACACACAAATAAATACGTAGCAGCCAGAGGCAGAGGCAAGTGGATCTCTGAGATCAGGGCCAGCCTTGTCTACAGAGTGAGTTCCAAGACAGCTAAAGCTACACAGAGAAAGAAGATCTTGAAGACACTGAGAACTCACACCTGTTCAGTAACAATTCCTTCTTCACCACTGGAACCCATAACACATAAATTGTCATGTCAAGCCCAGATTGCCATATGGCAAGAGTGTTGGGAAGACTGTGAGTATTTAAAAACAAAAACAAAACCCAGAAATGTAATACAGTAAGCTGCTCCAATTTGGTGCTATGATTTCTCCCACATCTGATGATATTGAAGAAGGGCGATTGCAGAAAAGTAAAGATTGCATTAAAGATCTAGGAGTGTATGGGTCACTCTCAAAAGTTGTACATTTGCTGTATAAATCTAAACAAGTGGACTAGGGGTATATACCTCAGGGTAAGGCACTTGCCTAGTGTGTGTGGGATCATAGGTTCAGTGCACAGCACTTCATGCCCTCCCCTCTGAGCATGCTCTCCGTGCCCATTACATTGGCATTTTGTATTGCTGGACTCACATGCAACAGTTCAGCCTCAAACTAGGAATAAAGAGAAGGAATGGTGTTGGTATAAATTTAAATTTTAAAAGTTTATGGATGGTGAAATGTTCAGCAATTGGGTAGTGGTGATGGCTATACAGTTTCATGTAACTGAATTGAAAAGTAATGTTTGGTTTTTGTCAGACATGGTGATGAACAGCTGTTATACTAGCACACAAGAGGCTGAGGCAGAAGAGTGAAGCATTTGAAGCCAGCTTGAGCTACATAGTGAGACTATGGCTTTGCAATCCGTCTTCAAAATCACATTTTTATGGCATGTGAATTATATCCATACCCTAACCCAAGACAAATGTTCAAGAATATTTGCTTCTAGACCACCCTCTTTCTCTTCTATTTTCTTTTTTTCTTTCTTTTTTAGTTTGTGGGGTGTGTGTGTGTGTGTGTGTGTGTGTGTGTGTGTGTACACGCATGCAGGTGCTTGCACAGGTATGTGCAAATGGACATGGAGGTCAGTGCCCTGTATCTTCCTCAGTTACTCTCTACCTCAGTTTTTGAGATAGAACCTGGAGCTCACTAATGAGCTTACCCACAGCTGCTCTGTTGTTGTTTGATTGCTTGATTTCTCTTAATGTAAGTGCTGGAGACTTAAACTCAGGTCTTAAGGTTTTCATGTCAAGTACTTTACCAGCTGAGCCATTTCTCCAGCCCTACATTATTTTCTGTGAGACAATGTCTCCCATATGCTAGGCTGGGCTTGAACTCACTGTGGTAGTTGAAGATTATTATGTCAGACTTCTGAACCTCTTGCCTCTACTTCTTGAGTGCTGATATTACAGGTATAAGCCACCATGTCCAGTTTATATGTTGCTGGGAACTGAACTTAGAATCCAGGACTTCTTGCATGCTAGGCAAGTACTCTGCCAACTGAGGTACATCCCCAGTCCTCCCATCATTTCTTTTGTGAGCCACAAGTAACTTGTATCAAAATACACTACTCCTATAGAAGTCATACTTGTGCAAATTTTGTCAAATTCAAGCTAATTAATGACTTTTATTATTAATTTTCAGGTAGAATATTTGGAGTTCTAAACACACACACATACACACACACAGTGAGAGAGGGGAGAGAGAGAGAAATAAGTATACACATACACACTTCCTACACTGCCTACACTGCCTAATCTAGCATCACACTTGTATTGCAATCCAGGGAACCCTCAAACAACTACTTGCGCCTTTAGTGGAGTCTCTTTCTGCTTAACTCCAAAAGAGAGAAAGGAGGCTTTCTTGAGGATGAATATACAATATTATTTCTAAACCTTTTTTATCCTCCTCCTTAACCTGATCAAGTGTATGCAATATTGCTTTTTTTTTTATATCTGATTTTTAGTTTGTAAATTTGATTGAGTTCAAATAGGATGAAATGTGAGCTATAGATGTGGCTAATGATACCCCTCCAAAAATATACATTTGTGAATAGGTATATCTGTTTTAGAATACTTCACATATCAGTGATCAAACCCACCAAAGCATATAACAATGTTAGAGATCAATATTCTTTTCCTACACTGAGTACATGGATTGCATGCAGTGTGGGGAAAGAGCTTCAGAGGTACAGTCAGCCGGCGAAGGCTCGGAGAACTGCAGCCGTCATCTACCTTTAGAGAAGGATACACTCTTTCTCTTGTTTAACTAAGAGCTGCTGATGCTAATGTGGGTCAGGCCTTCAAACACACAAGTAAGTGATTAAATTCAGTGAATTTCTCTAAGCAGAGTAAAAGCTACCTGTTCTGTAGGGGAAGATGCTGGAAGAATGTGGACTGCTTAAACTGTGTTGGGCTTAAGACATGCATAGTATCATAAATATATAATGTAGAGCTTAACTATCTAGCCATGGTCAATGTGGTTAAATGTAGAATGTTTAACTGCCTTTGTGAGCTTAATTAGGCATAGTAAATTTTTTAAAGCCAAAACATAAGTCAATCAGTATGTCAGTGGTGAACGGCTTGCCTAGGACGTGTTAGCCTCTGGATTTGATCCCCAGCACCACCAAACCAATCCAAATCTGAACAAAATATAATTCAGATAGAAATGAGTTTTCTGGGCTGGAGAGATGGCTCAGAGGTTAAGCACACTGCCTCCTTTTCCAGAGGTCTTGAGTTCGATTTCTAGCAACCACATGGTGGCTCATGACTATCTATAATGAGATCGGGCTCCCTCTTCTGGCCTGCAGGTATACATGCAGATAGAACACTGTCTACATAAATAAGTAAATCTTTTTTAAAAAACAAAACAAACAAACAAAAAACCTAGGCACCCAGTATTTCTAAATGACGTGCCTTTATGGAAGAAAAAAAAAGAGAATAATTCTTCTAATGAGTTCTGTAAATTATACTAAGTTTTTCTTACCTGTAAAAGAGAAGTTGGTGGCTTTCATTTTGTTTTTTACATTAGTGTGTTGGGTTTTTCCTTACTCATGGATGTCAAAAGAAATAAATTTACCATGAAAAAAATGTTGTTCTGCCAGTGACGGTAAGTATCAGTATCTGTGCTATTTCTTTCTTACCATAGAGACTGGTGTTGGCTTTTGGGACTGCCTATCTGGTCAACTAAGATGCTAATGAGAATAAGGGACACGAAGATGGTTTCTGTTTGTCTGCGATAAACAGAATTTATTTACCATGACGTTAAATTGCAGAAGGTCCCACATTCTTCCCGGCCTAGATAACACTTCCTATCGCCGTATCTGCTGGAGAATGTAGCTAAGGAGTAGCAGGTGACTTCCGATGGTGCTGCCTCTGACTCAGTTATACTTCGCATGTGCAGCTCTAAAAGCTTGAAGCACAAGGGAATTTTTGATTCTGTTTATCCTTGATTTCCCCCATCTCTCAGTGTTTTTCTTAGAAACGTTTTATTCCTGTTATTGTTGAGAGAAACTATATGACAATAATGTTTCTGTATCATCTGTAACTATTTACTTTCTGTTTTTCATTTTATTTTTGAAGACATGGTCTCACATTAACACAAGCTGACCTGGGAATCTCTGCACTAGAATAGAAAACCACAGTAGTTTGTGGGCCAAATCTGGATGACTGTATATTGTGTTTTTGTTTGGCTGTGACTGCTTCTGCACAGTGACTGTCATTTCAGCATGGAAATGTGGTCTGTGGTGCTCAAATGTTTACTCTCCTTTGCTAAAAATATCACCTAAGGTTACTGGAGTTTTGTTTTTAATATATAAAGAAATGCAGTGTGTTTTTCCACCTGTAGTTTGACACTTTCTATGTCTAAATTTTCATAAGAAAGATGAAGTGAATGTGATATGAAAGGAAGAAAGCATCGCGGTCCAATATCCAGAAGTTTCTCTCAAATCTTCATTTATAGGTGAAATTAATATCTAAGCACTTCCTCTGTAGTCATTTATCTTTGTAGATCAAAAACACTGTCTTCTGAAAGTCTGAGGATGACAATCAGCTCTTTTTAAAAGAAGCATCCAAAAGACAGCTTATGAAAGTTGATGATTTTCTTGCTAATAAAATTGTGCTGGGTCTGAGAAAAACTTGTTCTGCTGACCCTTAAATAGTTTTAAAAGCATGTGCCAAGAACTCACCATAGCAGCAGGCAACACACCCAAAACTTTGTGTGAGGTTTACGGAGCCACTGCCTCTGCGTCACTTTTTCCCTGAAAGCTGAGTTCATTTTCTTCTCTTTGCCAGTTAGCATGTCTCTGATTTCTCCTCAACATCCTTCAGATGGCTTCACCAAAACTTAAGCCTCCAGAAGTAAACAGGAACCAGGCATAGTTTTCCTTTTGCTTTCCTCTGCTTAGCAGTTTCAGAAACCAACTCTGCAAGATCTTGTCCTATGAGGAAGCCCCCCGCCCCCAGCATTAACCCAAAATCAACAAGTCATCTGTAGTTGCTAATGTTTCCACACACGGCATTTTCATAAGTCATGCAAACTGCAAATAGCAGTGTGGAAAGGGAGGAGTTTTAAGCCTGAGTCTTCTGCGTTGAGACTTGCCCACTGGCTGCCTCAAGTATACTCTTCCATTGAATGTTTGCAGTCACCGAGCAAACTTCACTGTGTGACATTCTGGACAAACAGCGGAGTATTAACAAGTGTCTGTTTCTGTTACTGCTGTTTCTTAAATGTATTAGTAGGTGTGCAATTTCACTGGATATTCTTTTTTTTTTCAATTGTCTTTGTACCTATGGTTGAAAACGGTAGTTGGTCTTTGACCTTTGAGGAGGTAAGTTGGTTTTCTTCGATCTGTGTATGTCTTATTCGTGTCTGTCTCTGAAAAATGTGGTATCATCCTCCTAATAGTTACTAACCAAACTTCCCCAGCATTGTAAGTCCTGTGCACTAAGTGAGGGAGAGGCTGAGGAAAGTTGTATGTTTTTGTTCAGGTGGTATCAGCTGTGAGAGATGGAGTGGGTTTCAGAAGTGTGATGTGCAGGTTATGTAATCTGTGCCTCCCGTAATCCTTTCTGAAAGCTAAGAGGAGCTCTCTGCCTGATTTGTTTCCAGGATCTGAGATGTTGGCACATCTGCCCTCGCTAATATCCACAGTGTGGGTATCTCCACTGACTAAAGTCATCCAGCTGACTTCATAGTCTCTCCCTTAGGCAGAAGCTTGGTTTGAAATGAAGCAGGCCTATCAAACCCAACTTTGTCCCCAGTGTAATGTGAAGGAAAACCTTTTTTTTTTTTCCAAAGTGGTTAGTTCTGAAAATAGTTTTGGCTCCTCAGGAAATACTGGAAAAGACTCCTAAGCATGATACTGTGTTTTAATCCTTGGGCAAGTTCATCACAGGAGACCTCAGCCTCAGCAGCTGCAGAGTCTCCCAGTTGTCTCTGGCATGGCGGGGGTGGGGGGGGAGGCACCTCATTACCCAGGATTGCCCGCTGGAGGATGATACTGCATTTTTGATCCCATAGCTTGCTTTCCCCCGTCTGTGAGTGCAGAGCAGGCATCTGACACTTCCCACTGCTTGCTTTGCAGACACCAAACTGGAGCTGCTTGCTAAAGCAAAAGCCAGTAGGCATGCCTCATAGCCAGTCTGCTCGTTAGGGACTCAGGTACTCACTTCTTCACAGTCTTCCTAGTTCTTACCCTTTAGCTCTGTGTCTATGATAAAGGGTTCAAGTTTCATGAGTAATGAGAAGTTTCCTGTCAGAATTTGAGCTGTGCTCACTCAGTTTGCTTCTGTAATACATAATCTATCCGACCTCTGCCTCTAATCTAAAGTGAAGTTTTAAATACTTGTATGAGTAACTTTCCCATGGACATCATATAACCTGCAGGTTAACTCAGTTCTACACACAATAGCAGGAACCTGAAAAACTGGTAGCATTTTAATATGGAGTAAATAATAGTTGAAGCATTTTGTAGCTTTGCATTCTGTGAGTGCAAACTCAATAGCAGCAGTAACCCAGGAACCAGGTAGCAGAGGAGTCTTATCAGCCTCTTAGAGGGATTTATCAAGAAATGAGAAAAATCTCTTCCCCACCCAAGCAGTCTGCCTTGTGAAATATGTGATGTTGAAATCATGCTGGCTTACTGTTGTTTCCTGGCAAGGAGGCCATTGATTGAAGAGGTTTCTGAAATGTGTTTTTTAAAAATCTAAGTTTTCTGCAAGCACATGAGTTGTTTCTTTAGAAAAGTAATAGATGTGTTACAGATACAAACTCCAGCCCTGGTAGACATTGGGTTTTGTCAGCGAAGGTTAGGCCTCAGGAGGCTTTGTTTCTGTGTATTACCCATGGACCTCAGTGGGAGGTTCCAGCTGTGGGAGCACAGGCTTTCAACAACTACAAGCTGCCCTACCAATCCAGGGAGCACTATCTTCTGGGAACACCTGGGCAGAGAAGATGTTCTCAGGTGTATGTTGTGTGCTGGTCACTAGGAAGGCCCAGTGTGGTTTGTGTAGAAAATGACCTTATTTAGCAGTAGACTGAAATCTTTTTTTTTCTTTCCTTACTTCTTACCTACTTTCTTTCTTTTTTACTTCTATACATTTTAGTGTTTTATCCCTTCTAGAATTGAAATTCTGAATTGAAGGGGTTTAACAAAAGTTTTTAAAGTTGTAACTATATATATATAGAGACCATCTCATGGAGAGAAAGATAATGTCAAATCTAACCCATTGCCTACAACTAATATTTGTTGTTTATATTGTTGTAAAAATGGGATTTTATAGCTATTACTAGAAATTTTTCTTTAATATGTATTAATATATGGAATTCTATCATGAATTTTTAAAAGTTATGTGTGTAATTTGGAATTTTATCTTATGTTTATTAGTAGATCAGTTTTGCAAGAAGTTTTTTTATATCCCTGAACTGTCTCAGTCCATTTTCAGAGTGCAGGACTCCCCTTCCTCTGCTGACCTTCCTGCTTATGGTTCCTTGGGCTCCATGAAAGTCGCAGGCCTTGCTCTTACGTCTGTTTATAGACTTTCTTCAGAATGGAGATGGCCATGGGTTATTAGAGATTTTTTTTTCCGCTGTCTGTGAAACTAACACCAGGCTGTTCTGCAGCAGATAAAATTAATCCCCACCTCTTGTATGCACTGACACACCATCTTCCAGAACATATATTTGTCTTGTGTGTTTTTGCCAGTGCTTTGCTTGGGTTTACCACCCTTTTAAAAAACACTGTCAAGAGTGTAAATCTAAAACAAAATAGAGCTTGTTACACTGAAGCCCCTCCTGTCAGCCCCCTTTTGAGTCTCCTGCAATCAACAGTGGCAAAGAAAACATATTTGCCTGTGTGCAATGGAAAACACTAAACCGCTGCTCTGAAAGTAGGCACACATACTCGGTTCCCAATGGCTAGTAGAGAGTGCCTTGCTTCATAAGAATTAACTACTTGATTCACTCATCATAACTTTTAATCTTTTCTTGAGAGTTCAGAGTGGAGGCAGGGACCAATATTGCATTTTACCCAGAATCTTTTAATCTGAAGTTTGAATAAAACAGAATAAATATTTAGAAAATACATTTCAGGGTTCATTGCTCTCAGGCACACAAAAACTATTTACAGAAGTAAATATATCTTAAAGAATAAAATGATCAGCTGGTAGCAGAATCACAAACTCACAGGTCTTCTTTCTTTTTTTCTCTTTGAACCCTATGTAATTTGATTTTAGGTTTAGTGTTTTTAAACAGCTTCAGTTGATTTGGTCCCTCATCTTGGAGAAACAATTTGAGAAAAAAAAAACTTACCAGCATCATCCCTGCTTTGTCTTGTAAACAGTTTCTCTAGAGGTCACATTGTGCATGTTTCAAACAAGAATTGTCCGTGTCTGTGTTCTAGGTCTATGTGAAAACCTCCTGTAACTGGGAGCACATCTGGAATTCTGCTCTTTGTGGCGCGTCTTACCTAACAAAGTTCTATCTGGAGGGTCTAGGGGACATTTGTTAAGCTTCACTGGTAGAGAACTGCATCTGCACCGCTGGCTAAACTCACTGTTGTTTCCCAGACAGCAGCTGCTTCCCGTGCCACTGCGCCCGCCCTTCTACACCTCTGAGAGTTCACTTGTTGATGTCGCTTGTTTTTCTCCTGCCAGTTTCTACCCCTACCTGCGGGCACTAATGTGGACTTTTGGCTCTTGCTCTTTTTCTTCAGAGGGAGAACCGAAGATTACAGGAGGCCAGCATGAGGTTGGAACAAGAAAATGATGATCTTGCCCATGAACTAGTGACAAGCAAAATTGCTTTGCGGAATGACTTGGATCAGGTAAGTTTGTCCTTTACTGTATAGAAATGATACTTCAACAGCTTCTTCAGGGGTGAGGGCCAAGGTGCTAGCTCTGTTCCTTTGTCTTGGTTTATTTGTTCTAATTTTTTTGCCTTGTTTTGCTTTGTTTTGTTTTTTGAGCCAAGGCTCACTATGTAGTTCTGGCTGTCCTGGAACTCACTATATAGACTAGGCTAGTGTAGGAGTCCCAGAGATCTACTCACCTCTTCCTCCATACCCTCCTTCACCTGTGCTTTCTCTGTTCTTGATACAGTGAGCTGCTGGCTAGATGACTGGGTGGATGGCAGGTGGGAGGGGACAGCTTGTGCTAATTACAGAGAGTGGAAAATGAAAGTCTTAGAGAAAGGTTTGGATTGATTTCAAACAACTTGTGTGACATACTTTTTTTTTTTTTAATTGGATATTTTATTTACATTTCAGATGTTCTCCCCTTACCCCATTTCCCCCCTCCCTCCCAGGAACCCCCTATCATATCCCCCTTCCTCCTGCTTCTATGAGGGTATGCCCCCACCTCCCACCTCACCTCCCCACCCTCGAATTTCCCCACACACGACATTCAGCCTTCATGGGACCAAGGATCTCTTCTCCCACCTATACCTCTCTTGCATATATAGCTGGAGCCATGGGTCCCTCCCTATGTGCTCCCAGGCTGCTGGTTTAGACCCTGGGACCTCTGGTTGGTTGGTATTGTTGTTCTCCTCATGGGTCGCGAACCCTTTCAACTCCTTCAGTCTTCACTCTAACTCCTCCATTGGGAACCCCATGATCAGTTTAATGGTTAGCTGTGAGCATCTGCCTCTGAATATGTCAGACTCTTGCAGACCTCTAAGGAGACAGTTATATTAGGCTCCTGTCAGCATGACATCCTGACATCCACATCAGCATCTACCTTTGGTGACTGGACATGGAATGGATACCTAGGTGGAATGGTCTGCAGACGCCCCTCCTTCAGTTTCTGTCCTGATTTGTCTCCATATTTGCTCCCTTGAGTATTTTGTTACTCCTTCTAAGAAGGATGAAGCCCTCCCCCACAACTTGGTCTTCATTCTTCATGAGCTTTATGTGGGCTGTGAGTTGAATCTTGGGTATTTCAAGCTTCTGGACTAAAATCCAATAATCAGTGAGTGAATACCATGTGTGTTCTTTTGTGATTGGGTTACTTCACTCAGGATGAATATTTTCTAGTTCCATCCATTTACATAAGAATTTATCAAATTCATTGTTTTTAATAGCTGAGTAATAATCCACTGTGTAAATGTACCACATTTTTTGTATCCATTCCTCTGTTGAAGGACATCTGGGTTCTTTCCAGCTTCTGGCTATTGTAAATAAAGCTGCTATGAACATAGTGGAGCATATGTCCTTGTTATATGTTAGAGCATCTTCTGGGTATATGCCCAGGAGTGGTATAGCTGGGTCCTCAGGTAATGATATGTCCAATTTTCTGAGGAACCGCCAGACTGTTTTCCAGAGTGGTTGCACCATCTTGCAATCCCACCAACAATCTTTCTCCACATCCTTGCCAGCTTCTACTATCACCTGTGTTTTTGATCTTAGCCATTCTGACTGGTGTGAGGTGGAATCTCAGGGTTGTTTTGATTTGCATTTCCCTGATGACTAAGGATGCTGAACATTTCTTTAGGTGCTTCTCAGCCATTCGCATTTCCACAGTTGAGAATTCTTTGTTTAGCTCGGTACCCCATTTTTTAATAGGGTTATTTGGTTGTCTAGAGTCTAATTTCTTGAGTTCTTTGTATATATTGATATTAGTCCTGTATCGGATGTGGGATTGGTAAAGATCTTTTCCCAATCTGTTGGTTGCCGTTTTGTCCTATAAAATTGCAAAGTTTCTGTAAGGCAAAGTGACATACTTTTTAAAATCCTTTGTCAGTGCTTTTCCTACACCAAGAGCTACCAGCAAAACTACCTAAAATATTAGTCAGCAAGAGCACACTAATGCCACGTTGACTTTTGGAGGCACCTTCCTGTTACAGTCATAGTTCTCATCTGTGACATGTAGAACTGTGTATAAAGACCATTGATTAAGGGTTAGACCCGGAATATAGATACATAGCTTTAATCCTAGCAATCAAGAAGCTGAGGCAAGAAGATTGGAAGTGCAGCCTCAAGGTTACCCTGAGCTACCTAAAGCCTATAACATTAAACATAACAAGGAAGAAAACAGAAGGCACTGTTGAACAGTGCTAAAGCCAGACTGCCCTGGTTAGAGTCTTAACTGCTGTACCCTGGGCAGCTCTTTATCAGTCTCTGTGGGACTGCGTAAGGGTATCCTGGTTCTTGGCTGGGCATGGGCCTAGAATCCCAAGACTCCAAGGGAGAAATGGCAGGAGTTGGGCCATGTCCCCAGAACCCAGGGTCCTGGCAAGCAGTCTAGTCTCCATGGACCTACATTGTTCAGTCACGTAGGCCATTATAGCCCCTCCCAAAGTGCACAGGTAGAGGGTGTGACTACAGGCCTCAGGCCCTAGAGATTTACATACTAATGAAGGTCAGAGGGCGGAGCCAATTAAGCATGCCTCCCCAGACCCTTCCCCCTTCCTCCCTCCCTACTTAACTCAGGTTTGCCCTGAGTTTGGGGGGTCGGGGTACATCCAGAACCATCTACCATCCGCCATGAAAATAAACCCTTTTGGAACCGAGGACTTCCTCATGTCATTGGGGCCAGCGGGGCCTGCCGATCGAAGCCTCCAGCCTCAGGAACCTTAGACTTTCTCCTGGATGTGGGACCCGCCCTCGTGGAAGTCTCCAGGTAGCCTCCCCTGCTTCGCCCGTTTACCCACAAGTCTCTAGGTATAAAAACTATCTACCTCCTGGGGATGATGTAGGAATTCAGAAAGCCCTTCAATTCTGTGCTGGCTAGTTTTGTGTCAACTTGACACAAGCTAGAGTCATTTAGGAAGAGGGGACCTCAGCTAAGAAAATGCCCACCACAGATTGACTGTGGCCAAGCCTATTTCACATTTTCCTGATGGATGTGTGTGTAGGTACAGCTTGTTGTGGATGGCACCACCCTAGCAGGGGTCCAGAGACGTATAAGAAAGCAGGCTCAGCAAGTCAGGATATAGTAGTCCTAATAACTTCTGACCTGGCTTTCCTCAGTGATGGACAGCTACCTGAAAGTGTAAGCTGAAGTAAACCCTTTCCTCCCTATGCTTCATTTGGTGTTTCATCACAGCTTTAGTAACCTAAGTCAAGTAGTGCATAGTCATTGCCTGGTAGCTGTCTCCAGGAAACCCTCTGCTTGTCTGGCTTCCCTTGTTCCTCACAACAGTGCTGACAGTCTCTGGACTTCCTGTTTTCTTTTGCAAGCATTTTCAGAAATGGGTGCTAAGATGGAAGTGGTCGTGTACAGTTTTACATTTCCACTGCTGTTTGCTTCCTAAAGTGAAAATGTTCATAATAGATAGGCCAGGGTCAGAAAACCGGAGATGAGTCTCAGAGAGTAAATCATTGTTGCCTGTGTGCTGACTGGATTCTTACAGGATTTAAACACAAAGTCATTGATATGTCATCTGCTTAAAATTGAAGGACCGCTTAAAATAGTCTCTGCCACAACTTTTTCATTTCCCAATCTAAACAGCTAATTATGTGACTCAAAGTTTTTAAATTTCTTTTTAATGTGTTTGTAAGATTGTGCCTGGTATTTGAGGAGGCCAAAGGAGGGAGTTGAGTCCCCTGAAACTATAGTTCGGGACTTTTGTGAGCTGCCATGTGGGTTCTGGGAATGGAACATGTATCCTCTGCAAAAGCAGTATGTCCTCCTAGATCTCCCCAGCCACAACTCAAAAGTCTTTAAATGGGAGATAGGACGTAAATACTATGGATGATGATAGTAATAATAGGGCAAGATGGAGCTGTGGGAACCAGCATTAAATCTGATTTTTTTTTTCTGCCTAGAGCTAGAGATTGACTCCAGAACTAAGGTGTGCTAGGCAATTACTTTACCACCGAACCATATCCCCAACCCCTAAATTGACTTTAAAAATAAAAACTAACAAACAAAAACCAAATCAGGTTGCTTGGAACAGAGGGAATTGAAGGTAGAAAAAGAAGCTCATTTAGT
This sequence comes from Mastomys natalensis, assembly GCA_021653895.1. NCBI lineage: Eukaryota > Metazoa > Chordata > Mammalia > Rodentia > Muridae > Mastomys > Mastomys natalensis. The sequence continues at coordinate 342,267 of JAJTUV010000660.1, read as the reverse complement.
CCCTTTCAACTACAAATTCTATTCATCCTGGCCCAGTGGAGGTTGACAGAAGTCATAAAAGAAGCACGTGGCAAAGAGTGAAAGCTGAGGAAGGTCCCCATTCAGTCAGGGCTAGTTCAGTCTGGTCTCAGGAAAGCAGGGCTACATGGAAAGTCTGAAGTCCATACTCGCTTTCAAGGGTGCCTGTACCCCTGATTCTACCATTTTGATCATTTATTCTCTTTTAATTTTCTTAAGATGATTAACTGAGTGAAAAAAAAAAAAGGTTGAAGGTTTGTGCTCAGTGGGGATACAGTGAAATGAGCTAAGAAGAAAATGAACATTATGTGATCATTTGTATTAAGCCTAGAGAATATTTAAGCAAATAAGTTTTTAGTGATTACTTTCTGTATGCTAAGTAAGCAGTATGCATAATGACTTGTAAGTATTATCTTCGTTAATCTTATTGATAATCCCATGAAGCAAATACTTGTTAATGTATACAGTGGGAGGGACATTCACTTCAAACCTCTGAGATTTCACCATGCCTGATTACTCAGTGTAAAATCGAAAGCCGTCCTGCTTTGCCCTGGAGTCACTGTAGCAAGGGTAACCAGACATCGCACAACGTGAGTATCTGCTTCTGAAACAAAGATTACCAGTTTAGTAATAACGAAGAAGTACAAGTCAGCTGTGCCCTAACTAAACAAATGGCGAGTGAATCCCCTCCTCTGTCCTGCAGTCTGCTAGAGCCTCTTTCTTGAGCTCCCTTTGGCATCTTCTCTTTCTCTGCCGGGCCATGAACCTCTCTGTAGTTTGCCTATGTCTGTGCACTCCTACAGTGGCTGCTTTTGCTTTTTCAAAAAGATAGAACAGAGAACAGTCCTGAATTCAGTCCTCAGTACACGAACTAAACCTTCTGGACACCAGGCACCACTGATTGCCTAAAGAAGGGACCTCCGTTTTATACACTCAGTCTGACTCTGAGGCCATCATTCAGATTATTCACCAGCTTCACTGGTTTGGAAAGCTGTACTTTTGCTGGCTCTTCTACAGCTTTTTGTGAGGTTGTCTCTTTCCCAATTCTCCAGTCTCTTTGTTAGTGTTTTATGTTATTTTTTAAATGAATTTTGATATAAAGTTAGTTCATTATTTTCCCCTCAGAAACAAACATTTTTTTATATATTTTTATTTTATTTCTTGAGATAAGGTTTCTCCATGGAACCCTGGCTGTCACTTTGTAGATCAAACTGGCCTCAGACTGAGAGATCTGCCTGTCTCTGCCTCTCAGGTGCTAGGCTTAACTGGGTGAGCTGCCATGCTCAGCTTAGTTGAGGTTTTGACTACGCACTTTCACTCTGGGCCACAGGTCTTTTTAAAGTGTTCTCACTCACTGGACCCACTAGAGCTTCAAGTTTTGTCTTTGTGCCTGGAAACCTCATACATACCTTTAGTCTTGTACAATGGTTATTTCTGCTTGTCACAAATTCAACTTTTGAGGAAAGGATTATTTTACAGCCCTCATTTCAGAAGTGAGAAAACTGTCATACTCCAATGTGGAAAGTTATTCTTTAAATGCAGAGATTTTATTTAAAATTGAACATGAAAGTTTGTTTACTACAATGCTACTTATAAGAAATAAAATACAGAAATGATATAATGTCCATCATTAGAGGAGAGTAATAGTTGTTACAGGATATTTGATCACATTGTGAGCCCCACGACTGTGAACTGGAAAACCCTTGTTATGTTGAGTCTCAGCCCTAGCACACACCTTTTACGCAAGAGTTTACTGTAAACAAGAGCTAAATAAAGTCAGCTATAGGTCAAGAGGCAGAGCAAGCAACCATTTGAGAGGAGTGACCATAAGAAAACCCAAAAGAGAGAAAGGAGAGTCTCTGAGTTGAAGGATATTTAAGGCAGCAGGGAGAAGGAGAAAGGGCTTTTCCTTCTGGGACATCTGTGCAGTAGGAAGGTCAGCTGGGTGCTTTCTCTGACTCTCGAGCTAGCAGGTTTGCAGCCCAGCATCTAGCTCCTGAGTCTTCATTAGTAAAATCAAATGACTGGAATTTTTGTTTTTAAAACAACAGATACTTCTGTAAAATATGTTTTGGAATTATATTTTAGATAACAAGGTTAGAAAAACAATATGCATTCTATACAATAAAGAACACATGACTTTATAAACAAAGGAATATTACTTAAAAAGTCATCTTACCTGCAAGAGAATCCCTTTTGTGGATTAGTCTGAAATGATTGCTATTATCGTCTTTCCAGAAAGAAACTGATTATCGAGTATCTCTGTACTTAATGTGGATACTATATCTGTTCCTTTAGAAAGGATTCTAGGGGCAGGGGTGATGGCTCAGTATTTATAGTGTTCGCTATGCAAGCATGAGTACCTGAGTTCAAATCCCCAGTATACATTGCAAAAGCCAAGGATGATAGTGTGTGTGTGAACCCAGCACTGGGAGAAAGGAGACAGGCAGGTCAGGTCTTAGGCATTCATCCTAGCCAAATTGGTGAGCTCTGAGGAAGACTCACTCATTAGTTAACCTTTGGCCTACACACACACACATACACACACATACACACACACCCCTTTATTTGTTTCCTTCCTGTTTGCTAGCTCTATGCTTCCCTCTGCCTTTAAAAAAAATGATATCCTAGAACGTTTATTTTGTAGCTAATTATATAGAAGAAAAAATGAAAGCTGTTCTTTCATGCATACCTTCTAACTTCTGATTTCTCAGTTTCTGCCTCTACAGGAGGTTTTCCTTGTCACACAGCCTTTGGCTTGCTGGTCTTCAAGGAAGCACATCACCCTGGGAGTTAACAGACTGGCTTTGCCTGCTCCTCCTGTTTGCCTAGGCCCCTTTACTTTCAGTATATCAGAATCCATTCCTTTATTGAAAACATCAAGCATTAACAAACACTAAAGTAGTTGTATGTGAGGCTGTATGGAAAGTAAGTGCCGAGGAGGTACTTACTCAGAATAAATAATCCCTCCCTCGCCCGCCCTTGTCGCTGTGGTGCAGGCATCCTGAATGCCCTGGGCAGCAAAGGCACTGCAGCTTTTCTCCTGGACAGAGGACTCTTCTCATGACTCACCCTTAGACTCCTTTTTAGAGAAGGATCCACAGCAATCAGAAATTATCAAAGAAACATCTTCATTTCAGTGTTTCTGGGCCCTCCCCACCCTTCCCTGATCTCAGGGAACAAGAAAGAAAAGATAAAATTAGTATTTTCCCATGGAGGATATGTTTGAGTTCCTTCTGACTACAGGCCAGAAGCTACAGATCTAGAGAGGTACATTGTTTTGTTCTAAATCAAACAATTGGCTGAATGGGTTCTATCAGAAATCATTCGTGTAAGATCCTCATCCCTGTTCACTCAAGCCTTTGATCGGGTTACTGGCAGATCTGTGATTAAGCAGGTATTGTATTTTCTATTTCTGTCTTTTATTTATGTCACAGAAGCCAACTGTGATCTGAACTTCAAATAGCAATAAGCATTATGACTGAAGACTTGATGTTCTGTTCAGACTATCAGATTATGAAGAAGGTTTTATGATTTGGGTTCAAAGGTAGAATTTGAGTAAATCTGTTTAATATTATGCTTGTTGAACATTGTAGACAATGCCTACTTGAACAAAATATAGAATTGTGCACTATACAAAAATCCAGAAACCTTTTTGTTTGTTTGTTTGTTTGTTTTGTTTTTTTTCTAGACAGGGTTTCTCTGTGTAGCTCTGGCTTTCCTGGAACTCACTCTGTAGACCAGACTGCCCTTGAACTCTGCCTGCTTCCACACTACACCCCAGGCCCCAGTACTGGGCTTAAAGGCATACAGCACTACCACCCAGCTGCAGAAACCTATTTTTACAGAAGGAGATCAGATCTTTAGAATATTTATTTCAGAGTTTATATTGTTCATATTAAGATTGTTCTCTTTTAAATTGTAAAATTTGCTGCATTGTGACAAGAAGTTATTGCTATCATTTTTCTTATCGGCAGAACTCAAAATTCTCAGGTGGAGCTGGACCCAGTAAGAGTCATATTTGATTAGTGTTTAAGAACTTGGGCATACTTGGTTCTTCTGATACAAGTGTGCTATGATCACGCATCAGGGACTTGAAGAGGGTCTGTTTGGTGAGTCACCTCAGTCATCTGGATAGCAGCTCTTAGAATTTAGTTTTGAGCTCCGAGTTCTCTTGAGATTCTCATAGTTCAAGATACTTGACTAACAGTTTTGCAAATTGGATTTTGGGTTCCACTCCAATTTTAGCATGCCCATCTGCTCTTCTGATCTTTCCCCTAGTGTTTAAAGTCTTCTCTAAGCCGGCGGTGGTGGCGCACGCCTTTAATCCAGCACTTGGGAGCAGAGGCAGTGGATTTCTGGTTCGAGCCAGCCTGGTCTACCAAGTGGTTCCAGGACAGCCAGGGCTATACAGAGAAACCCTTGTCTCAAAAACCAAAAAAAAAAGAAAAAACAAATAAAGTCTTCTCTATATTTATTACTTGGTTTATGTTGCTTATGAGAGTGTGCATGTCTCACAGCATGCATGTGGAGGGGAGTTCTCTCTGTATGCCATGTGGGTTCCCAGACTGGAACTTGAGTTGTCAGGCATGGTAGCCAGTGTCTTTACCTACTAAGCCAGTCACTGCTGCCCTCTCATCTAAAACTGAATGCATCAGAATAAAATTTAGAGTCTATTCTGCTTCCACCTGCTGAGTGCTGGGATTCCTGGCATGCTACCCCAAGTCCTGTTTATGTGGTGATAGATTGAACTGAGGGCCTTGTAGATTCCCAAACTGTTTAGTGAGCCCCACCACCACTCCCATCCCTGCTGCCCTGAGTCTTTAAGATGCCTAAGGAACTTTTTCACTTTAAATACTCAGTAGTCCTGACTGCTCTAGAGACAATTCTTGCCACTAAAACATAGGGTGGCAGGAGCTGGAAGGCAATGAGAATGAGAAGCTGGGATGCAGTTCTCTGCCAGTTCCCCACAGACCGTGCTGGCCCAGCCATCTAGACACGTGGAAAAGATGATAAAACACAAACAGAAGCCACCTGGCTAACACACATGATTACTTGGATAGTATTTGGCTACTTTCAGCTAAGGATGGTTTCTTCTAATAGCTGCCTCTCCTCTGCCTCAGGGTCTTCTCTGCTAAACCCAGCCTGTGGCCCTCTGCCATCTCCAAACAGTCTGCTTCCCAATGCCTTAGAAAGGCCATCCATCCATCTATCCATCCATCCATCCTTCCACTAACCACTTAAGAGATTACTCCTGTCCCTAGGATGGCTGTGGTGCCAGGGACAAAGTTAAAAGCAAAAGAAATATGATTTCTCATGATGTTTAAAGCATGGTGGCAAGACATGTAAGTCCCTCACACAACTTACCACAGTGCATGGAGCATAATGGAGGGATAAAGAACAGAGGCAGTTTAGATGGGAGTGAGGCTGGCTTGTTCACTGGGATGTGAATGTCTGACTGGAACCAGAGAGTTAAGCTAGGACCTCAGAGTACTAAACAGACAACGCTAGCTACGTTAAATATACACAAGGAAATTTGAGTTAATTTTGGTTCTATATCCAAGTAAAGAAGAAGATACTGTTTTTGAGCTCCTTCCTGTATCTTCTAGAAGCACAGTATTGGCTGCTTGGATTTCTGGTATAAACGTCAGCTTTTCATAGCTTCTCACACAGATTCTTTGTCTTAATTTCTTCTTACTCTGCTCACAGACCTATGAGTGCCGTTGTGGGCCAGTGTACCCTGGCTGGTTTTCAAATTTTCCTGCCTATATATTATCCATGGATCAGTCTGTCTGTCTCCTTGTCCTCTCTGGGTCCCTCCCATGTGCTTCTAACCTGAGGCTTCTGTTAGAGGACGGTTCTCCCTACTCAACAGGTCCATCTATTCAGAGTATGTGCTCTTAGGACATGTAAAAAATGTGCCGGAAGTGTTTAGAAAGAACACAGACTTGAATATCAATTCAAATCCAAATCCAAACCATGCTTGCTATGTTACGTGTTTAACCTCAGATCTCTCCAAACCTCAGTGTTATTAGCTATAAGGTATTGTTCTGTAAAGACCAGGACTAATGTGAACCAAATGACTGCATAAAATTGGCTGGAGAAAAAAAGCCACCTTGAAGGTCAGCTGGAGGAGAATAAGATGACCCGAAGTAATCATCTGTGAGATATGAAAAAGCAAGCACAGGGATTTCATCCCCTTCTCTATGGCTGTCATTTGTTCTTAATTGCAGGCAGAAGACAAGGCTGACGTGCTGAATAAGGAGCTCCTCTTTACAAAGCAGAGGTTAGTGGAGACTGAGGAAGAGAAGAGGAAGCAAGAGGAGGAGACAGCCCAGGTAAAGGCAGGCTTCTCTGTGTGTAGATACACTGACAGGAAATTGGTTAATATTGTAAATAAATGATTGAATGAATCAAGGTGAGAATTGATTCCCCGCCCTCCCCCCCCCAATCAAGGGGAATGGTAAGCAGTAATTCTGGCTTTGAACATCTTTTAGGAGTTTGCCTTCATTGAGATGTCTAGCAGGAAGGCTGAACTTTTTCTAGATTTAGTGACTTTGAATTGTGATCTAAGAGCCTTGATGAATCTGGAAGTTTTTCCGCCATATCTGCAAGATCACGGTGTCTTTGGAAGTAGCTATGAATGCTGTGGCACTGGAGGCCCACGTTGATTTCTTCCTGACACTGACAGGCGCTGTGGCCTCCACCCATAGCTTCAGTTTCCTGAGTCACACTGTGGAGCTGGACAGAACATCTCCTGCTTAGGACATAACTGACTTCCAGAAGGAGAAGTCTTCTGAAATGATGAGTGAGTTTCCGTCTGAGGAAAATTCAGTAATGCTAAATATAAACTGAATTTATTCTCAAGAATTCAAAGGCCTTCAGCCAAACAGCCAGAGAGAAGTGTCAGTGAAATTACACATGGAGAGAGAGGTGTGTCATTAGCACCTTCCAAGTCTATAAAGAAAAGTTCTTAATTTTTTTCCCATTGAAATATGTTAAAAAGATGAATTCTTCATTCAGCATCTCAAATTATGAATAGGAAGAATTCTTCTTTTTTTTTGTTTTTTTTTAAAAAGATTGTTTTCATCTTTGTGAATACGTGAGTGTGTGTTTGTAGGTGTATGTCATGTATATATGTGTACCTACAGAGGCCAAAGGAGGGTGTTGGATGCCCTAGAGCTGGAGTTATACACAATTGTGAGCCTCCTGACCTGAGTGCTAGGAACTAAACTCACGTTCTCTACAAGAACATTATACTTTTAACGACTGAGCAATCTCTTCAGTCCTAGTAATTCATCTTTATCTTCTGTGTATATATTGAAAGACTAACCAGAACTAGGTTGTTTGCTTACATTCCTGTGTGGCCAGCAACTTAGCAGAAGCCTAGTACCTGCACCTTTCATCACCTACCCTTCCTCTAACCTAGAATTCTATAGCTTCTGGTAAAACAGTAACGTGGCTGCAAATATATTTATAGTTTAGCATTTCACAGACAGAAACAAATACCCTGTGCTGTGTCACTCTTTTCCTTTTGTCTGGCTCCTTGAACCTCCATTCCTGCTCAAGATCTCTTCCCTTCCATTCCTTCCTGACCCTTGCATAGCAGTGGCCATGGGGACTGTAGACAGGAAAACCAAAGCATAGCGTTAAGAGTAGCACACTTAAAACACAGTATCACCCTAGTATTTTGTTGTAGACTTAGAGTAATGCCAGCTTCTGAGCTGACACTCAGCAGTTCATTTATCAAGTACCTGGAAAGCAGAAGCACTTGTATTATATTATTTTATTTATAAATGAAAGCCTTCTTCATCTCTATAAGTGGTAGGCTTTAAACTGTGAAGATCAACAAGACTTGAATGTAGATATTTATGGAAATTGATTAACATTTTGATTGAAGGTCTAGAGACATGGCTTAGCAGCTAAGAGCACTTGCTGCTCTTACAGGGGACCAGTGTTTCCAGCATCCAAGAGTGACTCAGAACCAGCTGTAACTCCAGGTCTAGGGAATCCAACACCCTCTTCTGACCTTTGCTGGCACACATGTGTACATACCCATATACACATACACAAAATTAAAAACTCATAAAAAAAAAAACCAAGTTTGACTGTCTTGATTTTTTTAAATTTTTTTTATTTTTTATTTATTTATTTTTTTTTTTAGCTAAAAGAAGTCTTCAGGAAACAGCTAGAAAAGGCAGAATATGAGATAAAGAAGACAACAGCCATCATTGCTGAGTATAAACAGGTAATGTGCCACTGGGGGATTTTATTTTTTTCTATAAAAGCAATTACTTTTACTTAACATATTTGTTTTGTTTTCGTTCTTCCAGAGAAGATTTCTAGATTTATGGAGACCAGTGTCTTACTCTGTACTCTGGAGTAGGCACTAGTAGTTGGATTTCTAGATTTATGGAGACCAGTGTCTTTCTTACTCTGTACTCTGGAGTAGGCACTAGTAGTTGGATTTCTAGATTTATGGAGACCAGTGTCTTTCTTACTCTGTACTCTGGAGTAGGCACTGGTAGTTGGATTTCTAGATTTATGGAGACCAGTGTCTTACTCTGTACTCTGGAGTAGGCACTGGCAGTTGGATTTGCTGGCTGATGACTCGAGACGCTAAGTTGACCAGCACAAACTGTTGGGGTTTTTTAGTGTTGCGCTGCTCCTGTGGGATAGGAAACAGTCCCATTGAGATTTTTGTCTAGTAGGTCACACTTGTAACATCTGCCTCCTTGCAAAGCTTAGAAACCATATTAAAGGGGCAGCGGCTAGGGGAGAGGAGTATGCTTTGATTGGCACTTATGGTCCCCCAAAGCTGGTTATGTAGACTTGCCCACTGCAAACCAGTACTGGCCAAAAATTGTCTGTGGACTTTACGATGCTTCTTTACTAGAGAGCTGTCTGTACCTGAAGACATTTCTAGCTCTATCAGCAGGGTGGTCCTAGAAAGCCTTCATTCCAGGTCCTGCTGTATCTTCATATCCTTCTTATTAGTAGCTGGACATAGAAAGGACCCCTCATCCTAAGAAGACTTTGAGTAGAATACTTATTTAAGTTCTAGGTTTTCAGAATTTACAGTGCTATGTATTATTTTCTGATCAGAGGATTTCCTTAGGATATCAATGTATATAGGATGTTGATATCTCATATGTGCATTTTTATAGTGTTTTTATGCATACAAGTGAAATGTTTTATAAAAAATTGGTTACATGCAGAAAAATATAAAACAAACCTCCCTTAATTATACTAACTAGAGATAAGGGACTGTATTGTGTATATGTCATATGAACAAATGCTATATAAATAAAATTTAAAAGGGGGTAAATTGTGCAATTTCTATTATTTTTTTTTAGGAGGATATTAGTCCATTCAACATTAGGAACATCTTTTCATAAAGCTATCTCAGGGCTGAGGCTGTAGATCCATGGTAATAAATGCATAAATGTGACATACATAAATATACACATATTTATGTAAACATGTATATACACATGCACATACATATACACACACATGTACATACATATACATATTGTGTGTGTGTGTAAATATCCCTCCTGTTCATGGAGTATGTATTTGAAATGAGGTTTCAGAGCTTCCACTTTTTGTGATATCCGTGTGTTTATTTAATGCTTTCTGGTGGTGAAGCTTGATTGATAGTTCATGGGAATCATAAAATGAATTAGTCCACTTTTTCTCCTCTAGAAAGTATTTTTGTTTGTTTTTTTTATTACTCTTTTGTTTTAAGGTGCCCGAAACCCTTAATTCTTCTGCCTCAGCTCTCCAGTGCTAGTATTACAAATGTTTGCTTTCATACCACCCTCTAGCTTCTCTTAGAGTGTGTGTGTTGGGGGGGGGGGGTAATTCCTGTACATAGACATAAGGAACTATTGCAGAATATTTTATTACACTGGGAACTCAAAATTGTGTTACTGAAAAACAAACAAGCAAACAAACAAACTGGTTTTAGTTGTGGTGTGGCTCAGTCCTTAGCACACACCTTTAATCCCAAACAGTGAAGGTAAAGTTAGTTTGTAGAAGGAAGCCCCATGTTTGAAAATGATCTCTAATTGAGTAGCAGACAAAGTGAAGAATCAGAGAAAGATTTGACAGAATAAGATCTGCCCAACACTCAGGAGAGAAAAGAAAGGGAGGCTATGTAAGAGAGCAGCAGAGAGAAAGGACAGGAGGAGGCAGGTTTACAGGGAAAGTTTTACAGAAACAGATTGAAGAGACACAGGGGAAGACAAGGGGAGCCAAAAGATTAGAAAAGATTGCTAAAGTTAGTTTGAGGCCAAGCAGAGCAATTCATTCGGGAGAGGCAGAGGCAGGGGAGGCAGACAGAATCAGTCAGCTTGGAGAGTTTGAGCCAGGACAGCTGAGTTGACCAGCCAGCCAGAGTTCAGAAAGAACTAGGAAAGAGTGAGCTTATTTAACAGTAAATCTCAGAGGCTGAAAACATTCTAAACCTAGATTAGATTGCATGGAGGCTAGAGGCTTCCAGGACAGGCCTTAATTAGCATACTGAAGAGTAAGCCTCAGAGACAGTTATTTCAGGAGAAGAAAAGATAATTTTACAGGGAACCCACTGTACATGGGGAGTGAGGAAGTATCCCTCTTCCTGTCAGTGCACTGTTCCCAGAGCATGTGTGGGAAACCTTCTGTGAACCAGCTATAGTTCGACCTGCACTTCAAAGGCTGGGCAAGACTTAGTGTGTGGATTTGGATGGAAGATGATGGAAAGAGGAGTGGAATGGAGGTAGATTAGTGAACAGAAAAGCATTTTACTTGGCAAGAGATTCAAATACAGAAGTGAAATAGAAATCCACAGGGGCCCAGGCTGAGCTGGGCTGAAGACTTGGGGTTTGTATTTTGTTTGAAACAGGATTTTCTGAGCAGAAGTAGCTGCTGGTGGATGTTTGATGTGAGGAACACAGAACCAGTGGGAGAGGTCCACAGACAGAAACATAGCTCAGACTAAAAATGAGAAGAAATAGATTCCAAAACCAAAATAGTAATAGTTAAAACAGTGGAGATACAGGGTTTGTTTGGGGTTGGTTGGTTGGTTTTGCTAGAAAGGGCAAAACTAATTCTGAGATTTTTGTGAGATAATTAGATGGAAATCAGCACTGGGAACATGACGGCTGTGAGCCCTATAACCTGTCATTACATGCAAATACATTTTAATTGACACATTTTGCTGCAGGTGGCCTCTGTATTCCAGGTGCACAGCCATAGTAGGCTTTGAACATGAGCCTGAACTCAGGTCCTCGACGCTTGCTTAGCAGTCCCTATTATGGACTGAACATCTCTCCAGCCCTTAATTTCTTTTATATGTTAACTAGAAGTTTTCAAATCTTTTTGGAGGGGCTAAAGAGATGGCTCATCAGTTAGAAATACTTAATGCTCTTAACAAAAGACCTGGGTTCATTTGCCAGTGCCCACATGGTGGCTCACAGCCATCTGGAACTGCAGTTTTACAGGATCCAATGCTTTTTTGTAAGTTCTGTGGACACCAGGCACACACTGGCATACACACATACACTCAGGCAAATGTGCACATACATAAAATAAATAAATCTAGATGGGTTATACATGTTACGAGTCTAGTATACACTTTGAAATTTGACATCTCTTAATTTTCATTCATGTTCCTATTTTGTTTCATATGTTTTAAGATTTATTTTCATTCATTTTTGTAAAAGAAGAGTCTTATTTCAGACAATAGATTTGAACATCCTATTTTTTAAATATTTTCACCCCGGAAAGCATTTCTTTTGGCTTGTTCTCAGTACTTACCAACACCTTATTTCAGAGTCAATCATGAAATAGATTTTTTATTAAATATGTGCTTCCTCTACTGGCCAGTTGCTGTTCAGTTCTAGACTGCACCCTGCACACCTATTGTGTTCATTTGATTACTGTAGCATAGCACTGTTTAGTCATGAAAGACCTGAAGCATTTTATTCACTATGATACTTAAGGAAACTGTTATGATTGAAAAGAGATATTCTATAGCCCAGTGGGAATTGTTGCTAGTTTAGAATTCTTTTCACTGAATTCCTAGTTAAATACCCTGTATGAAGTAGATTCTCAATAGAGATTTACTAGGTGGTTCCATAAGGAGGCTCTGAATTTGTTATTGCTAGCCACAGAAAGCTAGTGACAACAAGAGCCCATTTCTCTGCTATATGTCTCTCCTGATTAAGTTATGCTTCACACATGGAGCTTGCAGGCCTTCTGCTCATTTCAGAAATGACTATTTGCAGTGCGGCTCATTTGCAAAACATCTCCTAGGATCAGACGTGCTAGCAGTGTGCTTTGTGAATTGAAAAACAGTTAAGGCCAGGCGGTGGTGGCGCACGCCTTTAATCCCAGCACTTGGGAGGCAGAGGCAGGCGGATTTCTCAGTTCGAGGCCAGCCTGGTCTACAGAGTGAGTTCCAGGACAGCCAGGGCTACACAGAGAAACCCTGTCTCGAAAAACCAAAAAAAGAAGAAGAAGAAAAAAAAAAAAAAAACAGTTAAGTCACCATTCATTCTGTTTCTTAGTAAAGAAACTCTCTTCTCTGTCTTTAGATATGTTCTCAGTTAAGTACCAGGCTGGAGAAACAGCAAGCAGCCAGCAAGGAGGAGCTAGAAGCAGTAAAGGTAAGAAGTGGGCTACCTCTGTGATATAATTCTTCCAAAACCATCCTCAGAGACCTCTCTCCACATTTTGTATAATACACTCAGACACTAGGGAGAATCTTAGTCCTCTTTCCTGCTTCAGGTATGTCTTTCCTGATATTAATGCTCCTATAAATAACATGAGACTTCAGAGGCAAGGTAGTGGGAAAGAAGGGACTATATGAGCCCCGAGTCTTGTGTCTTCTTCGGTGGTGGGAACCCACCCAAGAAAGTTCAGCAGCTCACATCTGACTGTTGCCCAAATGGACTGGCTTCCATTTGGGTTCTGCAGGATTATCCTAACAGTCTTTTGAACAGCAAGCACTACTGGAAAAACAATTCAGCAAACAATTTTTAATAATAAAATATAACATAGTAAAACATGAGAGAAAACCAAAACTGTCACATTGGAGTTGGACAAGCCAAGCAGAAGAAAAGGAGCCCAAGAGAAGGCACGACAATCAGAAACCCACTCATTCTCATACTCATGAATCCCATAAAAACATTGAACTGGAAGCCAATTTTTAATGTTTTTCAAGGAAAGGTATACCAGCTATTTTTATGCTGCCCCCTGGTGGGTAAAACTCCTTATGTCATTTCTTTACTTCAGAAAAGGGATTACTTGTTTCTTAGAAATATGAGTAGTGGGAGCAGTGACTATTTTCATAACAAGCTGTATGGTATTCCCAAAGAACTAGTAAAAATAACCGTACACCAAAGGGAGTGGTAGTCTCAGTAATATCAATATACAATATATTCTTTTTTAAAAATTTATTTTTATATACAATTTTAAAATGTAGGAGTGTTCTGTCTGCATGTATACCTATATGCCAGAAGAGAGCATCAAATCCCTTCATAGATGGCCATAAGCCACCATGTGGTTGCTGGGAATTGAACTCAGGACCTCTGGAAAAGCAGCCAATATTCATAACTGCTGAGCCATCTCACCAGACCACAATAAATTCTTACAAATACCAATACAGTGTTAGTTTACCAGTTATCTTTCTATTTGAATATATTCAGGTTTCATAAGTGTGTCCTAGTCAGATTAGCATTTAATGGTAACTTCTCTAATCTTAAGTTTTTCTTCAAAAGAGAACAGTGCCTGCGTCATAATTTTAGAGGGTAAATAAGATAATGTATATAAAGTACTTAGATTAATTCGGGAGATGATAAAGCAGGAACCAGTCCTTACATTTTAAGTGGGATTTTCTCATTCATGTTACAAAACATTGAGGTTATTAGAAAAGGTTTGTGGTCTTTTTTCCCAAATCTACCAAAATGTTAGGGTCACCTTTTTCCCTGTTTGGTGTACCTTTTCATTTCTTTTTCTATTTAGCATTTTCTATTCTTTGCATGTTCTAGGTCCACTTATACGTTTGACCAATATGAGACCAATATGTCTTGACAGAAGTCTTGAACTAAAATCTTTGTGAAAATAAAACCCAAACAAGAATTTCTATTGAACACACAGAAATGGTTTTATTGAGAAACTGTTGGGCTGGAGAGATGGCTCAGCTGTTAAAGCCTAGGTTCACAACCAAAAATATAAGAGAAACTTTTATTGTATACATCATTGAACTGTAATTTTGATAAAAAAGTACAAAGGAAAAAGGCTTGTGATTTTCCTGTAAGGCAAGTTACACACAAAGTCATTACCAAACATCATTTAGGAAGTAGAGGACGGTTCTGCAGTAGATCATACTGACAGACAGAGGTGTAGAAAAGAAAAAACCTAAGAGCTACAGGCCTGAGAGCTTTAGGGACTAATGCAGGATGCATAAAATTCATTCAGTGAGAGATAAAGATTTAAAAGAATATTCTAGAAAAGCAGTGTGAGTGAGGACAGGGAGTCAACATGTTAATTATTCATTAGAGGAGACAGATATGATTAGAATAAGTGCTAACTAGTAATGGAGAGAAACAAGAAGGTAAGATTAGCTATGGAGAGGCTGGAAAGACAACTCAGTGGTTAAAAGACTGGTTGTTCTTCCAAGGGACCTGGGTTCAATTCCCAGTACCTGCATGGCAGCTCACACCTGTCTGTAAACTCCATTTTCAGGGTATCTGACACCTTCCCACAGACGTACATGCAGGAAAAACACCAATGCACAAAAATAAAAGGATTTAAAAAAAAAATAGCTAATGAAAAGTGATGGCATCGTAAAAGAGAAAGGTGAACTTGCACAAGGAAGAGTGACTAGCTTTTATTAGCACCTGTTGTATGCACTAATCTGTGCTTTCCTAAGGCTTTATGTCTTCCGTCCTTGTAACTCTACAACTACCCTAGGAAACAGACAGGATTGTATCTTCCAGCAATTAAAAGGAGGCCCCAGATGGATGGCTCATTGTTTGATTTATAATCCTGGTAAGCAGTAGAAATAGGATTTGAGCCCAGAGTCAGACTCTAATCCATATTCTTGGTCATTAGCCTCCCATGCTGCTTCTGTATCTTGTAAAATGGTATGATGTGCCAGATTTGTTCTTCAGTGTCTATAATGCTGTGATGTCTCTAGTTCATCCTCTATACTGTAATCACAAAAAACATGCCCATATACAAATTTTACCATAGCACCCTGTGTGTGTGCTTTACTTCTAAGTACATATAATCAGCCCAAAAGAACACTGGCTTAAACACAAAGGGATCATATTTTAGAGAAGTAGATTCTTGGACATTATTGAACCATGTCCATATTATTCTAGCAATAAATAACACCATTACTTTGAAAAGGTGCTCTTCTTGTTCACTCTACCCCAAGGGCTTCCATCCTCCAGGTCACATAAGAAATAATTGTTAACTGAAGCTTATTCTATCATTCCTACATTCCAAGGCAGAACTTTTGGCCAGTGGAGATGCAAGGCTTTAACAGCCTTGTTCTAGCACAGTAGGTTCTTTCTAACCAGCCCTGAGAAGTCTTCTAAAACACATTTCTGCTTATATATCAAGAACTTAATTCATGGTTATACTTAACTACAGAGGAGACTGAGAAATATCACCACTGATCTGGACATGCTGCCAGCTCAAATAAAAATCAGGGTTCTATTACTAAGAAAGAGGAGGTGGATGTTGGGTGGGAATTACCATCATCTGCCACACGTTACCTTATCTACCAGATTGCAGCTCCAGTGTAGATCTTCAGCATTTAGCATGGGGCTGGTGGAATGAACCCATCGTGGTATATAAGGACTTACACCAGGCCACGGAGAACTCTGATTTCTTACTTCTACTCTAGCTGCCATGTCACTTACACTTTGAGAATCCTTGAGTTCTGTGAAGGTGTGCCTTCCTGTGACATCCGTCTATTTCATTTTGTTCAACTTAAAATTGTTTATCCAAGAGTCAATACCCTCGTTTAATATCAAGTCACCCTCTCCCCATATTGAGACAGATGAAAGAGGCTGGAGAGGCTGCTTTCTTATTTGGTAATTTTGCAACATTTACAATGCAATAAAGAATCAGTATGCATCATTAGATACCAAATATTTAGTCAACAATGCAAGAATGGCAGATAGTATATTTTATTTTGTGCCAGAGCTGGGTTAATTATTGCCATAGGTTAAGTAAGAGATTGAAAACTATAGTGTTTTTCAGTGTGTCCAGTGAATATTACTCAACATCAATGTGAAGAGTATCTTTTGGAGAAAATGAAAGACAAGCTGTGGGGATTGAAAAGGTGAAAGACTTGGGCCTGAATGAGAAGTGCTTGAATATGTCAAATCAAGACTCTAGTGATCAACTGAACACAGGCTGATGGAGTAGCTAATGAAGACATGGCGTCAAAGTTACCAGTGTGTGGTGAAGCTACTTTATGTGCACGAGAAAGAACTGTGGTTATAATTATGGACACATGAAGCTTCTTTAACAGTAGGGCATTAGAATAAGAAGTGTATAATATATTTTATCCCTAACTCATTTTTGAGTATTTTAGTGAAGAGAGAGCAGTGTTATCTTAAAAAAAAACATTGCTTGTTATGTGTGTAGCATGCATGACCAGCAAGGGGAGCATGTAGTTATGTTACTTTTATTTCCTTAAACTAGTGCTTCTCAACTTTCCTAAGGCTAGGACCCTTTCTCATGTTGTAGTGACCTTCAGCCATAAAATTAGCTTTGTGCTACTTTATATCTGTAATTTTGCTACTGTTATAAATCATAATGTAAATATCTGTGTTTTAAAATGGTCTTAAGTGACCCCTGTGCAAGGGTCATTTAATCCCCAAAGAGGTCTCCATCTACAGATTGAGAACTGCTACCTTAAACAATGATATTTATCTTTGCTTAAAGCGGAACAAAAGGACTTGTACAAGGAATACCTGTTCAGGGATTAGGTGGGTTTGTACTGACTGTAACCATTTGGTGACCACAAGTCAAACAGTGCCTTCATCACTAGGATGTTTGAAAGCAGATGTGCCATTGTAAAATCATGTATTATTTCGGAAAGTTGTTTATCCTATACAATACAGTTTGATGTTGGGTGTCTCTTTTGTATGTTTCAGGGTAAGATGATGGCATGCAAACACTGCAGCGATATCTTCAGCAAGGAAGGAGCTTTAAAGCCAGTGGCCGTAAGTAGAGAAGACCAGGGACTTGAAACAGATGATGAAAAGGACTCACTTAAGAAGCAGCTGAGGGAGATGGAGCTGGAACTGGCGCAAACTAAACTGCAGCTGGTGGAAGCCAAGTGCAAAATCCAGGTTGGTGATTTGATAAAAGATGAAAAGAACACAAGACAAACAATCCCGTTTTACTCTAGAGAAATTACACAACCCTGGGTATATAGAATAGATCTGAAAATCTGACATGTACTGACAGTAAGATGTGAAAAATAGTATTTTTAAACAATTCTAATATATAGATAATAAGTCTTTACATAAAGTAAATTTGATTTGTAAGATGGCATACTTATTTTGATATAATTAAATTTTGGCTGGATATTTCATATTATGGGACAAAGTTATTCTCAATGTTATTCAGAGTTGATTCATACTTTAATTTTGTAAGTGTCAATTCTGTGAATGCTACTTCTGGTAAACACATAGTACCAAAATACAAAGTATGTTCTGAGCCATTTCAGAAACTATAGACTCTGTTCTAATTTCAAAACAAAATTAATTCCATGGTTTAATTTTAATGAAACTTGCCAGCAACTCAAACAACTGATTTTTTTTTTGTAATTTTTTTTTTAAGATTTATTTTTATTTTTGTGTGTGGGTATTTTGCCTACATTTATGTCTGTGCACCACATGTGTACAGTACCCACAAGAGGACAGAAAAAGGGATTGGATCTCCTGGAAATAGAATTACAGATGGTTGTGAACTATGATGTGGGTGCTGGGAATTGAATCTGGGGCCTCTGGAAGAGTTGCCAGTGCCTTCTCACCAGTCCCCAATTTTTTGAAAGCAAACAGTCTAAGACACTGTAATCCAATTACATATCACTTTGATACTTACATGCTGAGGAATAATGGAAAATAGTAAAATATTTTCTATAAATAAATCACTATGCTTCTATATAAGAAATTTTTATGTACAATAAAAATACTGTAACACATTAACATACACAAGTCCAAAATCTGAGCCAAAGTGTATTTGAAGTAGCATTTGTTGGTGCTGTCTGGCATGACAGCCTGCCCAGTGCCACATGTACAGTTTGTGTTTAGAACCAAGGCTGAAGTGAAGTCACATGATAGAATATGGGTTAAGTATAGACAGAAACACCTCAGATTCACTACACCTTTGGTTTTGAGTTAATTTTTTAGCATTGCCAATTTTTTTCATGACCTTCCCTAACTCCTGTATTGAGTTATATGACCCCACACATTAGGCGAGTCTCAACCCATACTTTGAGAAGCTGAACTGAGGCAAGATCAGGGCATCTACCTTTAATCCAAGCACTCGGGAGACAGAGGCGGGTGTATCTCTGAGAGTGTGAGGCCAGCCTGGGCTATGTAGTGAGATACTGTCCTTTAAAAAGAATCTGGGCTTCAGAATACTGTCCTGGGTTAGAGTCATGATGTTCCTGCATGTGATACATTTTGTATCCCTCATATATGCTGGACCATCATATCTTATAGCATGTACCCATAGACACAAACATGATTTAAATGAACTTTTAATAATTATGTTTTACGAGAACTTAATAGTATGCTTTTTGTTTGTTTACTCTTGGTCACTTTGGTTAACAGATCTGAAAATTACAGACCCAAACCCTTCAGTTTTTACCTTCACAAAAGGCTAATCCCACTCTTTCCTTTGGAGTTGTTTTGGGTCTCAGCTCCACTCTCTCCATATTGGATAATAGCAGTTAGAAAGATGGGCCTGGTGCCTTGATGGACTGATCTGTTGCTTTTTCCCAGTAACCATGCTGCATCAGGGATCCTCAGGAACCTGAATGTTCTCAGGGCAGTATTTGAATTGGAACTCATTTGTACTCATATTTATTTGTGGTTTTAAGCATCTAGTCTCCAGTTGCAACCTAAATTTGGACCTAAATAGCAAGGAGATGGGGAAAATAAAATGTGGTTCCTTTCTCTATTCATAGAAAGCACAGATTCTCATTTTCATCAGTAACTGTTTTAGCTCTCCACTTTTCTCTTCCATTAGGAAGCCAACTAAATGTCTCCTGGGCTTTGAGGGAGGGCTGGCTGCAGAGGCCTGGTGAATCTAAACAGCATCTCTTAATTTCCTCTGGCATTTATATAACCTGTGATCTTCTTTCACTAGGAACTTGAGCATCAGAGAGGAGCGCTTATGAATGAAATACAAGCTGCAAAAAACTCTTGGTTTAGTAAAACCCTGAACTCTATCAAAACAGCCACAGGCACTCAGCCACTACAGCCACCACAGGCTCCTCAGCCGCCCAAGGAGAGCACATAGTTCCAGACTCAGCCAAGCACAAGAGCACAATGATCAAAACAACGGAAACCAAGAATTTTTCCTGTTGTCCCTTTGAAAAAAACTAAAGGAGACCAGAAAACAAGTTAGACTCTTTTCAGTAGCTCTGTCTTTCATGTATGACATTTTTCAAAGGGATGTAATTTAAACTGACCTGATTTATGTTGAATATCTAATTCCCAGCTTCTTCATGGAAAACCATATTCAGATCCATCATAGTATATATTACACATTGTTTTATATGCCTGAAATTTAGTTGGAAATGAATAATCTAGAACTGAATTCTTTTGTTAGAATTAACTATTCATAATAATTTTTATCTTACATAAAAAATGGAGACATGTTATCCCAAGATTAAAATGGTAAGATCTTTGTCACAGAATTCTGTTTTTAAAGGGAAACTAAGCCTCTTTAACGTTTCAGGATTATTCATATAAAGCACATGGTGCGGCCGTGCATGATCACTGACGGGTTTCACACTGAAAGTGACTTCCAGAGTAATGCTACTTTTGTCCAAGAAAAGAACAGACCAGGGGTTGGCTTGAAAGTTTCCCTCCAAGTGTTTTGAGTTGGCTACAATTGGAAATGGAGGGCCAGTAGCTGTGGAGTAGATGAGCTACGGCACTCTAGGTAAATAGAGACTTTAAATAAATATGCAATAAAATCATTTGGCTCTGGTATTCTAGCAGATCCTTTTAAGGACTCCACATGGAGCTTGTTCTCCTGATGTGCCTATGTATGAACATAAAGGTGACTTGTGACAAATGTAACCTCAAAGATGGATATTTTAAGTTGCAGACTTGGGGGGTCCCTTCTCTGGAGAAGTCCATGTTCAAGCGCTGTACTTCGAATAGAACAGTGATGAGGCACTGAATGATGACAAACTTGTTAAGGCCAACAAGGATGTGATGTTGCCAAGGACACTGAGGAAATCTTCTCAACACCTAAGTGTTGGGCAACTTTCCTAACTTTTCCTTAACTCCTAAATGGTGTCACACCTGGGAATAAAGAGAAACAAGTGCATTTTTCACATTTTGAATTGACTAAACCTTTATAGAAATTCTTAGCTCATGGAATGGTAAGGTTGCTGTTAAAAAAATGGTGCAAATATTTTTTTCAATGATAGTTGACATGCCTGTATAAATAACCCTTACAAGAAATTCTTTGGAAGGAAGAAAACTAATTTTTCCACTTTCTAAGCTACTATGGAAGTTTCTGGTCCCTTTTTATCAATTAAACAACTGTCAGTCATGTACAGTAACATTTGTTTATCTTCATCTTTAGCTTCATTGTTATACATAATGTTCTCAAAGTATCTTAGAGTATGCAGTGCCACAGTGGTTCTCCTCTGTGCCATATATTGTAATAACACACTCTGAGAGAGACCTCTCAACCCGCCTGCAAGTTGCTCATAATAGATTCTTCCTCTAAAATCATTTCTGAGTTCTACAAGTGGAAATTCTTTAATCTCTAAATATCTGTATCATCTACAGGCCATAAAACCGATATTGTTTGATATGTCATACTTACCACACAATGCTCTCCATATAGAAATTTGTTTTTTTCTGACAGCTTTCATCAGAAGATTCATTTCTTCTTACCAAAAGGGCAATAACCCAGCACTCATGATAGCTCTGTTGACTTTAACATTCTCTACATAGTGGTTTAGATAAGCTAATTTTTTTTCCTATAAAATATAATGGCTAGAACATTACATCGTTTCTGTCAATCATTTAGTGCAGCTACTTAGCTTTATTGGTACTGTGTGCTTTGAGACCAGGAAGCCTGCACATATCACTTTTTCAAATGGCCAAGGTAAATTAAGGTGCACTTTTATGGACTTACAAATACCATCCACAGCTCTTTTTAGCTTGTGAAAATAAGTACATTCCACAGAATACCTAAGTTGCAAATTTTTAATAAGTGATAAGTGAGAGAAATTGAATGGCTCTAGATTAAGTCTTTATTTCTTCAGGCCACTTTCCTTTTTCTCTTTAAACAAAATCACCAGGAACATATGCTTTAAGAGTTAAATATATCTTTTGAGTTTTCATCTAACTCTTCCAAAAGACGTAACAGCAATACATAACCTTCTTTGTTTCCTAGTATCATATGATACTGGGGCATGTATATTGGTATCATGTCTAAGCTGCCCAGCATTCCACTGTCTTTGAGTTAATAACAGAAGTAAAGAAAATTCAAGTAGTAAGTGATTGCCTGTTCATTATTTTACCACAGTAGTGCCCAACCACACCATTGCTTGAGAACTCCAGAATGCCAACGTAAAGCAACTAACTCATTTCACTTTCACTTACTATTTTACATATTTGAGAATTGAAACTTTTTTTTTCTTGAGACAAGTTCTACTATATAATCTAGGCTAGCCATGAACTTAGAACCTTCCTACCTCAGCCTTCCAAGTGCTGAGATTACAGGCAGGCACCACAACAGTTAAAATGATTGTTTTGAATTCCTTGTAGAAAAGAGATAAGCTAGCCAAGTGTCCCAAGATATTTTCAAACATGATAGTTTCTTCCTTCTCTAAGATTTACATGCTAGTAAACACTCCTGAAATGCTGACATTTGCAGCGTCTGAGAGGTGATCATTCCTCTTTTCGCTGAGTTCTGTAGAATACAATGAAGATTCAACCCATTGGCTTTTATAACTTAAAGGTCACTTTTAGTATATTCTTGAAAGCTGAAAGACACTAAGCTGGATTTGGAGTGCATATGTTTAGCACACATCCTGAGCCAAGTCAGTTTGGTTTTCTTTAGTACTTGTAATTTAATGCAAAGAAATTCTTGGTTCACTATACTTCAGTATGAGTGCCCATTGGAAACAGTAATGGGAAAGCCACATAGGCCACAACCTATCTTTTCATACAGTATGTCCTCTCCTCACCGGCTATTAAGTTAGTAATTGTTTTCTTTTTGGTCTTCTTGAATTTACCTGTTAAGGTTGAGAAGACCCCTTTGTACTGATGATGAAGAGCTTAGTATTTGTTTTATTTCATGTTTTGAAAATGTTCACTTTTTCCTACAATGTATATTTATTTGTCTTCAACCCCTGCTCCAGCTATTGAATTGGGTAATTAGTGGTTTTAGCTAAAGTGAGAAAACTGAAACGATATACAAGTAAGAGGGCACAGCAGATAAAAGAGCTTTAAAGTAGTCACCTAGGTCAAGTATCAGTGTTGGTCACAGTGATACACACCCACAATCCCAACACTCAGGAGGCTGAAGAATAGACATGCCTGTGAGCTTAAGGCCAGCTTGGGCTACTCAGTGAGTTCCAAGCTAGTTAGGATTACACACAACAAGGCCCTATTTTGAAACACGAGTAACAAAAAAAAAAAAAAAAAAAATCAAATGTGTGGCTAATATCAGACTAAGCACTCATGTGCTCTCACTGAAATCATCTTTGCAAATGAACTCACCAGCCCTGTGCATCAAACCCAAAGGTGGACAGAGAAATCATTTTTAAAGGACCTAGTTTTATCTTCTAAGACACTTAGAAAGAGGATTGTATTACATAACTTATTCTTTATAATACTCTACAGTAGATTATTCTCTTGCTTTAATATCTAGCAAATGAGATAATGAACAATTCTGTTGTATGATTTGAATAGTTAGGGGTGAGTGTGCATGTGTGCACTGTGTGTGTGTGTCTGATAAAATTTTTATAGAGTATATGGTTCTTTTGTTTACTTAGATACCATGCAACCAAATACACATTAGATTTTGAGACATAGTGTTCAAAACTGGAAGCCCAGACAGCATCTCTGTGGCCTGTTCTCAATGACCGTGCATCAAACTGTCTAGTCTTTGTGCTGGGAGTCACATTCAGCACAATCTTCTTTTCTCATGGTGGCTTATATGTAATACATGCAAGGCACTTTACCCATTTCCTTACCTTTAAAGCTCTGCAAACATGAGGACTCCCATAGATTATACCTCAACAGGTGATGCTGATCTTGAATTATAAGAAGAAAAAGTAGATGCTTATAAAATTTTTTTACAGTCAGTAATTACAGTCAGCTGTCCTGTGTATCATTCTCAGTTTACTCTTTAAAAAAAACAAAAACAAAAACAAAAAAACAAAATGAACTTCAGCTTGAACTTACCTCCAACAAAATATATCACTTTCTATAAAACCATCTCCATCAATATGTCCCCCTCATTGTGCCCTCATCTCTGGTTTATCATTAACAGTATTTTAAAAACATTTAAGAAAAATGAATCATTGAGAAGAAAATGAACATTACTTTTTATTGACAATTGATTAACATAAGACTCCCTCTACTAACCTACAACTCTGAATAACTATATTACATATAGAAAATAATCAAAGAAACCGATTTGTGAGTATAAATGCATCAAAAGAGTATTGTCATAAAAGCACAAGAATAAAGATGGAGATGATCCCAGAATCCAAGATGTCCCAATAGCCTCCTGCATTAGTTTTACTATTCTTGGCATTTTGCATAATGCATGGATTCTTTGTTCAAATTAGGGAAAGGATTTTTGTCAGCCCCATTTTTTTCCAAGTCCTGCCTTTTTCCTTCACTGAGGAGGTAATACAAAACTCTATGTTATTTTTACGAAATGTGATTTTCCCCAGCATCTACAATAAAAACATGTTAGAATAAAGGAGATAACTAGTTTGAAAAGTGCTAATTGACCATAAAATCAACATTAGCCATCAGCTTCTTCCTCTATGACACTGACCAATTACTTGTTTCCATAATGCCATGTATTATGTATAGTACACTCTATTAATGTAAATGTGATGCTTGTTAAGAAAGTGCAATTTATTGTACATTGTCCCAACAAATGTTTACTTTTATAGTCGTTATGAACTTGTATTGGATTGGTATCTTGTTTAGATGTGTGAATGAAACCTTGTGAATAAACAAATGTGACCAAGGTTAACAAAGTGGCTGTTTTGTGAGCCAGTGACATTTTCAATGCTTTGTGTTGCCCCTTTGGTCCCATTAAACAGTAATAAACATTTGTTTTAAAAGTGCATGTGTCTAATTTTTTCAAGTTGACTTTATTTTGAATCAACTTACTGATGTTAGTCAACTTAGAAAGAAATCATACATAGAAGTATGTTCCAGGATGTACACAGCAAAATGATAGCCACTATAATACCAGTGCTAATAGTCTATTAAAGACAATTAAGTTCCTTGATTACAAGTAAAAAAAAAAAAAACCAAGAACCATCTTGAGCTAGTTTAATAACCTTTAAAGGCAATGAATTAAAATAGGAACATCTATAGCATGGCACCCTAAGGCTAAACAATTAGAAGGCTGGGCACTTCTAATCCTCAGCCAGCTACCTAAGGCCCAATAGAGGAAGTGGCCAATGACCACTTACCTGAAATCTCACAAGGCTGGTTGGCCTTCTCCTGCAGCTCCTGCACCCCATCCTTCTCCCCGAGTCGTGTCGATTCTCTCTCCTGCATCCTAGACCCTGCAGCTCTAAGGGTCCTGCCCCGTGCCCAGCCATTGCACATTGGCATCTTTATTGATTAATCAAAACATCAATTGGGGACAAGGACCTTTAGCATTTGATTGAATCAAAGCATTAGGACCAGTCTCCAACACAGTCCCATTATTCAGGGAAGCCATGGTGGCTTTCTTGTATGGTAAGTAAACTTTCCTAACAGGAAAAGGCTAATAAGCTTTAAGCAGCAAAAAATTATAAAGAATATCAAGAGTGACAGGATGAGACTGGTGTGGGTGAAATGTATTAGTCAGCTGTGTAGTCTTTGATAAGTAAGTGAACTTGGTTCACCTATACTCCCTAGTTGTTCAACCAAACACTAAGCATTGCCATGAAGTCATAATTAAACCTTATGTAGGAGAGAGCTTGTATAATCAAGGTAGGTATAGTCCTACCTGTTGTAATGTCTTAAAAACAAGAAAGGCTGATGCTTGCAGAAGAATTAATTCCAACTAGTTCAGTTCATGTCTCTGTCTCTCTGTGTCCGTCCCTCCCTCCCTCCCTCCCTCCCTCCCTCCCTCCCTCCCTCCCTCCCTCCCTCCCTCCCTCCCTCCCTCTCTCTCTCTCTCTCTCTCTCTCTCTCTCTCTCTCTCTCTCGTGTGTCCAAGAAAGGATTTCTCTGTGTAGGACAGCTGGCTGTCCTAAAAACTCACTCTGTGGACCAGACTGGCCTAGAACTCAGATCTGCCTGTCTCTGCCTCCCAAGTGCTGGGATTAAAGCATGCACCTCCATGCCCAGCTTCAGCTCATGTTCTTCCTGGCCTCATGTGGATAAATCATGAGGCAGTCTACCTATGATCTTCCAATCCAGTCTCCTTGTCCTACAGGCTTTGGATTTGCTTAGCCATTCTCTAATATGTACTTATTCTTTTATTCTCTCCTAGGAGTTCACTTCTTTTAACTAATGCATAGACATGATCTATGTGATGACTTGGAGAGCAAGCATTCTAGGCAGTAGAAAAATCAAATTATACACTTGTGAGGCAAAAAACTATACTAAACAGTATGCTCAAGAAATAGCAGATATGCTATTGTTTAAACCAGGGAGAAAGTAGAGGTGAGAGCAGGTAACAGTAAAGGGCAGAAGTGCTTGAGTTTCTACACATTTTAAAGATGCAGTCAGCAGGATTTGCTATATATATAGCACATGGTATATGGTCTAAGATTGAGGATCCACTGTGACTCTTGGGCTTAAGTAAGAAGATTAGGTGATGCTTCCATGGAGTACACTGGAGTATTTGTTCCTATTCCAGTCCTCATTTCTGTTTATTGTTTGGATACTTTAAAATTTGAAATATAAAATATATACCTGGTAGTTCATTTCACTAACTTATAGGATCCTGCTACTTTGTGCAACTACTGAGTCCAAATGATCTTCATACATTTCCATTAGCCCACTACTAACATGACAGAGCAGCATAGTATAGAGGTTCCGCCATCTTGTACTCTTGCTGAGGTCATTTTAGGTTTAATTAGAATTTGATCTCCTGACTTCCGGCCTGGGCCCAGGCACAGAGCAGATCCCGGGCAGCAGCTCTGCACTGAACCTCAGGAAACCCGGCAGAAGTGGGGCACCCAGGAGCTCTGACCCGGGCAGTATCTCAGCCAGGAGCTGGAAAGAACCCAGATGTCCTTCAACAGAAGAATGGATACAGAAAATGTGGTACATTTACACAATGGAGTACTACTCAGCTATTAAAAACAATGAATTCATGAAATTCTTAGACAAATGGATGGAGCTAGAAAATATCATCCTGAGTGAGATGACCCAATCACAAAAGAACACACATGGTATGCACTCACTGATAAGTGATATTAGCCCCAAAACACACAATACCTAAGATGCAACGCATAAACCTCATGAAACTCAAGAAGAAGGAGGAAGACCAAAGTGTGGGTGCTTTTGTCCTTTTTAGAATGAGTATCAAAAGATTCAACCAGAGCTCCCAGGGTCTAAACTTCCAGCCTGAGAACAGGTAAAAATGAAACACCCGTGATGTCTGCTGGTAGAAGCTCTAATCCTGATGCTGGCCTCCAGATTTATACTACTCAGACCTTTGATGGGCCATTGACAAGGACACCAAACAGCTAGAGATTGACATCACTAATCTGAAGAAATCCCTCGTTTCGATGTCTGAATAGATCTCCAAAAATTGCAAAGGACTTTATTGAACTTGATTTATTCTTCTACAATAGAAAAGACTGTGTACAGCTCTTGACTGTGTACAGCCCTTAAAGAAGAATGTTGCCCTTACATAGACAAGACAGGGATGGTTAAAGAGAACATGAAAAAGGTCAGAGAAGGCCCAGAGAAATGACAGAGAAGAGAAAGAGAAAGAGAAAGATGAGAGCTGGTTCAAGGACTGGTTTTCAACCTCTCCATGGTTGTCAACCCCACTTCCTCCCATCTTGGGACCATTAACTGGGTTATTTCTGATGATTTCTTTTAGTCCCGGGCCTTAAATAGGCTGACTAATTTTGTGATACAACAGATAGATAATTCCGTAGCAAAACCTATTCAGATACATTATCATAAGTTAGCTATGGAGGACCACAAGACTCAAGATGAGGTTGTTACTTTATCCAGGGTGTTCCTCAAACCCATCTCCACCCAACCTAAAAGAAGAGACTTCCACCCCTAGACCAAGCAGAGAGGGGCTACCCAGAACCCTCTGTCTGGTGATCTGAATTCTTGCTTAGGCTGCGAGGCTAAGCACTGCAAGGCAATATAAATAAAAGTTTAAAATATCTATCTGGGTTCCCTGAGGGACAAGCCTGACTGCATAGGGGTTGATGTCAAAAGTATCCCCTCTCCAGGAAAAAGACATCAGGATGGATATGGCCCTCATGCCTCACTGGACAACGACAGGAGGACCAGAGCCATTACAAGGTCCCCTTCAATTATTGGAGGTCAAGCCTCTATCCCCGCCTTCGCAAGAATAGAATCACCAAGGCCCTTCTATACTTAGAGAAGGGAGGAGATGTCAGGAGCAGCCCTACATATACACTAAAGGCCTAAAATCAGCCATAGGCCTAAAGTCAGCAATAGTCCTGACATACATGCATGCTAACACCAAGTCTTGGGTCTCTGTGGAAAAACACTGAAACAGCAGGCTATAAGCTATTGTAAACAGGTGACTTCTGTGGAAATTTACCAGCCCAAGTAGTCATAGGTCTTATAAACAGGCAGCCTCAGTGGACAGTACCAACTTAGATAAGGACAAGTGAATCATAGGCAGAGTCATAGTGACCTGTCCCCTGAACCTACACCGAGCTGATACCCTGTTCTGAAAGGTATCTGTACTCCCCCTGAACACCTATGCTCGGTGCCATTCCCTTCCCCACATCCTGCCTTTTTGTGTTTATAACCCCTGTGTAAATAAGTAAATTATGATGTGATTTAAATAACTAAATAAATTTTAAAAAAAGAAAAAAAATTGATTACATTGCCACCAAAAGAAAAAAGAAAAAAAAAAAGAAAAAGATAATGAATGTAAAACCTTTTCAGCTGTGAAAAATAAATAGACATATAATAAAGGTGGCCTGAGTTGTCTCAGTGCCAGAGTGTGAACTGAAAAAAAAAAAAGAATTTGATCTCCTTGATGGAGAATCCCATGGGAAATTACCCAACTCTATTCTAGAAACATAAGGTCAAAATGCCCCAACTAACTTAATTTAGCTTCTGGTAAACCACCTGCTTGTGTAAACCTTCCCTTCCAGCTAACACCATTTAGCTTTTGTTAAAATGCTAGCTTACACAAAACCTTCTCCTTGTAATTGCTAAGCTACCACGACAGTTTTTGCCTTTAAAAGGTCCTTACTAGAACACTCAGAGCTACACTAGGGTCCTAAATACCAAGTGTAGGCCAGCCAGCTGGACTAAAGATTTTCAATTGGCTATAAACTATTAGAGTAGTCATCTCTGGTGGGATCCCCACAACAGTAACGCTTGTCATCTGGAGAAATTCACTCCTAGGCCTTAGGTATAAACTACCAAACCACATAACTGTTATATTTACAGCTTTTACCATTGTAACCTGTACCCATTTAAAAACAATACTGGTAGGTCTCTAAGAAATTTAGGTCTCACTCAGTATCTGTGAATCCTTTCAGCATTCTACACACAACTCCCTACCCTAAACTTCTCCCTTCCTGGGTCTGGGCTTCTGTTTCCCTTCTTCCAGTTTGATCCCTGAAGGGACTCTAGGTAGCATGAGCATGACCCACGAGGCTCTTGCAGGCCTTGCTCTTCTCCCCTATACCTTCTGCCCCTCCCCCCCTTCAATCTCTATATAACTCAACCATTTTTGCTACATAGGTCTCTTGTCCAAGTCAGCCTCTCTTGGTCTGAGGATAGGCTGATTCCATGACAGGCTTCAAAATGGCAGTTCAGGACTGGACAAGTCCAGTCCTCAGAAGCTGCCCCACCACCTGGCCTGAGGTAAGGACAATGGGTCAGCAGCAATTTCCAGACTTCCTCAGCAATGGTTTCTAGCCTCCATGCCCTGGCAATGGAATGTCCCTAGAGATGGGGTAAGATAAAGGTCATCCCTGCTTGACTTCTGCAGAATAAAAGTCTTTACGTTTACACGCTATTTGAGTCTAGGGTATCATTCTTAGGTGGACCATGGACCCTTACAGGTCCAAGGCACCTCTCTTGCTCTTTCCCTCCCTCTTATGTTGTATTTAGTCTACCATTCTTGTTCAGCCTGGACTCTTCCCTCTGCCTGATTTCTTCTTTATAGTTACGATAAAAATCTACATACTTTAGAAGTAGGCATGTCTTCCTCGTTTTATTTCACTTTCTCATTAAAATATTCAAATCTCAAAGGGTGGCACCTTTCTGTCACTGTTCACTCCAGAAAAGGATTGTTTTCATTTTTATCACTACAGGCCATGGGACTAGTAGTTTAAGACTTTTTTTTTTTTTTTTTTTTGGTTTTTCGAGACAGGGTTTCTCTGTGTAGCCCTGGCTGTCCTGGAACTCACTCTGTAGACCAGGCTGGCCTTGAACTCAGAAATCCGCCTGCCTCTGCCTCCCAAGTGCTGGGATTAAAGGCGTGCGCACCACCCCCCGGCTAGTTTAAGACTTTAAATTGCAACTATACACTATATATATCCCTGCCTGACTTGTCATTTTCTGCACGTTCCTATGAGAAATTTACCAATGTTACGTGTTTTAATGTCTTGATGTAATTACATTTGTTAGCATTCTGTTAAATATTAACATAAAGTGTAGTACAGCAGAATTTTCCTTGACTTGCTGATTCTAATAGCTTCCCTAGGTATCTGTAAGCTGACAGCAGACTGCTTGACCTCCCAATGGGTACTGTTTATTTTCTGTCTTGTTTCACTGTGTGTTATGGACGTCTCTATGCTGTCAGAATTAGAATAATTTGAAAAGCAGTTTTACGCTGGGGGTTTACTAATCCACGCTGCTATAACCAAAGTCCTAAGAATTTCTCTACACTTTACGTGGAAGCACTCAATCCAAACCCTGCTAAAAATAAAAAATAACTGAACCGTTAGTAAAGAGGGAAGGCACTGGAAAATCTGGTATCAAAAGTTCATAAAGGCAAGGGAGAATGAAGATTTCAGCCACTTGAAAACATGCCACCTTTCCAGCACTGCTTAGGACCCTCTCAGATAACCCGTGCAACCTTTCCACATTCCCACGAGATGGCGCCACCTCAAAGGTGCTAGACGCAGGACGTCTCCAGAAACCCAATACCCTAAGCCAGTGTTCTCCTCAGGAGGTTTTAACAAATCCATCCTTTTTTGATCGTAATTGTGCTTCTTTGGGGGCGCGCCTTTGTTCTCTCCCAACACCTCACAGCTACCGAAGACAAGATGGCGGCCAGGTTAGCCCAGCAGCTTACCGGCGGAAGCAGCCCTTCTCTAAACACTTCCTATTGAGTCCCCAAACCTTTGAAGGTTAGTTCCGGGGCTAGGTCAGGCCGCGGTTACGAGTTGCGACTGCGCAGCCAGGTTACGCGAGCGGAATGACGTCTCAGTAGCTAGGGCGGAAGGAAGAGGCCTGACGCTTCGTGAGCATTCGATCGCTCGCGAGAATTGAGCGTTGCTAGGCACCTGCCTGGGGGCGGGACTAGACTCGGCGGGGCGGAGCTGGGCGGGGCCTCGCGGGCGGACGGCGGAGCCTCGCGAAGGTTCCAGAGTCGTCTCGTGCGGAGGACAGGGAGCCGAGTCGCCCCGGGTCGGTCTAGCTCGCTGCCAGCGCTGCGACGCTCGTGGGTGGCGTGTTCGGCTCTTCCTGTCTGCTTCGGTGCACCGCTGCAGCTCGGGCTTCGGGTCTGACGCGCCACAGCATGGCTTCCGCTTTGGAGGAGGTAGGGGTCGGCTTGGACCCACCGGCTCGCGCCACCCGGCGGCCGCTGCTTCCCCCGGGCTGGTATCCTCAGCTCTGCCCCTGTCGCGGGCCCGCGGCCTCCGCGCTGCCACCTGCCTGGGCCCTGAGTGTCCCGGCCGCGGCTGGAAGGTCGGGGGTGTGTCTGAATCCCAATTTTTGGCGGGGTTCGTGGTAGGCTCGCGGGTGGCGGTCCCTCTCCATTGCCTGAGGTCTTCTAGGCTCCCGGTTACCGGCCAGGGAACTGGAACCTTCCTTAAATTAAAGCTCATTGCAAAAGCTATGAGCTCCGGGCCGGGGGCAATTGGAAGGAATTCCTATGTTCGCACAACCAGCCATGGCCTCCGCATTCATTCCATTCTGTGTGTTATTTCTAAACGCCATGGACAGTGCTTATGATTTTAGTTTATAGTTACCAGTGCCAGTGGCAGATCTACAGGCCTTACACATGCTAGGCAAGCTCTCTACCATTGCGTTACACCCCCAAAGCTCATGTATAAAAACATTTTTAAAAAATTATTGGAAATTTAGCTGTAGGTATTATTACGAAAAAGTGAACGTGGATGACTTGACTTTTTGGATCCTCAAGTTTTACTCACCTACATAACAAGAATAATTGAATTACCGGGTTTTGGCCTATATAGGTTTTATGTGATTGATATATTGTGTTCACAGAAACGTTGGCTCTCTGTTAAGATTTCCTTTTCGGAAATTTCCCCCTCACTTTGAAAAGCAAGACATCGGCTTTTAACACATAAAAACTAGGAAGTTATGGTAAAGTATTAATCCGGGTATCTTGTAACTAGTGAGTAGCCTCGGGCACCATGTGCTCACTGGGAGAGTAGAAGGTGGCTTAACAGTTGTGCACACAGGTAGGTAGTTCAGTATTGTATCCAAAGGAAGGAATTTTAAACTTGGAGATATGCCTATAGGGGCACGTTTTTCTTTTAAGACAAAATTCATCTTATTCAATCATATCAAAGTATATAATTCAGCTTTTTCTGTCGTACAACTATCAGTGTTACCTAGTTGCAGAGTATTTTCATTTCCTCAAATAGAAATACACTGTAGATGCACATCTAGGTGGGCTGGAGCCGTGCATGCTTCTAGTCCATCCGTGGTACCAGTATAGCATTCCTTTTTGTGGTTGAGTACTAACCGTTGAACGGATAGAGTGAGTACTCATCTGCTGGCACATACTTGTTTCTCCAACTTGATGATTGTGAATCCTTGTAAACAAGTTTTGTTTTATGGGCATGTTTTTAGTCCCTGAAGTTGCCAAATAATAAGGGAAGCTACCATTTCCACAAGAATTGCACAAACGGTACCATTTTTCCACAATACTTACATTTGTTATTTTATTGGATGGTTTTTGTTCATATAATACCATTCAAGTGAGTGTGTAGTACCACCATATTATGATTTGCTGTGCATCTTTGTAGATGTGATACATCTATTTGTGTGTGTATCTGGTGTCCAGTTTCATGTCTTTGTGGAACAAAGTTGGGTTCTTCCATTTTGAGCAATTGGGTGGGAGTAGGTCTCACTAAGTAGCCCTGACTTGGTCTAAGAGATACACCTGCCTCTGCCTCCAGGGTAGTAGAATTAAAGGCATGTGCCACCAGGCCAGACTAAGCCCCTGTTTAACAACTAGGAAACAGATTCAAAGAGAGGTACATTTTATAAAGAAAGCAAATGCATGCCAAGAAAGCAAGAAAAATTATAAGAAAAAGTGGACAGGAAACTGTTTTCTCTAACCCCGGTCACCTTAAAGTTTGGATAGAGGACCTGCACTGTCCGTGGTTTCAGGGCTGTGAATATAAAAATGGAGCAATGGTTCTGTAAGTCACGTCAACTGATACCTTACTAAAGAGTTCATTAGAGCCAGAACTGGCCATAAAGAGGGCCTGGGAATTCTGCCATGAGTCAGCTAGAAAAAAAGATTCCCATTCCAGTGAAAAGCAAAACCTCTTACTTTCTCCTTTTGTTAAGTAAATCTCTATTCTAGGAATAAGTACTTGCTTTACTTTTAATACTTTTTATTATGTTGACACTTAGAATTCACATGAATTTTGAAACCACTGAAAAAGACTTTGAATGAAATATCTTGATTCTAAATTCAAAAGATGAGTGTGCAGTTTTGGATCTTAGAATCAAGTTTCCTTGGGATCATGGACAGGAGTTTCACTGTTGAGCTTTTTATAAACTGTCATTAGTAGGTACAACAAATAGATCATAACGGCCAAGAGTAATGACCTATTATAAAAACGAACTCCTTTACTACTTACTATCTAGCATTTAAAGGAGTTTTAAATTATTTCTTGAGATTATAATTAAATCATTTTCCCCTTCCTCCAAACCCTCCCATTTGCACTCTTTTTCTTAATGTTACTTTTAAGCTGTCAGGGCTGACCATTTGGTACTGTTTAACCAGCTGGTATTCTCTTCCTTGGGGAAGACTAATTCTCATGCTTTCAGCCGTTCTTTTGGGCCTGTCCTTGTGTAGAGTTGTGAGACTGTGGGCTTTCCATGTCCACATTAGCAGGCCTATTGTCATCTTCGTTCAGCTCAAGTTTAGGCATTCATGCTGAGATATTTTTGGGTGGGTGTAACTTCTAATTACTAGGAGTCACAATCTCACAACAAGCTCTTTGATCCTCTAACTCTTAAAATATACCATTTCCACAAGAATTGCACAAAAGGTACCGTTTCTCCACATACTAACATTTGTTACTCGGCAATTATCTGAGTCTTACACGCCTTCGGTGAGGGAGTTATGCTGCAGATATATATATATATCCATTGGGACTGGGCTCCACAACTCTGAATTTTGATTGTGGTTTTCTGTAATGGACTCTTATCAGTTGTAAATGGAGCATTTAAGGATTTTTAATATTAAACCATTTATTTAGTACGAAAGTATAAAGTAAGATGGTTGTTTTTATGGTCAGGTTAGGTTATCAAGGCAGAAAATTTTAAGCATTTTCTCCACATTAGGTCAGAGGATGATTGAGGAAATATTTAAGCCCATTGACTTTTGTGTGTGCCTGTATATACCACATGTATGGAAGTGCACATGGAGGCCAGAAGAGATCATAGATATGTGGGAGGTAGAATTACAAAGATTTGTGAGCTGTCCTGATGTAGGTGCTGGGCTTGGGCTGTCCTTTGGCTTGGGCGCTTAACCACTGAACACTCTCTCAAGCCCCAGTCCATTGATTTTCTAGCATGGTCTTTAGTAAAGTTCCATATTACATATCTGTCTGTAAAAGGTAGAGGACTTACCTGATGTATTGGCATCACAAGAAAACAACAGATTTGAAAGACCAGTTTCCAAGAGGATGTTCATATGGGACTGGATGCTGAGGTTTCCTTTCTGTGGTCTCAGATGCTACCAAAAGATCAACCCAACTGCTGTACACGGCTTTTTCTTAGAAGCAGAATATTTTTACATTATTTACCATGGCACTTGTGGAGGTCAGGTGGTCTTTCCAGTATTTATTCTTCTCTCGCCTGGATCCTGAAATTGAACTCAAACCATCAAGCTTGCAGCAAGCACCTTTACCCACTGAGCCATCTTTCTGACTGTTTTATTTTGGTTTTAAGATTTAGTTATTTTATGTATATGAGTACACTGTAGCTGTCTTCAGACACACTAGAAGAGGGCATCAGATCCCATTACAGATGGTTGTGAGCCACCATGTGGTTGCTGGGAATTGAACTCAGGACCTCTGGAAAAGCAGTCGGTGCTCTTAACCGCTGAGCCATCTCTCCAGCCCTATTTTATGTTATTTTTTTAAATTTTTTGTCCTAACAGTTCAAATTCTGAGATAGGAAAATCTATGAGAACTGAAAAGTACAGACGTCGTTACTGCAATAAAGTTTCTGTATTGGCTCCAGTCAGATGGATTCTCATCTCTTTTACTATAATGTTTATAAGTTTTTCTAGTATTTAAAGCCTAGATTATGTGTTACTTTTAAATCTCCCAAGATTCCTTTTCAGTGTTCTAAAACAAAGGCAGGTAACAGCCTACCAAACTGCAAATTTCAGACTTACGATTGATTAAGATTGTTTTCCTTTAACAAAAAGGAAGTGAGAGTTATGTACAGTTCAGTGAACAAGAAGAAATAACAGTTTGCAACTCTTAAGAAATTAAAATAAACTTAATTTTTAGTTCAGTAAGTTGAATTGGGCAGCAGGCCTTATTTATCGTAACTTACCTCTCTCTACTTCAACACAGTTGCAGAAAGACCTAGAAGAAGTCAAAGTACTGTTAGAAAAGTCCACTAGGAAAAGACTACGTGACACTCTTACAAGTGAAAAGTCCAAGATTGAGGCGGAACTAAAGACCAAGATGCAACAGAAGTCGCAGAAGAAACCAGAACTTGATAATGAGAAGCCAGCTGCTGTGGTTGCTCCTCTTACAACAGGATACACTGTGAAAATCAGTAATTATGGTATGACCTGTTCCACTATATCTAGTGTTCTGACAAGCAGAAATGACTATCCCATAATATATTCATGTTACATATACTTTTTTGTGTGAAGGTTGTGGTTTTTTTAATGTTGACATTTGGTGTGGGTTAGATACTATTATATAGTGTAACAGTATATACCAAAATGGCATTAGATACTATATTGGGAGGCCATATTAACAGATTTGTGGTGAAGAATTAGGATCTTTTATCTAGCTATTTGGGCTTTGCTTTTGTGAGACACAGTTGACTGGTAGCCCATTCTGGCCTTGAACTCTGAGACCCTCCTGCCTTGTATGCCCCAGACTCACAGCTTTACTTTGAGGCCAGGTATCTTTGTGTATTGTCCAGATTGTTTTCAGAAGTCAATTTGGGCTCAAGAGATCCTCCTACTTACACCTTCCAAGTAGCTGGGAGCCTAGTTGTATACCACCATGCTGTGCTTAGGAATTGGAATCTTAAACTTATGTTCTACTTTGTCCTGAAAGAGCCGAGGTTGCTTGTAGGGTGGGGGAAGGCGCTATTAGAGAAGTAGAAATGATTATTGAATTCCACAGTGTTGATGTATTCAGCTGAGTGGAGAATTGTTAATTTCCCAGAGACAAGTTATGAATATGTAGCCCAGGCTGGCCTTACTTACTGTGTAATTGATAATGACTTTGAACTCCTGGTTCTCCTGTTTCCACTTCACAAGTGTATGAAATGTTAAGTGTGCTACCATAGCAGGCTCTTGTCAGGTTGTAGATGAAGGACAAAATTATTTAATAAAACAGGTAAATAAGCTAATCTTCATGTATTTGCTTGGCATAGTGGGACATGCCTGTAATCTTAGCTGGTTAGGAAGATTACAAGTTTGAGGCCAGCTTTGGCAGTTTAGACCCTTTCTCAAAATAGAAAAGAAAGATTAGTGCTAAACTGAAACTCAGTGGTGCCCCGGCCCGCAGGTATTCGACGAGACCTTAGGGAAGGGGGCGAAAGAATGAAAGGACAAGAGACACAAGAAATGAGAGCAAGTCTGGAGTTCTGATCAAGCTCTGAAACTTTAATTTCGGGTGCAGGTTATAAAGACACAGCAAACCGGGAAATTTGGGTGAGGGTCACTGCTTAGGGCTATCCCACTATTGAATGCTTATTGCCCTAGACCATCCCATTGTTGTAACCAGCTCCCAGGAAATGCCAGACGTTCTTTAAGTTCCACACCTGAGACAATGAACGTCCTTTCTTAACCTTGTACTGACTAGGCTTTCCAGAACAGCAGGTAATTTCCTGAGGTTCTCTTAGGACAGCAGGTAGTTTCCTGAGTTTGGCTCCCGGCACAGTGGTACAAGGCCTAGCCTGGTATTCACAATGCTAAGGGTTCAGACCCTATTAGGAAGAGAATTATTTTGGAGAAAGAAGAACCACATCGAATAATTGTTTTATTCTAATAGAATAGAAGATCATGGGCTTTGCACATAGAAACTGAATGTGACTTTGCAGTCTCACTTGCTGGATGCCTGGCTTCATCTTGAGAAAGGGTTTTAATGATTTCTTTTTGTGTTTTATGTGCATTGGTGTTTTGCTTGCATG
This sequence comes from Mastomys natalensis, assembly GCA_021653895.1. Taxonomy (NCBI): domain Eukaryota; kingdom Metazoa; phylum Chordata; class Mammalia; order Rodentia; family Muridae; genus Mastomys; species Mastomys natalensis. Next base: position 304,768 of record JAJTUV010000660.1, on the reverse strand, counting down.
TATGTGTGTGTATATAAGAGAGAGTGTCAGATCTGGAGCTGGAGTTGTAGACAGTTGTAAGCTGCCATGTAAGTGCTAGACATTGAGCCAGGGTCCTCTAGAAGAGCAGTGAGTGCTCTTAACCTCTAAGCCATCACTTGAGAATTTTAACCTTTAATTGTTTCCCATGTGTCTTGTTACTAGATTTTCATTTTCTGTAGTTTTATTTTTAAATTTTATTTATGTGTATGGGTGGATGTTTCATTTGCATGTATGTTTGAGCACCACATGCATGCTTCAGAGTCCAGAAGAGGATGTCTGCTGTCCTGGGACTAGAGTTACAGATGCTTATTATGGTGCTGGACTTGAACTCTAGTTCTCTGAGAGAACAGCCACTGCTGAACTATCTTTTAGCTCCTATAACTGGGTTTTATGATAAGCCATGTTCTCTTGCTGTTCTATAGGCAGTTTCAGACATTCCTGTTCCATCTTTTTTGTTTTGCTAGGATGGGATCAGTCAGATAAGTTTGTGAAAATTTACATTACCTTAACTGGAGTTCATCAGGTTCCCACTGAGAATGTGCAGGTACACTTCACAGAGAGGTGAGTTCTTGTTACTGGAAGTACAGTGGTCATTGCCTTATTCATGGGAGTCTTGTCTTCTGTATGGCTTCTGAAATTGGTTGAGATTTAGAGTTAACTATAAAGAAGTGCACGACAACCAAACATACACACTAAACCAGCTGTTCTCAACCTTTGGGTCATGACCCCTCCAGTGTCAGACGATCCTTTCACAGGGGTCACTTATCAGATATTTACATTATAATTCATAACAGTAAGCAAAATTACATTTATGAAGTAGCAACGAAATAATGTGGTCCAGTGGTCACTGTAGCATGAGGAATTGAATTAAAGGGTGGAAGCATATTAGGAAGGTTGGGAACCACTGCACCAGACTGAAGCCAGTTACTGTGTGAGAACTACACAGTGCCTGTCATCATGGAACCAGAAAGATAATGCATTTGCTGTTGTATTGTAGGTCATTTGATCTTTTGGTAAAAAACCTCAATGGGAAGAATTACTCCATGATTGTGAACAATCTTTTGAAACCTATCTCTGTGGAAAGCAGTTCAAAAAAAGTAAGTTGTTTGTTTGGTCAAAGTATTGTGAAAACCTCATTAAGTTGAATCTGGCTGATTTAGGCTGAAGATGAACTAAAAATTCTCTGCTCTGTCTGAGTCCAGTCCAGTCCCCTGCCTGATCTGTAAGTAGTATGTTACTGGAACAGCTGTTCTTAAGTACTTCTGGTGTCTGCTTCTGCACTGCAGTGGCAGAGTAGATCACATAGCCCATGAAATGTAAAATAAATAATTTTGTGTTTGGCCCATTGAAGAAAGTTTGCCAATTTATTTGTAGAGAAATTGTTCTAAGAAAGTTGTTTTAAAATAAAGGAGAAATGATTTAAATAATTTAGAGTGAGTTATAATGCTTTATCACTCAGTCACGGTGACTCCTGATGTTTCTTTCTTAGCCTCACTGTCCCCATTTGTACGGTGGCAGTTAAAATGGTGTACTGAGAAAAGGATAGGAAGTACTGACATTAACAATATAGTATTAGGCCCATTGTATATAAATTTGTGATGCATTTAGGATCTCTTTAAGTATTCAGCTTGTTGAAGTTGCAGAAGTACATGAGTTCATTTAGAAAAAAAAAAAAAAACTGTTGTTTATGCTTTTTACAAACTCATACCATCCTTCTGTTCTTTCCAATTTAAGAAAGTGATGTTTTGCCGGGCGGTGGTGGCGCACGCCTTTAATCCAGCACTTGGGAGGCAGAGGCAGGCGGATTTCTGAGTTCGAGGCCAGCCTGGTCTACAGAGTGAGTTCCAGGACAGCCCGGGCTACACAGAGAAACCCTGTCTCGAAAAACCCAAAAAAAAAAAAAAAAAAAGAAAGTGATGTTTTAATATGTGAGATATATAGGCATGTCATTTTCCCTGTTAGGTATTTGCCTAAAAGTTGTAATAAAAGCAGTCTTAATTAGCCAGTGTCTCACTGCAGATACCCTCACTTAGTAATTTTAGAGTCAAAGGAGTAATCTAACTGAGGCATCTAGGAGACAAATTGATCATTGTTGAGTTGAAGGTTGTTTCCCTTCCTTGCTTTCCCTTCAGAGACTTTACCTTCTATTTTTCCTTAAATCACCAAAATTCAACCAGTCCTTTGAACACACCATGACTGTGATATCTAGGAGGTACTCTTTTTGCTATGGCAGATGTCTGCAGTGTCATCCTGTTAGGTCTTATGTTTTACTTGGTTCACATTTTGTTCCAGAGCCCTGCTAATGAAGTTCTTCCCACACTTCCTATTAACCCTATCTTTAAGAGTCTCTGTGTGTGTGTGCCTGCCTGTCTGAGAGAGACAAAGTAGTCTCTTCTTGGTTCGACACTTTATGCACCAGGCTAGCCAGTCCATAACACAGCTTCTTGGAATTCTATCTTCATCTTACCATAGAAGTACTGTGACTACAGTTGTGTGTGACCATATATAGTGTTTTTACTTGGGTTCTGGATGTTTGCATGGCATGCTGTCCTTGTTAAGTTTTTATTGCTGTATAAAACATTCAGACTGAAAGTAACATGTCCAGATCATAGTCCATCATGAAGGGAAATTAAGGCAGGAACAAAGGAAAGGCCATGGAGGAACCATACTGGCTTATTCTCAGCCTTGCTCAGCCTCCTTTCTTATGCCACCTGTCCAAGGATTATACGACCTCAGTGGGCTGCACCCTCCCTGTCAATCATTAATAAAGCAGATGCCTTACTGACCTGCCCACAGGCAGTCTAGTAAGTAGGCACTTTCTCAAGAGGTTCCCCTTTCCAGGTACTCTAGCTTGTATCAAGTTGACAAAAACAAAACCAATCAAAACACATGCATATGTGCTTTACCTACTAAACTAAGGTAGGTTCAGCCCAGGGTCTTTTGAAATAGAGTCTCAGGTAGCTCAGGCAGTATTCCATCACTCTAAAGATGACCTTGAGCTCTTGATAATCGTACCTCTTTCTGAAGTGCAGGGATTACAGGTGTGTGCCACAATGCTGTTTTATGTGATCTTAGAAATCAACCCAGGGCTTTATAAATTCTGAGCAAGCACTCTTCCAGCTGAGCCATATCCTGAACCTTAACTTTAGGTCTTGATGGTCTTAGCATTAAAGGTTTTGCTTGTTTTATTCTGGCCATCCATAAAAGGATTACTAACACTAAGAATGAATATTAATGTATTAGGCACTTGGTTGGGTAAATACTGTCTTCTAAATACTTGTGCTTATTTCTATGTTACAAATTGCATCTGCTTCCTTTTCTTCCAGGTCAAGACTGATACAGTTATTATCCTATGTAGAAAGAAAGCAGAAAACACAAGATGGGACTACTTAACTCAGGTGGAAAAAGAATGCAAAGAGAAAGAGTGAGTTTAATTTTTACTATTTTTAGCTTTGGTTATGGTTTTACTTTATGGATAACAGTTGTACAAGCAAATTGTTTACCTCCTGAGGTCTTGGGCCAACCTCTTAGAGATGGAGACAGTCAGTCAGTGTGTGTGTGTCTATCTGTCCGTCGTCCGTCTCGTCGTACTTCCCCCTCATAGTAGTTCTGACTGTCCTAGAACTTGCCAAAGTGGCTTTGAACTCCTGGAGATCTACCTACCTCTGCCTCTTGAGTGCTTTTGGGATTAAAAGCAAGCACTACTGTCTCAGCCTGTTAGAGCCTATTAGAAGAGGGCAAGGGCCAGTTTAAGACAGTATAGCTTGTTTTTTGGCATTATTTTTAATTCCTGGACATATTGGCATATCTGTAGATACTATGGTTTGTTCTCAAATAGTTGTGCTCTAGAGGTTTTCTCTGGAAACTCACTGTCTCATGTCAGTCCTTGCTATCTGGTGTTCTGTCCTTTGTGTGCTGTGTTCATGTGGGTATGTAGTTTACCAGGGCAAACCTAGGCTTGCTGTTTTGGTTGTGTAGTCTAACATCTCTTCTCTCTGCTCAACTTCCTACCAGTTAACAATCTAAGAATCTTTTTCCATGCTTCAATTTTTCAATGTAGCCTATTTTCTTTTTTCACAGAAAGCCTTCCTACGACACCGAGGCAGATCCTAGTGAGGGATTAATGAATGTTCTAAAGAAAATTTATGAAGACGGAGACGATGACATGAAGCGAACCATTAATAAAGCATGGGTGGAATCTAGAGAGAAGCAAGCCAGAGAAGACACAGAATTTTGAGGCTTTTAAAAATCCTTATGGGAACTGTGATGTGGAATGCTCATGTTTCCAGTAAGGGAATGTTGTTGAACTGCACATATTTGTTCATGTGGGTATGTAGTTTTGACAAATACCTATTTACACAGCCTTTTAAGTAAAGACAGCAGATTCTCCTTTTCTTACTGGAGGATTTGATTTAAATAAATAAGCTTATTAACTTTTTCTTTCATTAGCACCCCAGACATTTTGTTTCAGAAAAGGCTATATGGCATTCTTACTGAAATGTAAAAAGGAAGTCTTACATAATGAAAATGTTGTATCACAGATTTTTGTTCTTGCTGGGAGATAGAAAACAGAAGTCTTTGTCTATCTGTAACATTAGTAATGTAAAAAAAATAAAAGCAAAATTTTTGCATAAAATTCAAATTTGTACATGAACTTGCAAGTTACTATACATCTGTTATCCATTATTACCAGCTTAAGCAACATGCGAGCCGTGTTACCATGTACTAATTGATTTAAGTATATTTATGAATGTAAAATTAAAATACAAATGACAAAAATAGACAAACATCTTATGTTGATAAGTACTGTCATGGATCAGATGGCTTAAAAAGTAACCATGATGCGAAAACTTGAAAACCCCCTTTATTCCTTTGTTCAATAAAGTTGGAGTTTTACTTAAAAGATAAGTTTTGCAATCTGTTTTGAGTGTATTCTTTGTTACTGCACTTCAGTAAGTTTCAGAAAGCAGTAAGAGGGCTGGAGCAATGACTCATATGTTAAAGGCTAGGCTCACCAAAAAAAAAGAAAGCAATTAGATGCCTAGAAAAAAAGCCAGTAGATCACAACAACTACCATTAAGACTTAGGTAAAAGTCAGAACTTAAAACTAATGTATAGAAAGGGTGGCTGGAAGTATAATGCTTCTAAAACTGTATTGAACTATGAAATAAACAAACTGGTGAAACACATTAGGAGATTTAGAATATAATAGAGTAGGTGTGGTATTTGTGGGGGAGATAAATCGTTAATGATATCAGTATAACTTAAAACAACCATATGCTCAACATTTACAGTATCAAAGATGGAATTCCATTATGACCCAGGAATGGGGAAGAAGTCTTGATTTAAAATGTAAAAGGAAAATACATTGCAAAAAACTACACATAACCAAAGACTGATGACATACTGAGAGGTTACCAATATCTATAAATAAACCATTCACAGAAAAAAAAGTAGGAGTTGGGGGAGATGACATTTTCTTCAGGTGTAGCCTCTGGTAGTTTTCCCAGCGCTCCAGTAAGTTGCCCTTATAAAAGCCATTGGGTCACTAAAACTAAAGGGAGGGAAATACAACAGAAATATGCTTACTCTTTTCTAGAAAGTCCTAAGATCACCCTACTTTACATTGGGAAAACTCCACTGGTTTTTATGTAAGAACATGTATATTAAATTACATGTTTAGGTTATGAAAAGTAGATGCATAGAACAAAAAAACCTGGGAATGATATATGCAGTTAAGAGCAAATATGGGTTCAGAGGTTAAGAGCACTGGCTACTCTTCCAGAGGTCCTGAGTTCAATTCTCAGCAACCACATGGTGGCTCATAACTATCTTTAATGAGATCTGGTGCCCTCTTCTGGCCTTCAGGCATACATGGAAGAGACTCCTGTATACTAAATAAATAAATAAAAGCAAATATTAACAGGACTATATTATGGTACATCATGACAGAAATAGACAATTTTGACCTTAGAACCACTGAAATTTTAATATAATTGAAAAAGCACTTAAATTGAAAAAAAAAAAAAAGCCTAACTCACTTGGTTCACTTCTGCTATGTAATTTACAGAAATAGTAGAGACATTTCTCACCATTCTGGAGTCTAGTAGGTCAGATCAAAGGACCAGTCTATTTGGTGGTAAATAAGGGCTTTGGAAGAGATTGCAAGAAATTGAAAGTCTTCCAGGAGCTCCCAGTGTATTCATCTCATTCATGAAGGTGAAGCTATGGCCCCACTTAATACCATGGACTGAGCATTAAATTTCAATATGCATTTTGGAAGACAAATAAGCAATAGTTGCTTTGTTTGCATATTGAATTTAGTATAAGTTGTTCAAGTATCTTTAGAATATTGTCATTTGTCCATTAGATGAATTCTAAATAATTTTGTGCCACAATTAGTATATGCAATTTTTTATATATTGTGATAAAAGTAAATAAGTTGGTGAAACTACATTGCTTTTTTTAAAGGTTTTTTTTTTTGAGTTGTGTGCATGTGTGGGTATTTACATGCCATTGTAGTTGCTGGAGGCTGCCAGAGGTTTTTGGATTTCCCAGGGACTTGAATTACAGTTGGTTATGAGCTATCCATCATGGCTGCTAGGAACTGAACTCTGGTCCCCTGGAAGAAGAGTAATTGCTCTCTGCCGAGCCATCCCTCCAGCCCCCAAGATTTAAGATTTTTATGTAAGAGACACAAGTATAGAATTAATATAAAGGTATTACTATGTTTTACTTATAATAAAGACACATTTCTAGGGCTGAAGAGATGTACAAGTGTATATCACTCACAGAGAACCCCAGTTGTGTTCCCAACACCCTTTCCAGGAGGCTCACAGGACTAAGTCTCTAGTGGTATCTGATACCTCTGGTTTCCCCAAGTACTCACCCCCTGCCCCATACATACATAGACACATAACTAAAAATAAATCTTGAAACAAAACAAAAATCCCTAGCAAGGCGATGATGACTTAATGGCTATGAGCTAACCTTAGTGTATCTTGTGGTCTCTAAACATTTCCTACTAAAAGAGCCCTAAAGACAGGTGTCTGAATCAGGAAATATACTGGCTCTTATACCAGTAAGCAAGAACATAGTGATTAACCTTATTTACAGGATATAGATGTCAAGGGACTTCCATTGGTAATAGGACAGTGATCACAGGTAAGAATGGGCAGAGTGGACTAAAGCACCAAATACATAAAAATTTCAAAGTTCACAGGAATGAAGAATGATTGTTTTCCATTTTTGGTAGTATAGCAACTTGTTTACTCTGAAAATTCATTATAAATTTAATGTCAAAGAAATATATTTTAGTAATTGTTGATAGGGAAAGTTCTTAAAAAACAAAATAACAACAAAACAAAAACCCAAGAGATGCAGCAAAGATAAAATTAGTGAAACAGATCTTGCACAACAATCATCATTGAAATGTCTAAGCCACTAGGCAACAGGTAGCTTTAAGTGTTGGTAGCTCACAACTGTTTGTAATTTGGTGCCTTCCTCGGCCTCCAGTACCAGGCAGCCACATGGAGCACAGGTTTACATATAAAACACTGATACGCATTAACGAAAATTTTTAAAAGATGAAACAACTATTTAGCAGTTCTTCTATTCACTGTCACATAAAGTTGACCCTAGATATAATTTAGAATATCCTGTTTAACTCTCCATCTATTGTTACCCAAAAAGTGATAGTAACTGCAGAGAAGCTAGCCCAGGGATACAACACAGAAAAGTAGCCTGTCAATTAGATCTGACATCTAGAAGTTTTTGTGAAATCAATCTAAAAAATATATTATTTTGCTATCAAACATCAAACTTGCCGGGCGGTGGTGGTGCATGCCTTTAATCCCAGCACTTGGGAGGCAGAGGCAGGTGGATTTCTGAGTTCAAGGTCAGCCTGGTCTACAAAGTGAGTTCCAGGACAGCCCGAGCTACACAGAGAAACCCTGTCTCGAAAAACAAAACAAAACAAAAAAAAACCGCATCAAACTTGAAGGAAAACACCATACTTTCACAGAAAATATTTTTATTTCACTCTTATACCATGTGTGGGAGTTAATATGCTTTAAAGTTAAAAGAATTCAATGACAAATAACCACATTTATTTAAAATCTAAAAGTAATTTAACTCAGGGTCAAGAAGACTAAACATACTAGACCCTTATAAGATCTAGGGTTTGGTCTTAAGTCTCTTGCCAGAGTTGGCTTCTGGGCAGGTTCTGAAACTGTTTTACCATATTGCTCGCTGGACTCCAGAAAGTAGCCCGTGGTCAGCTAAATGGCGGAAGACAATGCGACTAAGTCTCCAGCGACGCTTAACACCACGTGGGCGAGATGTCATAACACACCGATTTCTGATTCTAACAGGACAACTATCCCGTGGAAGGGCAGCAATTTCGTCACCAGCCATTTCCTAGGGGAAAATTATAACAGGTCATAACTCAGAGCCTAAAGGAAAGGAAGGGTGGGCTAGAATCTCAGCCAGAGAACCTTGGATATGGTAGGAACAAACCAGAAATGTTTCATGGTTTTTCAATGTGATTTTAAAGATTAAAATAATCATAATCCACAAATAATAACGAAGTTCAGTGTATTTTTATAAACAGCATATACTGTATAGCCATCGCTAAATTATAAAATAACATCAGCACCCAAGGCTGATAATGCCTCCCTGCTAAGGGCACTGGCTAACAGCTAATATATACACTAATACCATAAATACACATTTTTTCCTGTTGCAAACTGTAAGTTATATGCCCATATAATACATTGTATTTATTTGGTTGGTTTTTTATTCTACAGTATGCTTGTTAGACCACTTACACTGTTCCAAATGTCATTAATATCCTCAGTGTCCTTGATGCTAGTTTGATTGAGTATGTGGGAATTCCTTTATGTATTCTGTAGGTGGTGGAGATCTGAGTGTTGGGTTCAGACCTGCAGCTGAGGTGACTATTTAACATACCAAAGCAGACCTATCCTCCAGGCTCTACCAGCATCCTTCAATCCTTACCTGAACTTTCCAGCTCAGGGCCTGGTCTTCCTCTTCCCCAGAGGCTGGCTCTTCACAATATAATCCAGACATTTTAGCTCTCATTCTCTCATTCTTGTTTCTTTCTCCTCCCCCCTCCCTTTCTGTCATAGACTTTAATATTGCTTGAATTTGGCTCATTTTGCCAGCAGAGATAACCTCTCACTGAGTAGGTTCTGTTTTGAGTTGTTGTGCTCTGTACATCCATGTTTAGGTCATTCACAAAAAAATATGAATGCATTTATTGCCCCATACAGACATACATAATTTTTGAAGGACAAAAGCTTTAAGCATCTGAGTTGATGATACTTAGGAAAGACCATAGCTTGAGACTAGTGAAAAGTTTGATTACCAAGATCCTCAAAACCTTATGATGAAGATTCTGACTACTGCAGAAATAAAGGAGGGTGGCTAGACAAGGTATACATTAAAGAGAAATATTTGCAATGTCCATGGATCTTGTACAAGTAGTATCTATGAAACTGGTAAGTCAGATTGTCAGTAAAAACCAGATGTGTTGGCACACCAGCGACCTTTGACAGAGTGTGGGAGACATATTTAAAAAGACAAAAATTGCAATACCTAGAAAAACCACTAAGTTAATAAATGATTGCATATGCAAATATACTAATATCTAAAAGGTTATGAATTTGTTGATATTAGAAATATGTAGGGAATTGCATAAAACAATGAGATCAATGAACAAATACTAAGTACTACAGAAGAAATGTGCAGACTTATCTATGCATACACTTCCTTGTCCTCAAAAACTGACATTGGAACAGGAAAATAAAAACAGAAAAGAAAGCACTCAATTCACAAAAGGGCATACTGGGAAAGCCTTCTGGAACTGGCCATACATTTCACTTGTAAGCATTAGACAGCCCTGACAATTTAGATAGCTCATTATCTTCACTGCTAGTGCTGCTGCTAATACTAGAGGCGTGTCTTCTGGTGTATATGGGGAGATGTTCTTCATAAATCACTCATTTGCCCTCTGGCTTAATTGACAATTAAAATTTATATATATTTAATTATATACTGGCACATAATTATCTTTCTAGTCTTAACAAATATCAAATAAAGAATGTACCACTGACTGACTACTACTCTATATTTTAGCATTTCTTCACCTTATAACCTCATGTGTGTGCCTGTTTGAACAATTAAGCTTGACCCCTATGGACTCGAAGCTCTTGGCAGCCACCATTCTACTCTCTGCTTCCACGATCAACATTTGTCTTGAGCTGAGTGCCCAAAGCTGTCTTCTCCTAGTAAGTGAAAGAAGTGTACCCCATTGTGGGTTCATTTAGTTAAAACCAGATGAAATTTAAAAGAAGATACTGTAGCCAAACAGTGGTGATGCACACAGTTAATCCTAGCACTCGGGAAACAGGGCAGGGGCAGGGCCAGGGGCAGGGGCATCTTTGATTTGAGGTATGAGATCAAGTTCCAAGACAGCCAGAGCTATACAGAAACCCTGTCTTGAAGAACAAACAAAACAAAATCATCCTTCCAACTTGTACAAATGTTTTTATATGGACTTTTAGTAAGGTAAGTAGCCTTGAGTTTAATTTAAATTTCTTACAAGCCCCTTCTGTATAGGTATTCTGTCACCACTTAAATATAAAACCTTATGCCTCAGGAACCCAAACAGGCTTGACACCCTTTTATTCAACCAGAAGTACATGGCAAGAAAGGAAGGCTAAATGAAAGACAACCTAACCATGGAGGGGGCAAAGGAGGTCAGGGGGCAGATCGGGGGAGATGCACACAGCCTATGTATCAGCAATACCTCCATGAGGGTTCCAAGACTAGGATGACACTGGGGAGATTTTGGATCAAAAATCCTTGCCAGTTTCTATGTGGTCACCACTCACTAGTACTTTCTAGGGATTGTATAATGAAACAGCTGAAGAACCAGGAAAGACTGCATAGTTGTCCATTATCCTAAACTTACCAGAGTCAGTTTTAAGGCTATTTATGTTGACTTCAATATTTGATCTTATTCTCTAGAAATTACATTAAGAAGTTGCAATAAAACAGCATCAAAAAGAATATGAGGATAGTTAATGACTTTGTGAGAGAAAGGGACTCAACTGGCTAACCTGAAGGTCTTTTGGCAAAATGGTATTCTTTCTGAGTGAATTGATCCGAAGTCTCTCATCTGCATATTCATAAGCCATTTTTCGTCTCTTCACATCGCGCAACATTCTCCAGTCTACATAGTAACTTCGAACTTGACCTGATGCTGATGGAGGAACTGCCTTAAAAAAGAGAGACAAGGACCATGGGTGCTGCAAGTGTTTTCCCAATCCTACAAACTTCTTTCAGTCACCAGTTATAGGACTTTCAGGAGTGAAAAAATTTTAAATTATATTTGGCATGTATGAGTGCACATGTATGTGTGCTTGTGTATGATGGGCATGTGTGGAGGTCAGAGGACAACTTTAGTGACTCAGTTCTGCATGTGTGTGCATGTGTACAGATATGTGTGTGGAAGGTGGAGAGGACGTTTCTGTGAGTCAGTTATTCCTCCAACACACGGGTCCTTGGGATTAAACTGGACAGGCATGGTGGTAAGCATTTTACACACTGAGCCATCTCACCAGGGGAAGGAAGTTAGCATCCCAACTGCGATATATTTTAAGTGTCAGATACATAAGACTTTGAAACCTGCTTCCAGTAGACGAATGTGAATGCCACATAAGTCATTCTAATTTTGACTTCTTAGGATATGGATATACCTGATTAAAAATATCTATCAAAATTAACCGCACCTACTTTTTAACTTAAATGTAAATACTAGAAAAAAGTAGAAATCACTCTTGTGGTTTGCATGACATTTCTACTGGACAACTGTTATTTGTGACCTAACCAGATTCCTAAAGTCAAACTTCATACTCACGACTCTATATCATCTCCTTATTTTCAAAAAAAGGCAGATCTCTGGCGAGTCTTCCCTGTTCTCTATCATCAGCGTTCCCCACTCTAGAGGATCTTTCCCGCTAATATACAGATGTGATGTAATGTAAAGAAAAAACAACCCAGGTTGATACCCTCCCAAACAAAACTATCCAAGACTTCTCCAACTTCCTTTGCTACTCTTCCCAGTTTCTGTTCGAATAACACTCTCATTCCTCAACTCTACAGACAATTCTCAGCCCTTCCTTTAATCCTTCAGTTTTAGCAGAGTGGCTTGCTCCTTATTCGAAATTCTGTCACCACGGGCTTCTATGCCACTACTAGATGACAGCTAGTTCCCTTCAGTCTCCTTGCACAATCGGAGCCTCTGAAGTCTCAATCATCAGACTGCCCTTTCTTCTCCATTTACACGCAGTTCCTTATAAACTGGAGTCATTCTCGCAGCTTTCAAATCACGGATCCACACCTGAATACCAAACCCTCGATTGCTGCTTAGGGCTCTCCTAACCTAGCTAGAACGGGAAAGCATAGAGAAGGTGCCTTGGGACTGGTCCTCCGTGCGCACTGCAGGTGACAGGGTTACGAGAGACCCACAGGTCACGGAATTCAGGGAAGAGGTGGGCTGGCGAGAAAGGCAAGGGCCTGACCTGCCGGAAGGTCCGCAGCAGCGAGCCGAGCACGGACGCCGCCATGTTGTCTGCCTAGCCAGCCAACCACCGCCGCGTTACCACACCGGAAACAGGTTGTGTGGAGGCGGGGCTGGTGCCTCAAAGGGCGGGCCCGGGGCAGGATTTAGCCTATAAAGAGGGAGTGGTTAGGTACGGGATTTGCGCTCTCGCGGTATTTCACAGAACTTGGGCAAATCATCTATCCGGACCGCCCACTTAGGCAGAAGTGGAACAGTGAGGCTGCGCAATCTCTCCTGGAGATCGCGGTTCCTGTGTCCCAGCCCCGCCCAACCTGCGCTCGTATTCTGCGCAATGGCGCCACCCGGCGGAAGCTTGCTAGCATTTGTCACTCAGCCTGCAATGCAGAACTGGCATAGGTCACATTTCTGCTGTAGTGATGATGGTAGTGGCCCAGAAAGAGATTCTGTTCGCGTGTCAAGCGTTTTAATACTTATATTATATATTATATTATATTATATTGTATCTGTATTAAGGTTGTATAGGTTTTACTTTTTTGTCACTGTGTGTTGGATGGTGGTAGTGGTATGTGTGCATGTGCCATTTAAAACCTGCTGTTATCCGTCTAGGGCACTTTCCTGTCATTTTCCTAGGAACAGCCCATTGGGCTATTTACACAGGAACCTTCCAGGAAGAAGGAGAGTCTTTAAGAGTTTCAACTTATTGAACATTTCTAATGGGCTAGGGAAATTCTGTCTGAAACCATATGGCAGGATAAGACAACCAGGAGTCCCTGCCATCATACTAAGATCTAAAAAGTTCTAGACCAGCAAGCGGCATCAAGCAGGTACCTGTCTCAAACCCTTGTTAAAACCCACTCCCACTCCCCCACCACCACCACACATAAACACAATTGGGCATCATCTATAGTCATCTCAGAACATGGGTACATGGCAAACTCTTTTATTATGTTTTCTGTTGTTTTAAGATGCCTGTTTGTTTTCATCTGGGATTAGATGGATAGTGAGGTAGGAAGATCTGGGAGGAGATGAGGGAGGGGAAATATATGAAAAAAAAATATTTCTTTTCACTTACAGACAAGGAAGAGTTTCACTAATGCGTTACTATTTCAGCAAAGCTAAGCTTTTAGAAGGGCCTTGGAATTCAGAAAGATATGCTCATAGGCTATAGAGTAAGAGATTAGTTCTATACAATTAAACTATTGTATAGACCCATGAGTTGAATTCCTAAAAGGCCCAGAAAAAAAAGTCAGAAAGTTAAATTCAGTGTGCCCATTTACAATATCTCTGAAAGTTAAAGTTTTGTTTTGTTTTTTTTCCCAAGACAGGTTTTTCTGTGTAACAGTACTGGAAGTCCTGGAACTTGATTTGTAGACCAGGTTGGCCTGGAACTCATAGAGATCTCCTTGCTTTCACCTCTGAGTGCTGTTGGGATTAAAGGTATGTGCCATTATGCCCAGTGAAAGTTAAACTTACCTCATTTTTCCATAATACATTTCTTAATTTTCTCCCATATATAATGCTGTTGAACCCCTAAGAATGAAGGGCATGAGAAATTCAAAACTATAAAAGAATTAAGAAAGTGACTGGAACTTGCAAGTTTAACATGGAAGTCAGAACCTTACAAACCAATCCTAAGATGCTGTGTACTTAGTATGGTGTGTGTTGTCTGTGCATCATAGTTTGTATGGTTAAAAGTTAGCAATCTACAAGGTTATCTCTACCATAATTTTCTCTTAAATTATATTTATAGCAAAACTATAGTTAAAATGTTTCTGACACTTGCTTATTTTACATTCAAGCAGGGTAGGGACATGCTTGTCTTCAATGGCTAAGAACCTGTTTACTGGGTCTGCTTATTTGTATAGTGAGCAAGTAACACATACCACATCTTTTTAACGATCCAAGGTAATTCACCACACTAACAGAGAACTCTCCAAAGAAAATAACTGGAAATTGCACTAAATAGTGCTTTAACTAGTAATAAGTTTAATAATAAAACAAATGAAAGTATGCATTATATTTTTTCAGTGAGCTTTCAGTTTGAGAAACTAAACAGAAGTAAATCTTAAGTTTTGCTTGTTTGTTTGTTTGGGTTTTTTTTTAAATGATAAAACTGGCAATTCAATGAAAACTGGGAGATTCATCAGCAAAACCACAGACAATAATACATCCATCATGTAGAGAATAGCCTTTTAGTAATTTGGAGAGTAGCTGAGATACAATGTCTTGAAGTCTGTCAGGGGGAGGCCTTGGGGAGAGCGCACTTTCTTCTTCTGTTCTTGAATGTATTGAGAGACTTTATTTGGAGTCTTCTCATAGTGAGCTTCCATGCACAAGAAGATAGTATATGTTGCTAAACAAGCTGAACAGCCTTCACGATAAAACTGCCCCCCTCCAAATTTCTCTGCTTCTGCATTAAAGATTATTTAGAGATCAGAGTATTTCTTGAGACAGGTGCCTATCAATATTGTTCTCCAGCAACCCCATCCCCTGCTCCACCTAAAAACTTTGTCTGGAGCTGGCACTACATATCACTGCTGGAGTCTTACTGAATGAATACCTCCCTGGACACCCGTGTGTGCTGCAGCCTTGTGAAGACAACTTGCTGAGTCCTCTGGCTGCTATCATAGCACCTTTATTAGCTTTCTTTGTGTGACACTAGTTTTGAAAACACATTTCCCCTGGTGGGCTATGTTTCCATCCTTCATTAGAGTATGACAAGGAACAAGGCCAGGAACCCATCTCCATGTGTGTTGTAAGAACAGTCAGAAAAACTATATCTGTCTAGAGCTGGATGTAGGATCATGGCCAGAAAGACTTCAAGCCCCTAGAGTCTGGTGGATCTGATCTTTTGCTTTGTTGAAAATGACAAATTAAGGTAATGGTAGTGCATACCTGTAATCCCAGCACTTGAGAGGGTTGGGAGTTCAAGGCTAACCTTGGGCACACAGCAAGGTTCAAAGCCAGCATGGGCTACAATGAGACCCTGCCACAAAATAACAAAAACATAAGCAAACAACAACAAAAGACAATGTCTAATTGGTGGCAAATGGAAAAGTATCCCAGGATCTGGTGCCCGCAGGCCTGGTAGGGTTCATGACTTACAAGTGTTTGGAATAAAGATAGACAAAAAGATGAAAGATGTGTATAAAACAAGATATAGAAGAAACACAGAGCTTGATGCCCTTCTACTCCCCAGGAAATTCCACACCTTCACCCAAAACTCCAGAGAGCACCTTTAAACATCATTAGTATCTATAAAAAGTAGAGTAAAATATACATAATGTTATGCTCCATTTTGTACTTCTATAATAGGATATATAAGATTGAGTAATTTATAAAGAACAAAGATATGGGCTAAGGAGGTAGCTCAGCTAGTAGAGAGCATACCTAATATGAGCAATCCCCAGATAGATCCCCAACACTGCATGGACTGGGCACAGTGGCTCACGCCTGTCATCCCAGACTCAGGAGATGAAGGTAGGAGGGCCAAAAGTTCAAAGTTACCCAAAGTCTGCTAGCCTAGACTTCCATGAGGCTCTGTGTCAAAAACAACAAATTCAAGTGCAGTCTAGAGAAGGAGATGTCAGGTCCTCTGGAACTGGAGGTGCAGACATCATGTGGGGGTAGGGGAGATCGAATTCAGGTACTTTGGAAGACCGGCCATCTTAACCCTGGGGGCATCTCTCCAGCCCTGTGTGAGGAACTTCTTGCTGCACCATCACCACAATAAGAGAATGAGTGAAAGACAGAAGAGCCAGACTCACCCAGAAGCAAACCTACTTTCTTTTGTTGTTGTTGTTGTTTTTTGAGACAGGGTTTCTCTGTGTAGCCCTGGCTGTCCTGGAACTCACTCTGTAGACCAGGCTGGCCTCGAACTCAGAAATCCACCTGCCTCTGCCTCCCAAGTGCTGGGATTAAAGGCATGTGCCACCATTGGCCAGCTACAAACCTACTTTCAAGATAACAAGCCTATACCATCCTGTGACATTAATCCATTAGAACTTGATCTAATCACCTCTTAAGTCCAACCTCTTGTTGCAGTGTGGGTAACTTCAACAATAACACAATTGTCCATCAGCATATTATTAACAGGTCAGAGGCATGAGCTACCCTCATATTATTTGCAATTGTTCCTACCATTTACTTCCCTCCATTTACCTACCCTTCTGGTTTCTGGATATGCATGTGTAAGAATGTAAGAATTTCAGTTTCAGCTTGAACTTAAATGAAAGACCCTTAAGTTGAGTTTTGTTTACACTCAACATTAACTGCCCGGACATCTGGAAGCACATTCCAAAGACAATTCCAGAGGAAGGGCCAAGTGAGGGGTAACAGGAAGCGGCCCTTAAACAGAACACCTGGTAAACAGAAGGGCTTAAGCGACCCTCATTGTAAAGATACGTGCAAATGGAGTTACCTAGAAACCAGGCCTGGCAACGGCTGTTGAAATCCTTTTTTTTTTTTTTTTTTTTTTTTTGTTTTTTTTCGAGACAGGGTTTCTCTGTGTAGTCCGGGTGTCCTGGAACTAGCTCGGAGACCAGCCTCGAACTCAGAAATCCACCTGCTCTGCCTCCCAAGTGCTGGATTAAAGGCGTGCGCCACCACCGCCGGCTTGTTTGAAATCCTTTATGGTTATTGTTTAAGAAGTAATGAACTGTCCTTGTGAACTCTGTAAAAATGGTATATAAGCTGCTTTTAGCTGCAGCTCAGGGCCCTCTTACCTGCAAGTAAGAGAGCCCCAGTATACTGGTTATCATCTTATTATCAATACATCTTATGTTATTGCAGATTCTGCTGCCCGTGAGTACTTCTGGGGGAGTGTGTCCACTGGTTTGGATCCTTAGATCCAACACATGCACACAGTGAACAGACATACATGCAGGCAAAACACCCATACACATAAAGAAGAAAAATAAAAAACAAGGCCCTTGTCAGAATCAGGCCCCGTTATGTTTTACTTTTGAGCTTCCAAAACATTGGGAAGTAAATCTGGAATTTGTGTTTGTTTTCAATCTTTGAGACAGTCTTGTGTAGCCTGGACTGGCCTCAGACTTGCTGAAATTTCATCCTCCATTTTACATAAAGGAAGTTGTACCAAACAGTGGCTCCCACTTTCCCCTTCCCCAGCCTCTGACTACTACCATTTTCTTTGTAATTTTGAGTACTTAAAGAACCTGATATATAAATCACCCAATGTTTGTCCTTTTGTGAATGTCTTTGTTGTTTTGAGACAGGTTTTACTGTGTACCTTAAAGTGGCCTCCAACATGCCACCCTCCTGTTTTAGTCTCCTGAGTGCAACTGGCTTCTTTCATGATGTCTTCAAGTTTCATTTAGACTGCAGCACATCTTAGCACTTCATTGATTTGATAGGGCTGGATGCTATTCAGATATATGGTTATACCACACTTTGCTTCTCTCACTAGGAACTTAATTAACTTTTGCCTTTTGGCAACTGTGAATAATTCTGCTGTGAACCTATATATGAAAAGATCTTAAGTTGTATTAGTATCACATAGGTTGTTGATCATTTTGAGATGGTACTAAAACAGAAGTCTCTGAGAGAATGTAACTAGACTCCAGAGGCTTCTTTAATCAAGACTGCTTTGTAAACAGCATAAGACCACCTGTCCCCTCCTAAGTGTATTTCTCTCTTTGCTTAGTGTTTGAGAAATGTAAGGAGGTCTAGAGAAGGATCATTTGAATTCTTATGATAAGTAATTTTTCTTGGATATTTGGGAGACTGTAGAAAAATCAGTTGTTCTTACTGTCTTGGCATATTAGAACAAAGAGAACCATTATCAGCCATAGTCAGTCAATATTAATGGTTATTAATATTATGTATCAATATGGGAACTAAGTATGTGTGAAGGAGACTGAAAAAATCTCCACCCTTCTGATGAGGTTGAAGATTATTCCTTCAGACGGATGTGGGGATCTCCACTGTTGACAATTATATTACCTCATATTTTTCTATAAAGTACTTTTGGGGTGAACAGTATGATCCATGAGTTAAATATTTTAAAATCTGATTGCAAGTGTGACCTAGTTGTTGCATTGGCTCCAGGTTGAATAAAATTGTAAGGATGACAGTGTAGAGCATTCGTTCTCAACCTGTGGGTTGTGACCATTGGGAAACACATGTTTGCAATGGTCTTGGGCATGGAGACACCACATAGTAGCAATATTACAGTTATGAAGTAGCAACAAAAATAATTTCATCGTTGGGGGTCACCACAGCATGAGGAACTGAATCAGAGGGTTGCAGCATTAGGGAGGCTGAGAGCCAATGTGTTAGAGGACGAAACTGAGATGCAGCAAGGTCAGGTCATTCACTAAGCCCAGAGCTTGTTCTGGGCTTCAGCCTATGTTCTTGCCTTTATGTTTTCCTCTGGAGATGTGATGGCTCATGGTAAAGGCCTGGCTGTTTAATGGAACACTTTGCCTATACAATGTTAGTAATTGGCTAGTGTATGTAATTTCTACCATTTTAGTCACTTAACAAACATGTGACACTTGTAAATGTAACTTTTATTCCCCAGATGTAATTGTTGTTTCTGAGGCTCACTGCTGAGTAAGCTTATCCTTTCTAGCTCTTTCTGAACTCTGGCTGGCTGGTTCAACTCAGCTGTTTTGGCTCAAACTCCTCTCCAATCTAACTGATTCAAACTGGGTTCTCTCAGCTTCTCACTGAATTGCTCTGCATGGCCTCAAACTAACTCTGATAATTTGCTCTAATCTGAGTCCTTCTTATTCTCTGGCTTCAACTACCTCTGCATGAACTTACGAACGAACTCAATTCTACTGAACTGAACTAAACTCACTCAACTGAACTGCACTCACTGAACTGCCTCGACTGTTAGGGATTAAAGGTGTGCAGCCAGATCATACACTAATCCAGGGCATGTCTGCATTTTGGACAGATTATATAGACCTAGAAGGTCAGTGGATATGATCCTTTGCCAGAGTAGCCATGTTGCTGGATTAAAATTCCCTCTACAGGGATTTTTCTCCACAAAATAAATCTAATACACACACACACACACACACACACACACACACACAGAGAGAGAGAGAGAGAGAGAGAGAGAGAGAGAGAGAGAGAGAGAAAATGTGAAGAATGTAAAGGAAATGGGTAGCAATATTGTCTTTGAAGAGAAAAATAATGAATAATCGTTCCCCACCAGGCATTGACATAATATACATTATACAGCCATAAAATGGAGTACCTGTGGTGCTCATAATGATGGCAAGTGAGCTAGAATAGCTATGCAAGAAACTTTGATCATGTATTAAAGAAAGTATATGATCAATGAACAAACAGTACCTGGAAAAACTGGGGAAACTTGAAGTATTGTCTTCATTTCTTACCAGATATCAAAGTACACTTCAGGTAAAGTGGTTAAAAATGGGGTAGGTGTGGCTGAAACCGTAGTTCTGTGCTTAAGAGCATTGTACTGTCTAACAGAGGACCCATGACACATGTCTCACAGCCCCTTGTAACTGCAGCTGCAGGGAGATCTGGCCTCCTCAGCATTTCCCTCATGTGCACATACCCCTGACAGACAGACATGCATAGACATAATTTGAAACTGATAGTAAAAGTAATTTTTTTTGAAGAAAATACAAAGGAATACAGTTTTTAAACAGTTAAATTCCAATAGACAGTTCTCAGAATATCCAGTAACATTGGAAATATTCAGCCTCACCAAGGGAATGAAAGTTAAATTAATGATACTGAGACAAGCTAGCAAATCAGTTTTTTTCCTTTTAATTCAATGTTGTCATGAGTGTGGGGAAATGGGTAACTTTATACTCTGTTGTGGGACTCCAAATGCTCTAGCTTCTGCAGAGCAATTAGCTCTCCCAAAATTTATACCTGTTGGCCTAGTTATGCTACTTTGAGAAATGGATTCTGAGAAAAACCTGAAACTGAGTAAAGTTATACATAATTATACTTACCAGGAGATTATTTATCATCAGAGAAAATTAATAAGTTCACAGTGGGGAATGAGTTAAATGGATTAAAACACAACACATGATAATTCTAACTGCAAACAAAACACCAATGGGAAAGGGCTAGGGAGATGAGATGGCTCAGTATTTAACCCTCTGTGCTGCCAGGGAACCAGGCTTGATTCCAGGACCTACATGATAACTCTCTTCTGGCCTTTATGGATATTGAACAGGCATGTAATGTACAGACATATATGAAAGCAAAATACCTTCTCACATAAAATGAAATAAAAATAGAACACTGGGGGCTGGCAGGATGGCTCAGCAGGTAAAAGCTCTTGCCACCAAGTCTGCTGACCTGAGTTTGATCCTCAGGACCCACATGATAGAAGTCGAGGACCTGTTTTTATAAATTGTCCCCTGACAGAAGTACACTGTGGAATGCATGAACCCTTACCCCGACCCCACAGAATAAGTAAGTATAACAAAAAAAATGTTTAAAAATCTGTTGTTTGCAGAGTGTAATAGTTCACACTTGCTTCCTAGCACTTAAGAAGCTGAGGCAGGAGGATCATCATGAATGTGAGGTCAGTCTTGCTACACAGAAAGACATATTTAAAAAAAAAAACAAAACAAAAATCTGAGATGTCTAAGATCAAAAACTCAAGTGATTTCACATGCTACCAAGAATGTGTAGTGAGGGAACACTTCTCCATTGCTGCTGAGAGTGCTAACTTGTACAACCACTTTAGAAATCAATTTGGCAGTTTCTCAGAAAACTGGGAATAGTTCTACCTTATGAGCCAACTAAGTCACTCCTGGGCATATACCCCAAAAGATGCTCCACCATCCTACAAAGACAGTTGCTCAACTATGTTCATACCACCTTTATTCATAATAGCCAGAAACTGGTAACAACCTACATGGCCCTCAACTGAAGAATGGATACAGAAAACGTGGTACACCTACACAATGGAATATTATTCAACTATGAAAAACAAAGACATGATGAATTTTGCAGGCAAATGACTGGCACTTGAGAATATCATCCTGAGTGAAGTGCAGGGGCACTGGAATGGAAGGCAGATAGAGGGAGGTGACAGAGGGGATGGGGATTGAGAGGGGAGGGGCGTTTCAAGGTCAGGTGTGGGGAGGGACTGGCAGAGGGAAGGCAGGATGGCCATGACAATGAATGGAAATCTGCAAATGATGGGAGCTGAAGGAAAGAGGCATCTCCAGGAAAAGACAGAGACCTGGAATAGGGGAGGTGCCCAAGAAACAATGGAGGTGTCCTTAGCTGTGACTCACAGTATTGGTTATATGGAGCTGGGGAAGGCTGCCTCCTGTGGTCAGGCAAGAAATCTGATGGAGCAATAGGGACATCATCCCACCCACAAAACTTTTGAAAAAGAAATTCAGGGATTGGGAATGGAGCAGAGACTGAGGGAATGGACAACAATAACCTGCCTAACGGAGACCCATCCCTTGGGCAAGCACCAATCCCTGACACTATTAATAATGCTCTGTTATGCTTGTAGAGGAGTCTAGCATGACTGTCCTCTGAGAGGCTCTGCTCACCAGCTGACTCAGATACAGACACCTACAACCAAAAAGTGGATGGAGCTTGGGGACTCTTAGAGAAGAATAGGAGGGAGGATTGCAGCCCCTAAGGGGATAGGAACTCCACAGGACAACCAACAGAGTCAACTAACCTGGACTCTTGGGGCTCTCAGAGACTGAATCACCAACCCAAGAGCATTCAAGGGCTGGACCTTGGCCTCCCCACACATATGTAGCAGATGTGCAGCTTGGTCTTTATGTGTGTCCCGAACATCTGGAGTTGGGGCTATCCCGAAAACTGTTGCCTGTTTGTGGGATATGTTCTTCTAGCTGGGTTGCCTTGTCTGGTCTCAGTGGGAGAGGAAGTGCCAGGCCTCACAGAGACTTAAAGTGCCAAGGTGGGCAGATACCCAGAGAGATATCTCCATTCAGAGGAGAAGTGGGGGGGGGGGAGTATTGTGGGAGGGACTGACTGGCAGGGAGGAAGTGAGAGAGATATAAAATGGATAAGTGAGTAAGTCACAAAAATCCCCCACCCAAAAGTTTAATGGGTTTCAAACACATACACACACACACACACACACAATACTGGCAATCTTATGATTTAAATTTTTCTCAGATTCCTTATAATTGACATATATTACTTTAATACTTGTATACAGAGGTTAATTTATAAACAACTAACTAGTTTTCATCGTCTAATGACTATCATTTCCACATATATATTTTAATTATTTGAATTTGTATTTTACGTGTATGAGTATTTTGCCTGCATTTATGCCTGTGTACCACCTTGTGTGCCTGGTGCCCATGGAGGTCAGAAGAGCACATCGGATACCCAGGAACTGGAATTATGGATGGTTTTAAATCACCACGTGAGTGCTGACAATCAAACCTGGTTCTCTGGAAGTGCTTATAAGCTCTGAGCCGCCCCTCCCTCACCCCCACCCCCACCCCCATGTTTTTAAAGTGTGTTTTCAGGGGTGAAGGAAAGGGTCATTCCTGGTGCGGATCAGTATCCTTTGTCTATCCTCAGGGACAAGACTGTCAAAACGATGACCAAAGCATCAAGAGATTAAATTTCAAAAATGCTTGCTTCACTCACGTTTATTAGAGTGTGGAGCCATCCACACTTTTTGTCTTCCTTCTGTAGCTCCTCTGTGTCCACTATCAAACACTCTGTCGCTATGGCTTGTAACTTACTCTAATACAGGATGCATCCATCCTTACTATCTCTGCTTAGGAAGGATTAAGTAATTGTTCCCTTTTTAAATTTTGTAATGAGGAAGTAATAGAACTAACTTGGCACCAGCCTCTTAGTCCCACAGGAAGAACGTTTACGTGGTTTGTTCTTAATCCATGTCTATGGCCATGATAAATCACCAGCATCCTTGGCTCTCCTGTTCCCCACCTGCCCCTGCAGTGCTTCGCAGGGCTTTTTCTATGACCAGGCCTTTTACACTAGAGCTGGATGTGTCTACATTCCTAAGAACTAGATTCTTGGACAAACAGGGGAACAAACGTCAAACAGGAGGACAGTGGGACTGAAGGAGAACACGTGGAGGAAAACGGGCGCGCGCTGGGCCTTCTCTTTCTCCCTCTCCCTCCTCCTCTCCCCTCCCCTCTTCCCTTTCACTCCCCGTCTCCTTCCGTCTAGATGAAACCACTGTTCTCATTATGTATCTGCCTTTGTTTAAATTCTACCAAATAATATTCTGTTGGTTAAGTAGCATGGGGGCAGCGGTCATGTAGGTACTGTGCAGTCTGGAGCCCACCGCTTTGCTTACTTGCCGTGAGACTCCATCTGGAGTTAAGTGCTGTGAGCCATTTTGGACACAGGATGGCAGTATCACTACATCTGACCTCTAACAGCCAGGGTCTCTAGGCAGATTCTACAAGTCTCTCCTGTGTTTGTGTCCCAAACCTCCACCCCAGCTGCATTCCAAATAAAATGATAACACTTTGTCTATCAATAGATGGGACTTATGCCTGGGATTAATGGCTACATATTGTGTAGGGCCTGTGTTCAAATAAAAACTTCAGGGAAGTGCTGTCAGAGGAAGTTAAACATGAAGCATTTTCCTTTCTTTCCCAGACTCTCAACTTGTCACAGATTTTTATTTGCTATTTAATAAAGAAAAATGAAATCATTAAATTCAATTTTAAGCCATTAGCAGGAGCTGAACCACTCATTTCTAGCTTATGCAGTGCCAGCTCACAATGCAAAGTATGAGCATTTTAATTGCATGCAGAATCACTGAGATTATACAATTCATATTTTAGAATGTGTGACTGCCTATGCATCTCATTCTTACCAGAACAGTGTGAATATTGCATAAAACTAACTCAGCAGCTTTAATCTCTTTTCTTGGTAGATATGTGCTCCCACTTACACTCTATTGGAAGTTAGGGAGGAGCCAAATCACAGATAAATACATGTCAAGTGGAGATGTGTTATGGAGAATGAAGCAGGTAAAAAAGAGAATTATGGTGGGAATCTCTGTTAGATCATATAAGAAGAGATGGACTTCACTGACCTTTCAAGGGAGATCTGGAGGACATGAGGGATTGAGCCCATAGTTTTCTAAGGAAAAAAACATTCTGGCCTTCAGAACGAATAACAGATATAAACATGCAAAGGCTGTGCAGTGGGAGATGGCTTAACGGAGTGAAATAAGGTAGAGAAAGCAGAAGAGGTCAGAACAGCGGGGTTCCTGGCATCCCACAAAGGGCTTCGAATTCCCAACATGAACTTCAGTAGAGATCAACACCTCCAAACTGCTCATGAATTGATAAATGGCCTCACCTGGAACTGCAGTAGCTTTGGCTTCTTTCTTTCCTACAGTACTAGTCGCCACCGTGAATCCTCTGGTCCCACTTCCTACTCTAGTACTGTCTGTCTGTCTGTCTAGTCCTAAGCAGGCAATGTCTGGTTTAATTCACTTGTATTAAAAGGCACCATGTGTTTACATCAGGTACCTCTCGATTCTTGTCCTTGGATTTCTCTGATGCTGGCTTAGACATCCAATGAGCCAGAAGCATGTTTGTCACTCACTCATGCACAGCTCCCATGTCTGGTGAATTGACACTAGGGAAATACCATAAAACAAGATATGGGGCACCTCAGAAGGCCTCAAAGAGATGCTGAGCAATGATGACCCACAGTGGCTAATTTGGCGTGAATGGCATCTTGGTATGGCTTCTCCATTCTTTCTCTCCCTCACTGTTCTCAGCCCTTATTTTGTTCCCCACAAATTACTTGCAAACAAACTTTTATTTTGGATCCCACTTTGGGGAGTGGAGAGGGAAATCTAAGTGAGAATTAAAACCATGCCATCCAAACAATCACCCTCATCCTGTTGATTGTGCCGCAGGTCTCTCATTTCTTTTATTCCTATTCTTGGTCCTGAGTTCAGAAGTCTTCACCTCTCGTCTGTGCTATAGTTAACTAGATTTGAAACTTCTCTTTTAGCCTGGCCCTTACTTTTTATTGTTTTGTTTTTGTTTTTGAGACAGGATCTTTGTCTCCTAGCTGACCTCAAACTCTCTTTGTAGACCAGATGGGCCTCAAACCTGTGGCGAACTTCCTCCCCTGTCCCCTGAGTACTGATATTATGGATTGTGTGACACCATACAGACCGTCCTCTCATTTTTACTTGACTCATTAGTTCCCCAGTACTATCATTTACCTTCTACAGTCAGAGTAAGAATCTCTAGACACCACTTGATTTGGGGAGATAGCTGCTCAAAAATAAAATCCAAAGCCCCTAGTGTAATATCAGTGACCACAGTCCAACTCTGACTTCCTATCGCTTTCCCAAATACCTCTGACCACGCTGGGGCTTTCGTTTCTCAGCTCTTCCTCTGGTGCTTTCCCTCAAAGCCGTTCTTTCAACCAACCTTTCCATTCAGACTAGTTCAGTTCACACTAGTTTCTGTTGACTAAGAGGGCAAGGAGCAGGCGATAAGGTTAAAGATGAGAGTGTGGTATACAGGGCATGCCCTGTGTGAACACTGTCCCATAGATGCAGTTTTAGCCAGTCTGAATCAGTGTATGGGTTTGAAGCTTTTTCTCCAGGGTAGAACTGTTGCTTTGAGTTTAGTGAAGAGAAAAGAAATTTGCTTTTTCAGAACTCGAGGTTGTCTTGTGGTAAAATAAAGTCCTGAGTGGAGAAAATGTAAGAAAAGCCTTTTAATTGATATATTATTCATAATGGCTAATGTCTGAATAAAGTCAGAGCATTACACATCGGCACCTTTTAAATGGATGGTAATGGATAAGATAGTTTCTACTTAGCATCTCCAACTGAGATAGAAAAGTGTTCAATTTTCCTCGCAGGAGCTTCCAGGAGAAGCTTGCATATTTGTTTTGATTGGTTACAGATAATAGGCATGCAAAGAAGGTTTCTCTTTCTGAGTCTCATTTTCCACCTACATATTCAATGCCTGCTAGACTCGAGGCCTTGGAATTCTTTCCATCTTTTCTGGTTGTACCCACAGGGTCACTGAACACAACATGCAAGATGGCAGTGTAGGACACGGGCCAGACTCATGGCACATGGAGCTGAGCTGATATTCAGTCTATGGTGTTTGGCAGCTTGGCCTCCCTGGCTCACAGTCACAGTTACAGTGCTTTAATCTATCTGTCTATCTATCTATCTATCTATCTATCTATCTATCTATCTATCTATCATAATCTTTGTGCTATGCATCAAGTACATGCTAGGCAAGTGTTCTGTCACAGAACTATAACCTTAGTGCCACATGTTGTTTTGTTTGTTTTGTTTCGGGTTTAATCTGCATATTCGTGTCCATATTGTTTGTTGTTTGTTTCAGGGGGTTATAATTCTGCCATGATTCAGATGTACCAAGTGATTGTCTGCTTGAGATAGACATGGTTTTTGGATAACCTTGTTCACTAACGAGGCAGCTAAGTAGCTCATTCTAAACCCTCTCGAGCAACTCCTAGAGTTTGTAATCGCAGCCACGCCTGGATATCACACATTGTCTGTTCTTCTCAGTGTGAGCAGCTTCTTCCTGTTAGAACTAATTCCCCAGGCTAGAGCTTTTCTTTACTTCTCCTCATTAAATTATTTTCTTATAGTTCCATAAAACGTTGCCACAACCTCAACAACTTAAAAAGGGTAGAGATACATTCTCTCACGTCCTTATGTCAGATGCTGAAATCCAGTCACCAGCAGGGCTGTGACCCCCTCAAAGGCTCAAGGGCAGACGGGCCGGTCTCTACTTCTAGGAAATCTCACTAATTTTCCTCATCTTCTGGCCCTTTTCTCTGTGTGTGATTGTCTTTGTACCCTTTGATTAGAATCTCTCATTTGGAGTAAGTGTCCATCCTAATCAAAACAATCTCATTTCAACCTTTACCTTGATTATACCCAAAAAGACTAATTTTGTACAGGCTTACCATCTGAGGTTGGGGAAGGGAAACTAAACACACCACGCTCACCTAGACTTCAAGGCAAGCGTGTCAGCTTCTCTTGTCAGCTGCTTTTCCTCGTTTACAGCTCCCCCATTCCTCTTTTCTTAATTAACTCCCTTAGGGCTGATTCATAATTTATGTGCACAAGACCTGGCAATTTTTAAAAGCATATGCAAGGTAAGCACATAAAAATTAGAATTTTTCACAGAGGTAAATGCAAAGTCAGGGAAGGAGGGGTGGAGGAACTGCTCGGTCACATACAAATCTGACCGTGTGTTTGTAATGTGTCCTCAGTTCACTGGAAAGTTCCTAAAGAAGACACATTGCTTTCAAGTTCCCAGCAGAGGACATGCTCAGAAAGAGTTCTGGATAGATGATTGAAATTCTCACTTGTTAATCATGTTCTAACTAGATCATCAACCTTGATGAGACTGGTCCAGACTGATGCCAAAGTTTCTCCTCGTTGCTTTTGACTTTCTCCCTCAATTCCCACCTATGTCGATAGAATCTGCTAGTTTGATACTTTAGAGTGCCCTCTGTCTCTTTGCACAATGGCAAAAATCACACGATGATAGAGGGCAACCTACAGTGTTTTGTCACTTTCAGAGAAAGACCTGAACAAGAGTGTCCTTGGGAGGTTATTAGGGGTAGTGAGGCTTTATGAGCCCTCTCCTCTGCTCTGAAACAGAGCTGTCAGGTATATATCTGTCCCTCTGATAAGAACACAAAGTCCAGAAGTCAGAGATGAGACTCTTAGCTTGGCATTCCTCAGATCAAGTACTCTGTCGTGCCCAGAGCTAGCAACTAACAAGCCAGCACCAACAAGCCTTATACAGAGGCAGCAGTGCAGATGTTCATAAGCATTCACCAGCTGGCTGAAAGCCCAGCAGATGTGCTCACTGGGAAATCCTCTAATGCAATGGTTCCCAGCCTTCCTAACACTGCAACCCTTTAATACTGCTCCTCATGCTGTGGTGACCCTCAACCTATTTTCAGTGCTACTTCATAACGTAATTGTACAGTTATAATTGTATGAATATCTTTTTTCTGTGGTCTTAGGTAACCTGTGACAGGATCATTTGCTCCCCACAAAGGGGTGGAGACCCACAGATTTAGACCCTCTGCTCTAGAGTGCATAACGGAGCTCAGAGAGACAGGGATACCAGGTCTTCCTGCCTTGTGAGTTCCAGACCACCTCAGTGGAGTTGCCGCCGAGGACCACATTGTTAAATCTGCTGCCTCTGCCCGAGATGGACCTGATTGTCAGGCTGGTTCCAACACTTGCTTCTGCCTCTGCAGATGTGTGGGTGACTCTTCTTACCAAAAGAAAGTTGACATTTGGAGGTTTTGACTCTGACTCAATGTCCTTTCAGGCACTGTCTGCCAGCTGCTCGTGGTTCAGTCTGAACAGAACGTTTTGTGTGGTTTCAGAGTGAAGGCCATGCCCATTTCCTTTTGCAATGTCCACAATGGGTTTCAATTGAAGGAATAAACATCTGATAGGAAAGCAGCTTTTTTTTTCTACATTGTCTTTCCCCTCCTTTTCTTTCTCTGCTTCCTAGTTCTTCTAATCCCAAACCTAACTAATGAAAAGACAAATTGCTAGAACTTAATGTAAATGCATTACTTTTGGTAGCTATGAGGACAAAACTACCATAGAGCCATAAGTTAGTGACACCTGAAAGTAGAAAACATGTGCAAAGCCACAGGGAGATGTCCCCATTCCTGTACTTGAAGATCCATCACTCATGGAACTCATCAGCCCCAGAGCAGTAGGATCGTGTATATCACACCCACGGCCCACACTGGGGCCTGGAAAAGAGCAAGGGGACAGAATATCTACTTTACATTTCATGTTTATCAAAGATACAAAGATATCAAAGATATCTCCACAGCTTTCTCTCCTGGCCTGATTTTAAAACAGCTAAAGAAATCCTTGAGTTTTACTCTCCCCATCTCTAGGCTTGTTTCTGTTGGTGTAATACAACTGTTTTCAGCGTTGCCTGGTCTCTTGTATTTATCAGTTCTAAATAAAACCAGGTGAATCTGCATCTTGACTCATTTTAGAAAAGGAAACTGAATTGTACGTTGAGACACTTTCATCATGTACTCTGTGCCTTGGTAGAGGTCTAACCTCATCTTCTGATGTTCCTCACTGCTTGTTTTCTGTCTCATCTACAAGAATAGAGCTATTCCACCACTCTCGGCTGCCCAGCCTTCCATGGAGCCCCTTTGATCAAATAAGTTGCAAGACTGAGCTCTTTTTGCTAGGCTTTGAGGTTCTCCACTTGAGAGTTTGATTTGTCTTCTTTGCAATTCATTCTGAGTCGGCACTCTCAGCATCTCTGCTGTACGTAAGGGAAGGAGGGGAGGAGAAACCAACAGCAGCAGCCACTTCAACGGTTCTACCTCCACAGGATACAAGTTATGGGGTCCTTTCTTCTCACTGTTCATTAACACTTTATATAGTTCTGAGAAATAAATATACAGCGTGTTCCTTAAAAGATACATGGGGATAATGAGCAATCATTACTTCATTTAATCCTTTCATAGAAGTATAGGGTAATATTAAATTTGACTCCTTTCTATAAGAATGCTGCTTTGTCTTTACCTCTAGAATGTGAAGTCTGTAAGAGCTGAGCCAGTGGTGCAATGACTTTACCTTGTCAGTTCTATCCTCCACCTTACGGATCAATTTCTCTCACCTATATGTACCCAGTATATCTTTGGGAACAAATTTGGATTGTATTTGCTGTAATCTTAATACTTTATGCTGGTCGGCAAAGTAGAAACTGTCATCCCTTTATACACTTGGAATCTATCCTTGAGGTTTGATGTCAGATTGTCTCCCACTCTGTTTCATTGAGATTGTGTACAAAGCCCCACTCACCACTCTCCTCTGTGAGGAAACCAAGGTCTGCTCTAGCAGAAAGAACACTTGCCGTAGAAGCAGAATAGTCACCCAGCTGGAAAAGTTGATGTCATGAAAATGAGAGACCAGGCTTACCCATGTGGATTCTTCCCTGCTGAGCCCATCTGTGTGGGCCATCCATAGCTACCATGAAGGGATAAACTTTATCCCTTATAGTAATAGACTGGGTTCTGATTATGGTTGCTCTGAATGCTGGGAAAATTCAAGGGCAGCTGGCATCTGTCCTTGCTAATGATCTTATTTAGATAAATACATGGTTGTAATCTTTGCTGCCTCTAAGAAAATCTAGACTGCTCAGATTACAGACATTGGCTTGCTGATCTTTCTGTGCCCCAATGAGGCCAAAATTTTATTAGCTCCATTTTCCAGATGGTGAGACCAAAGCAAACATATTAACTTAATGCCGGGAAAGCTAACCCTGACATTGCATTTTCCCTCTTACTCCCCAGGCCTGCCAACTTGTCTTTATTATCTAATGGGGAAAAGGTGAGTTCTGTGATTCTAACATTATTTTCTTAACAACATATATTCACTTGGGCAACATGAGCAACAATAAGCACTTTTGAATGCAGGACCCATCACTTTCTACTAAGAAACAGAGAGAAGTTAGGGGGAAATGAACTGGTAAAATTACTGAGCTTAAAAGGGCATGTGATTTTAATACTTACTGACCTCTGACCTGCATGTTGGGACAAAGTTCAAATCATCTTTACCCTTAACTTTCAGCTGCACATGTGGGATGCAGTCTGAGTGGCAGGCTCTGTAGCTGACTTTCTTAGCGCTACTGTTTACTTCCCTTGTGTGTTGAGTGCCATGTGAAATGCTCTCCATCATGCTGGGTTATTTTGAAGACTAAGGAATTGAGTGCATTTCATACTTAGAGCAGCTGCTGCACAGTGAGTATCCAATAAATGTTCTAGGACGGTCACAAAGACAACGATTTCTCTTTTAACTGCAGGCCACAGGGATCCTTTCTTAAAACGTTGTCTCATGGCATAAAATGGCAATTTTTATGTCTAATTGCCGTCTCATTTACCAGATGTTATTCAAAAATGAAACTCTCCAGGCATTTCCAGAAAATAAGAGTAAGATTTTGGAGGAATGGTCGACAGAAAGATACAGTAACCAGTTTTTTCTTTTTTTTTTTTTTCATTTTTTTAATTAGTAACTTTTTTTAAAAATGTTAATCAAAGGCTTTATAAGTTTGGTAATGCTCAATAAAAAGATGCTCATACAATCAGAAGTGTAAACCCATAGATATACCAACTGTCTTTGACTCGGAGACATGTGAACATCCGCCTCCATGTTCCCCTTCCCCCTTGTCTCCTAGCTCCTCCTCCTTCTCTTCTCCTCTCCTCTCCTCTCCTCTCCTCTCTCCTCCTCTCCTTTTCCTCCTCCTCCCTTACTCTCCTCTCTCTCCTTACTCTCCACTTTAGCTCCTCCTACATGTCACCCTTCCTGTTAAAATAAAACTCTCTCTCAAAATACAATTAAAGCATAACTATACCAATTTGTATCAGTAAGGTATAAGATAGACCTAATACCAAGTCCATCATTTTGTTAACTAACCAGAACATTTGTCATCTCTCCTAACTAAAAGACTTAGTTCTGAACAGTAACCAGTTCTTAAATTAATTAAAAACTTTTAGTATGAGTCTGTCAGATGCAAACATTGCTTAGAAGACATATACTATGTACCTGGACATTTATACATACAAACAATATTATTTTCTGATCTCAAAACACATACTTATTTCTATCTTAGCAGGAGGCTTTGTTGGGTCCTCAGGAAGGTTAGTTTTCTCTTAGAACACTTCTGACACTAATGCCACTCAAACATGTGGTAGTGTGTGTGTGTGTGTGTGTGTGTGTATACAGATATGTGTTTGCATGGGGATGTACACAGGTATGTGGAGGCTGAAAGACACCATCTGCCTATCTTCTTCCTTTGGAAGAAGGTCACTCACTAGCCTAGAACTTGCCAGTTAGTCTGTGTGTCTAGTTAGCTAGCACAGAGACCCTCCTCCTCCCAGAGAAGAAACTACAAGCACGTGCCTCCATGCTTAGTGTTTTCACTTGGGTTTAGGGAATTGGACTCAGGTCCTCGTACTAACGAGGCAGTTCTTTATCAATGATACCTTCCCCCAGCCTGTATGTTATACACTAAATTATGAGCCTGGGAGCTCAGAGTCAGTTCTTTCTCATCTGTAGCTTTACTAGCTACACTAGTAGTAGAAGCTAGCTTAACTAGCTTTACTAGCTAAGACAGAGCCTATCTCCATTGTGTATCTCCCATTCTCCATAGAATTGGTTCCCTAAGCCTTACACCTCACTTTTGGATGCACTATTAAACGTGACTCCTTATGAGCCCTGTCCCCCTGTGACCTTCCTATGGATAGTTTTGCCTCTTCCACGCCACTGAGCACATTGGTCACCACCAGTAAGCTAAGTGAAAAAGAGGAGCTTTCTTCTTTAACATGAGGCATCTTGAGAAGTCTAGAAGGCTAAGCTTAGGCTTCCTATGCTTTCAAAATCTAGCGATGGTCTCTCTCCTCTCCAAAAGATTCCCCTGCCTATTAACACTGCTTCCATTAAGAAGAATGATCCAGGGCAAAGTTAAATGAGGTCTAGAGGAAAGATTGGCCATAGTTTCGATCAAAGAACTTTTTGATCAACTACACTTATCTTCCCTTTTCTTTCCTCAAAGTTCCCAGGACCAATCATTTCCTGAGGGTGGCACATCTGCCCAGCACTCCAAGTGGAGTTTTGTAGCCTCGGACTTTGTCCAGGAACTTTAAGATTTTCTGAAAGTGACCATACAGTATGTGCCATCAAAGTGTCTGAGCCAGTGCATTCTCCTGAAGATGACCGTGAACACCCAGCCAGCTGTCAGCCACTTGTCTGCCAGTCTGAATCACTGTCCATCTCCTAGACCACAGAACAGATCATCCTGATGTGACATACATACTCCCAAACACATGCCATCTACCAAGATGTCACTGCATAGCTTACTGCACAGTCAGACACACACACTCACTGGACCCTGAAGCCTCCTGCAAAGAACAGCTCTTCTTCTCCCCTGCTGTGGTTATGCTTAACCAGGTCCTTCATGTGTAATTACTTTTGAAGCATAGCTTTAAACTTCTCCAAAACCACAGTGGCATGGTAGAAGGTAGGGCTGCCAACATTTAAAAGAGTCAGGATGTCTGCCCTCTCCTTGCCTTGGGCCATTTTCTTTGTCTGTGGGACATTGTAATGGAAAGGTGAACAGACATTTTCTGCTCTTGTCTGATGGCTTCTCTGGAATATAAACCAAAAATCCCAGGATTCACTGTGGCGCCAAGACTCCATGACAGAGGCTCCTCACAGAGGCTGTGGGATAAGCTGCAATTGGTTTTGGACTTGGCTAGACCAGCAGGATTCTTGGGGAGCCTGTCATTGTCACTGGCAACATGCTTATAAGAACTAAGCAAAAGTAATGACAGCCCTTGAAATTCTGGGTTTTCCTCTCCAGCTTTAAGTCAGTGGTGCTTTGGATTAGATGGCATACGTAGAGGCAAATATATTCATTCTCTTTAAAAAATTTATTCATTTGTTTTAATGTGTGTAAGTGTTTTGCCTGTATGTATGTTTGTGCACCACATGTACGCTTGGTGCCCACAGAAGCCAGAAGAAGGCGTTGGATCCCCTGAACCTGGAATTATAGATGGTTTCCTACCTGTCACGTGGGTGTGGGGATTTACCCTAGGTCTTATGGAAGAGCTGAGAGGGTTCGGAGCTGCTGAACCCTCTTTCCAACCTGTGATCCCGACACTTAAATGACCCATTTTGCTTCTAAATTTTCCTACAGGGTAGGAGGCTCAGCTCACAAAATCTAGCACATGTACAGTTACTTTCGCCACCGATCACAGAGTGGGTGATTTCTTTGTTTGACATTTAGTGACCTCCAAAATCTGGCTCTGATTTACCATTTCAACAAACCACTTCCTTCTTTTAACTCTTGCTTTGATCAAAATACCTCTTTTATTTTCATATAATTTCTCAACATTGTAATCTTTCTAACAGTGTGTCCCAGACTCTTCTTTTAGAAGTGTCCCAAAGACTTGGCTGTTCTGTCTGGTTTTTCTTTTCTTATTTTATGACTGTTCTTGTGCATTCTGATCGCTTCAGTTGCTACTGCTACATCTGTATGTCTGTCTTCAGTCACACATCTGTCCTGAACTTCAACTTCTTTGCAACGTTCAGATCCTTAGCCTCTCATTGGGTATTTTGAGTGTATCAGTGGACACCTCAAACTGAATTCCAAGACTGAACTGACTTTTGTCCTAGAGTCTCATCTACTGGCAGTATTTGTAGCTCAAGTGAATGAGTCCTAAGGGCGAGCCTGGGATTTGCCACACTATTAACTTTTCCCTTCACACCTGCCTTCTTATCTCAGGAAGCCCTCACTCCAGTTTTTCAGGACCCACACAAAGACCAAGCTGCACATCTGTTACATATGTGTGGAGAGGTCTAGGTCCAGCCTGTGTATGTTTTTTGGGTGGTAGTTCAGACTCTGAGAGCCCTAAGGGTCCAGGTTGGTTGACTCTGTTGATCTTCCTCTGGAGTTCCTATCCCCTTAGGGGTTGCAATCCTTCCTTCTATTCTTCCATAAGAGTCCCCAAGCTCCATCTACTATTTGACTGTGCATGTATACCTTATCTGAGTCAGTTGAAAGCAAGTCTGTCTGCAAGCATAACAGAGTATCATTAATAGTGTCAGAGATTGATGCTTGCCCATAAGATGGGTCTCAAGTTGAGCAGGTTATTGGTTGGCCATTTCCCCAGTCTCTGCTCCATCCCCAATCCCTGCATTTCTTGTAGACAGGATAAGTTTTGGGTTGAAAGTTTTGTGGGTGGGTTGGTGTCCCTATTGCTCCACTGGGTTTCCTGCTGGCTACAGGAGGCAGCCTCTTCAATGCAGCAAGTCACAGCTAAAGATTCTTAGCTGTGATTCTTGGGTGCCTCCCCAATCCCAGGTCTCTATTGCTTCCTGGAGATGCTCCCTACCTCCTTCTCAATCCCTCCCATCAGTTGCAGATTTCCATTCATTCTCATGGCCCTTCCCTCTCCCCTCCCCACACCCACCCCAAGCCTCTTCCCCTGACCCCCTCTTCCATCCACTTCTCTCCCTCCATCTGCCTTCCACAACCATTCCATTCTTCCTTCCAAGTGAGACTCAAGCATCCTTGCTTGTGCCTCCTTCCTGTCCAGCCTCCTTGGATCTGTGGAGTGTAGCATGGGCATCCAGTATTTTATACATATCATGCATTTCCTTTTGGGACTCAGGATGACATTCTTAAGATCCATCCATTTCTCTTCAAAATTCAAGATGTCTTTGTTAGGAAAACTTTTTAAAAACCATGCTTGCATTTAATCCATTAGCAATCTCTAGCAGTTCTCCCTAGAGAATATGCCCTCACCTCTGCTTTTTGTCAAAAAATACAAGTAGTTACTAGGCTATATAGATTCTATACCATATCTCTCTGTGCTCTTTTCCCTCCCCCAGTCACTCTTTACCATCTTCAGTTTGGCACCTTCCCTGCATCATACATATATCCATAACATGTCTTCACTGATATGCCTATCTCCAGACTCATGTCCTTTAAGACTGTCATTACTTCATTCCAACAGTGTTTGTATGGTGGTGACAATTGTGAACAACGCAGATATGCTGCCTGCCCTAGTGGGGACTTCCATTCTGGTTAGACAGACAGGCTTCATGTACTTGTAAACATGTCTACTGGGAGGAGAAGCCCAGGTGAGGGAAGATGTGGAATCCTGATCAGGTAACTGCCCCATCGTAAATCAGAGCATGAACTTCCTACACACACTCTGGGTCTGATCTTTCTGCCTTCTTTCTTGAGACTTTTTTTTTTCCTCTTCTGAGAAATGTAATGTATACTCACCATGGAATATTTGAAAATACTGAGATACAAGAAAAACAACAAACAAAACAAGCATATACTTAGAGTCTCGCCATCTCTCAACACTGAGGTGTAAACCCTTTCATCTCTGCCTACACATTTTCAAAATGATATTCCCCATTAATGTAAGTGAAGTAAACCAGACTGAGAAAGACAAACATTGCATGTTTTCCTTGATATGTAGAAATATATCTGTGTCGTGTCTGTGTGTGTCTGTGTGTGATATGTATAAGTAGAAGGAAATCTATAAGAGGGGTAGAAAATGGCCTAAAGGGAGGGAGGGGAGAAAGAGATGAAAGTATTACATATTTACTCTTATAAACAGAACCTAGATTTTATATATGACAAAATGAAAACATAAGGAGATTTAGAAGGGAGGGAGACTCGTGAGAGGGCCCGAGGAGGGATTCGGTGGGAGAAATACAACCAAAGTGCAGTGATGTATGTGTGTGGAGTGTCATAATGAAAACTAATATTCTGTGTGCTAATTAAAAATTAATTTAAAAATCTTCCACATTAAAAATATAATATGATTTGGATTTTTAAAGAACCTTCCGTAGCTTCCTGTTGTCTAAAATCCCACACTCCCAACCCAATGTTTAGGAGTAGATATTAAATAGAACACTAAAGGTTTCAACTTGTGTGACATCTGTATTTAAGCACAGATTATACTACTTAAGTCCTCGGTAAAGATAAGCTGCTTTGGAATGTTGTTTTTCTATGCTTACACTTAAAACTCTGTGGTGCTAAAATATCTACTAACAACATCATGTCATTCGTCTTAATGCCACCGTTCATTTATTTATTTTAATTACATTGTTATTATTATTTATGTGTGGTGTGTGTGTGTGTGGTTGTGTACCACTGCATGTGTGGTGAAGCTCAGAGGGCAATCCACAGGAGTCTTTCTCCTTTGAACATGGGGGTCTGGGTTTGAATTTAGAATTCAGACAGTTGGCCTTGACAGTCTTTAACTTACTGAGCCATGTCACCAGCCTTCCCTCTACTCTTACTTGGGTGGCTGAAACCCTTTGCAGTGAGGTTCCTGTATTGAAACTGGTTATGAAAAGCTGCTTTTGCCGAGAAGCCTCAAATTCAAACTTAGACCCCTCCCTTTGCCTCTTGGATTATTAATTTTTTCTTCACTTGCAAAATTAATGCATTTAATAAGAATGCTGAGTCTATGAAAGGTTTGTACTATCCACCTATAGGAAGAATGGAATTATACACTTTGACCATTTGTGGCTTCCTGGGATGGTCTCTGCTGTAAAAAGAAGTTGGATATTTTGTTTGTTTGTTTATTTGTTTTTTGGTTAGGGGTGGGAACTACAATTAGTAGTTGCGAATATAAGATAGGTAGTTGGAAACTATAATGGTCTATAATGGTTTAGTTAGATGGCAGTAGTTGGTTCGCCTCTAGGATCCTTGGTCTTACCAGCTACAGGTAGTGGTTATGTTTCTATCATGCCTGTAATGAATTCCCTCCTATTGAGCAGGCCTTAAGTCTGATTAGGAAGTTATTTGTAGGTGGCCAAAGAGACGGCGCCGGGTTTCCAACTTGGCCGGCGCCGCCTACTGCGCATGTGTCAGGTTCAAGCCCCTCCCGAGAGGGCTTATGCTAATGAGGTATTGGCCCTAACCAATCCTGAGAGAACAGGCAGCCAGGTCCGCCCCTTGGAAGGGTATATAACAAAGGCAGCTCAGCTGCCGAGAGGGTAGTGGTCCGGAGGAGTGGTCCGAGAGAGTCATCCGGAGAGTCGTCGAGAGAGCGGAAAAGAAGAAGGCGCAACAACTGGTGGCCCGCGGAGAAGAGAGAAGCGACCCGGCGGGAAGCGGCCCGGCGGAGAAGAGAGAAGCGACCCGGCGGAGAAGCGGCCCGGCGGAGAAGAGAGAAGCGACCCGGCGGAGAAGCGGCCCGGCGGAGAAGGGAGAAGCGGCCCGGCGGAGAGGCGGCCCGGCGGAGAGGCGAGCCGGCGGCGGAGGCGAGCCGGCGGGCGGCGTTGTCCCGCGGGCGGAGGCGAGCCGGCGGGCGGCGTTGTCCCGGCGGGCGGAGGCGAGCCGGCGGGCGGCGTTGTCCCGG
Organism: Mastomys natalensis; assembly: GCA_021653895.1. NCBI lineage: Eukaryota > Metazoa > Chordata > Mammalia > Rodentia > Muridae > Mastomys > Mastomys natalensis. The sequence goes on along the minus strand of JAJTUV010000660.1, from coordinate 266,202 downwards.
CGGCGGAGGCGAGCCGGCGGGCGGCGTTGTCCCGGCGGGCGGAGGCGAGCCGGCGGGCGGCGTTGTCCCGGCGGGCGGAGGCCCCGGCGGGCGGCGGCGACCCGGCGGCCACCCGGCCCCGGCGGGCGGCGGCGACCCGGCGGCCACCCGGCCCCGGCGGGCGGCGGCGACCCGGCGGCCACCCGGGCCCCGGCGGGCGGCGGCGACCCGGCGGCCACCCGGCCCCGGCGGGCGGCGGCGACCCGGCGGCCACCCGGCCCCGGCGAGTCACCCGGTCCCGGCGGAGTCACCCGACCCCGGCGGAGTCACCCGGCCCCGGCAGTGAAGAGACGCAGAGGCCCTGGCAGAGACACCCGGCACCAGCAGAAACACCTGGCGCCGGTAGAGAAGAGACGCGAGAGACGCGAGAGACGCGAGAGACGCGGCGGTAGAGAAGAGACGCGAGAGACGCGAGAGACGCGAGAGACCGGCGGTAGAGAAGAGACACGAGAGACGCGAGAGACGCGAGAGACGCGGCGGTAGAGAAGAGACGCGAGAGACGCGAGAGACGCGAGAGACGCGGCGAGAGACACGAGAGACGCGGCGGAGACAACGAGAGACGTGGCAGCTAAAGACCAACGACAACGAGCCGAGGACAATGGGGAAACTGAGGACAACAACCTCATAAATTCAGAAACTGAGGTAAAAAGGTATATTTATTAGTCAAAGTTTTCCCTGGGTTGGGACGAGTCGAGGACGAGTAGAGGCTCCCGGGTTTGGGACGAGTAGAGGTTCGAGTTAAGGATCCCTGGTCTGGGACGAGTCAGGAACGAGTGAAAGATCCCTGGGTTTGGGACGAATTAAAGATCCCTGCTTTGGGACAAGTCAGGAACGAGTAGAAGATCCCTGGGTTGGGACGAGTTAAGGATCCTGCTTTGGGACGAGTCAGGAACGAGTGGAGGATCCCTGGTTGGGACAATTAAGGATCCCTGCTTTGGGACAAGTCAGGAACGAGTAAAAGATCCCTGGGTTGGGACGAATTAAGAATCCCTGCTTTGGGACAAGTCAGGAACGAGTGAAAGATCCCTGGGTTGGGGACGAAATTAAGGATCCCTGCTTTGGGACAAAGTCAGGAACGAGTGGAAGATCCCTGGGTTGGGACGAGTTAAGGATCCCTTGCTTTGGGACGAGTCAGGGACGAGTGGAGAATCCCTGGGTTGGGACGAATTAAGGATCCCTGGTTTGAAGTTCCCTTTTGGGACGAGTAGAGAATTCCCTAGATTTGGGCCAAGTTAAGGTTTAGGGACGATATAAGGAAAGAGGCAATAAAAGGTCCGCAGATTTTCTAAGCTATGATATCTGTTGTCGACCCGGAGTGGGTTGGCTTGGATATCATAATAGTGATTTTTCTGACTATGTCTTAGCTTGTACCTAAATTCTCATTGTGAATGTGAATCCGCTGTCCGAAAGGAACAGAAATTTTTTGAGCAAGTGAAAGAGGCTCGGTCAGAAGGCTCTGAGGCAGGCTCTAGTAAAAGAAACAAGGGACCAAAAAAGATAACCAACATTTACTCTAGTCTAAAAGATATAGATACAGAGAGCTCTTCTAGCTCTGATAGCTTAAAAAAGATAGAAGAAAGAAAGAGCTTAAAAAAAGATGGAGGAGGACCTAGAGGACAGGGTTAGCTAAAATAAAGTCCATGGTCCTCTCAAGGAAAAGAAAGACAAAATGGTGAAAAAGCTCAAACCGCATGCTTGGGAGACACCCACAGCTCCGTCCCTAGGCCCGCCTCCCTATGTGGAGGTTCCTTGGGCCAGTCTGTCCCCAGAGACACAACACGCTCATTCGCCCACAGACTTGGAAGGAAGCGCGTATGGCCTTCCCAGTTTTTGATCCTGGGGGCAAATATTTTCTAAGCAATCACTCTTTATGACACAGCTCCAAGACCCTATACTTCCTAAAAAAGAGAAAAGAAGTTAGAACCTTGAAAAGGGAGAGAGAGAGGAAAAGTAAAAGAGAAAAGAAGTTGCCCACTCTCTGGTGGTTTAACAAAAGAAACAAAAAAGCTTATTACAGAGCCCTCTGGAGAAGCAAGAGATGAAGGGGGACGCCCTAATCTCTCTGGCTCGCTCTAGGGAGATTCTCAGTTCTGCTTTCCATGTTTATTGTCTGTCATTGGTATACCAATTTGTCCATGTGTTCATTTATCTGTCTTTATTTTGTTGTCTATTTTTGTTCTATGGAAAAATGATTAAAACGGATGGCCATCCACCACTTAATTTAGCTTAAAACTTGCTTAAAAGGGAATCTCAATTTCCACAACAAAACTGATAATTTACCCCTGCTCTGTGGCTGGGAGAAGAAGCACTAGCAGAAGCACCTTAAAAAGAGTTAACTGTTTCATAAGCAGCTCTTAGAAGGAGGCCAACAGTTTCTGTAGTAAGGGTATCTCCCAGTCTGATAAATACTTTTCTCTTAAATACAGTTAAAAAAGTAAGAAAAATTTGTTTAGATGTACATTATATATAAGTATGCTCTATATGTTCTGGTTATATGTTATTGGATATGATTGGCAAATTTATAATTTTGGTTATAAAAAACAGATTAAAACGGTAATTCAAAGTTAAAGTCCTCAAAACCCAATGAATGAAAGAGCTTTAAACATTTTGGAAAATGCTTGTTTGCTCCAAAAACATCCAAAGACAATATCTTTTAATTTTGAGACATCAGCTATATTCCTAAATAAAATTGTGACATAAGATACAAAGGTTTCAAGGAGATGGCTAATTGGCTAAGATCTTTTTTTTAAGCTCTCCACAAAAGAATTTAAGCCTCAAGGAGAGATACAAACCTTAAATTTTTTTGGCTGATAGAAAAATAATTTTATAAAAAAATATAAGAACTATTATTAATAGATAGTTAAATTAATTAAGTTTGTTGGCTGTTTTAAAACAGTCCTGTTTAGATTTATATTTACAGACAATGGGCCCAGCCTATACGGCTCAAGCTTTTCTTCCTTTTGTCCAACGAATGGAATCTCACCACTCATGGACTGCCCTAACAACCCTCAGGGGGCAGGGTAAAAATTGTAGAACGAGCACATCGCACGCTTAAGGAATGTCTTCAAAAACAAAAAGAGGGAATAGGCCCATGGCCTTAACCCCAAGCATAGACTATCCTTAGCATATTTACTTTAAATTTTCTAAATTTGGAGCTCAGGGTCCATCTGCTGCTGACAGACATCATAATCACTTACGCCCTCCGCCAGAAAAGGTAAAATGGAAAGAATCATACTAACGCATGGCCAAGGGCCGATCCCGTGCTCATAAGAGCACGAGGTTGTTTGTGTTTTCCCACAGGTCAAGAAAACCCTATCTGGATCCCGAGAGACTGACTCCGGAAGATCTCCAGTCCGGCGATTCCCAGACGAAAGGAGGGATGAATGAAACTGCAGATCCTGAGTTGAAGCTCCTGTCGCAAGACTGCCCCCTGGACGGCACTTGCCCTAGACCCCGGGTTTACTCTAAAAAGACTTAGGGGGCGGGAGTATTTGAAAGGGACTGTTGTTCTTTTAGGATATGGTTTCTTTTTTCCCCTTTTTTTTTGGTTTCTATGTTTGCTTTTTGCCATGACCATGCAAGAAGGAAGGGCTTCCCCAAGTTTTTGGCTGGCCTCCCTTAGGGAAACCTAGTGGGAAACCTTCTGGACCCAATTGGCCGTCCACTTTTTCCCCTAGATCCGCCCCATCGACCAATGCCAATGGATAAGGCTCCAAGGCACCATTTCAATTTTTCAGAAGCGGGGAGACGAGGAGTGCCTCGACTAGAGTTTCCCCTAATATCCCTGAGGGGAATAGATTTCTGAAAGAGTGAGTGCGGGTTTGTGTATTTCTCCCGAAAAAAGGCAAAGGGGGGTATGGGGTGGCGCCCCCAATTTTTAAATCCCCAACATTTGCACAAGGGCTCAGACCTCTGCTTTCCCCCGGGACTTGCACAGCGTGGCTCTTTCAAGAGGGCTTCCAAAGCCTTTGACAATCAAGGCATGCTGGGTGTGGAGGCCTAGACGAATCTTAAGGGTCCAGAAGTAACCCTATTTCAAATTTAAAATAAATAAGGGGGGATGTAGGTGGCCAAAGAGCGGCGCCGGTTTCCAACTTGGCGGCGCCCCCTACTGCGCGGGTCAGGTTCAAGCCCCTCCCGAGAGGGCTTATGCTAAGAGGTATTGGCCCTAACCATCCTGAGAGAACAGAAAGCCAGGTCCCCCCCTTGGAAGGTATATAACAAAGGCAGCCAGCTGCCGAGGGGTGGGTGGTCCGGGAGTGGTCCGAGGAGTTCCTCCGGGAAAAGCGCGAGAGAGCGGAAAAAAAAAGGGGCGCAACATTAATTTTGGGTTACCGACAGGGTCTGAGTTGCTGCTATTGTTCCCTAAAGTAATCTTGCTATCGGTCATTGTTGATGTTTCTCAATGTTATATCTGTGAGGACTATTGATTTGCCTTTTCTCCTTTAGCAGTTTGCATGGCTCCTTCTGGACTCTGAGAGCTTGTCCTTAAAGAGAATGCTTCCACCCTGTTTCCAGCTCAATTCTAATTCCTCTTCTGAAGTAAGAAAGTGCTGCAGGAACAGGGCTTACAGTAACAGGATTCTAGCTTCAATTTCTGGTGACAACCAAGGGCCCCCCGGCAATAACCTATAAGTTTTTTTTTGGGGGTGTTTCTCTTAGATTCCCTGACCAACCCCTTAAAAGAAGGTTGTGCCCTGTCCCAGCTGATCTTCTACAACAAGCCCCCTTATCCCTAAGGCTGAGGGAATGTTGTAGAAGAGGGGACAGAAAGATCTTAGAAGAGCCAGAAGACTCTAAGATAGGACATCTGTTGAGACATGGTGTCGTCTATCTATGACAAGGCCGCTATATGCAGGAATCTCAACAATATGGTTGCATAAACAGGCTTAAAAAATGACAACATCAATGACATGCCAATATTGATGGAGAATTCTCACAAGGCTTCACTCTAGAAGAAGAGCTACAGGACTGGCGGTTTCTAAGAGAGGAAGAACCAGTCTTCACTGGGGATTAGCCCCCTGATAGTTTAGCTAAACACATATGAGCAACACAAAGTGATCTCAGCAAGCTGTATATATACATAATATAATGTTTATAACTATATATACATATATAGTTATATATATAGCTATAATTAAGAGATAAGAGATGATGAATTTGAGAAGGAATGGAAGGAACACAGGAAGAATTAGAGGAAGGAGGAAGGAAAGATGCAAATACAGTACTCAGTATAGAATCCTGAAAAAATGAATTAAAGAGTTTGAATTATGGACAAAGACCTTTCCCAGGCCCAGAAAAGGTGGGAAACCTACATCACCAACTCATTCACATCAATTATTTTCTTTTAGAATGCAAAAACTCTTAAATATTTTTTCTCTTCAAGACTTAAATTTAAAAAACAACCAACCAACCAACCAACAACCAAAAAATAAGCCTGTTGGACACACCCAGGCATCCAGGTCTAAATCCCCACCCCTACTCTCTATCCCTAAAAAAGAACCAATTAACTTATTTTACTGTTTACAGTTAAATTTACACATATCCTGGTCTTTATAAGATGACCATGGGTTCAATGGAGAAGAAACTAAATAACTCCTTCTTTGCCTAAAGCAAATGTAATCCTTTTTCCTTTATTAGTGTCTGTTTCCTAACTTTCTAAAAACACAAAACAATGCAGTGGGCTTAATGAATCTAAAGGCCCAGTGACACTTCTGCCAATGAGAGACACTCATCTGAGCTTTGGAGTGAGGCGGGAGGCAGAAGAGTGTCATTGGTCCCCTGGCTTTGGAGGTACATGTGAAGCATGGTGTTCCTCTGAACTTGCTGCTTTGATGCCACAGGCCACTGGGATCAACAGTGACTGCCTGCAACCCCGGAAGCTCAGGGTTTCCTGAAAGGTAGAGACAGATCTGAGTGCTGGCCTTTGGACCCCTTTGTCTTTGATCTGTGCTTTAGCTCTCCTGTGTCCCCCCAATGGTTTTCTACATCCTGTCTGAGCTAGGGCTGACTCTTCTGCCTTTCATACCTTTGCACCTGGCTTGGTTTCTGGATCTCTAGCTGCTAAGACAGACAGCAGCCTCCGATGCTTCCTTACTTTAGGCAAGACATCTTCTTCTGTGAACAGAGCTGTGATTTTCAGTGATTTAACTTTCTCCTGTACGGTGGTTTATTGAGGATGCGTGGAGTTACACAAATACAAGTGACAATTACAAGACAGGAGAGGATCTGGTCGTAACTCAGCACCATCACATGAGAAGAATTCCAGAGTTCCTGGTCCCTATTGTGTTTTGTAGCTACACAAGGCTTGATGGAGTCACTTTTAGGTGAGGCTGTTCCCCACTCCATATTCTGCAAAATGATAGTTTTTCTGGCTGTATCTTGTCTCAAGAGACTCCTTTTAATGGGGAGATTTTAAAAATTATTTTATGTGTATGAATTTTTTTGTATGTCTGTGTACACATGCGTGGCTGGTGCCTACAGAAGTCAGAAAAGCATATCAGATATCTTGGAACTGGAGCTGCAGATGGTTGCAAGCCATCATCTAGGTGATGAGAATTAAACCCTGGCTCTCTGCAAGAACAAAAAATACTCTTAACCACTGAGCCAGCTCTCCAGCTGTACAAGCAGCTTTTGGCTCCATTTTGAGTACAAACAGTGGGACAAGATGACTGTATGTTGGTGGGCACACAAACAACACAGGCACTACCTGCCAGGCGCAGACTGATAAATAATTTATTCCCAAAGTAAGTAGTACCACAGTTTAAATCTATCAAGGTAAACAGGACCACACGAGCACATGGGTATATTGAAATAATTTCAGGAAAATGGTGCCCAAGAACTTACAAATACACCAGACTACAGAAAAACTACAATTCCCTCATCTAGACCCCATGAAGAGGAAGACATGTGACACCGACACAGTCAAAGCAATATCATTGGTGTACACATCAAGAGACTGGCAGTCCTGACTAGCCCAGGGCCTTCGTCCAGTTTAGGTCCCTCAGTTGACACTGCCTAGCCATGTACCTGCTCACCTGTCTGGCCATGTCTCTTCATCTGCCCACTCACCGTCTGCAGGCTTCTCAGCTCTGCACCTACTTTCGCTGCTTGACTCAACCCTGGGGTCTAAAACTCTGTGTTTGTAGATTTAAAAAGAAGAAACAACCTCAGTACTATTGCTAGTCAGTGTCTTCCTGATTTCTGTTTAGACTTTGGAGTATTTCAGATCAGAGACTTTGAGATTAGGGAGATTCACCCAGTGATGTCTCTGGTAACATTCTGAATTTAAAGGCAATTCTAAAGCACTCCTACTCCAAGCATTTTCAGGTCTGCACCACAGGCCGAAAAGCTTTCACATTAAGAGTTTGTTTTCTCACAGATTTACAGGGCTCAGGGTTGATTTCTTATGAGGCTCTTTCTGTAGTTTACCGATGGCCAGCTGCCTTCTTGCTGTGACTGCACAGCCTGCCCTATGCTTATCTTTACCTTACTTTCCTTTTCTTATAAGGACACCAGTTATGTTTGATTAGAACGTACCCCAATGACCTATTCAAATTAATTATCTCTTTGAAGACCTTATCTCCAAATACAGTGACATTCTTCAGTACTTAGAGTTGGACTTCAACATATAGGTGTGGGAGCCCACATTTTCTGAATTAAACTACAAAGGGACACCTACTCTTAATAGTCCTAGTAAGGTTTTTTTCATAGAGCTTAGCAACTTGAAGACTGAGATGGTGGGACAGACCTAATAGAACATATAGATTTAGTATAGGACAGAATAATTTGGGCATTGTTGGATGCTAACCGATAGACCAATAGACCAGAGTAGAGAATGGAAAGGCTAAGCTATGTGTGTATGGAACCTTGGAAAAGGAAAGAGGATGTGAAATACCAGAGGAGCAAATACATATTTTTCTTTACAGATGTCCAGTTCTTTTAGCATCATTTATGGTCTCTAGATATCCATTTGGAAAAAGTACTGACTACTTTTTTTTAACCCTGGACAAAAATACATTTCAGACATATAATAGACCTACACATGTTAAAACGCAATTTAAAACCTCTGTAGAACAATATAGCTGACTATCTTCATGACCTAAGGATAGGAAAATGCTTCTTAAATAAGCCACGAACAGAACAAACCATAAAGGGAAATGATGATAAAGTTGAGCAAATTAAAATGAAAAACATCTGCATAATAAAATACCAGACAGAAAGGAACAGAGAAGTGCAAATAAGGAGAAAAAGCCAGCAACATGAGAATATATTATGCTCCATGCAAACAAATTAGCATGAGATGACACAAAAACCACCTTAAAATATAGTCATTATATTGCTAGCACTGGATATATGGGTTTAAATACCAGTTCAGTACGATGAGAAAAATCATTTCAAACTTGTTATTTCCAAAATTAAAATGTTAGAGTATATGAAAATAAAATGTACATCAGAAAAGAGGTCGTATCTTAGCTTCATGTAGACATGAAATAAAAATATAAAGAGAACCAGGCATGGTGGCTCATATCTGTAATCCTAGCATGCTTGAGGCTAATGTGGGAAAATTGCCTCGAGTTCAAGGCCAGTCTGGGACACTCAATGAATTCTAGGCCATCTTGGGCTACAAAGTGAGACCCTGTAGGGTTAAGTAAGAGAGATGCAGTGGAATAATAATCCCACTCAAAACACTGTTTCTGCACCTGAATGTTACAACATGCATTTGTGCAAGTGTGCAGAGACCTGAGGTCAATTCTGAGTGTCATTCCTGCTGTCCCACTCATTAAAAAGCAACCAACCAACCAAACCAAACGCAGGATCTCTCACTGGCCTAGAATTCCCTGTGTTCATTGGCTGGCTGCACACCCAATCCCAGGCTCTTCCCTCTTTGCTGCTCCAACTCTAGGATTACCAGCAGGTAGCACCAAACCTGACTTTTTCCCCACAGGGGTTTTGGGGATTGCCTGGCACACGCATTATGAGTCTGAGCTGCCCTCCAGCCCACAACGCTTCTCTCTCTCAGAGGGGAGGAAGTATGATGGATAAGACAGCACATGTAGAGACTTTAATAGTGTATGTATTTTACTTCAGAAGCTAGGCGGGGCATTAGTGCCTTTTGTTCTCTTCTCTGTCTTTCCACAGGCTTGAGATACTCTACACCTTTTAAATGGACCATCTTCAGCGTCATCATGTTGGCAATGAGTTTTGAATACTTTTCAACACTTTACAAATTTATAAAGTAAGAATTTTGATATCTGGAGGCAAGGATGGATACAGGACAAGCTGGAGCTAGAGGCGGATGGGAGGAGGCGAGGGTGGCAGTGTTTCAGTCTGCAGAGGTACCTATTGGGCTCCTGTCCCTCAGTCACACATGGAACTGCTCCTGTACCACAGATGGCCTGAGATGGGTGACCTCAGCAGTTCCACAGGAAAATCATGTCATTACCATGGCTTTGCCCTTATGTGGAATGGAACAGTTGCTATAGTGTGGCCTAGTTGTACAAAACAAAATGACAAACACTGGCTATTAGGGAGAATTAAGGTTGTCTTTTTCAAAAGCAGGAACAGCATGGCCTTGGGAGACATTAGAGCTGGGAGCCTGGGACTCAGTGGATAAGAAAATGATGGAATTTTCCTATTGTTACAGTTGTTAGTCATCTTCAGGGAAGGATAGTGGAGTCTCTCACGTTTTAAATTTACATCCTTGAAGTTTGGTAGGTGTTGCTATACTTTGGTATAAAAGTATTTTTTTATCCTTAGAATCAAATTAGAGGGCATTTCCAGTAGCATTCAAATAATGATAAACAGGGAGCCTTGCAAAGGACAAAGGCTCTTTACTGAATTCCACACTGTAAATATTCCCACAGTGGCCTGATTTTTACGTGGCATCTCTGAATGTGGCTCTTGAAAGCCCAGCCAGGATGGCTTTGACACACTACTTCAAAGTTCCTTTCTAGCAGAATGGTGAGCCAGTGTCTCAGCCACAGAGAGGAAGACCACCAGAGTAGGGGACTCCTGCATATACAGACTCCTCCCATTCCCTCTCAATTCAAAGCATGGAGATTTCCTTGTTCCACCTAGACTATCAAAGCGCTTCCTTCACAGACAAGCAGTCTTAGAGGATACCTAAACTCTGTTTTTGTTTAGAAAAGAAGTAGAGGTTTATTATCTTTCCTGAAAGCAGCAATGACCAGAACTGGTAACAAAATTTGCCTTATTTACAGCTCTTTACAAATCATCACCTGCCAAGGGGACAGGTATCTTTGCAAGGCTCAGGGGAAGCTTCTAATTTGAAGAGCTGTGCTGAGTAAAGTGACCTGAGGACAGCAAACAAACATCCTGGCTCAGTTTTCTTGTGAAGCAAAGACAGAAATGACCATAGATAACGAGATAGGAAAACCTCAAGATTGAATTAATTCAGGGGATCAAGAAGACCACAAAGAATTCAGATTCTCCCATATTTCTGCCAAGTCACCCCGTTTATCCTGTTTAGGACCTTCCATAGCTGGAAGATGGCAGCCATGCCTCAGGCAACCATGACAACACTATCTAGCAAAAGAATTAAAACCATTTAGAAAAATAAATAAATTAGACCTTACAAAATAAAATAAATCTTTGGGCTCCAAAGAATGTTATCAAGAAAAGAGATAATCCAGTAAATGAGAGTGGATATTTGTAAGTTATTTTTCTACTAAGAGTTTAGAAGCCACGCATGGTAGTACCCAAATCTGGAAAGGCTGAGGCAGGAATGTACCGAGTTCAAGGTCAGCCTGGGCTATTGAGCAAAACCATGAATAAAAAAAGACCAAAACAAAACCCTAGAATATTTAAAGAACTTTTGTAATTCAGCAATGAAAATATAAATAACAAATTTAAAATGGGCAAAGGATTTAAAACATAATTTTCTGAAGAACATATATTAATGTTCAACTTACATGAGTGATGTTCAATATCATTAATCATTGCACAGTGAAAAAACTACAAGATTTCACTTCACATCCACTAGAGTGTCTAGAATACTAATAAAAAAAGACAGAAAATAGCAAGTACTGATAGGTCCTGTAAAAATTGGAATGCTGATATGTTGCTGGTTGAATTATAAAATGGTACAGCTATTTTGGAAAACATAGAATTAATATATAGCCCAGAACAATTATATTCCAAGGTAAATAACCAAAATAGACAGAAATACATATCCACACAAAACTTTATATACAAATGTTCACATTTACATTATTTATAATAGCCCAAGTTGGAACTAGCACAAGTATGCATTAATTACTTGATGGGCAAACAAAATGTGGTGATATATAATATAGTATACAGTATATAATATAATAAATAACATAATAGTATTCAATCATAAGAAGGTTTGAAATTTCTGTGTATGCTACAAGAACAAAACTTGACAACTCTGTTAAATTAAAGAATCCAGACATAAAAGAATATGTACTTCATGATTCCATTTATATGAAGTATCCAGAATAGGCAAATCCATAGACACAACAGACTAGTAGGTGTGGTAGGCAACAAGAATGAGACACAATTGCTAATATGTTTGGGGTTTCTTCTGGGCTTCCTGACATGTTCTCAAATTAGCTAATGGTAATGGCTGTGCAGTCCTATGAGTGCACAATTGCTTCAAACCACTTATAGGACACGTTCAAAGATTAATGCAATAGTATATGAATTGTACCCCAGTAAAAAACATTTACATGACTATCACGTGGCTTTGGGGGAAACAGGACAAAGATGTCAATGAGACAGCAAACATTTTGTTTTGTAAAATTTATAAAACTATTTTGTGATTGTGAATCTTACTCATTTTAGTTTATCCCTCCCTGACTCTTGGTCTTATGACTTAACTGGGTCTAGTGATTCTCAACCCAAATGGTACATTTTAGAACCACAAAGGGAGCTCGCACAGAGCATTGTGCCTGGCCTCCATCCAAGCCTAACTAGATTAGTCTCCGGTTTGATATCCACAATGTGGCTGTCTAACTTGGTTAAGTCTCCCAGTGAGAGGGCTGGGGTATCAGCAAAGTGCTGCTATGCACACGCTTGTGATCCTAGTGTAAGGAAAGTGGAGACAGAGAGGTTCATGAAGCTTGCTGGCCAGCCAGCCTGGCCAAATCAGTGAGCTCTGGGTCCTATTGAGAAACCTTGTCTCTAAAAACAAGGTGGTGGTGGTGCACGCCTTTAATCCCAGCACTTGGGAGGCAGAGGCATGCGGATTTCTGAGTTCGAGGCCAACCTGATCTACAGAGTGAGTTCCAGGACAGCCAGGGCTATACAGAGAAACCCTGTCTCGAAAAACCAAAAAAGCAAAAAAAAAAAAAAAAAAAAAAAAAAACCAAGGTGGTTGGCTCTTAAGGAATGGTGACTTCTGGCTTCCACAGACATACATATATGAATACACATGCGCACACATGCACATACACCTTATAACCATTCCCATGTGTTCACAAGACTTAGATAATTAAAGAGCAGCCTAGAGGATACGCAACTCTGGGGCAAATTGTAGGGGAATATTTTAATGAACCCCTATGTTCTTCTTAAGTCATGTTGTGATAATTTGTATGTGTTAAATTCTATTTGTTTAAAGTATTCATTTAAAAATACTTATTTTCATTCATGTGTATGTGTTTTGGATGCCTTCTGTGTGTGTATGTGTGTGTGTGTGTGTGTGCAAGCGCATGCAGTGCCCACAGAAAACAGGGTCCAGAAGAAGGTATAGGATCCCCTGAAGCTGGAGTTATAGGTGATCGTGAACCAGCAAGTGTCAATGCAGGGATTGAAACTGTGGTCTTCTGGAAGAGCAGCAACTCTTCTTGTTCATGGAGTCATCTCTCTAGCCCTTCAAGTACACATTTTGATAAATACTGGCAGATAAACAGTTCTGTAATAACTTCTATGGTCACTACACAGAGCATTTCCATATCCCACCCAAATTTCTGTGGTCTTTGGTTGTCTTCTTTTTCTGCTATATATTAGATGCACATCTGAGAATGTTAGACAACATTAGAAAGCAAGTCTTGAAAATATAGGCAAGAAAACAGAGGACAAAACTGCTATACAAAGAGTAAAAAGAAGCAAAAAATTTCATATACTGCAATGTTAACTTTCCCAGTCTTTATTGAACATGTGCATAGATATGCATATTTCTCCTTGCATGTATTCATTTGCAGGAAAAACATTAGTGATTATCTCTGATGTTGAGAATTATAGGAAATATTAATTTTCTTCTTTCTATTTTCTGCATTTCCTATTTAGACTATAGCAGTAAATTGCATTTATAATGAAAATAATAATATTTAGAAAATAGCAACCACTGTGGAAGTGATATACAAAGAGCTTCCTAAAGAAAGCTGTCATCCCCACTGGGTTCCAGAACCCTAGCTGTAAATCCAGTTCTCCGGCCTCACACACCTCAGGCAACTGGCTTGTAGCAAGCGTTATTGCCAAAAGAGATTAATAAGAAGATATTGACTTCCAGTGAGATGGCTATCAAACATATTGATCTAGGAGGAGAAAATATTGATGGGAAAAGAATCAAGGTCTTGCATTGCCTTGAAAAGAATAGGAAACCTTCCACATTGCTGAGTTCCACATTCTGTTCATTTTTACAAGCAATTGCACATTTCAAGTCAAAGATTGCCCATCCTGGGAAACACTGTGAGAAGCTCAAATTTAGAGTTTACTAGGTAGGAAACAAGGAAGAAAAAGACAATCTTGTAGGAACAGAAGAAGCATAATTTACAGAATGGGAGAGAGAAAGTGTGCCAAGAAATCTTGACAATAAAGTCTGTTCAGTTTTGGCTTCAGCTCTGTTGGGTTCAGTAGCACACTAGTTAAGATGTTATACCTGTAATATGAGATGGAGCATAGCAACTATCTCAAACAGGCCAGCTTCAGCTCTCCAAGTGAGACATAACTGATTTAGTCTCCCTCAAAGCCAGGGCATCAGTCTATTTTGTTACTGTGATTTCTTAGGACAAATACAATAGGGAGATGACTGTAACTGGAATGCTTTCTTCTACATACTTCTCAAATAAAAGAAGATGATATAATAACATGTTGGTCTAGTCATTTGAACCAGAGACGTTTTTTCCAGGTTCTTCTAGAATGAGCTGTTTTTCAGTATTGCTAGACAAAATGATGAATTGAAATTCATTTCATGTTAAAGTTGTCTCCTAGTTGTGTGTATTGTAGTAGCAGTAGTAGTTTTGTGTTGTTGTTGTTGTAGTTTTGTGTTGTATTGTTGTTGTTGTTTGAGACTAGACACTATGTAGCCCATGCTGACTTTCATTGTGCAATCCCCTTACTTCTGCCTTCTAATTGCTGTCATTACAAGTGTGGGTCTCCAAGCCCAGCTCTCGGTATAGGTTCTGATGTCATTTTTCCATTGTTACATTGAAAACATCTCTAAAATGTAGAAATTTCAAATAATCATTGCTTTCTAACTGTTCTGTGTTTGGTAGTTGGATTGAGCTGAGCTGGGATTGTCCAGCCGGTACTGGCTGACAATGTCTTGTGTCTGTTGGGATGGTCAGGTGGGCCATCTCTTCCTCTTTTCCTTTCATTCCTCAGGGAATAATTGAACCTACGGGGCCAAGGAGCACAAATCTTAAAGAGTTATAGTATCTATCCTTTAGCTCCAGTCTATTGGGAAAGAGAAGCCACAGAGCTAATAATTCTGGTTAAAGCAGTGGGTAAATAGACTCATTCTGTGTGAGGAGAAACAGTGGAGAGTCCATTTTCAGAAGTTGTGAACTTAATTGGAGAGCACATAGTGGACCTAAAAGAATGATAAACTTTGGGATTGGACTTTCCTGTGCCTAAATTATGGACTGCTACTAGATGTGACTCCATCACCGCCTGAAGTCTGTGCTCTTTGCAGCACATCAATAAACCCAGTTTCTACTAAGAAATGTCATTTTTTTTTTTTTTTGGTAATTCTTAGAATAGTTGTGGCTCTAAGAAACAAAATCATGAATTTAGAAAATTCTGATATAGGAAAACAACAGAGGTCATTCATTTAGTAGCTCTGCAATGTCATTAAAACCCTTCCTACCTTCTCCCTCCCTCCCTCCTCCCCCTCTTTCTTTCTTAACAGTGTCTCATGCGTAAAGGCTGTCCTTGAACTTCTGGTTCTTCTTTTTCTTCCCAGCTGCAGCTGTGATTCCAAGAGCTCCTTCCATTTTCTCTTCTGTCTCCCTTGACACTTTGTCTTTGCTCTGGCCAGTACTCCTTCTGGTCAGTTATAAGGTGTTAGATATGCCACAACTTAAAGCATTCTATACAGGTGGGAGTGTGTGTATGTTTGTGCAGTTTTCATTGAAGCATCACCAATATATTCTCCTTTACATCTAGTTTACTCAGAATGCATTTCATGTTCTTAACTGAACTGGTTGCTAGAAACTGCTATGTAATTATCCTGGTTGGCTTAGAGAAGTAAAAAACAACTTCCTATTCTGCTTCTGCCTGAATCAAGATAGGAAGAATTACAGCCACATGTACCCATTATCAGGAACTCTGATGGTCTCCTTTCCCATAGTGCTGGACCCTACCATCTCAAACCATGAGCCAAAATAAATTTCTCCTCCTCAAGTTCATCTTGTCAGGTATTAACCGTGGCAAAGAGAACAAATAGTAATATAGAAAATTGGTACTGAAAAATGGAGATATTTATGTGACAAACTTTTAGCATGTGATTCATAGGTATTCTGAACTGTTTTATGGAAGGGATGTTGAAAAGAGTTTGGAGCTGTGGGCTTGAGCAATTCCGGAATGCAATAAGCTGAGCTCAATGGAGCCAATCATGAAAGTCTGAAAGACCAGAATGCCAATAGCAATGCAAATACTGAAGACTGTGTTCATGTGGTTTCAGGGGATAGCAAGAACTCTATTGGAAACTGTGCTATAGACCATTTGTGTTATATTTGGCAAAGATTTTGTCTATGCTTTGTGTCCTGAACACATGATTGAGGCTAAATTAAAAACTAATGGACTAAGTTGTTGGGTGAGAGGAACTTTAAGACAATATAACACCCAGGCCATGGAGCAGCTGTTGTGTGCTTTGTTTGCCATAATTTAAAGAGAGATAGAGAAAGAGCAGAAATATGAGACAGAAAAATATGCAAAATGTTCAGCTTAGCAAGGAAAAGAGTCCAAACCCAGTTTAAGTTGTGAACAGCATTTATTTGGACAAGTGTCGATTGTTGAAGAGATCCATGCCAGGAAGGAGAAACTTTGGACTTTGCACTGGGAAAATAAAAAAGGTGCCTTGAAGTCAAGACTCCACCCACTGAAAAGGTTTAGAGTTATTCGAATGCAAATTAACTTGAAAGAAGGATGTCTGGAAAGAGAGCCTTCAAGGTCCGCTGCTGGAATATAATTATCCAGAGAAATATTTTCCCAGTTTCAGTCTCAAAGGCATACAAAGTACCTTGGTCCAAGGTGGCTACATAACCTGGAGTCATTCATGCAGGATTAGTTTTACAGGCATGCAAAAACAGAGGTGTTATGGGGGTCTTAGAGGCTGGCTCCAGGGTTTTAGAAAACTGTTTAGGGTAGGCAGTATGCCTTAGGGTTAGGGTCCTCAAATGGAACCCCTGAGGAAGGCCATATATGAAGCTTTGAAGACGAAGCCTACATTGTGTTGAAGACCTGATAATACTGATGATGCTACAAACACAGGTGCTCTTACAAGGAAAGCAGGAAGCACCAAGTAAAGAAACAGATTGAAGGG
Source organism: Mastomys natalensis (assembly GCA_021653895.1). Taxonomy (NCBI): domain Eukaryota; kingdom Metazoa; phylum Chordata; class Mammalia; order Rodentia; family Muridae; genus Mastomys; species Mastomys natalensis. The sequence goes on along the minus strand of JAJTUV010000660.1, from coordinate 249,413 downwards.
AAGAAGCACAGGTGATGGCATCATGAGTACCAGATGCTGGACATGGGGTTGGTGCACTAAAGGTTGGGGCAATGAAGAGAAACTTATATAAAATATAAGTAATCTAATACTGAATAGGTATTCTTGTTCTAAAAGTAATTTGACTTTTTATGTTTGTTTGTTGTTTATTTTTAAGACATGGTTTCTTAGTGTAACCTTGGCTGTTGTCCTGGAACTTGCTCTGTAGACCAGGCTGGCCTTGAACTCATAGAGATCTGCCACCTCTGTCTCCTGAGTGCTGGGAATAAAGGTGTGTACCACCAAGATTGATCATATTAAAGGTTGTTCTTGATGACACCATCCCATCTAATAAACACAGATGGAGGGATCTGCATCAACTGTCACCATGGCAACTGCTTCAAGTGGAACTCAACAATAGTTAGCAAATGCTATGTGTTAAAGTACAAGACATGGGCTATATAAAGGCTTCAAAATATCTAATTACAAAGGGACAAACATTCACCTTGGGGAAGCTTGGTGGAGACAACCTGAAGTAAGTGACTCAAGGCGACGCTGCCAAAAGCAAGATAGCTTGATATCAGTGCCCTCTGATATGACATGATGAGGACTCCCTGCACACCACCCAAACTGCAGCCTAACTCTAGGCATGAAGATAAAAGCAAGCTGAGAACTTTCTGCAGGGTAACTGACCTCCATTCTCATAGCTCCACTATCACAGCTACCAAGGCTGTAGTAGATAAAGACAGAAGAACTACTCTAGGTTGAAGAAGGATGAATGCCATGAATTATACTGGATTGGATCTTAGGAACAAAAAAAATCCAAAACCCCCATACCAAAATCCCAACCCCCAACCTCCCCAAAAAAAACCCCAAAAAAACTCCTCCAGAACAAAACATAACAAAAAACCCCAACTAACCAACCAACTAACCAAAAAAATCAAACCAAACCAAGTAAAAAACACTTTAAAAAATATAAAGAATATTAGAATGCTTTGGTTTGAATGCAATATGTAAGGCTGATAACCAACACTATCGTGTCAATATCAACTCCTGATTTCTGTCATCATGAGGAAGTTACGGGAAAGTATGTTTCAGCTCAGGGAAACTACTATGCACTGAAATCATTTACAGTGAAAAAGACAAAAGGGCAAACCACACCCTTAACTTAGTCTCAGAAGCTTTAGAAGAACATGGATAGATCAGAAACCTTTATACTATTTTGCCATTTTCCTTTAAATCTGAAATGACTATAATATAAAATAGTTCCACTTGTGCAATCAATGACTGTGCACTCCTCTGCTGCTGTGCTTGCCTCTGTCACCATGGCGGAGCAATGTCCTAGAGATGGTAGCACTGCTTTCCCTATCTCAATGGCCTTGAGCTGTTGTGTGAGATGAGCCCTCTGTCTTGTTAGGCTGCTGCAGTGGAGGGTCCATGGTGCTTCCTTCACTGATTCACATATACTGAAGGTGTAGAAAGTAGAATAGTGCAGAGAGAAGGAAGAGACTGCTCATGGGCGGAGAACTAGCAAACGGAGATTAAGAATGGGGATGCCTTAGGAGGCATCTGGCAACAAGAGAACCTCCCGAAGGGGGCTTGCAAAGTTAAGAAGCAGAAAGGAAGATCCAGGGAGGAAGAAGGATGTTTGGGTGTGGGGGAGCTTCCTAGCCATTTGCAATTTCACGACACTGGTCACTTTTGTGAATGTCTGGTCCTAATTCCTGGGCCAGATAGCAGAACTGGTCATGGTTGCCAGTACAGAAGAGTAGGGAACATCTGGACTGGGATAGAGACCCTCAAAGGGTAGTTCGTAGAGTATACAAGAATCAAAATGGATAATAACCACAGTAACGACCGCAGCTGATATGGAGGGATCCTCATCTTGTCCTTTGGACTAGTCTACAACCATAGTGTGTTTCCTTTTGTTCAATCTGCACAGAACTTTAATATTCCTATTTCAGAGTAAACTGAGGCACGATGAGGTTAAGCCAAAGGTCATCTACCAGTTACAGATTCGTGCTTCAGACTCTGGCCCTGGGCTCACCTCTAAACTGAAACCTGGGGGAATCCCAAGTGACTGCTATAGACTTAACACACCCCTCTCATGGCTAGCTACTCACTTTTATGACTAATTTGAGAGACCATGTAACTAAGGGATATATTATTAAGATCCAGCAGGTTGTCTGTAGATGACCTGTGCTGTGTGAGTCAAAAGGGAAAACTTGCCTAAGTTTTTTATTTTAGAATTTGGAGGTCACTTTTGCTAGCTCAAATCAGTAGAAATTAGTGACCCCTCCTCCCTGGGCCTGTGCTTTGATGTCTGCTTTTTGATCTTGCTTGCACCATCGTTTTCTGAACGTGTCGTGAAGAGCAAGAATGTTTGGTTATGCATAGGTTAACCCCTGACTACCTCATTTCTCCTTATCTCTAAATAACCACCTTCCACCATGCTCCTTGCCTACCCTGCTTCCTTACCTCCTAAATAGCACTGAGTTCCATTTGAGGGATTCGGTAGGATTGAGGCTTCCTTTCTCATCTTCATCCTTAACTATTGCATTAGTTATTTTCTAGTTGCTATGACAGAATGTCTGACAAATGAGACTTAAAGGCAGATGGGTTTATTTTGGCTCACAGCAGTAAAGTCCAGCATGGAAGAGAGACATGGCGGCAGGAGTGTATGGAGCCCGGTCACGTGGGATCTGTGATCAGGAAACAGAGAAAGACAAATATTCCTGTTGCTCATTAGTCTGGGACCCAAGGCCGTTGGATAGAGCCGCTCATATTCAGGGTGAGTCTTCCCTCCTCCTCCGTTAAGCCTCTCTGGAAATACCTCACAGATAACACACAGCAGCTCGTCTCCAAGGTGCTTCTAAACCCCATCAAGGTTAAGCATCACGACTGACTTTCGCATCAGCCCTTTCTCTTTTGAAACATTCCTTGTTTCAGTTAGAGCCCTGACGGGTGAGCAGAATGGGTCCGGTTCAATAACAAAACTAAAGATAACTCTTTGAACTTTCTTTTCTTTTGTTCTCATCTCTCTCCTTTCCCTCCAGCAACCTGTGATGGCAGAATCAAAGACTGGGAAGCCTGGACCTTCTCCTTCTCCGTTGTGTTGTGGATCAGCCCCCTGGAATCTGCGTTGGGCAGGGCAGGAGAGGCTGGCCTGGCAGGGAGGATGAAGCAAGTTGGCCTGTGACCTACTGGAGCACGACAGGAAGGATGAACTCCTGAGTGTCTGATGGCAAGAGAAAACTGTGGCTCACACGGGCGGGCGCTGCTCTCCTTTTCTGGTTAGAGTTCCTGTGTAGCCAGCGTGTGGGAGGCACCTGGGAAGGTGTACGGCAGAGGGGGCCCTATAGCCCCAGGTTGCTTTTCTTGTCCTCAGCCCTCTTCAGAGCCCTCTCAGGTGTGAGGTGATGGAGAAGGAGCTGGGGGTGTGTGTGTCAAAGCAGGGACTCCCTTGGGAGGCTCTGCTGACTTCTTTCTTATTTTAAGAGCAGTAGGCAGCAAGTTCCAGAATGTCTGAAACATGAAAAAGAGACTTAATAAATATACTTTCAAATCCGAGACTCAGCGCCTGGCCAGGAGACATGCAAACGTTTTAATATCCTTGTTCTGCATTTACTTAAATGGAAACAGCCCCTGGTATTTTTAGCTGCTGTGTAATCAAAGTAAGAAGGAAAGGGGAATGTATACTTTTTTTCCTTCTCCTAGTTAGAATAAGAGAATGAATTGCTCAATTCTCAGCAGAGTCCAGGAAGGGAGGAAAATCCCGGAGTCCCCACTGATTGGCTCCTCCTCTGTCATAGCCTTGATTTAAACCCAGGGAGGGAAGAAGAGGGAGAAGAAATTGAGGGACAGACCAGCATTGAAGTCTACAGTACCAGGACCAGCTCACCGGAGGCAGGAGGGTTGGAAGTGGTGCCCAGCAGCCTCCCAGGTAAGAGTGCCAGCTCCTGAGGCTTTATCATTGACTGGGAGAGGGATAGCCAATATGAGTAAGATTGTAGGCTGAAGTGCACTGTTGGAAATTCAGGCAAGGTAATATAGATTAAGTTCAAACTATTTCCCAGGACCTGTGACCCATGTCTCAGCTGGTATTAGACTCTGCCCTTCCCAAACCAGGAGGCACCACCCCTTTACCTGCCAAGTTCAGTGTGTGGGGCACCAGATTCTACATGGAGCAGTGCATTTTAGATGAAGTGTTTTCTTTAATTCTATTTGTGTTTCTTCTTACAAAGACCTCTTCTCTCCATGTAATTTCTTACGTGTTATAGCTCGTCGTTCTTGTAAAACAGAGTTTTCATTTTGGTTGTGTTTAGGAAACTATATCTAACTTTTCTGTCTTTGAGGTTTTTGAGCCGATGAAGATGATGCTTGCAGACTTGCACGAAGGGGCTCATTGAGTTGTCCATGTTTTAATCATCCCATGTGAGAGGAGATTGTCTTTCCCCCGACTTCTCATATGGTTACCCTCACAGTGCCTTGAAGTGGGCATTTTTAATCACTTCAAGAGTGATGTGGGAGATTGGTTTTTGAAGATAGGACTTTTTATTTATAATGATGTAGGTTGAGTGAGGGCTGGGTGAAGAGGGAGGAAGGAGACAGGGTTTTACCCCTAAGGACCAGATTAGCTTAATAAGCATTGACAGAATTATAACTTTAACATAGAAATAACAGATTATCCACATCTGCACTGGTGAGCCACAGCTCTGCCCTGTTTCAGACTCAGGGTGACGGTAACAGTGTCAATGAAGACTCAAGAGGAGGTATTGAGTATCAATACCAGGGTCCTTTCCCTCAGAAACAAAGGAAAAATGGGGCCTGACTTCTCTTATGCTACTCTGAATTTTTTAATGTCTTCAAGTGCATTGATTCCCAAAGCAAGGAAACTGGGGCAGATGATTTCCATCCCATCTTGTGGCTTCTGGCTTTCATTCTAGTGCCGTGTGTGGTTTGACATGGAGGGTAGACCAGCTCCTTTCCGCGATGATGCCTGAGGAAATTATACCCAGGCCCATGGAAACCTGCCCCTTCCAGAGCCCTAGCTCCCATAGGATCTGGCTGTAGACATGAGGTCATGATTTAGGTTCTGTTGGAGCATTTGGAACCACCAGTCTGCAAGCTGACGGTGTTGTGATATCAGGCCTGGCTCCCGATGGTCAGCAGCTTGGCTTGGTTCCACCACAGAGGACTCAGGCAGATGCCAACCAGCTGCCGTCTAAATATGTGCATAGCCGATGCGGGCAGAACAGTGTAAGTTCCTGGAAATTAGCGTTGGCTCTTCAGCTTGATAAAAGAAGGCTGGAACTCTAAAGTTGTTTCAATGTGTGGGAAACCACATAAAACTAAGAAAGAAATTGTAACTTTTTGTTATGAGTCTCTCCTCCTTGGCATTCACCTGAAGCAAGTGCCCATCATGGCTGTGGAGAGTGGGTGATTGTAGATCAGCTAACACTTTTATCATTTTGGGGAGTTGGTGGTAAAGAAGGTTCCCAAATTTAGATCTCATGTCTATTTTATCTTCACATTGTAGATGAGCCTGGTCCATGGAGGCTAACAGAAAACCTTTCTGTGAGAAATTAATTCATTCCCACAGGGATAAATGATCATCTTTGCCTATTGTTCACAGACAAATTTAAAGCTCTTGACATAGAAACTGGTATATAAGGAGCATTTAGAAAATGGTAGCTACTATTATCATCATTCATTGGACCCTTTGCAAAAGGCAGATGAAGATTTAGGTTGATAAAAGAAAATGAGCCTGTCAAAACTCGTGAAAAAGTAGTTGAGCTCCAGGGCTGAGCTGGGTGCTTCATTCATTGTCTTTTCTGGTGGGTAGGCAACATATATAGTCAGAGGGGTTGTTGCATAAGGTGTGACCATTCTTAAAAACACTTCCTGGGGACTCATTAGACTGACCCAGTGAACCAGGAGCACAGGAGCACACAGCCTGGAATGTGCAGTTGTGTAAAGCCACATCTTCATCCTTGATCGTCTCTCATCCTGTATGGAATGCTGTTCAGAGAGTTTAGAGTCACAACTAAGAATGTTTGTATGCATTTGGCTCAACTGGAGGCTGACCTAGAGGGAACAGTGCTGCCTCATATACTAGATTCTCCTGCAAACTGAAGAATGGGAAAGAGGGGCATTGGTTGTCTGAGGTCTCACATCCAGGATGGGTCATACCACAGTAGTTCAGCTCCCTGAGAACTTTATTTCCTAGACTAAGCACTCCAGTCACAAGACTCAGAACCACTCAGGGGCTAGGCTGTGGACTGCTGGCAAACTATGTTCAAGAAGAGTAAAGGAAGGAGTGAAGGCTGCCAATCACATTGTGACATCAGGACACCCTTAGCCACTCACTCCTTCATTTCTCTTCATAGTTCAATGAGGTCTACCCTATTATTTGGGGAGAGAATATCTTCTTAGTGATTCTACTGGAAATCCATCGTAATACAGTTTTTCTGAGACCCAAAGCAGTACACTCATTTGCTTGTGGTTAACCGTTAGGCAGGATGAAGTCATGAAAGAACAGAGAAAGGCCTGAATTTAAGTACAAAGCTCTTTGCCAGTGGCTAGAAGCTGGCAAGTGCTCTATTTGATGTAAGTAGTATTTTTCCTGACTCAGTGTATGTCTTTCTTTGGAGAGAATGAGGTGACACAAAGGCCATACAGCCCTAATGAGAAGTGCTTGGGAACTGAGAAACATTCTCTCCTACTAAGGCTTGGTTGACATATGCCCTATTGGATAGAGGTCTTGATATCTCTGCTATCTCCTGCCTTGTGGTAGGAAGTGGTAGGACCTAAACCCCTGTGAGGAAAACACAATTCATCTCCAAGCATCAGCTCACTCTGGCCAAAGGCCAAGCAAGTCCAGGCTTCCGTTCCTGATTTATTAATGTTTTGTTGAATACCTGGTATGCCTTGGCTTTCCTTTTCTTTCAGAGCCTCTCTCTTGAAGGAAATATAGCAGGAAAGAGGATATTTGGTGTTTTTCTTTCCACATCTACAGTTTATATTGCAGAAAGATGAAGAACCCAGACCTGAGGAGCGGATAGACCTGGTGTGTGATCTCAGCTCTGCTGCTTAACTACTTGAATGCCCTGACCAAATTATTTAACATTTTGAGTACTTATAACAAATAATATTGTTGATTGACTGTCATCATTTTGAGGATTAATTCAAGCTAATGGTTTTTGATTGTTTGGCCTAGTACCCACCATCTAGTAATCACACACAGATCTATTGTCCCTTATTAAGTAACTCACAAACTGTTTGGCCAAAGCTACGCTGTGTGGCTAGGAAAACAGAAGGGACCTGTGTCATCCTAGCCACTGCCATCCATGAGCTGACAGGCATTCTGGGCTGGGAACAGACTTGGATTTGGACATGGTGCCAGTTTTGGCTAGAAATTAAAGCCACAGGAGTAGCTGCAGCTACTAACAAGAAAGAGCAAAGAACCCTGTGACGTCAGTGCATCTCAGGCAGATCCATGGACCATCCATCCAGGTCATGCTGAGCAGTACATCCTGAGCAAAGCCTTTCTCATGGTGGCCACAGTGGCAGCATTTATTCCTGTCACTGTCTCAGTCCTCCTTGTCACTCAGTGCTCCTCCTGCGATGATGCTCAGCTTCTGTGAGACAGTAGTTCCTGGGGGACCCCTGGTTTCCATGGTTTCCTGTGTATAAATGCCCTTTGCCTTGTGAATTCCTCCAGCATCTCCCCCACTTTCCATCAAGAGCTACGTCATAATCATCTTTATTCAGACATGTATCATCGGTTGTTTTTCTTTGTGAAGTTTGGTGAGCCCCCTCCCGCCACACTGAGAGCCGTCTGTGGTATGCTATGCATATTAATACAGAGGATGACGTCATGCCTTCCTCATGCTGGTCAGCAAAGACAGGCTCTCCCCTGCCACATGTTGGAGCCAGTGCCAGCAGCTTCCCTCCTTGCTCACACTTCACAGAGTTAGATGGAGGATTCCCCCTGCTCGTCTTCTTTCGAGCAATCACTCTGCCCAGGAAAATCTGAGCTCAACATGTGCAATCTGAGAGGCTGTGATTAGCAAGGACATCTTGTTACAATTCAGGACAGGCGACACAGAGGGCTCCTGCAAGAGCTTCTGGGCCTTCTCATATTCCAGGCTTCAAAAACAAACAATGTAAGACAGGGTTTTGGACAGCCTTGCTGTGGTTTATGGCAGGAGTTCCCCATTTTTTTCATTTGTTAGAAACTTCTTTAGAAAAAAAAAAAAACCCATCTGCATTCCATTTAGGGCCCAGGAGCACTGAGCGTGCGGAGGGTGGTGCTGGATGGTAGGGGTGGGCAGAGAAGTTGACTGTTGGCTCTGCTGTTGCCCAGAGGGGATTTGCACGAGTATAGACCATGCCTTGCTGTACCCACAGTAGGTGCTTGGGTGGGTACGGCAGGTCCTGGAAGCAAAGGCTCCATTGTTCACCAGGTCCAAATCTGTGGCGTTGCACTTGGTAGTCACATAACCAGTAGCAAGTTGTTATGGCCACCAGTCCTCAGCTCCCAGCTTCAGAGTCAAGCGGACAGTTTGCGTTTGGTTGCTTTATCACTGGGATAAACTCTTGAATGAATCTCTTTTCCGTATTTCTCTTCCATACCTACCCTCCAACTCATTTTGCTGGCTCCCCCCATTCCACCTTCTCACTCACAGAGGTCTCAAGCAGAGTCCTGGGGTTTCCTATTAAATCACTCTCATGAACTCAAATCCGTTTTCTTGACAGAACCCCCTTCTTCTTCAGTGCCACCCTTTCTTCTCCCCCTGGATCAGGATCCACATAGTATGAATGTCTGTGATGGGCCTGTGTGTACCTGGATGTAGTCCTTTCTCTTCTCTCAACTTGTACAACTGCTCTGGCTTTTCCAAGTTGCTTTCTGAGGTATATTGTTATACGGGAAAAGGACATCTCTCTACCAAGGCCCTATCATTAAATTGCCCCTGGCTAGTCAGGTACCCACGTCTTTGCCTGCCACCCAATTCCCTTCATCCTGGCCTCACCAACCTTCCAGACTTTCAGTAGATGCATAGATGCTTGCTACCTACTCATTAATGGAATCCCAACAGTAAGAGATGTCTCCCGACCATTCCATTTCATCTGGAGAGGGTCCCTGTACCTGAAATATAGAAAGAGCTTGGAAGAGGGGACCTAGTTTTACTGCTATTAATAACACATGCCTCAAACGACAGGCAGAGTAAGGGCTGAATGGCACATATGAGACATATGAAGACCCCTTTTTTGCAACATAACTAAATGAATATGAAATCCCCATCACACAAAATAGCTAAAGTTTAAAGATATGAAAGTGCTTTCTTTTCTCTATTGGATCATTACACAATGCATACATGTGTTGAATTACCATACTGTCCCAGACAAAGAATTACAGATATGACAACAAAAGAGCACCAGCATGGTGCTACTCTGGCTAGTTCTCTGTGGTGACACATCCCTTCAGTACATTTGATCAAGTGAGGGTAGCACGTGGAGATGGAGGTGTTTGTGTCAGCAATGCATATGGATGTAGATCAAGCACATGAGCATACTCCAGCTCCAGGGGTGAGAGAGGGCAACAGAGAGGGCATGAAGGTAAGGTAATCTCCTTAGAAATTCTTATTCTCTGGGGTTCGTATGCAGGGATCTTGAGCAGGAACTGAGCAATCCTAGCTGTGGTACTCAGACAACTTCTAACCCCTCCTTACTTGTGCACAAAAGCATGGCCTGACAGTAAGCAAGGTTCCGAAAGTCAGATTGCTCAGGCTCAAATGGTAGATGTAACCTAGTGATAGAAACATACATAGTAAGCAAGAGACCCTCTTCTTAGAATTGAAAGAAAAACGGCAACACTCTTAGCTGTGTGCCTACAAATGTGCTTCAGTCTCCCTGTCTTTAAATAGAAGTTTAAAAATGTCAGTATAGTTCACTGTGACGGTACTAGCCTAGCACATGCAAGGTCAGGTTCAGTTCTAAGACTTGAAACCGTAATGGGGTTAACAATTGGGCTGTTGTGATGACTGAGCCAGTTAGGGGATGTGAAGACTCAGAATAGTTCCTGTCTCAGAGCAAGCATTCTATGTGCAGCTATTACTGTTGATCAGAGAAGTGGTTGATATTCAGGGTCCTATGAACACCAGGGACTAGGGAGATGAAAGGCTGACTTAGGTGAATGTGAATAGGAGCCCTTCCTGATACTGTGGACAGTGTGTGGACTCTTCGATTCTGTTAAAAAAAAAAAAAAGGGTAAGTTCCTTTCAGTCAGTCTTCATGGCTTTCTTTTGTTTTTTTTTCCTCTGGATCTAGGACTCCTGGAGTGTCTGATCTCTTTCTCCAAGAATGGGTCTCTGGGGGATGCTTGTCTTCCCTCTGGGATTCCTGTTTGCTTCTGTGCTCCTGGTGGCTTCGGCCCCAGCCACTCCTGAGTCTTCTGGCTGCGGCAACAAAGACCAACAGGTCACAGTCAGCCATACGTACAAGATTGACGTGCCCAAGTCTGCTCTGGTTCAAGTAGAAACTGACCCACAGTCACTCAGTGATGATGGGACATCACTCTTGGTTCCCGGGGAGGATGGGGAGGAGCAGAACATTATCTTCAGGCACAACATCCGTCTTCAGACACCGCAGAAGAACTGTGACTTGGCAGACAGTGTCCAGGATCTGCTGGCCCGGGTGAAAAAGTTGGAGGAAGAGATGGCAGAGATGAAGGAGCAATGTAGTACCAAACGCTGCTGCCAGGGAGCTGCTGGTAAGACTACCATCTGGTATTCAGTCTATAAGCACTTAGTGTGTGCTATATGCTGAGTCTTCCACTAGTACCTCGTGGGTACTGTGAAATCTTGTTGCATGTCCCTTTGGCTTGTTTTCAAGGTACATCCCTCCTGTTTATTCTCCGATGCAGCTCTAGAGGCATCTGGAAGCCTAGGCAGGGAGGGTTCAGCAGGCTAGTCTCCAGGACTAATGATCCCAAGGCTGTTCTGCTGATAGGCCAAATTGCTACTGAGGAGGGAAATGAAGGTAAAGAAAGGAAGCTGAATTTGATGTTGAGAAATTCTCGAAGTTTCTTCAACTGTCCAGCAAGGCACAGTTCTGTGAACCAGAGAAGGTGTATATTAGAGTCCTGGCTCTTAGTAGGTATTCAGAAAACTGTAAATGCTGTATTAGTAATAAAGTACAAAGAATGACTTTTTTTTCAGTGCCATCATTTAAGAACATGTCTGCCCAGGTGACAGTGGGTAGCACTTTTTATTGTTTTGGTTAAGAGCACCCCGAAATGCCAGGTATAAAACTAGGGACCAGGGACACACCATTGTGAAGAAGGCAGCACGAACCACCCTCCTGCCCCAACCCCTGCCAGTAGCCCCACTTTGGAAGTTTCCTTAGGAAGGCAAGATGACTTTCCAAGAGGCAGAAGGCACTGCATTGCCTGGCCTGACCTCCAGCTTCCCCTAGCTGTGTAGGAGAGTCCTATCAAATGCCCTGGCTCACCTATCGCTGAGCCTGGGGGCTACCCTGCAGTTTCTGTAGACTCAGTTCACAACCAGCAGCGCTGGGTCCAGCTCCATTCACCAGGATAAGAAAAAGTCCCACCTGCCTCTCTCCCTGGAGCACTGTCCCTTAAGTCTAGAGCCCAACAACCAATGAGGATCATTTAAAGTCCTTTTATGGAAAAACAAACGCTAGTCACCACCATTCACAGAGGAAGGAACCCTCTTTTAGGCAAACAAACAGGACGCTGAGATTTGGCTCAAGTAGAAAACATTTTCCTCACAGAGACCCAAAAGACCAAGTAAATGTCAGCCATCTCTGACTAGTCTCCAAGGAAGGAGACCCTGCTCCTCACCCACTTCTTCTTTTCCTGGCAGATCTGAGCCGTCACTGCAGTGGCCACGGGACCTTCTTCCCTGAGACCTGCAGCTGCCACTGTGACCAGGGCTGGGAGGGCACTGACTGTGAGCGGCCCGCCTGTCCTGGGGCTTGCAGCGGCCACGGGCGCTGCGTGGATGGGCAATGCGTGTGTGACCAGCCCTATGTGGGGGTCGACTGCGCCTACGCCGCCTGTCCCCAGGACTGCAGTGGGCATGGTGTGTGCGTGCAAGGTGTCTGCCAGTGCCACGAGGACTTCACAGCGGAGGACTGCAGCGAGCAGCGTTGTCCTGGCGACTGTAGTGGCAATGGCTTCTGTGACACTGGCGAGTGTTACTGCGAGATGGGCTTTACTGGCCCCGACTGTTCCCAGGGTGAGAGCCAAGATGCGCGTTGAGGGTCACTGTTCCTTCCATCCGCGGTCTCAGTTGCACTAACTCTATTACACGTTGTCTTACTCAGGAGTCTTGCCCTTTACGCTAAATAATGATCCAATTGGAGAGCCAAACAGTAGAGCTGGCTGGTGGGGAAGGGGCCCAGGTCTCACCCAGTCCTACATGAGGAACTATACAATTGGTGGCTGCTGGGTGTGGCTTCTAGTAGGTTGTCCACACTTCAGTGGGCAGGCCGCTTCCCAAATGCAAACAGGAAGTGATAACTGGATTAAACAGGTATATGCAAAAGGAAGGAAAGGGCGGCAGGAAGGTGGGGAGGGAAGAGGGAGAGACATACAAGAAGGTGAGAAGGAGTGTGTTGAGGGGAGGAAGTGAGGGGTAGATATGATCGAGATACATTGTATCCTTGTATGAAATTTCCAAGCAAAATTAAATAAAAGACATAAGAGAATAAAATCCTGGATCTACTGCCAGAGTTTGCCGCTTAGAGGTTCCTGGGAGGGTTCTGAGGATATGCACAGATTCCCCAGGGGCTACTCTTGGTGGTGGCGGTGGTGGTCCTGATTGTGATGGAATGCACATGTTTGGTATTAAGGCAACCAGACAGGAACCAGGGGAACTGTGTCAAGAATAGAGTACCACTTGATCTGCATCCTGCAGGCCTACCACTATAGCATCAAGTGTGTAGTAGACACTAGAGAATACTCATTTGGCCACCAAGTGTCCCCTCTCCATCCTCACCTCCTGCTCCTTTTCCGCCTGCAGTGGTGCCTCCTCAGGGCCTGCAGTTACTCAAGAGCACAGAGAACTCCCTGCTGGTGAGCTGGGAGCCCTCCAGTGAGGTGGACCACTACCTGCTCAGCTACTACCCGCTGGGGAAGGAGCAAGCTACAAAACAGGTCCAGGTACCCAAGGAACAGCACACCTATGACATTACTGGCTTGATGCCTGGCACCAAGTACATAGTCACCCTGCGTAACGTGAAGAAAGACATCTCCAGCAGTCCTCAGCATCTACTTGCCACCACAGGTGAGGAGCATTCAGACACAGGCTGTCTGCTACATCCTGTCCTGTCCTGCAGGACATTAAACAGGGTCCGGGGAGATCACCTAAGAGAGGATGAAGAGAAACGAGGAACACAAGGATCATGGTCTGTCTATAGGTTGATCAGACCGCAGATTTTTACTTTTTTACACACAGGTTATATACACAAAAAGGCAGGATAGGGGAAGGGGATGACGCAGGAGCGTAGGTGTTTAGGGGGAGTACAGATATCTTCCAGAACAGAGTGTCAGCTGGGTGAAGGTTCAGGAGACAGACCACTATGACTCCGCCTATGATTCACTTGTCTTTATCTAAGTTGGTACTATCCACCAAGGTTACCTATCTACAAGGTCTATGACTACTCAGGCTTGGCAGCCCTCCACCAAAGCTGCTTGTTTACAATAGCTTCTAGGCTTCTGTTTCAGTGTTTTTCCACAGAGACCGAAGACTTGGTGCTAGCAGGTATGTATGTTAGGCCTATTGCTGATTTTAGGCCTTCATTGTATTAGCAGGGCTGCCCCTGACACACCCTTGCAGGGAGAGTAAAGACCAATGGCAGGAACTCTCTCCTGTTGTCTGATCTATTGCTGGTTCCTTCTGGCAAACCCAAGGTGAAGGGGCTGGCAGACTTAATTCACAGAGTCCCAAAACCTTGGATACAGAACAGGGTGGAGGATGCAGGAGACTGGCTAGACTGGTTTCGGGGGTACAGTCTCTGCTGCATCATCAGACAACACCAGACTAATAGGAAGAATCAACATCACTGCTTACGTCACTAATGCAACAGGTTCATGTCTCCGTGAACACCCAGGGAATTAAAAGAGTAGAGAGGGGCTTATGACTTGGGACAAATAAGGGAAGCCCTGAGAATAACAGTTGAAGCAGTGTTCTCCAAACAAAGAAGGGGGGGTCTAGGCTGGGACTTCTATTCAGAAATGTATACAAACTGTCCCATCACATGTAATCCTGAGCATGAAAATAAAAAGGCTAGGGACTTGGGAGTCCTTAGAAACCATGTTAAAAGTGGTTTCTATGTAAGTACTTACAATCCTAAGGCTGAGGAGGAGAAGCCAGTAGATCACTGCTCAGCCACCCTAGCCTATTCAGTGAGCTCCAGCCCAACGTGACAATCTGTCTCAAAAACCAAGGTAGACAGTTCTTGAGAAAGAATCCCTGAAGCTTTCCTTTGTCCTCCACGAACCTGTATAATTGCATCAACATATGTGTGCACGCACACACACACACACCATGAAGACACACAGTGGCTAATATTAACACTTCTGTGTAAAGAATCTGGAATTATAATGCAAATAATGATTCAGACTGACTGGACCATTCTGACTGGTTCCTTGTTAGTTGCTTTAAAGACTTTTAGCTGCAAAACCACTATACCATCACCACCACCACCACTACCAGCTGTAGTGGCACGTGTCTGTAATCTTAGCCCTTAGGAGAAAGATGCAGAAGGATCACAGGTTCCAGGCCAGCTTGAGCTACCCTGTGAGACCCTGTCAGTATATTAAGTCATTTTAAAAGGTGGCTTTTTATCTTCTAGGTGTGGGGAGGAACTACACCATGTAGCAGCTAACACTCTTTAGAAATCCAGTTTTTCATAATATTCTTTTTTAAAGTTTCATATTATTATTATTATTATCTAATCTTTTTTTTTTTTTTACAGTCCAGTCGTTATCCCCTTCCTGTCCACCACCCTCTGACCATTCCTCACTCAATTCCCTCTATCCCCATCTCCAATTCCCTGGGCCTCAAGTCTCTTGAGGGTTAGGCACACCTTCTCTCACTGAGTCTAGACCTGGCAGTCCTCTTCTGTACATGTGTTGGTGTCCTCATCTCAGCTGGTGTATGCTGCCTGGTTGGTGTGTTCAGTGTCTGAGAGATCTCGGGGGTCCAGGTTAGTTGAGACTGCTGGACTTCCTATGGGTTCACCCTCCTCAGCTTCTTCCAGCTTTTCCCTAATTCAACCACAGAGGTCCCCAACTTCAGAACATTGGTTGGGTGTAAGTATCTACATCTGACTCTTTAAGCTGCTTGTTGGGCCTCTCAGAGGGCAGCCATGCTAGGCTCCTGTCTGTAAGCACACCATAGCATCAGTAATAGTGTCAGGCCTTGGAGCCTTCTGTTGGCTGGATCGCAATTTGGGCCTGTCACTGGACCTCCTTTCCCTCAGTCTCTTCTCCATTTTTGTACCTGCAGTTCTTTTAGACAGGGACAATTCTGGGTCAGAGTTTTTGACTGTGGGATGGCAACCCCATCCTTCTACTTGATGCTCTGTCTTTCTAATGGATGTGGACTCTACAAATTTCCTCTCCCCACTGTAGGGCATTTCATGTAAGCAGCTTTGACTTTTGAGAGTTTGGATGAGTCTAGTTGTTTGAGTGACTGAGTCCTTCCATTACCCAACACTTGTTCGTTGAGGACCCACCAGGTGCCAGGTGCTGTTCTAGGTGCTCATAAATATGCACTGTCTTACCCTACTCTAAATCCCTGGGGAAAGATCTGATGGGTAGGATGTTGGTTTGTAGCCATCTTTGTAGAAACTGCCTCTCCTGACTTGGTAGGAATGCGGTGAACTATTGTAGACCAGTGTTGTAAGGGCTTTGAGAGGCATGGCAGTGTTAGGGAAGGCCTTTGTTAGTAATCACTAGAAACACCCTTAGAGCTGAACAAATTGGATTTCGTTGTTCATTTTATCCTAGGAAAACATACATCATGGGGGAACTCCAGGGTGTCTCAGTGAGAATGTAAGGAAGGACTGGTACTAGAATATGGGGTTCAATTAGATAATCTGGGGCAACAGGGATTTGCTTTGATTGGGATATTGCTAAGAAGTGTGTGTGGGTAGGGGAGAAGAAGGGGATAACTGTGCTTGGGCATTTTAGGGACTCTTCTCTAGAAAGTGGGGCCCATTAGAAGCAGCCAAAGCTGTGGTTGGAAAGAAGTAACCTCTTTGCCTGTTAATCAGGAGAGGGGACATTTTGTCATTTCTGTGGACAATAGTCTTGCTTTTGTCTGTGTTCAGACACGGTCATAGAATGGCTTTGTTTTTGTCTCAGTCTTGCATGTTTGCAGAGTGTCCTTGGCTAATGCTAATGTTCTGTGGAATGACATATGAGCACGGGAGAATACTAAGCATAGCTATGAGAGCCAGGCCAACTTCTGAACAGTAGGGGCTGCTTTTGTCTGTAGCTACAGCTGCTACAGACTGGATAGTGCTGGAACTCCCAGGAAAGGTCTGGAACATCTGTTCGAAAGCCTCAGCAACTCTTCTTCGAGTCTTCCTCTGAGATTTGTAAAATCTTGCTACTGTGAAGTGTGTCTTTCTGTCTGAACTGATTCAAGTTCAAATCTATCTTCCTTGCACCTCAGGGAGCTTTAGACATACCCATTCTTATTCCCATCTTGAACACTCTCCTCAATTCTTTGCTTTTTTTTTTTTAAATTGTGAATATTTCCCAACTCTCTTAAGCCATGTAGGACCTCTTCCACAATCCTGAAGTCACCTTCATTACTTTCCTATTGACTTTCACTTGGGGAATTCTCTCTTTGAAATAAGTCTCAAAGCAGAGCCTGGGCCTAGCAGGTAGGAGCTGCAGATAAGGAGAAAGGCTCTGGGAGGTTCTCGTCTGTAGACGAGAGAATCAGAGATACTCAGAACAGTGGGACCTTGGGATAACTGGGTTTATACTCAGCCTAATATAAAGGTTCGTTGTCATACATCCTTGATGAGTGGTCAGCCACAATGGGTGGGTGTGCCTCCAAGGTAAAGGTGACAAGACCTTGGAAGCTGGCAAGGCTCAGAGTCTTGGGAGTTTTCCTTTCCCTCCCCCTCCCCCTCCCCCTCCCCTCCCCCCTGCCCCTTCCCCCTCCCCCTTCCTTTCCCCTTCCACTTCCCCTTTCCCTCCTACTCCCCCTCCCCTTCCCCCTCCCCCTCCCTCACTTTCTTTGTTTCTTTCTTCTTTCTTTTTCTGTCTTATACTGTAAGAGCAAGCTCTATCAGCCGGGGATACAGCTATTGCAACTCTAAATGTTCACAAAAGCCCTCAGTTGACCCCTTTCAAAAGTTTTTCCCTTAGAGCGCCATTCATTTGAATTAAAATTTTAGGGTTATTTCCCAATTGGTAGGACAAATGTTTAGCCCTATGTATTTTACTGTGAACAAAGGCATATGATGAGTGTCCTTTAAAGAATAGAGTAACAAGGCAGCGTGAATACGCTGGGGACCTTGTGAAAGCATAATAATTTGATAGAAAGTTAGGGGAAGATGAAGAGAAAGACCAAGTTAAAAAATCACCTGCTTTGCAGTTTTGTTTTGGGTTAATATATAGAGCATGTGAGTAGGGTGCATCTAATTTGGGAGTTAGAGGAAGGATTTAGTTGCATTAGAAATGTTATATTTTGAAAAGTTGAAATGTATTGCCCCAGTTTTACATGCATCTATTCCCAGGGCTATTTCCAAGGACAGGGACTCTGTCACTAAAAGGAGAACATCGTTTAGAGCAGCTGAGCCTTGGGCTGGACATTTTGGATACTGGCTCGAGAGGAGCAGCTCCAGCTTGGTCAGAGTCTGTGTGGAAGGAGCTGCACGATGCACAGTGGGATGAGAAGTGGAGTCTTTCTAGGAAGAGTCTGCCTTCTGTGGAGGTTGCCAAGAGCAACAGCCAGCTGTTACCTGGTGGAGCTCCAAGACTATGTCCTTAACGGAAGCCAGCTCTCAGTGTGTCAAGAAAGGGGACTGACTAGTGGCCAATGGACTGTTTCAGACCTTTGTGATTTCTGTACTCAATCATTTTCTCTTGTCTTCTATGATCTCTGCTTTAGATCTTGCTGTAGTGGGCACAGCCTGGGTAAATGAAGAGACTGAGACATCCCTTGATGTGGAGTGGGAGAACCCCCTGACTGAGGTGGACTATTACAAGCTTCGGTATGGCCCCTTAACAGGGCAGGAAGTGACGGAAGTCACTGTGCCCAAGAGCCGTGATCCCAAGAGTAGATATGACATCACTGGTAAGAGTCTATACTGGGAGATTCCAGATGTTCGCTGTAGAAGCAAAGGTGGAGGGAGACAGTACACACCAGGCCTTAGGAACCACACTGGATTCTAGACACCTAGATATAAGCCTGCTCTGGTGGTCTGCTGTCTCCATGCCAGCATTTAAGGGCTGCAATCCCAGGACACTTCATTTACAGTATATGTCTCAAGTTCTTCCAAGTCAGCATATTTTTTGAGGGCCTATGTATATTTTAGGATATATTTGATGGTATATACATGTTTCTTTTGGAGGAATGTTGGGAGAGGGTTGGGAGGAGAGAGAGAGAGAGAGAGAGAGAGAGAGAGAGAGAGAGAGAGAGAGAGAGAGAGAGAGAATAAAGAAGAGAGTTGATTTGGTGAGTATCATACCCACAGGGTAGGAAATCTCTTCTTAGATAACTGAACTAGCTCTACTGAGACTTAGAACTCAGTAAATAGGAATGCAAGGATAGACTAAGTTTTGTAATACTTGAAGTTTCTACACTTTTCAAGGTCTTCTGTTAGAAAAGTACAGTCATGAATACCACAGGCCATTATAAGAAGCCATCTAAATGAAAGAGGCTCAGACTTGTTAGCCTTATGGTCCATCCTCTGGGTCCTCACTCTGCTGCCTACTTCCTCAGCTGTTTTGAGAGAAGAGCTCGCAGCTTTCCATGTTTGTGGAGAGGAGAACAAGAGGAGTGTGGGCTTCATAGATGTGACTGTCTGTTTTCATTTTGCTAGTGGAGTCTGAATAGTTGTGTCACGAGGAACACCACTCAGGTCGTTTCCACAGGGAGATGACTTAGCCCAGATTCCCTTCTTTCTTCTATTATAAGAAAGAAGTTTTGAGTGAATCTGGTTGTTAGGAGCTGGAAAACATTTGGACTATAAATAAAATTGGGAAATAAATACTCAATAGCCAACAAAGGACAGGAGCCCCAAGGACTTGCTTCCATCTGTTCCCCATCCCATTATATTCTGCTGATCCCAAGGCTTGCTACTTGCCTTGATTTTTAGCTTTGTGGTTAGCATAAGTCTTACCCTTCACAAGAGAACCCAGGTAGAAGCTGAGTGGGAGTGGGGTCTGGAGCCTGTCTTCACACTCATGTTGGCTGCTTTTTTTTCTAGGTCTGCAGCCTGGAACAGAATATAAAATCACAGTTGTGCCCATAAGAGGTGATCTGGAGGGAAAGCCAATTCTCCTGAATGGCAGGACAGGTATGGAGGTTTTATCATCTTCACACTTTCAGATTTTTCTTGTCACGGTGCGACAGTTCTGGGATTTCCATGGAGAGGTGCTGCAGCTCCCTAGATGGGCATCTATACGAGGGGCAGAAGAACGAAAGCAAATCTCTCCTGTTTTACTTCATTTCTTGTACCGGGAAAACTTTCCTTGGGATCTTGGAATCAAGGGGAGAAACTATTCCTGATGCCTTTCTTCTGATGTTAATTGTTTCAATCATTAATCATTATTGTCTCAAGACACTTAATAGGCATACAGAACTGCATTCTCCGAGGACAGATGAGCTAGACTATATATCATATATTTGTTCCTAACGTCCACACTCAAGCAGTCTGTTCTGAAATGGGAGATGATATTTAAGACCCTCACATAGGAGTCATGGTATAGTTAACATTTGTCTATTGAGAATACTTATAAGATGTTGTGCAGCAGTAATTTGTCAAATATCAACCAGAATAGAATTTGAAAACATCATAGACTTAAATGCATATTGAACTGTGCACCTCCTGCCTATACAGATTGATGCCTGGAAGAGGCTGGTGATTTGAGCCTGCAAAACAGGAATCTTTAAAATTTGAGTTTTTCTTAAAGGGTGGTTTTGTTCTTTCCTGTTCAATCTTAGAAGTAGCTAGGTAGGCTGATATAGTAATGAGGCTGAATGGTTGGAGTTAGAGAGCTGGGTAATTATAATGAAGAGTTGTAATTTAATTTATGATTCAGACAAGATGGACTGGGTAGCCTGCCTAAATGGTTGATGAGACATTTGAGTGAGTCAGAAAATGGCAAGTGCTTCCCTTGCTTCTGAAAGCTTTCTCTCTGGCTTGATTGAGAGGTTATAGATCAACTGAAAGGTTGCTACATGCCAGGCAGCAAATTCCCTCAGCATTTTTCATGCCTTTTTGTCATTTAGTTCTCACAGTCAGTCTGTGGATGAGCTACTACTGTTATTTCTAGTTCATATGCCTACAAAAACTAAGACTTGAAAAGGTCAAGGTCAAGATCATCCAGCCAGGAAATGGCAAAGCTGGGTTTGAAAGAAGGGTGCTCACCTCTAAGCCTTGGTGCTTAGCCACAGAAGCAAAGTGCTTTCTAGTTGATCCTTCAGTTGAGAGATGAATATGTTTTCTCCTCTTACACAATCAACACAACACACAACAGTTGGTCATTAGTGTGTGTGCGTGTGTGTTTGGATTATTCTTCATATAGCCAGCAATTCTCCATCAGATACCAACTGGGTGTCATACAAGTCAATTCACTTCTGATAGTACCTACTAAAAATACTATTAGATTTGGACTGAAGAATCAGAATTTAAAAGTGGGTCCAGGAGGAAATTGGAGGACTGCCTTAAAGAATTTGAAACAACATCAATAGGGAGGCCAGTTGTAAACCTCAACAGCTGTGGGAGGAGGTGGATGGAGAAAAGGAAGAGAGTTTGGGTCTAAGAGAGCTGGCATATTCAGCAGTGTACCCTGGCAAGCAGCTGCATGGTAGAAGGAGAGAGGTACTTCAGCGGAACAGTGAGAAAGCCCATAATGCCAGATGTTGGTTGGTATTAACAAGTAATTTAAAAAAAGAAAATGAATGAACGAAAAGGAAAAGTTTTTCTTTTTTTAGTCTGAACTCAAAAGCAGGCAGAGATTTAGCAGCGACTGATAGGTAATTACTCCTCTCCTTACCTTATATGTTCGGCTGAGTCAGCTTTCCTGTGGGCTAAACTCTTAGTCAGGAGACCCATCATGGGGTCCAGTGGATTAACATTTAGGGGAGAAATAATAGCATGCTCTGATCTTTTCAGCCATAAGAATGTCATTCTCCCCCTGAACACTCAGGAAAAGAGGTGAAACTCAGTTTCCATTCTTCTGACCAGGGGAACGTGCTATGCTTTCCCTTAATGGGATCCAGGGAAGTCCTGATACCTCCATCTTTTCATGTGTTATTTTAAACCCCAAGGAGGTTAATTGTGAAGCTTTCCTTCCTAATGTTACCCAGGGAAAAGGGGATGTAAAGTCCAAAGCATGATCAGGAGGGAAGAGCCACCCTTACTGGCCTACACTGCAACTTATCCTGGTAACAAAACTTGTAGTTCTTGACGAAAGCCAAATTTTATAGTCACACTAAATGTCACAGCCTCTGAGTTCTTACAGCAATTAATTGCATGTGCTATTGAATTGGTAGTTAACCTTTCAAGTATATTATCCCAACTAGACTATTAGCATCTGAGAAGTGTTTTTATTGTCAATTATATCTGAACATCAGGATGAGATACTTTACTGGATTTGAAATAAATCTATGGTGTGTGCACTACTAAAATAAAAAAGAGAAAAAGATACTATAGCTTCTGAGGTCAGGCCAGACCTGGTTGAGACTATGAGTTAATTTAGGAGATAAAATTTTTGTTTTCTCCAAATATTTTGTTTCTTGCAAGCTGAGAAAGAGTACTGGGATTTAAGAGCAGCATATACGTACGCAGGAAGGGAAGAATGCAGCTCAGTTATTTTCCATTTAACAAGTCAACCAGTGGCACTTGTTAAAACAAAACTCTTAAAACTGAAGGGTCTCCAAATAAAAGAGTTTATTAAGCTGTTATAGCTGCTAGACAGAAACAAAACAAAACAAAACCCTGACCAGGTTCTTGGACACGTTCCTTTGACTATTAGCAACACAGCTAAATAGCAATTGAAAATATCTGGGTGGAACATGGAGTGCCAAGAATACATTTATAAAATTCTGGGAAGGAACACATATGTGCTTAGCACTGAGTCTACACTGACAGTAGGCAAGAGAGATTGGATTATCACAGGCAACAGGAGATGAAATTCCACACTGATAGTTATGCAGCTTGAGGCATTCCCAAGAACCTCTGCTCCTTCTGCTACAACCAGGACTTTGAATTATGCTGCAGAAAAAAAAAATTGAGGACAAAACAATGAAGCAAACTAGGCTTTATGAGGGAAAGGATAGAACGTACTCAAGAGACAGAGAATAGTAAGTATTTAACTCTATCTACAAAGGATTTTGAGATCAGATTGGTCAAAGAACATGATCTGTATTTAATACAAAAATCTAAAATTAAAACATTGAATGAAAATGTTCTAGTATACTTATTTTTGAATTCAAGAACTGTTTTATCTCTCAGTGAGATTGTAAGCTGTTTTATGAGTGTATTCTACAGGTTTATCAGTGAGCTAAGGGAGTGCTGAGAAGAAAACTTTAAGTCAAAAAGATCCAAGAAAGTATTGCTGAACCTTAGACCAAAACAAAACCACTACCTTTGGATTGTAAACTCTGTTCACAACTTTTTTGAGAGTTTTTTTTTTAAACCCTCAGGTTTACAGATAATGAACAATCGGATATGGTTGAACTCAAAGGCCACTAACATTTTGTCCTTAAACATGGTTCATTAGTTGTTTGAACTCTCCAGTTTCATATCTCTCAGGAAAAGTGATATTGTCTCCCCGCAGGCAATCCTTACAACAGGGGTGTGTGGTGACTGCACCTTTCCCTCCTCCCATCCCCAGAAGTTCTTCTGTCTCCCTGTCCTGCTTTGGGATTATGCAGAGTTGGGAATACTTTGGAGTAAGAGAGCAGTGTTTGTAGTTCTGAATTAGTCAGTTTTAATACTGCTGAAAGCTTTCAAGGAGACAGGGTGTGGTGGCTCTTGTCAGTAACTATATTTAAGTCAAAGTTTCTGTGTGACATTCAAGACTTACTATTAGTTTCACCCACAGTTGTTAACAAATTACCATCTTCCTCCTCTTCCTCCCTCCTCCTCTCCAGTCATCCCGTTATCCAACTAATATCAGGAAAAGGACAAGGCCAACAGAGGTCAATGAGGACCGCCAGTGTGCAGCAGGCAGGAGGTGGTAGCTGGAGGAGGACTCTGGGACCAGGTTGGAGAGATCCTGTTTTGTAGATGAGGCTACAGCTGTAGTTCATCTAGGATTTGGCTCACCACGGCAGCTACTGGAAGATTTTGTTGCATGGAAAAACGACTTAATGTTCCCCACATCCCCTTCTGGCAGACAGGGAGGGTTTGGTCTTGCAGTGCTGGCTTCATGCAATTTTGTGAGTGTGTGGGGTCCATCCATGGGATCTACTTCTCATTCTCAGATGTCAGTATCTGGCTGCTGACTTTGTTCCATCCTGTAAATGATCAGGATCACAGCTCTGTGAGGATTCCCCGCTTCTAGTCTATGCTGCTAAGGAGTTGAGAGAATCGGGGTTGTGGAAGGAGGCAGAAATCACTGAGTTCTAGGCTGGCTCTGTCTCTAGATGGTTCTGTGGTTAAACTTCTAGATCTAGACCTGTTCTAGATAGATTGATTTTTCTTTCCTGGTGTTCATAACCAAGATTTATTTATTTATTTATTTTGGTTTTTTGAGACAGGGTTTCTCTGTGTAGCCCTGGCTGTCCTGGAACTCACTCTGCAGACCAGGCTGGCTTCGAACTCAGAAATCCGCCTGCCTCTGCCTCCCAAGTGCTGGGATTAAAGGCGTGCGCCACCACCGCCCGGCTATTTATTTATTTATTTATTTAGGCTTTGGGCTCTACTGTTCCCTAACTCAGGTCTGGAAGCTCATCCTGAAGAAAACCCAATGTTGGGAAGATGGGGACTACAGTGAAAGGAAGGTTTTATTTAGTGACTGAAGGATGAGGAAATAGGAATTTTAACTTGAAAATCACTTAGGAGGCTAGGGAGTTGAGGAGTTACAGACATAGGACCAGACTGATGAGGGAGAGAGAGGCTCCCACTCCAATTAAGAAGAGAGGTGCTACTGTCTTTTCTCTGAACAAGTGGAACTCTTTTGGAAACTCAGATGCCCCCTCTTTTCATGGTCTCTTGTTTTCATGTGGCATCTGATAGTTTTCGTTGTTGTTGTTGCTGCTGTTGTTTTTAAACCCTGAAGGAGAAAAAGAGACTTAGCAAAGTCTAGGTCAAGTTAATCCTGCATTATAACTTTAGGCAAAGCTTTTCTCAAATGATCAACATGTCTATATTCAGAGCAGAGTAGAATCTGACTCAAAGGTTAAAGCAAAAAAGAAGACAAACACAGAATGAAGGCAGATACAGCAAGACTCTCCATCCTATTTCAGTCACCCATCAGACAGGTGCACAGAGAGTCGGTATTCCCAGAAAAGTATTCCTCAAGTCCTTGAAAAGCCACCTAGGCAACTGTTAGCACTACAACAATGCACTGGATGTTTTCTACAGCAAAGCCAATGCAAACTTTAGCTAGATTATGTGACTTATGAAGTTAATGTTTTTAAACAAAGAGCAAATGATTCTAGAGGGTTTGCTTAGGGTTTTCCTTGGCAACGACTTCACCTCTTCAGTGTTCTGACGCTGATGCTGAGGGAACACAAGCTCCAGGGCTAGCCAGGTTGGATCTCTCAGTGCACATAGACAGTTCTGACCCTAACCATCCACTGGCCTATGCAGAGAGGCCAGATACTACAGGCTAGGTACTGACTGGGGCAAGGTGCCAGAGTAAGAGGCATTGCTAGGATGCTGGACTTCGTAGATGTGGGTGGGTCACTTTTCATCACTATTGTCCAGACTGAGCTATGGCCTTGGGGGCCAGTGTCAGCATCTCTCCCTAGTGAGCACAGAGACATTGGGGAAAGGGGTAAGAGAGGGAATCCTCTCTGTTGCATGCGTGATTTCTTCTGAACAATCTCTTAGAGCTTCCTGAAGTTGGCATTGGGGTTCTGCAGGCTTCTGCATCCAGATCCCCCCTCTCTCATTCCATGGAGCTCCCTTTGCCAGTGAGATATGCCTAGCACTCCAACAGCCCAAGGCTGTTTCTCTCTTTAGTATTCTCCCCAAGTTCTAATCTACTACTCCTATGTTATTTCAGGTTACAGTAGCCTTTCAGAGCATATTTTATTCCACCTGAAATTGTTAGTGATTATTCCACATAGATTGAGAAGATGCCAGTCATATTAGATTAGATCCACCCAAGAGACTCCATTTTAACTTTGTTATCTCTGAAAAGATGATAGGTTCTATCCTGAGGTGCAAGGCACAACACTTCGGCATGTTGAATTGGAACAGAGGAACTGGCAACAATTTAACATACACCACGACTGATCCTCAGCTGCAAATAGACAAAGATTGTTAGTGGGGTGACAGTCGCTAATCATTATTACTATTAATCTTACAGAAGTTATTTAACCTGTCTGGGCCTAGCATATGCTTATTGCTCTAAGAGGTGAAGACTTGATTAGTTTCCTAACTTCTGAGGGACCTGGTGAATGCCTTGTGTTTTTACCATGAGATTTGGTAACTAATGTATGGAAAGCACCATGACCCTTGGTGTGTGCTTCGTAAATGGCAGTTGACTTACTAAATGAAATATGAACTGCCTCTGGTAATGGAACACATTTGATCTTTCCTTGCAAATAAAACACTGCCCTTATGTTTGGTAAAGTCGCACTGTAGCTAAGGTTGAAAAATGGGATTATGTGAAATTGTAACTTCTCTCTGAAAATCCTTGGTTGAGAGACCAAGAATAGATTGGGCGCAGGGAGGAGAAGAATTTAGCTGCCTTAGACCAAGAAGTTGTTCTGTGGCTTTTTCAGTTAAAAAGATGTAGATCTGTATACAAAGGACATTCTTGGGTCATGTCTTACCATTGTTCTGTTTGACATCTTTATCAGTGACCTTGATGAATGTGTATTGATGACTTGCTTATAAAATTCTCCAGTGTCAGAAAAATGGACAGAAAAGTGAACATATTAGACAAAAGATTAAATTATAGATGGAACTTTAAGAAGGTAAAAACTAATAAGTATAAATGTCAGCTAAGGACATTATTAAACATGCATAGAATGGAGATAATTGAACTTAACATGGAAGTCCTCATTCTTTGATGGATATTGGGATCACTTAAAAGTTTTGTTTATGTGTTTACTAAATTATTACATTTTTTTAGGTAAGGCTTTATTCAGTGGTTCAGTTTGGTGTTGAACTTCATGCATAGCCCAGGTTTATCTTGCACTCATGATCCTTCTGCTTCTAAGTGCAGGAATTACAGGCATGTCCCACCACAACCAGTGAGGTATGTGTATATGTGGTGATACTTGTTTCTAATCCCAGCATTCAGAAAGCTGAGATACAAGGATTGTGAGTTCAAGCCAGGCTGGGTTATATAGTAAGATTCTGTTTCTAAGGAACTCTCTTAAATCCCCAAGCATAAAACAAAACCAACCAACACCCAACCAACCAACCAACCAACCAACCAACCAACCAAATAAGCAAACAAAAGTCCCTAAAAGAAGCTAAAAGATACTTGGGCTTATTTTACACTTTCTGAAGTGGAATCTCTGCTGGTTGTACTTGGCAGGGACCTAGTGTTGGCAGAATTTGGCAAGGGGCTTCCTGAGACCACAGGCACAGGATGTGTTTTTGAGAAGCATGTATGTGTCCAGGATACTGTTGGCAAATTGTTCTGAACACCATTGACCTCAACAAAGACTCCTGGCTGTTTTATTTATTGATAACTGCTGAATGCCATCATATTCCCAGTCACATACATTGTTGTGGGGTAAATAAGTTAAATTTTTAGCACTTTTATTTTGAGAAAGAAAGAAACATTGTATAGATAGATGATAAATGCCCTGTCAAGAAACTTTAATTTGAAAGGAATAAATAGACAAGGAAGTCAGTTGTTTTGATTTCAGGGGAATTGAGAAGAGAAGGCATAACTGTTATTGAATAGTTGCTGAGTGGTCTCATGGAAATGACTTAGAGGCATCCCACCTGTACTTACAGTAGACACTTTAAAGGAGTGATATTTCACAGAAACGCCTATGTCAGTGATAGCATTGATTAGTCTGTTTATCAGCTGCACCTAACGGAGTTTCCTCTAATGTAGTCAGTGATCTGAAACTAGAACAGATTTTTAAAAAATCTACCAGGGATCTATTCTCAGTTTCAGGTTAAGGCAGAGGCTAGATATTCACCTGTCATCATTGAAGGAGAGACCCCTTTGGATTGTGGAATGACCACTGACCTAGACTTTAAAGTGATTGTGGATTTTACTAGGTGACTAGTTTCTCTAAATTTTATTTCTCATGTGTGAAGAAATTGATGGACCGACCAATGTGGTCACAAACCAGGTGACGGAAGACACAGCATCTGTTTCCTGGGATCCAGTGAGGGCTGACATAGACAAGTATGTGGTGCGTTATATCTCCCCGGAAGGGGAGACCAAGGAGAAGGCAGTACCCAAGGACCAGAGCAGCACCATTCTCACGGGCCTGAAGCCAGGAGAGGCCTACAAAGTCTTTGTATGGGCTGAGAGGGGCAACCAAGGAAGCAAGAAAGCAGACACCAAGGCCCTCACAGGTAACGGAGAGAGCGGGAGTTAGGGAGGTTTCCTCAGGGTAAGGAGGAAGTTCCTTTTGAAGGTGAAGATCATTGCCACTTGGCATCAACTCTTTACTGGTGGGACTGGAGAATATTTACAAAAGCAATTTTAAAGAATCTTTATTATTTTTAAAAATTTTTATACAAAATATTTTGATTTTATTTGATGATATTGTTTTCCCTTTCCTACTAATCTCAGACCCATACCACTTCACCTCCCTATTCACTCAACTTCATGCTCTTTCTCTCTCTCCTAAAAGCCTCCACAAAAATAATAAAACAAAACAAAAAACCCAAAACATCAAAAACCAAAACAAACTAAAAAATATAATACAAAGCTCACAAAAACCATGGAGTTTATGTTGGCTTCTATCCCTGGGCATAGGGGCTACTTGAGTATGATTGTTATACCCAGTGACACCCTACAGGGAAATGGATTTCCTACTTCCCAGCAGATGTGAGTTGCAGTTAACTCCTTGGTTAGGGGTGGGACTTTGCATCTATTTTCCCTGCTCAATGCTGAGATTTTTATCCCAAAGCAAATTTCAAGTGTCATGTTTATGATTTATTTTATATTTTAACCTTAGACTGAGCTATAAGATTACTTGATAGAAATAGTCATATTTATTTGGGATGGAATTCCATATACAGCTGTCTTGGAGTGGAGTAAAATGTAATTTTTTTTTTTTTTTTTTACTTTTTAATGAAAACTGAAGACATTGGACCAACTATAAATTTGAATGCTTATTTCAGATTAAAGTGGTGATAGAAGTAGTTTGCATGCATGCCTCAGGAGCTCTCTTTCACCATACAAATGGTTTGCATCCTGCATCAACATTTGCCAAACTGATTGATACTTCCCTTAAACATTTAGAAACACAAGGATCTCCATCTGCATCTGCTTGTTCTGCTCAGCTCAGGCTTTCAGATGTTCTGAGGCATTCTGGGATAGAGCATGGCCAATCTTTATGTTTGAACACTCTATTGGTCATCTCTGAATTCACAACAGTCTAATTGGTATCCACCTGCTCTTCCACAGCACTTAATAGAAACTCAGAGGGAAAGGATCTGTTGATTGTGGTTGTACAGTCACTGAATACAGAGAACTTCAGAGAAGCATGCATTGTAATTAGGAATGTGGTTTCAGACCCTTGACCATTTAAAATTTAACCCCAGTGTTGCCATTTATTAGCTGAGTGGTGGTGGGTCAGTTTCTGGTTTATAAAATGGCTCAGGAGTGTCTGGTTATAGGAATATGGGGAAGGTTGCATAAGTGTCTTAGTTAGGGTTACTATTGCTAAGATGAAACACCATGGTCAAAATCAAGTTGGGGAGGAAAAGGTTTATTCAATTTGCACTTCCACATTTCAGTTCATCATCAACGGAAGTCAGAAAAGGAACTCAAGCAGGGTAGGATCCTGGAGGCAGGAGTTGATGCAGTGGACACAGGGAAGTGCTGCTTACTGGCTTGCTCCTCATGGCTTGTTCAGCCTGCTTTCTTATAGAATCCAGAACTACCAGCCCAGACCACCCACAACGAGCTGGGCCCTCCTCCAATAATAACTAACTAAGAAATGCCCGACAGGCTTGCCTACAGCTCAGTCTTACATAGGCATTTCCTTAATTGATGTTCCCTCCTCTCAGATGACTTTAGCTTATGTCAAGTTGACATGAAACTGTCCAGCCCAGTGAGTTGATTCATATAAAGCAACTGATGCATGTCAAGTGTCCCGTTTGCTTTCTGTTGCTGTGATAAAACGCTGACCAAAACCAATTTGAGGAAGAAAGTGTTTAAGAAGGGACCCTTGAAGAGAGCCTGGAAGGACAGATGGGAGCTAATGGGGAAGTCACATGTGCAAAGGCCTCAGGTATGAGGTTGGGCAGTTGATAATCTCAAGTGTCCTTTATGGTAGGCATGTCTGTGAAGTGGTACAATAACAAGGATGGGGCTGGGACATTAAAGTGTCCCAGGAGTTAGACCTTTTATCCTTCCATGGCAGACAACAGTATAGTTCCATCTCTGTGCTCCTTAAGGTCAGTTGTCTCATGAGACTACTTGTTTTACTGAGGTCACTGCCTGGCCAGCTGTGGTGTGCAGGCTGAGATGCTCTTTCTTTCTGGGAACACTCTCGAGAAGCTGACTCCTAGAGTAGGGTGATAAAGACATCGTGTTTAGGAATGCCTTTTTGTTTGTATAATATTGTGCAATAGAGTTTTGTTTTTTTTTTTCTCTAAGGCCTTACATTTGGAGGAAAAAAGGATATCCCATACCTTATATGTCACTCTTAATAGCAAGTCTTATAAGCAAGCACCATGCAGTAGTTAATCTATGAGGAAGGACAGCTCCTTTCTTCTTTGTAGAGAGGCAGAGACAAAAACTTAAGTTATGCTGTTTGTCCTAAGTGAGGAACCATGAAAACCAGAGCCCAGGCTCTAGCCTGTTTCATACGCAGATTCTACTAGGATCCTTCTCATGAGCCTACACCTAAGTACCACCAGTTTAAAGCTCACCCCATTCCCTGGACACACAGTAGAAAAGCACTGACAGCTCCTACTTCCAGAACATTTTTCATTTTGAAGAACATAGCAGAGCGGGGGATAGAGGAGAAGATTATTGACATATACTCACTTTCAGATACAAGGGGTAAGGGAACTGCAAGAGAGTGCTATGTCATTTATGGTAAATTACATATAAATGGCTTATGAAAGTCATTTCTTTAAAGAAAGAAAAGTTTATAGAATTGATCCATATATTGGCATGGTTTGAACTCTTCCTTCCAGTCATACTGACAGTTTATTCTTAGAATACCTGACACTTGTCTACTTAAAGCCTTAAGATCTTTCAATCCCTGGCATATAGCTGTCTGTGGAGTTAATTGAGTCATTATTCTGGCCATGCCTTTGGCCTTTTAGGAATTAGAAAGTAATAAAGCTTACTTTTTTCTTTTGTATCTTCCTTAAAGAAATTGACAGCCCAGAAAACCTGGTGACTGATCGGGTGACAGAGAACACTCTCTCTGTCTCATGGGACCCAGTAGAGGCTGACATCGACAGGTACATGGTAAGCTACACTTCTGTGGATGGCGAGACGAAGCAGGTTCCAGTGAGAAAGGACCAGAGGAGCACCGTCCTCACCGGCCTGAGTCCAGGTGTGGAGTACAAAGTTTACGTGTGGGCGGAGAAAGGCGATCGAGAGAGCAAGAAGGCCAACACCAAGGCTCCCAAGGTAAGCAGAGAGAGATGCATGGTTGGAATGAAGTGTGAAAGTACGGATTTGAGTGTGCATGGTACCACAGGTTGGGGTCTGAAACCAGAGACGACAACTAGAATGTTAAGATGCATGAGAGGTAGCTCAGCCGGTGGAGTGCTGACGTACAATCTAAGTCTGATCCTTAGCAAAAGCTGCATGTGGAAGCGCACACAGCTCTGGGAGGCACACAGGTGGATCCCTGGGGTTCGCTGGCCAGCTAGCCAAACTTACTCAGACTGCCTCAGGTCTCCGAGAGAAGTACGATCGCATAGTGTTGATGCTTTTAGCAGACTCGGTGGTTGTGTGTAGAGGGTCTGGTTTTGGAAATACTTGTAACAATACCCTCAGAGTGCTCACCGAAGAAGCAGCCCTTGATAAAATGACAAATTAGGTATCCTGGCAGTGTGGCAGGTGTTTAATTGACTGTCTCGATGTACCATATGTTACTATGAAGATATTGTTCCTTCTACATTTTAGGGAGCCGAAAGTCAAGAAAAGATGTTAAGTGTATAGCTAGCCTGACTTCGAAATTGAGACTCAGAAACTGCTTTGTCCCTTGACTCCAGCAGAGACTTGGTCTTGTGTTGAATGTTCTGGAAGATAAAAAGCAAGATAAGGGGTATGTGGCTTCCATGGTTAAAGCTTAGACTTTTCAAACATTTTCCTTTCAGACATTGACAGCCCGAAAAACTTGGTGACTGACCAGGTGACAGAGAACACTCTCAGTGTCTCCTGGGATCCTGTTCAGGCCAACATTGACAGATATATGGTGAGCTACACCTCTGCTGATGGAGAGACCAGGGAAGTTCCAGTGCCTAAGGAAAAGAGCAGTACTGTCCTGACCGGCCTGAGGCCAGGCATGGAGTATAAGGTCCATGTATGGGCCCAGAAGGGAACCCAGGAGAGCAAGAAGGCCAACACCAAGGCTCCCACAGGTGATGGAACATGCACTAAACTATGTTGTTTCTAAGTGCATGACATGGCTAAGTTGATTTTTCCCTCTCTGACTTTGGCAGACAGCATGGTTTTGTTGATTAGAGGTGATGATGCTCTCTAGAGAATTATGTACCTCCTCCTCTTATAATGCACGGCCCATACTGTAGTCTTCAGATTGTGGTCTTTAAAGACTGATGCTTACTGCTCATAGCCTCCCCCACTTGCCTCTTCTTCTGCCTGTGAAGCTTATTTGTTATTAAAACTAAAGGTCTCACTTTGGCAAGAAGCAAATATGAAAGAAAGAAGCACAAGTATCTGTCAGGCTGAGAGAGCCAGCCTTATAGGTTGTGATCCCCAACAGCTTTTTCTTTTTAAAAATTCCACACTTGTTTAAACCCTTCCAATGAGGTTTGTTCTTGCTTCTGCCCTTTGGATGAATGCTTTAGGCAGAAATAATTGCAGTGTTTTGTTATCTACAAACAAGCCAGTGTCTAGTCCCCCTGATGTTGATTTTTTTAGTAATGAAAATGTCCATTTCCATGTATGGGTCCATCCTTCATTTGCAGCTAGCTGTTTGCATGCTAACTGCTTGCCATGGGAAGCGGTATGGCTCAACTTTTCTTCTGTTTTCCTCCTTGAACTTTAGGTCCTGTTCTTTCAGCTGGCTAACTATCCTTTCTTCCATCTTGACCTGTTAGCACTCCTTCTTCCTAATCCCCTAGCACTCTTCCTTTAGTGGTTGGTTGACCAAGGTTGGCTAACTAAGGATCCCAGAACTGCTCTGATGGCATCATGGCACCCCTCTAGCTAGTCCTCCAGGACCGCTCTTGACACAACCCCAAGCACTAGTCTCAATGGATGCTTAGTTCATGGGAGCCACACATCCATTCTTTTGTCTGTGTGGGAAACTCCTCTTCTCTTTGTGAGAGCAGCCTGCCGTTTTCTCACCAATGAAGAATTTTAGCCACATGTCAAACACCTGCTGATGTGTTCCCCATGCTTTAGAAAGGGCTTCTCAACCTCCGCACTGCTGACATTTGGTCAGGACAATCTTTTGTTGCAGGGTTCTTCCTTTTGTGTTGGAGAATGCTTAGCACTCCCCTGTGTCTCCCTCTCCTTTGCTGAATTGTAGCAATCAGGATGTCTCAGGCATCACCAATCAACCCTGCTAAGATCTTTTGCTCCATAGCAAACACAATGAGCCCTATCAGGGATCCAGGGAAACAGATTAAAGTTCAAACCTCACCCAAGGTACATAAAATCTTTTCAAATAATTCCATTCTCTGAGTCCTAACACACTGACTTCTCCAGCTTCCTTAATAATCTGGACATGTTTGATCAGCTAAGGATCCTAGAACTATCGATCCCTCCTTACCTAAAAATTTTCAACTTTACAAATGCAGAACACAGTAAAGTAACTTGCCCAAATATTAAAACAAAGTTAATAATTGATGAAAATAGATGTACATGTTGAATATTAGTACCTCAAAGTCTATAGAAGAGTCTATATATAATTTTAGAGGTGAGGCATCAGAACTTTAGAGGAAGCAGAACTTAGAGACAGGCAGCTGAGTTGCCAGAAGCTGGCTACCAACAGTTGGATGACGGCAGAGCTGAGATGAAGTTCTTGGTCTGCTGAGTGGAACCCAAGGGGTTCCCTGCCCGTCAGCTCTGCCTCTTAAGGTAGAACACAGTCCCTCTGGATACAGTGTTCATTCTACTGTCCTGTGCTGCCTCTCTGAGGCTCTGAGTTTAGCTGTGGAGACAAGGTCTCTGTCCAAGAAGCACTGAAGATGCATGCACAATATAGGGAAACCTTAAGGATTGGAAACTCTCCCAGCTCAGGCCAAATGGTCTCATTTTCTGGTGCCTGTTACTAGTATTTATTGATCAGCTCTTTCTCTTTTAGACATTGATGGCCCCAAAAACCTGGTGACTGACCAGGTGACAGAGACCACTCTTAGTGTCTCCTGGGACCCAGTGGAGGCTGACATCGATAGGTACATGGTACGCTACACCTCTCCTGATGGAGAGACCAAGGAGGTCCCTGTGCTCAAGGATAAGAGCAGCACAGTCCTGAGGGGCTTGAGGCCAGGCGTGGAGTACAAGGTGGATGTGTGGGCCCAGAAGGGGGCCCAGGACAGCCGGAAGGCCAACACCAAGGCCCCCACAGGTATGAACATCATAGCCTGAGGATGTGACATATTTCACTGTAAACCTTAGGGAGGATTCTTGCTCTTCCGTCTCTGATCATGGAAGAAACTACTGACTGTAAAAGGCCAGAGTGGTACACTTTTGTCATAATACTGACACCACCCCCACATGACCTTTGCATTTAATCCAGAAATATGGACTCATACTTTAGTCTTACAAAGGTTAGTGATTGTTTACATCAACACACTGTTCTTTGAATTGTGTATTTCCATCACTGTCAAACACTGAATTATTTCATCTTGAACATAAAATAACATAGAGAAGGATCTAGGAGCTAAGTGCCTTAGGGAAACGTATTTGGTGGGCTTTCCTTGGCACAGGAGAATTTATTGTTCTGTTAGTGAGTAGGTTCTCTTTAGAATACTGTGTGTTCCACTTGACAGTCCGAGAGTTGCAGGACATACATAACACACATAACAACAGTTGGTAGTTTCAAGGCTTTCCTGTTTCTGTTTCATTTGCAAAGAACAGCCTTATGAAGATGTGTGTATATATAAAATTCAATCTTTAACATATAGAGCTCAGCATTTAATATTACATAATGACAAATTTGCCCAACAATTACCACTATTTAGAACATTGTCATCACAATAAGAAACAGAACATGCCATGCATTACTGTTTATTGCATGTCCTCTTTCCTTTCCATCAGTAGCAACAGCTGTCTGTTCTAAATTTCTCTGTTCTGGACAGTTGTAATACATGGAGTAACACAGTATGTGGCATCTTGTGATTTACTACTTTCACAAAACATAGTTTTCAGGTCATCTATGTTATAACATACTGACATTTATTTTTATTAACATTAATATTTCATTGTATGGATATACATATTTGTTTACTATTTTTTTCTTGGTGGCTATTTGGTTTGTTTCCATCATGAATAATAATGTTGGGGCATTCATGTCTCTTAGGTGGATGTATTAGAAATGAATTGTTAATCCTGTGTATTTAATTTTGAGTTCCTGCCAAACTAATCTCCAAAGTGTCTGTGCCCTTTTACATACCCACAAGCAAAAGTAAGGGCACATTTTTTCATTTCCTTGGTCCTGAGGAGAATTTGTTTCGTTAGTAGAGCAGAAGTCCATGCTTCCGTTCATAGGTGAGAATCCTCAGCCTGGCAGAGTACATGGTATCTATAATTCACATAAAGTAGGAATCATAGTGTCTAACTCATTAAATACTCATGGAATATTGCAGCATCTTACTGTATGTGTATCTAAAATCTACGTTTACAGGTGAGGAGACTGAGGTTTAGATAGAAGTTGAAGTCTCCAAGGCTACTGGGCTGGGAATGCTTTTACTGTCCTGGGCTACTTCCTTGTGGATTCAAGAGTCTAATTGAAATAAGATTTCTGTCCATGAATCAACACCAGTATAAGAGATGGGAGAAACTGTAAGGACAGGAACGAATGCTCAGCCCAGACTTATTGATTAGTGATGTCTGGTGTGTGCATGTGGGGTGTGTGTGTGTGTGTGTAGACCAGTGGTTCTCAACCTTCCTAATGCAGCAACTTTTTAATATAGTTACTCATGTTGTGGTGATCCCCACAACTTTAAAATTATTTTTGGTGCTACTTTAGAACATTAATTTTGCTCCTTTTATGAACAGTAATGTAAATATCTGTGTTTTCAATGTTCTTAGACAACTCCTGTGAGAGGTTGTTCAATCCCCAAAGGGATTGTGACCCACAGGTTAACAATCACTGGTTTAGACGGAGTCATTTTGGGCAGCCTATACTGATCTCAAATTCACGATCTCATGATTCATCAGCCTTCTGTGTACTGGGACTACAGACGTGAGACACCACACTCAGTTTACTAGTGGTTATTGATCAAGCTTTTCCTTTTAGATATTGACAGCCCCAAAAACCTGGTGACTGAGCAGGTGACAGAGAGCACTGCCACCGTGTCCTGGGACCCAGTAGAGGCTGACGTCGACAGGTACGTGGTGCGCTACACCTCTGCCGATGGTGAGACCAGGAATTTCTCGTTGGGAAGGACCAAACAAGCACCATCCTGACAGGCATGAGACCAGGTGTGGAGTATCAGGTTGACGTGTGGGCCCAGAAGGGGACACGGGAGAGCAGAAAGACCAGCACCAAGGCCCCAACAGGTAATTGACATTGTTCCTTGAGAAGTAACAGTTATCATCTTACATCTATGGGAAGCCATGTTTGGGTTTCTTTCACTGCTATGATGATCAATGATTTCGAGAGAGTCAGGATGGCAGATCATTTTGTACAGCTTGCACCATCTCTAAGTGCCTCTGACACATGGCTCTTAATAAGGACCTCATGCTCAGACTTACACTTCAGCCTCATAGAGGTTGGTGATGAGCTGTGGATATAACTCAGTAATAAATGCTTGGACAGCATGAACAAGCCCTGGGTTTGATCTCATGCTGGAACTGACCAACAGTGGCAGGTGACTTCTGCCCAGTGTTCTTCCAATTGTGTTTTCCCTTTGTGTTTAATCTCAAAATATTTCTCTTAGTGAAGAGATAGAAAGGAGATGTATGTTCAGTCTGTGAGGTAAGTACTTTAGGAAAATGGCTTTCACTGTGATCCCTTTGGAGCTGATGGAGATGATGGAGGAGATGATGTTATGTTTTTAGTGATAAATCCTCTCCTGAGTGTTGTGTTTTGTTCTGGGGATCATACATTGTTATTTCATGTAACATTTGGTAATTGTAAGGCCTTCTCATGTATGCTTGCATATTTTGTGAGAGCAACTGTATTAGCAGATATTCACATATTGAAATTCACCCTTGAATAGGTAGGATTTGATTAATTTAGACTTCTCACAGAGTTCTGTAACTACTACTATACTCTATTCTCACCAAATTCTTGGTAAAGAACCAAGCTCAGACTCACAGCCAGTG
Organism: Mastomys natalensis; assembly: GCA_021653895.1. NCBI lineage: Eukaryota > Metazoa > Chordata > Mammalia > Rodentia > Muridae > Mastomys > Mastomys natalensis. Next base: position 212,158 of record JAJTUV010000660.1, on the reverse strand, counting down.
CCAGTCAGTCTCCCACCTCACTACCTCCAACGCTACTAACAGTGGATGTCTGGCTCTACAGTTTTCCTTTCTGGACATTGTTTATAATGGATTTACCATCTATATGGCCTCTGGAGAGATCTTATTCATTTAGGTTTCTTTGTATTGTAACACGTTTCAGTATGTAAATTAGTATTTCATAGTACATGTGAGCACATTTGATTTTCAGTTTGCTACTTGTTTGATATTTGGATTATTTTAACTTATTATTTTAAAAGTCTGTGATGAATAATGTTATAAGGACATTTGTATATATATACACATATGTATATATACATACATACATATACATGTATATATGTGTGTGTGTGTGATGCTGGGGATCAAACCTAGAAACTGGGTCCATGCTAGGCCAGTACTTCACTATATTCCTATCCTTCTGTGTACAAGTTTTTGCATATATATGCCAACACTTTTCTTAGTTACATAACTAAGAGTGGAATTACAGGATCATTTGGCAATTCTAGTTTTAATTTATTAGGCACAAGTTGAGATAGAATTCTACATGCTGACTAGCAACAAATGATTGTTTTGTACATTCACTTAGTCCTTAGAGGTATTGACTAAATTGGTAAGAGCAGGACACAGTCAACGTCTTAATTTCAAGTCTTAGTATCCCTCAGTTCCGTGAAGTGAGCAGTTTCTATAAGTCACATGGCTGATACCTCTTGGGTTTCATTTCACAAGTACCGATGCAATACTGAAGTATCTTATAATGTATTAACTTAGGCCCATATGTACAAATGAGAAAATTAGTCAGATTATTACCCAGTTACCCAGACTCATGGCAGGGTTAGAATGAGATTTTTGGTCTGCTGAGTGGAACCCAAGGGGCTCCCTGCCCGTCAGCTCTGCCTCTTAAGGTAGAACACAGTCCCTCTGGATACAGTGTTCATTCTACTGTCCTGTGCTGCCTCTCTGAGGCTCTGAGTTTAGCTGTGGAGACAAGGTCTCTGTCCAAGAAGCACTGAAGATGCATGCACAATATAGGGAAACCTTAAGGATTGGAAACTCTCCCAGCTCAGGCCAAATGGTCTCATTTTCTGGTGCCTGTTACTAGTATTTATTGATCAGCTCTTTCTCTTTTAGACATTGATGGCCCCAAAAACCTGGTGACTGACCAGGTGACAGAGACCACTCTTAGTGTCTCCTGGGACCCAGTGGAGGCTGACATCGATAGGTACATGGTACGCTACACCTCTCCTGATGGAGAGACCAAGGAGGTCCCTGTGCTCAAGGATAAGAGCAGCACAGTCCTGAGGGGCTTGAGGCCAGGCGTGGAGTACAAGGTGGATGTGTGGGCCCAGAAGGGGGCCCAGGACAGCCGGAAGGCCAACACCAAGGCCCCCACAGGTATGAACATCATAGCCTGAGGATGTGACATATTTCACTGTAAACCTTAGGGAGGATTCTTGCTCTTCCGTCTCTGATCATGGAAGAAACTACTGACTGTAGAAGGCCAGAGTGGTACACTTTTGTCATAACACCCACACCATTCCTCCATGCTATTTATCACGTTAGTACAAAGTATGGACCCCATATTCTCCTCTTTATCTTCTCTTCAAGGTTAATGGTGATTGACACATCCACCCACTGTTTGTCGAGATGTGTGTTTCCTTTGTGATCAGTCTCAAAAGGATCCTCTTGAAAAGAAAGAACATATGCTATGATCTACAAGCCAAATACTTTATTGAAATAAATGGCTTTTGCTGTGCTCTCTTTGGGACAGAGAAGGACATTGCTTTTTTAGAAAAGAAACCCTCTTGAGTACTGTGTTTTCTCCTTTAAAGATCCTGTGACTAATTATATCTAAGAACAGCTGATAATTCTAAGGCTTTTCCATCTGTGTTTCCTCTTCATCAAGGACAGCCTTCCCAAGATACCTTTTCACACTTCAATTCACCCTCTTGAAGAGTCCAGTTCAGGGGATTTAGTATTTTCTTGACATAGTCCCAGAATTGCACAATGACTGCCACTGTCTCAGTGACATCACCAGCAAGAGGAACCTCCTGTCCATCACCTGCTGTTTCCCATCCCCATTCCCTGCAGTCCTAAGTACCAAGTGCTGTCTGTCTCTATAGAGGTCTCTGCTCTGAATGTGTCTTTTAAAATAAAAGTATATTTTTGTTTATTCTTGAGAATTTCATTTCACAAGTACTCATGCAATACTGAAGTATCTTATAATGTATTAAATAGGCCCATATGTACAAATGAGAAAATTAGTCAGGTTATTACCCATTGTGAGCATTCCCTACTCTCCCCACCTCCTCCCAAGTTTGGGTTGTTGTTTTTTCCTTCTTCTTTATAACTCATGGAGTCCACTTCATACTACCCATATACTCATGGGTGTGGGGCCGTCTGTGGTTGACGTACCACACTCCTAAAGACCCTTTTCCAGAACCCATCAATTGTCAATAGCTCCTCAGCTTGGGGAGGAGGTTTCTCTGAATCCTTCTCCCATTCATGCTGCTGGGAGTTCATGGTTAGTGTCCACAAGACCTGTTTTTTGTGCATGTCTTTTCCAGCTCTGGCTCTTTACAGTCTTACTGTCTCTTCTTTGTCAATGGTCGCCAAGCCAGGGTGTGTGTGATATAGATGTCACGTTTGTGACTGAGCCCTCCACAGACATTTATTCTCTGAACTGTGACCAGTTGACAGTTTCTGCATCAACTTCTGTCCACTCTACAAAGAAACTTCTCTGATTTGTTATAGATATATGTCATATTTCATGTGGCCCTTAGTGATTTACTTTTCTCATGAAACACTATTCCTCAGGATCTTTCACATTGTAGCATGAATCCATTCTAAATTCTATCGTTAGTGAGTGTTTCATTGTTTGACCATATGACAATTTGTTTCTCCACTTGTCACTTGTGAAATTGTGCATTGTGCCAAAGCATTTGTGTGTTAGTTTATAGCCTGGGAGTACAATTTCTGGATTGCTCTCTTATTCGGTCCTTTATTTTTCAGTGTATTATATATGTCAGGATGTTTCTATAGTCTTTACACTACTTTACATACCCATTAGGCGGGAATAAGTGCTTTTCCTCAGAGGAATTTGTTGAGTTCATAGCACCCCTGTTTCATAATTAAAAATCTCCAAACCAGTGAAATCTTTGATTTCACCAAGACATATATAGAGCTGATGAAGGTGAGATTTGATTCATGAAGTATACATGGAATATAGCCTAGTCTAAGAGTCACATTTATGCAAAAGGAAACTGAGGCACATGCAGAGCAGCTGAGCTGTCCAAGTTCATAGCTGGTGAATGGGAGAACTGGGAACGATTCTTGGTCTACTGACTATCACCTAAGGTATCTTCTGTCCTTCAGCTGTTCTTCCGGGTTTGAGTAGAACATAGCCCCTCTAAATCTGACTATGATGGCCATCCCATTGTCCTGATCTTCTTCTTTGAGAATCAACAATGGTCTCTGTCTATGAGACCACATACTGACAATAGACATATGGAGTGGGAAACTCTCAGCTCAGGAAACTCAGCACAAGCACAATGGCCTCAGTCTTTGTGTCTACTCTAGTTCGTGTTTATTGACCAGTGTTTTTCCTTTCAGATATTGATAGTCCCAAAAACCTGGTGATTGACCAGGTGACAGAGACCACTCTTAGTGTCTCCTGGGACCCAGTACAGGCTGACATCGACAGGTATGTGGTGCGCTACACCTCTGCTGATGGAGAATCCAAAGAATTCCTGATTGGGAAGGAAGAGAGGAACACTGTCCTGAGAGGCCTGAGGCCAGGTGTGGAGTACAAAGTTGAAGTGTGGGCCCAGAAAGGAGCCCGGGAGAGCAAGAAAGCCAACACCAAAGGTCACACAGGTAATGAACAGTGTGGGTTAGCAGTATGATGGCTGTCAGGACAAGTTTAGGGGAAGTCAAGTTTTAATTTCTTCCTGTGACACAGATGGGTATTGCTGGTTTTTGGAAGAGCAGCTTTACTTCTCGCATGGTCAGCTTCACACCCCATCCTTTACTCCTTCCAAATGGTTTCCTTATGTGCTAAACCAGTGGTCTTCAACCTTCCTAATGCTGCAACCCTTTAGTACAGTTCCTCGTGTTGTGGTGATCTCCAACCATAAAATTATTTTTGTTGCTGCTTCATAGCTATAATTTTGCTACTGTTATGAATTATAATATAAATATCTGCTTTTCCCAATGGTTTTAGGTGTCCCCTGTGAAAGAATTAAACCCACAGGTTGAGAACCATTGGGCTGTGTTCTCTCTAAACAATTTCCAAACTGCTCAGCTGATTGAGTGTGCAATTCCTCTTCCAAGTGTTTGGATCTCTTGCTAGAGATATTGTTTTCATGAGTAAGACAATAAAATGAAAAAAAAATAAATTTTACTTTAAAATTCTAGATTTTACATCTGCTGTCATAAGGTTTGCTTTTCTACATCCAAGTCATATTTTAATTATAACTTTATCACCATAAATGATAAGTCTTATGAGAGAGATTTACTATCATGCTAATGGACACAAACTTGTTTGCAAAACCAAAGTCCCCATCTCTGTACGTTGCCTGTCGTATGCCTCACATAAAGAGCAAAGGCTTGATAGTCCTTACTAAATGAATGAGAAATTAGGTTTTTTTGTACTTTTAGTAGAAGTCATACTCCGGATTTTCTGATTCTGGTTGGTTGGGGTCTCTTCATGGATAGGGAAGCATTCCTGGGAAGAGATGTGCATGTATGAAGAAAAATAAGAAGTAAAGAACAAATGAACAAACTTCCACCAAAATAGAATGTATGAGATAGAAAATGACAGAAAATGAAAACTCACTCCAATCACCATAGCTAGCAGTTTCTGCACCCTTGGACAATGGTGCATATTGATTTCTTGTTGCCATCATCATCATCAACACCACCATCATCACCATCATCATTTATGTGCATGTGTGCATATATGTGTGTATGTGTACATATAGGCACACACTGGACATGGTACATGTATGGAGATCAGAGGATAATTTTCTAGAGTTAGTTTTCTCCTACTGTTTCAGGAATCACAGTCAGGTTGCCACACTTGTGCAAGCATCTTTACTGAATGAGCCATCTTGCTGACCCAAAATAGCACATACTGACTAAGATTTTTCCTCGTAGACATCGACAGTCCCAAAAACCTGGTGACTAATCAGGTGACAGAAAATACAGCTACCATCTCCTGGGACCCAGTGCAGGCTGATATTGACAGGTACATGGTGCGCTACACATCTGCTGATGGAGAGACCAGGGAGATTCCAGTGAGGAAGGAAAAGAGCAGCACTGTCCTCACAGGCCTGAGGCCAGGTGTAGAGTACACTGTCCAAGTGTGGGCTCAGAAGGGGGCCCGGGAGAGCAAGAAGGCCAAAACCAAGGCCCCCACAGGTAACGGATGTTGTTCATTGGGAATGTTAAGCCTGTCACAGAAGAGCAAACCTTCTTTTCCTTTTCTTACATTGATGTAAAATAAGAGGTGTGGGATGAACAAGCTGGGTTAATAATAGAGGTTCATCTATTACTGCTGGGTGATGGTACTGGTGTTTTGGGGTCTGTGACCTCAGAGACTGGGCTGTTTCAGGAGGGCACCTCAACCCATTTTCTCTGACAAACAGTGCCTGTCAGAGACAAGGTAAAGTTATAAACAACAAATGTTTGTTTTATTTTTGGTTTATAGTTGTAGAGAAGAATCCTAGTGTCTGGGTTGTTTTGTGTAATAACACACATGGACAAATGAACATGTAAGACAAAGCAACGGCAAGGTCTTACACTTAAGCCTAGATCTGAGATGACTTGCCCACTTCTGTGGAGGTGTCAGGCCCTTAGTGAGGGCTCTGCTCTGGAAAGTTCTACTCCTTAAAGCCTTACTGAAGGTTTTGATGTAAAAAAGAAAGAAAGAAGAAAGAAAAGAAAGAAAGAAAGAAAGAAAGAAAAAATGAAAGAAAGAAAGAAAAGAAAAGAAAAGAAAAAGCCATACCCACATCTTCCATTCACTTTCAGAGAGAATGGAAGTACAGAACAGCCCCTCTGCTGAGTAGTCCCCTAACACCTTGAAACTTTTTCTGTAGCATATGCCCTTAATTGTTAATGTTCCCCAGCTACTGAAGATTTTAGGAACTAATGTGAAATTAATAAAAAAGTTCTAAAATTACTGGGTTAAAGAACTGTGTTGAGGCAAGCTGTTCCACGTGGACTTGACCTAATAGAAACCATGTGGTATAACGTCAGCCTGGGAAGCAGAAGAGCCCCGTGTCAAGCATGAAGCTAACTTTTCCTCGCCATCTTTTAGGGTCATGGTGGACCTAGGGATGGAGTTATGAACAACATAGGTATGATCTGGGCTCTCTTGACATCCAGTGGGAGAGACAGGCAATAGACAAAAAGGATAACGTATAACTGTAAATTATGGTATGCTCTCTGAAGGACATGAGGATGCTGTTGAGAGAAGAGTGGGATGGAAGGTGTAGTGATTAGATAGGGTAAGTGAGTGGCCGTAGGGTGTGCATCAAAGAACTGACTATTAAGAATGCAGTTTATACAGAATGACGGAGTGTAAGTACTAAGGACTGACATGGTAGCTCCCTCTGTGCAGGAGACCCAGGCTCCTTGTCTGTTGTATATCTGTCACCAATAGGGAACTGTATTCATCTAATTGGTGAGCATACATCTGCATTCCAGCCTGTGAGTAGAGGCCTTGGAAAGGGCAGGGCAAGACTGTAATATTCCACGCATCAGTTCTCAGAATTCTCTATAAGATCCAAGACACAGTGTCTGTTCTCAGTGATAGGTACCCTGAAGATCAAGGTCCTCAGACCGATGGCCACATGCTCAGCTTTAACTCTGTCACACTGTCCTGTTAAATTGTCCTCGAAAACTAACAAAACAAAACAAAAATCACACTGCCCAAACCCAGCTAGTTAGATAAATATAAGTAAACTCAATTATTTGGTCAGACTAACCACATTTCAAATGGTCAGTAGACACCTGACTAATGGCTCAGTGCTGTGTTGGACCATCTGGAGGAGAAGCTGGCCATTTCTGGTATAAGTAATTTCAGGACTCTAATCTGTAATGAGATGATTGAGAAATGGGGAGAGGTAGGTATCATTGGAGCAAGAGGTGAGAGAGCAATTGTCCTGAGATGAGTGGGAAGGAGCAGAGTCATCAGGTTACACAGGAGCACGCGGTGCCTGGAGGAGGAACTGTGCCATAACTATAGATTAGAGACACAGCACAGTACTTATCTGAAAACACAGTGAGAATGAGTTGAAGAGATGACAAGGGAAGAAATAGATCAGTCAAGGAGTTACTATTAAAATCTGGTTAGTGACGGTGGCGGGATGACAGCAATAAGAACACAGAGAAGGGGATGGCTGACAGCATATTTTGGAGATATGAGCAATAGTACTTGATTGATAAGACACGGAGTAAGGAAAAATAAAGAAGTATGACTGTGTCTGCTTTGAGCAATATGGAAGATTGCAGAATTATTTGTTTTTTGAGAAAGGAGACTTAGAGGTATTTATCTCTTCAGGGAGGCAATAAAGACTTAAATACTTAAATTTAAAATAACTGTGAGATTCTTTTGCTTAATACATGGTTTGCTTTTATTAGTTCCACAAATACATACTGGGGATGAGCCAGGCATTGTAGAGGATCTGCAATAGTACATACGAATGAGGGGCTTAGAATTGTTCTCTTGTTCCACAAGAGTAGCCAGTAAATATTTCAAAACACAGATATTATAGGATCGTATTAGTGAGAAGTGGGGAGGGAGGAAAGAAGAGAGAGAGAGAGAGAGAGAAGGAAGAAGGGAGAAAGGATGAGAGAGAAGGAGAAGGAGGGAAAGACAAAGCGAGAGGAGGAGGGAGAAGAGAGGGGAGAGAAAAAGAGAGAGAGACAGAGAGAAAGGGAGAGAGGAAAAGGGAGAGGAAAAGGGAGAGGGGGAGGGAGAGAATATAAGAGAACATACAGTCCAATCTTTAGATGTTTCAGTGTATGGAGTTTACAGTCAAAGGGCTGAAGAAACAGACAATGCAGAGGTGCCAATGTATTAAGAGTATTGAAGAGTATGAAACTATGGAAGCCAAGAGCTGAGAGTTTTCCAAGAATGGAATGTATCTGCTCTGTACAATGCCACTTAAAGACGGAGTAAATTAAAACAAACAAACAAACAAACAAGCAACAAAACAAAAAGACTGAGTAAACCGAGGATGTTCATGTCTAGTAGACAGTTGTTCACACAGAACATTTTAGTGACCTATATTAGCAGATTTGGTGGTATAGTGCAGGACTGCGGTGGAGCTGAGCTTGCATGTGAAGTGAGTGATGTTGAAGTACACAGATCCTTCTCTGGTTTATTGGTTGAGAGGTGCAGAGAAATGGCATGAAATCTGGAAAGAAGGGGGATCCTTGATATTGATTTTCTGAGACTGATGGTGGAGGGGAAATACTAATGATTAAGACAGAGAGAGGAAGAGAAGAAAGTCCTGGAAATGGTGGGAGGCTTCAAAATTCAGAGCAGAGAGGTCTTTGTTTGAAAATAGGAAGTAGGAAGAGAGTCTTCATTTCTCTTTTATAAGCCAAGGGGCTGGAGGATATTTGGTGAAGCACAGTAGATGCAATGGAGATTGTTCCAATGACAGTTTCAGTAGCTTAGTTAGTTCTGATTTTCACTATGATGCTGATGAAAATGAGAAGGACAGAACATTTCCAGACAGATAAATGTAGAGAAGACATGACTTTGTTGGCTGTGACATCCAGTGTCTTGTTTCCCTGGAAAATGGAAACTGGAAGACTCTTGTACCCTCTTTGTTCCTTCCTTCCTTCCTTCCTTCCTTCCTTCCTTCCTTCCTTCCTTCCTTCCTTCCTTCCTTCTTTTCTTCCTTCCTTTATTCTTTCCTTTCCTCCTTCTCTCCTCCTTCCATCTCAACTTTCTATCTTTTAATTTCTGAAATAGGGCCTTACCATGTAGCCCTGGCTGTCCTTGGATCTGTGCTTCTCTGACCTCAGAACTGTAGGGATTGCAGGATTGCACTATAACTGCTTTGTTTCTGTATTTATACTACTATTAACGATGAAATTATGCCAGTAATAATTATACCTTTATAAGCTCTCTTGAATGGAGGAAAACTCTTGTGAAAGGGGTGGTGAGATGCTTTTCCATGGTTCTAAACTCAGCTTTTTTTAAAATCTTAAAAAAAGAAATTGACAGCCCCAAGAACTTGGTGACCAACCGAGTGACAGAGAATACAGCCACCATCTCCTGGGACCCAGTGCGAGCCAACATTGACAGGTACATGGTTCGCTATACCTCTTCGGATGGAGAGACTAAGGAGATTCCAGTGTCAAAGGATCAGAGTAGCACCATTCTGACAGGCCTGAAGCCAGGCATGGAATATACCATTCATGTGTGGGCCCAGAAGGGGGCCCGAGAGAGCAAGAAGACTGATACCAAGGCCCTAACAGGTACTATGATACGTCACTCTTTCCAAGAGTGAGTCTTCCTCTATAAAAAGGGTGAGGAGGGAAGCAGGAGGGATGGTTGCTTTATCTGAAGATGTTTGCCAAAGCAGTTCTCCATTGTCCTTGTTTGTGTGTGTTGTATGTGTTTACATGTTCATGTGCATGTATGTATTCATGGGCATGGGGGTCAGAGGTTGAATGAGATGTCTTTCTCAGTTGCTGTCCATGTTATTTTTTGAAATGGTCTCTCTTTGACTTGGCTAGGCTGTTTGGTCAGTAAAGCTCAATGGATCTTGTCTGACTCTGTCTCCCCTGCCCTGGTATTACAGATATGTGTTACTGCCCCTGGCTTTTTATATGTAGTAAGGATCTGAACTTAGATTCTCATGCATGCCTGTGAAGCAGTTTACCCACTGAGACTTTCCTTCAAGTCTCATAGTTCTCTTTCTGAGGTAGTGCTCTGACAGGTCAAGTAGGACTGAGGGCACATGGTATATGGTTGTATAAGTTATTCTTCCCCAGTCTTCTGCCTGGGGCCAGATGCCAGGATCTCTGTCCCTGGTTTGTGTAAGAAACTGGTTGGGTCTCAGCTTCTGTTGTGAGAAGAAAGAAACAGAAACTGAGTCTCCATGGGACCTAAAGTCTGTGGCCCCTTCAGGCATTCTGAACAAGGTCCATTTATCTCCTCTATGGTCAGTAGAGGTGCCCTAAATTTCTTAATGGTTTTTATTAGTTAAAATTAGCTAGGATTACCCCCCCAACACATTAAAATATACTAAGAACAAAAAACTACATTAGAAATATGTATAAAAGAAAAATTAAAATTCAAACCCCAGATGCCATTCTCCCCAGTTCCAGACTCTCTAGAGGCAATGGATGGCCATTGTCCTCCTCTTCCTCTTCCCTGCTCATCGCCTCTCCCTCCTTTATCTTCTCATTGCTTTACTTTCCCCAATTTAAAACAATTAAATTACATTTCTCTCTCCTTCCTTCCTCCTCCCCTTATCCCTCCCCTTCGCTTCCTCCCTTTGCCTTCACGTAGGTTCTGGGATGGAAATCGGGTTGGTAGGTTCAGTGGTAATCACCTGTTGGCAGAACATCATGCTAGCCCCACTTCTCCAAATTTTAAAGACAGCAATGAAGTTATCATCTTCCTGATTCATAGAAACAGGAAATTAACCAAGTCAGACATCCTGAGTCCACAACCAGGGGACAGTGGTTAATCAAAGAGGAGGCAGAAACTGCCTCAAAATATGTTAATAGCTATGTGCTGATTTGATTCTGATGGAAATTCAGTCTCTCTGTGTGATGGATAGCGAATGATCCATGCCAGATGTTATGCTTTACAAAATCAAACCAAGCTGATATTACAGAGACTCAGAATTTGTCAAAACAACCTAATTCAAAACAACAGCTGTCTGATTTCTATTAAAATACTACAATTCAGTTCTTAGCTGAAATGCTACTGGGTAGAAAATAGCCTGGAGATGTCTTTTTGGGAAGTTCTAAATTAGAATTGCCTTTTATGATTTTTTTCCTTCAAAATGGAAATTTCCATTCATATCTTATTTGCTTAAAAAATACGAACATTCTGACCAGCTTTGGTGGGCATTAGTACTTTTGCTGAGCTTTTATTTTCTTGGTCTACAGTACAGGCTCACACACCTATGTACACCCCTGGTGTGTGCTCATCCACCCATGCACACCCTCTGGTGTGTGCTTACTCACCCATCCATGCCCTCTGGCACATGCTTACACACCCATGTATGCTCTTTGGTGTCTGCTCACACAGCCTTGCACACTCTCTGGCGTGCACTCACACCACCTGTGCACACCCTCTGGTGTGCATTCACACACCCTTACACACTCTCTGGTGTGTGCTCACACACCCATGTACGCCCTCTGGTACATGCTCATATTTGTGCATGCCCTCGGATCTTTGCTCACACACCTGTGCATGCCCTCTGATGTATGTATTCACACCTGTGAATTCCCTCTGGCTTTGTCACCTTCTTAGCCACCAGCTCTTCCCCTCTGTTTCTGAGAAAGTCTCACAGGAAGGTCTCTGGCATTAAGCTCTCTGAAATCCTCCTGCATCAGCCTCTTGAGTGCTGGTCTGCCAGGCATGAGTGACCAAACCCACTTTCTTTTTAAATATATAAAAACTATCTCTTTTTTCTGTACTGGGTATGTATTGAAGGCCATACACTTAGATGCTTAAGAAATAACATTTTGTATTTTTATACTAATTTAAATTTATCCCAAGTCCCCTTGCACATTATGATTCCTAATCTCTTTTTTCTAAAGATTTCCTAAAGTCTTTGCGGGGGCGGGGGGAGTTCTCTCAGTGCTAATCATGAGAAGCTCGTCAGTTTTTCATTGCCTCTCCAGACAGGTTGGTGCCTTTGAGTGATCCCTGGTTCTCTGTGCGGGGCCCTTTGTGATCTGTGGCTCTCATCTTTCAAATCATTCAAGAAGCTGCACCACCATAGAGAACCTGTGTGCCAAATTAGACTGTTCATATTCACCACTCTGGGAATCTACTGGGAAAGGAGGCCCAGAGTTCCTCCCTCTAGAAACTACTCAAGGCCATATTTCTAGATCCCCTTGAACTCCACAGGTCTGTACTTTTAGAGGCAAAGCTGAGCAAGAACAGGATTGGCAGCCGCTTGAAGATGGATGAGAAATGAACAACACATAGGAGGAAAAGAAAACTGATGACTTAAACTTGTGCATGTTTTAGGAACAATAATTACATGCTTCTCATTTACAGAAATTGACCCTCCCAGAAATCTTCGCCCATTTGGTGTAACACATTCTGGTGGGGTTTTGACCTGGATGCCCCCCTCTGCTCAAATTGATGGCTACATTTTGACCTACCAGTTCCCAAATGGCACCGTGAAGGTATGAGAACTTCTTGTATTTCTCTTGAAGCCTTCTCTTCACAGCCTCCCTGTAGAACAACTTGTTGGCCTGACTTGTTGGTCTGCCGCCTGCTAAGTACAGTCATTTGTGAACACCATGTTCTCATTGTAAGTACTAGCCTCTGTGCCTGCTTCTAGCTGACTACTACACAGTTTCTGGCTGTGTGTATTCTCCATTTTATCATTCTTTTTTTTTTTTTCTTTTTGCTTATTTTGAATTCCTAGTGACCCAAACTCAAGGTCTTGTGCATACTAGGCACTCTGTATCACCAAGCTCCTTTGTCAGCTCTATTTCCTACTTCCTCTTGTACTTCCTCCTGTACTTCCTCTTGTACTTCCTCCAGCACCAGCTCCTCCTGTATCTCCTGCTTCTCCTGCACCTCCTTCTGCTGCAGCTCCAACTTCTGCTCCTCTTGCTCCTCCCACTTCTCCTTCTCTCCCTTTCCCCTCCCCTCCCTCTCCTTCTTTTCCCCCACTTTCCCTCCTTCTCTTTCTCCTCTTCTTCCTCCTCCTCCTCATCTTCTGTAAATTGTTGGGCCTGTTTAATATAGTTAAGTTCCAGGAGGACTGAGAAAGGTTTTTTTTTTTTTTTTTTTTTCTTAATCTAAGGGATTTAGGATAATGGTTAGCATTCGAATATTTTCTTTTGTTTTATTTTTGGCAACAGTGAGACTCGAACTCAGGGTCCTGTACATGTGTACATGTTAGGCAAGTGCTCTACCCTTGAACTATGTCCGTAGCCCATTTTAGTATATTCTTATTTTGTGACAAGGTCTCACTAAATTCCTGAGGCTTACTTCAAGCTTGAACTCTTCCTGCTTCAGTCTTGAAAGCAGCTAAGGTCAGAGGTATGTGTAGCCACACTGCAGGCCATCAGGAAAAATCCACTGAATAAATAGATGACCATTTGTTTAAGAGCTAGCCTTCCTCGGGAATCTCTGAAGTCCAGCAAACTTGGCCAGTAGAAACTTGTTGCTCTCTCTGTGGCAATAAATAAACAGATACAAAAAGAAATAAGAAGGAAAAAAAGAAGAACACTTTGACTTACTCATTATTACAATGAATGCATCTGACTAATGTTTATAGAGTAAGTATGGCATATTCAGGGTTTCTTGAAATCTCACCTACTTCTGTGTCTCACAGTTATGAAGGCCAGTTTCCTTTTTTTTTCTAAAAACATGTTCTTAATCAAACATTGTCAGCCTACTGCTGACAGCAGATGCTAGAGTCAGTGCCTCTACAGGTATCTGAAGGCCCAGGTCCCTAGGAAACCCGGCTGGTGCTCCTGTGGTGGCCATGCGCAGACTCTCCATGGCATGGCCCTTCAGGAAGGTAACTGACACTCATTGGAATTCTGGGCTGCCACTGAGCCCTGGGAGAGCTTCTTTTTTTTTTTTTTAATTTTTTTTCTTTTTTAATTTTATTTTTTTGCTTATTCACTTTATAACCCGTCCAGTCACCCCCTCCCACAACCCTTCCCCATCTCTTCTTTTCTGAGTACCCCTCTTCCTGTATCCCCCACCCTGCCACTTTAAGTCTCTGAGAGGCTAGGTGCTTCCTCTCCCATTGAGGCCAGATGAGGCACCCAGCTAGAAGACCATACTCCATATACAGGCTGCATGTTTTGGGAGAGCCCCCACTCCAGATGTTTGAGACCTGCATGAAAACCAAGCTGCACATTTACAACATATGTGCAGGGAGGCCTAGGTCTAGCCCATGGAGGTAGATCTGTGTAGACTAGGTATGCTCCACGGTTGGTGATTCAGTCTCTGAGAGCTCCAAGGGTTCAGGTTGGTTTACTCTGTTGTTCTTCCTGTGCAGTTCCAATCCCTGGGAGAGCTTCTAATGTCATGCTTGTAGATGCTGCTGCCGCCCAGGGTGCTGAGAAGTGAACCTGAGCTGCCTGTTATCTCCTTTGTTTGTAGGAGGTGGAGCTCCAAAGAGGCCAGCAGAGATTTGAGTTGCAAGACCTGGAACAGGGTGTCACCTATCCTGTTTCCTTGGTTGCCTTTAAAGGTAAACAGCGGAGTCGGAGTGTGTCTACCACCCTTTCTACAGGTAATGTGGAAGCTAGCCCTTTAAGTGACAATAAATAGAGGGGCCAGGTGGTGGAGAGTCCAGGGAGGAGCACGGAGTTATGGAGAAAAGTGGGGTTCTGGTTTGCACACAAATCCACACCACAGTGATGGGACTAAAGAGGGAGGTGGGCAAAGCCAAGTGTTACATCTAAGAAAGTTGACCCAGGACATTGAGGGACATAAACCTAACTTAAAGGTGCATCTGCAGAGTTTGATGGGAGCAGGGTGAGGGCCAGCTTGCCTTTTTTTGAAAAACATGTTCCATGAACAAGATGTGAGCTAAGAATTGGAAAAAGCAAAATAGTGTAGGAGGCTATGAAGTAATTTCCAAGCCAAGTGAATTGCCTCGTAATGGGGAAGCCGCAGTGTCTCTCCTTCCCTTCTAACAACACTGTCCTTCTGCTTGGTCTCAGTGGACGCCCGGTTCCCACACCCTTCAGACTGCAGTCAGGTTCAGCAGAACACCAATGCTGCCAGTGGCCTCTACACGATCTACCTCAATGGTGATGCCAGTCGGCCCATGCAGGTGTACTGTGACATGGACACCGACGGAGGCGGCTGGATTGTGAGTCCTAATGGTGCCCGGAGGAGCTCCATAGAGCATCTTGTTTCTTAGCCCAGGGAGATGGTCACAGCTGCTCCATGGAGGTCCTATCTCTTCGCTGCCCATGGAGGAAGGAACTTTGATGGCTTATAACTCTTTGAAGAGAGATATTAGCCCATTACAATGAGAGAATTTAGGGCTTAACACTGGTCACAGAACAGGATTGGTTAAACCAGGGCTAATGACTATGAGTTTAGCGTCATCTAATAATGCCAGGTATGTGTATTTTTCTAATTCTAGCCTCTTCAAAGCACTCTGAAGAACATGACCTTCAAAGCTTCAGCTTCCCTCTTTGTAAAACAAGAATGATAATCCTTTCATACTAAAGCATCATGTGAAGGTCTTTGGTTGAGTCAGTCACACATGTCAGTGACATGCTGGAGCCACATTCCAGGAGTCACATCTGCCAGATCCTCTGTCTTCCTGATGACTCATGTCAGGTCACACAAGATGGAATCAGTCCTTTGAACTAGGTCCTCTGGTCTTTGGTCTATACCTTGGCTCTGTGGGACGGAAACAAAATTCTAGAACTTTGTTTGGAAAGAGTAAGGCCAGAGGCAGGGAAGCTTGGGCTGTGTCAAGCTGTCCCCTCTGCCAGGAAGTTTTACTCCCTTGGGCCATTGTCTCCTTATTCTCTGAAAGTTCTTTCATCGCTTGCTGATTCAGTTCTAGGATGAATCTTTGAAGATTACAGATGGATTATTCATTCTTTCTCTCTCACTTGGCTTTTCCCTGTGTCTGAGCCAATTGAGGGTCTTACTTTCTCTAATGATAGAGAGCTTTCACCTGACGTACGTTGGAACCAATTGTGGGAGAGAGAAAGCATGGTCTCTAGCTATGCTCATTTACCCATTTGCTCAGGGTTCTGGGAAGCCAGATAGTTTTTGAACAGTCACAGGTAAAATGATATCATCTGATGTGCAGCAATGAAGAAAACTTAGTGTCTGCACATTGACAAAGGATAGTGGAAAGTCTGTTTCATCCAACAATTGGTTGGATGGCAGAATCTCTTGGTTTATGAAATAACACAACAGACTGTAACATGGGAGGTCTCCGACCTAAGCAGCCTCATAGGGCTGTCCCTGCTGCTTTTCATCAGCACCATTGTACCTGAGCATCAGTTCACTCGGGTCCACCCACAGCCCAATTCCCACCGTTGTGCCTGTAATTGACCACTGGCAGGGTGTCTGTACTATTTAGTGTGGCTCTTTTTGAAAGTGAAGCTTGTACAGGGAAGGAGTACATTTATCTAGGGTAGCCAAGAGAGAAAGAGAGAGAGAGAGAGAGAGAGAGGAGAGAGAGAGAGAGAGAGAGAGAGAGAGAGAGAGAGAGAAAGCAGTAGAGAGAAAGCAGTAGAGAGAGACAGAGAGAGAAAGAGGTAGAGAGAGACATAGAGAGAGATAGACACAGAGACACACAGAGAGAGACAGGGAGAGAGAGATTGAGGGAGGGACGGAGGGAGAGGTGGTGGCTTTTCTGTCTGCACAACCCGTGATATATTGTATAAATATTTATTGAGTACCTATAGTGTGTCAGTCATAGACTAACAATCCAGTAATGAACAAATGAAATGAATCTCTGACTTCAAGGGACTTGCTTTCTGTATACCCATACAAATGAACCTACCTTAAACACTGTCAGTTACAGAACTACTGAATCCACTCAGCACTGTAACCAGTATCAGCTGCAACCCCACGCCCTCTCATATTGTTTGCTCCAGCCTCCAGTAGGTAATATACGTAGACTGTACAGAGGTCTCCTCTAAGCCAGGGGCTCCAGAAGATATATAGAGTCCTACAAACTTCTGCTACATATTTTATTTACTATTTGGGGATTTTATTTGGTTCAAGAGTCTTCAATCTCTTAAAGATAACCCAGGCTTCTACTGAGCTTTTAAAATCCTTTTATGAAAGTTGTTCTCTGGTCCAGGCAGTAGGCACCTAATTTGATGAACAGGCAAAAGGACTTTGCCCCCAAGGTAACCCAGACGGCCAGGAGGAGGCTGGAAAGAACATTAGGGAACACTTACAAGTTTCACATCTTTCCACCTTGGAAGCCTAAGGGCTGCACCAGAGACTCTTTCCACAGGCAGTTCAATGCAAGTTTGACGTTCTCTCCTGATTTCGTCATTAACAACAGTGAGTAGCTTCTCCAGGATTGTAGAACCCAACATAGATATTTTCCCAAGATTTTACTTAAGGTTTATTTCCTTTAACTGTTTTCTGAGTAGTTCATTGTAGAGCATTTAAATTTCAAAATTGATTAAAAACCTCAAAGCCATCTGATCAAGAAGTATAAATTATCTGTGTAGGTCAGTATACTTAAATATGATGTAATATAATGCAAATCATCATTTATTAAGACATAATAACAACTTATTGTTATCTGTATGTGCCAGACTCTGCTACCCTAGGACTTGCTGATCTTACTAAATGAAGACTTCATTTAAGCTCTGAGGTGATGGGGGCCTAGTTAGACCCTGACCTGACAGTTCAGAGATGGGAAGCTGTGGTTGTGGCTCAGTTGGTGAAGTGCTCGCCTAGCATGCTCAAAGTCCTGGGATTATTCTCTGCTACCACTGAAAACTGCATGTGATGGTACATGACTGTAATGCTAGCACGTGGGAAGCAGAGGCAAAGGGGTTGTAAATTCAAGATCATATTTCATTAGAAAGGTAGGTTCAACATCAATCCCAGCCTTGCGGTGGGGATGCTACTTAACAGTGGATAGACACAAGGAATGTCAGTACCATGTCCAGCCTAGGATTCCACTGTGAAACAAGAGGAATCTGAGAGCAGGGTTGACACAGGCTCCTTACTAGGAAACAAATCTCCCAAGTCTTCAGAAATACTACTGAGGAAATAGACCTGGGAGAGCTAGATTTTCAAACTTTCTGACCAAAAGTCCAGACTGTGTATTATCCTTGTTGGAGCCACCAAATGGTTGTGTGGATATGGATAGTTTTCCTGGACTTTGCCATCTGTGAAGTGGCATTGTTAATTTTTTCCCCCTCAGAGTCAACATTCATTAGATGTCCAGTAAATGGTTGTTAAGTATGTAAATAAATGAAGAATGAAGAAAAAAACCCCACCATCCAAACAGAAAAACAAAAACCCAAACCAAGTGGGGGAAGCTTCAACAAATGGGCCACGGAGAAAAGGAACACAAGAACAGCACACTAATTAGCAGTGCGACTACTGTGTGTAATGGCTTGCCGTGATTTTCCCTAAATTCTTCTCGTCAGCTTATGCCCATTTATGGGACATTTTTGGAGGACACATACCATTCCATTTAGCCTTCCCAGAATCCCTGTGGCAGACTTCTCTTCCTCACTCCTCTCTGCTTTACAGTGAGCTGGCTAAGACCAGAAACCAAAACGACTGACTCATTATCCCCATGCCAGGAACTGTCTGTGGCTGACTTGGCGCCTGGAACATTCTCTTCCCTTGGGTGTCTTTATTCAGCACCTCCTCAGCCACAAAGCTGTAATGGCGCTGAAGGGGCACGTGTGATGGTGATCGGCCACGTGTGACTTCAGCTCTTCTCACTGCTAGACAAAATGTAAAGGTTACACAGCCATTAGGTTTACTTTACCAAAGTCAAGGTTACAGATAATGGAGTTTCATGTTGGGGCTTCTTCCTTTAGATCAGTACAAGGGAAGCCTAGGTAGAGACAATTCTAGACTTTGGTAAGTGGTTGCTAATCATCACTGAGTGGGCCACAACGGCTTTCAGCTTGGTCTGAAGTTCAAGTGGAATAATACACATTACTCTTTTCAATACTGTGTGCAGGTGTGTTTGGGTTTAGGAAAGTTTTCAAGTTTATCTCATATAAAGGAGTCTGATTTACTCTAAGGGGGAAGTGGCCCTCTCTTCCTGAGTAGAGATCTTTTTTGTATACAAAGTCACTCATTTTTCTGAAATAGAACCAAATCTCGACTTCTCATTTTCCATTTACTCCTCAGCCCATCCCAGCCTGGCTTCTTGCCTCTCTCTAGCACAGCCCTTGCTGAAGTAACTGGGGCTTTCCATGTCACTAAATTCCATGGAGTTTTGATCTTTCACCCCTTCACCCCTCATCAGTACTGGGTACTACTGACTGACTAACTCTGTGGTTACACATTTTTTTTCTTTCTATGTTCCTGGTTGCTTCTTCTCTCCCTAATGAAATCATCCGTGCTTATGAGTGTATTGGAGGTCTTCAAGGATTGATTCTGTGCCCCTCTCTCCTCAGTTCTAACTTTCTTTGTATATGGCAGCATCTTCCCCTTGTGCCTTCACTTTGAGTCTCAGCGGATCTCTATGTTCATTAGGACAGCCTGGTCCCACTGCAGTGACAGTGACAAGCCACCCTCCCACTCCCATGTTCTAATAATACACACGCAGTCACTTCTGAGTGCTGTCTCAGCAGTTCAGGTGGCTTCCATAACATGTGGCTTTTACCATGGTACATGTCAGTGGAAGACAGCATGGAGGACCCCGCCTACTCTGTTCCTCCTGCTTACAGCCTTTGGGCTAGGAATAGTCACACTGCTTTTACTTTGGGGGAACCTGAGAAACATTCTGTGTTCTTGGGACAAGGAGAGTGAAATAGAACTTGGTAAACTCCTACCATTTCCCCCAGACACACTTCCACCTTAGAGACCAAGCCTAGGTCCCTTGTCAGCACACTAACCCCTTCAGCTGGTTACATGCCTCAGAAAGAATTGATACTGGGCCAGGGATGTAGCTCAGTAGTTGAGCACTTGCCTAGCATGTACAAGACCCTATATTTGATTCCTACATTAGCACAGCCAAAAAGAAAGGATAAACAAACAAACCCCGAAGTCACACAGTGTACCCAAGTAAGCTTATAATATACTTGCAAAAGCTGTCCCTCTCAGAATCTTCCTCTGCAAGAACAACTGAGTAAAGAGTTATCCAGTTCTGCAATCAAAACTTCTACAGAACAGGACTACTCATGGTGGCATTGTGTAGTTTCTGAAGTCCTAAAAACATGGATTGGAATCCCAATAACCAGTCAACTCATGTGTGCATGAACTCTCAGTGTTGACCCTCTTTGTCACCTTGTCTGTCAAGTTTACTTTCTACTGATACCTGCCTATCTTCAGGGTAGCTCCTTGTCTAACTTATCATCCCCAGTGAATAGCACAGTGCAGTGGTCTTCAAACCGGTTACCATGTCTTCCACTCTTGCTACTGGCCAGGCTGTTCTCTACAGTGCAGCCAGAGGGACCTGGGGAAAATTCCGTTTCCTGTTTAGAGTCCTCCAAATTTACCATTGCTTTTTATAATGGACCAACATCTTCAACCAAATTGAATCCCACCAGGGCTGACCTTTGCCTGTTTTCCAGCCTCCTCTCCTAGTCCTTTGTGATGAGCACTCAGAACCAGGGACAGCAACCTTCCTTTCTCTTCTTGTTCCTGCTTACCCTGCAGGCCTCTGATGCTTCCTAGGAGAGTCCTGGTGGCTCTTGCTTAGGTGCAGCCCCACTGTATCTTTCCCTCATAGCTCTTATTGTTGATTTAACTTCATTCTTATTTGTTGGATTACTTAATTCATGTCTATATTATTTACTGCAATGTTTGCTCCATTAGGACAGGAACCATTTCTATTTTATTCATTTTGGCCATCACCTTGCATGTTTTCTACTCTACGGGAGATGCTCAATAAATATTTGTTGGTAAACTCCTGCTGTTCCATAAATACTAAATACTTTCTATGCTAGGATTCTTAAGAATAAAAATAATTCCTGTTTTCAAACTATTTAAGTGGAAGATAAAAGACAGCATATAGATATATCATGCTCCAATTGAGTTGAATGGTTGACTGTTATATGCCAAAGACAGCAAAGATCTGGAATCTTCTGTCCTACACAACCAACTACTAGCAATATATCACCAGCTCTCCCAAGTTTTTCTGTGTTCTAAGATTAAAATTTCTTAAGGGTAGAGGTGTCCCCTGTTAGGTGCTATACATTTTCATTCCTGGAATATATATATTTCACCTAAAATTCTTACTAATATAATAGACAGTATACTCAATATACTGATATATAAATAAAATTTGCTTCTAAAAAATTAAGATGTACTGTTGCAGGGTCAGTGTATGTGTAGATCAATAGTGCTCTCTTGCCTCCTAGGGCCACCCGGAAAACACAACTACCATTTCTGCCTCTCAGTACTATCTGTTCAATGGCAGAGCAAAGCATTCACCTGGAAAACACAACTACTATTTCTGCCTCTCAGTACTATCTATTCAATGGTAGAGCAAAGCATTCATTTCCTTTCTCAGGTCTTCCAGCGACGGAACACTGGGCAGCTGGATTTCTTCAAGCGTTGGCGGAGTTATGTAGAAGGTTTTGGGGACCCCATGAAGGAGTTCTGGCTTGGTATGATCTTTGAGAATCGGGAAGGTGGGGTTGTGGGAGGATAATATCCCCCTTGATGAGTTGGTCTGGCCATTTAAGGAAGCTCCCCATTTTCAAGGAGAGGTCCAAGGGACAGGGACACAGTGTTGTGTTGCCATGCTATTGGGAAGGTTCTTGCACAACAGGGATGGGTGGAGAGATAGGACTGCCTGAGATAGCTTTTATTCCATACGTAAACTCTACAGATTTTTTTCGAGCCTGGATTTCATATAACTGCAGTAGAAAGACAGTTGATTGATTTGGATCCCAGGCTCTCATTAAGAGGATGTATTAGCAATTCCTGTAATTCTGCTGGTACAGCCAGACATTAAGGGCCTTCGTTTTGCCCATTTTCCCTCTGCTCTCTTTTGGAGCAGATGTTCACAGAGAGTTAAATAGCCAATAAAACATCTACTGGGAAATGCAAAAATTTTTTTTAAAAAAGAATCTGGGTATTCAGTGTCTACTAGAGTAGATGATGTTTGTGCTTAGCTAGGAATGGAGTCCCCTTTGAGATCTGAGGATGAGTAATTACTTGATCTATTGAAGTGAAGCCATTGGGCAGATTACCCAATACTATACACTCTCTCCTGCTTGATGGCATTCCATGAAGTCATTAGCATTGTCATGCCAAAGAAATAAGGGTGAGAATATTAGCACCTCAGGAGAAGGAGTTGGGAAAGCTGTTAGCAGAGATTAAATACTAAGATGACTTTTCTCTCTGTATGTCTCAGATGCAGACAGTGAGAGCTCTCTCACACACGAGTTGATTGGCTATTTGAATTCCATTCCATGTTTTTAGGACTTGATAAACTACATAATCTCACCACTGGCACTACCACTCGGTATGAGGTGAGGGCAGACTTACAGACTGTCAATGAATCTGCCTATGCTGTATATGACTTCTTCCAAGTGGCGTCCAGCAAAGAGCGGTACAAGCTGTCGGTTGGGAAATACAGAGGCACAGCAGGTAAGAGAGATGTCTCACTCCTCGAGTCTTCTTGTTACCATCATCTAAGGATTGGTTTGCCATGTGCCATGGATGTAGGCTGTGGGGTACTGATATGCAGAAGTTGGGTGTCCTCGCTAACAGTGGAGGTCATGCACTCTGAAGGGGCTTGAGGGTAAAGGAAGTAAGGACATCTTTAACCATTAAACTGATTGTTTTTGTATGTGCTCTCCCCCGCACCCAACTGTCGTTTTAGTCTCCCCTGGTTTAGGGTGTTCATACATTTTTGAGCAATTTAATTCTGAGCCTTTCAGTGAACTTCCATACACAGTGTGACTGTTATGTTTCTCTCTCTCTGTCTCTCTCTCTCTCTCTGTCTCTCTCTCTCTCTCTCTCTTTCTTTCTCTCTCTGTGTGTGTGAGAGTATTACTGTAATGTTTTGTGGTATTTTGATGTGAATTAAGACAGAAAAATGAAAGTGCAGAGTCAGTCAGTAAGAACTTTAGATCTCATTACCTTACACAACAGGGACAACACAAAGATGAGTAGTTTAGCCAAAAGCAGGGGCTCCTTTAGCCTCCATTAGCCACTCACTGGATTTTGGCCAGTGGGTGGTGTATTCAGTTGTGCAGCGAAAAGAACACAATTAAGCATCATGACTGAATTGCAGGGTTTATACTGACAAACATTTTAAGAGGGGATGGTGTGGTTGTGGCTGTTGCTTTAATACATATTTTAAAGATGATATTTATGGCTTCTCTGCCTTTGCTCTGATTCCGACTTTGGTGTAGCCATGTCTAAATGTGTTACTGGCAAAATTAGTTGACTGTATAAGTCGTAGTCTCTCTTCTCTAAAACACATGGAAAGAGGAGAATAACTTTTGCAGACCAAGTGGTATGGGAAGTAAAGAACTAAGAAATGGGAATGGTGGGTACATCAAGGACCTGAGTGGCTAGGGGAAGCTTCCTAGAGGACATGGGGGCGAGGTTGGCTCAGACAGAGGGCCAAACACAAAGGAAGGGGCTTACCACATCTGAGAGTTCTCAGGAGGAATAGAGGGCTAACTCAAGGCAAACAGATTGCTGTTTACTCCAAAAGATTTGTAGAGCATCTCAAAATTATGTCTTTGAGGATCTCTGAGGTCTGGAGTTATGATCTGAAATGGCCAACTATGAATGGAAAACGTTGAGGTTTGGTCCTTTGCTATGTATTGTCATACTAAATACTGTCCCCTAAAGCCTGGTTGTCCCCAGGGACAAGAGATTCTGCACGTAAACCCAAGTGACACTATGTGGCCTTGCTCCCCAAGTTATCCCTGATTGGTGAATAAAGATGCCTACAGCCTGTAGCTGGGCAAAAGATAGGCAGGGTTTTGGTTTCTGGGCTTGGTGTCAGAGGCAGGGACCATGAAAGGAGATAGATAGATAGATAGATAGATAGATAGATAGATAGATAGATAGATAGATGAGATACAGAGAGAGGCAGAGAGAAGCAGAGACAGACAGCCAGACAGACATGTGCACACACACACACACACACACCACACACACACACACACAAGAGAGAGAGAGAGAGAGAGAGAGAGAGAGAGAGAGAGAGAGGCATGGGGTAAGTGAGTTATGAATACATGGCCATGAAGGCTGGTGATTGGAGTTAAGAGTGTCCCAGATGCAACATGGCAAGTTAATACAAGGTTATTGATAGGGAAGTAGATACCAATAACACAGAGGGTAGATATCTGCCCAGCTCTAGTGCATAAATATAAAGTTGTGTGTCTTTTATGTGGAAACTGAATGGTTAAAGGCAGGGTAGAAACCTCTGATTGAGATTAAATACTTTCTGTAACAGGAAAAATTCTTTGAGTTCTATAATTCCATTTCTTAGAACCATTACATAATTGTGCTCATTTCATAGTATCTAGCACACAGTCTGGTACAGAGTTAATGAGTTTTAAAACAATGACATTTCCAGCAGGATTTCTCTGTCTCATCTCATGGATACTTAATACCTTAATAGGAATAGATCCCAAGTTTGTTTGACAAGGGACTGTGAGAGCAGGTGGGTGCCTGTCACCAAGGTGATCGCACTTGGCCAAGTTGGAACTGTCCAAGGATTTTAAGTAGGGATTGCATGGGGACAAGTGTGCAAAGAATTGTTTCTGGGGAAAATAATTGCAGTGAAAGGCACCACAGCTACCAAGGCCCATTTTGCTTTGGATTCTCCCCTTCCTTCCCTAGATGTTCTGTATCTCTATGGGCTGGAGACGGTCTGCATGGCATGCATTCTAAGTGGGAGTCAGCTCTGAAAGTCAGGCTACTGGGAAAGCGAGTGGAAGGAGTCAACATATTCTAAATTAATTGACTCTCTCCAGGTACATTATACACATTTTAACTCTGACTAGGCAATAACTTCTGTTCTAAAGTTGCTCAGGCCAACAAGGCCAGTCAGTGGGAACTTTTCTGTTTTTTTGTTTTGTTTTTGTTTTTTTAATTCAAGGAGGAAGAGGGAGCTTGGGTACAAATGGGAAATACAGATGGACCTTTGTTCATGTGACTATCAGGATAGTTATGGAATGATTTAAATGATCATAATGGTTATTATTTTTAAGACAGACTCTGCTTATGTATCCCAAGCTAGCATGCAACTTGTGAACTTTCTTCCTTGTCTGCCTGAGTGCTGGGATTAAGGTATATACTATCACACACAGTGATCATAATAATTGCATACTAAAATAACATAAATTTACTGTCTCACAGGACGAAGCTCATTACATAAATCTTATGTCATCTTTAAATAAGATCAGATTACTTTCTGATGGCTTCAGTCTCTCCAACCATTTAGAATAATAAACGACTTGCTGGCCAGCCCTCAGTTTCCCTTATGGGCCTCCTCCTGATCTGGTTTTAGCCTATCTGTAATCTATCTGACTTATCTTTCATGCTTTCAGTGAGACTTAGACTTTACTACTCAAGTTAGAGTCTCAGTTTTTACACACCTCATACCTGAGATCTTCCTGGACACGTTTGAAGTCAGGTGTTTTTCTTTGGCTCCTGTGCCTCCTGTTTCCTCCAAACCTGGTGTCCTTCTTGGCTTCTTGAGACTTCATTCAGAACCATCTTTCCAGTTTGTCCCTTTCTTTCCCGTTCCTTTCTTGGACTATTAAACATTGCCTTTTCGAAGCCCAGTTAACATAATTCAGCAAATGAGCTGATGCTAATGGGAAAGGGAGTCCACATATTCTTAAATGAATGTGATTCTCCTCTCAGGTAGCTTATTTGCATTTTAACTGTGACTAGGGGGTAATTCCCATTCTAAGGTTGTTCAGGCCAATAGGACCAGCCAGTGGAGGATGTCTTTTTTTTAATAGGAAGCCTTGGGAGACTCTCAAATCACATAGCATTTAGGCAGCCATCTAGTCTTCCTGTGTGTGCCATCACTCCTGCCTTTATGTCCTGCATTACAACAGTGGGGTCAGTGGCATTTTCACTTTCCTTGTGTGTGGTTTGGTTCAGTGAGGGTTTTAAAATCTAGGAAGCTTCTGGCTGTGATGAGGTACAGGGTAGAAGACAGATGTTCAAATGGAAGGTGAAGGTCTCCCCATCTCTATGCGTGCCATCTATCCTGTGTCTAGCTTCATGAATGCTTTTATCCCAGCAGAGATGCACAGCATTGGTGGAAAGGTGAGGCTTCAGCTTGTCCCCACCTCAGATTGTCCAGCTGGACCGATAGCTTCTCACTTCCACTGAAATCATAGTGCTTTTGCTTGCTTCTCCTCCTCCTTCTCCTCCCTCCTCCTCTTTCCTCTTCTTCCTTCTCCCCCTCCTCCTTTTTCTTCCAAGGAAAACTTCAGCAAGGCAAAAGAATGTTAGCTTAATTTCTGATGCAGAATCTTACAGGCTTTCTATGAGTTCTACCATTAAGCTGTTGTTCATTTATGTAGAGATGGCAACGCAAACATAGACTCTGTCAGAGTTTCCATTGGGCTACCCAACTATTTACAGCTTATTTCATGCCCCTCTTGCATGGGGCTCAGCCATTCTGGGGTGCTCAAGGGATGGGTGCTCCTTCTGGGGACATGAAGTGTGACCAAGGATCTCTAACAACACGTCCTAGTTCAACACTGACAATGTCTACACAGAGTTGTTTTAACCCAAAGCCAGTGTTTCCTATATTTTGAAATGGATTTTGAAAGACTGGCATTTGAGCCAAAAAGAATTAATAGATTGACAGAGAAGAAGAAAAGCAAGATGGTCACCACAACTCTTTCCTTGCTCCCTTCAATCTCAAGGAACAGATATTCAAGGTCTAGCCTCACAGCCCTTTGTCTGAATGTGACTCACAGGGGCTATGATGTTTATGGCTTCTCCTGGTCTTAGGTCTTAGGTGGAGGCTGCAGAATCATTATCATTCTTTCTGCACTATTAAGCACTAGAGGAAAGTGGGACTCAGAGTGACATTTTACTGAGATGGACAGTCACCAGCGCAGTGGCTCTACTGACTGGTTTTGTATGTCAACTTGACACAAGCTAGAGTCATCACAGAGAGAGGAGCATCCCTCAAGGAAATGCCTCCATGAGATCCAACTGCAAGGCATTTTATCAATTAGTGATCAAGGCGGGGAGGGCCTATCCCATTGTGGGTGATGCCATCCCTGGGCTGGTGGTTCCGGGATCTAGAAAAAGGCAGGCTGAGAAAGCCAGAGAAAGCAAGCCAGTAAGCAGCACCCTCCATGGTCTCTGTATCAGCTGCTGCCTTCAGGTTCCAGCTTTTCTTCAGCTCCTGTCCTGACTTCGTCCACTGATGAACTATGATCTGGAAGTGTAAGCCGAATAAATCCTTTCCTTTCTAACTTGCTTTTTGGCCATGGTGTTTTGTCACAGCAATAGAAACCCCAATTAAGACAGTGGCTATAGCTTGAGTGTGGGTTTAGACCTTCTATGAGTCTTCTATAACCCTCCCAAACCATACCTAAGAAGAACAGCTTCCAGCAAAGCCAAAGGACAGGGCGTTTTGAATAGAGTTTATTAGCAGTTTCTCCTAACACTAATACAAGGGAGTCTAAACATCATTGGCTTAACTAATTTTTAATTCATTATTTTTGAGCCTCTATGTAGTCCATTCTGGCATCAAACTTGCAATTCTCATGCCTTAGATTACAGGGTTCTGGGGTTAAGGAGTGTCCATCACACCCAGATTAACTTGCTTTTACTTAGGGAAAATAAATTCATTGATTCAGAATAATACCTCAGCTAGGGCCAGTTATTTTCTGATCCATGAGCATAGTCATTTTCTATACTCTGAACAATAATTTGGCTTCAGTTTCTTGAAGGTAGAAAATCCATATGCAGAAATGATAATAATAATTAATACTATAAATGTTCCAAACACACCAAAGCTCACTTCCTTTTTCTAGTCTAGGGTCCAAGGTTAGACAACTGAAGATATCTTTGAGAAAGCATTTGTCTGGGTCTTGGAAAATAAGCTCTGAGAACTTCATATTCAATCTAGGAAAGCTGTGCTTATTAAAAGAACGTTACTAGGGGAGCCATTGTGTGTTATTTCAAGCTGTAGTTAACTGTCTGCAGGAAATCTGGAGGGAGGAGAAAATGTAAACAAATAAAGCTACAGCCTGTCTTTTCCTTTGACTGGAAGAAACTCATGGAGGCGTGGCCATCTTGGTGGAAGCATCAAAGGACCCTGCCTTTGCTGGTGAGGCGTGAAGGGATCACTCTTGAGTTTACAGACTTGGAAGGACAAATTGCTTCTTTCTTGCCTTAGTGTTTCCATTGCTGTGAAGAGACACCATGATCAAGGCAACTCTTATAAAGGACAACATTTAATTAGGGCTGGCTTATAGGTTCTGAGGTTCAGTCCATTATCATCATCTTGGGAAGCATGGCAGCATCCAGACAGGCATCGCACTGGGTGAGCTGAGAGTTCTACATCTTGTTCCGAGGCAGCTAGAAGACTGACTCTTCCATGCTGGGCGTAGCTTCAAAGTCCACCCCCATTTCCTCCTAACAACATTTCTCCTATAGGCCAAACATATTCATACCACCACACTTCCCTTTGCACAAGGGGCTATTAACTTTCCAGAGGGGCAGGGGATGATGAAGACTGAACAGGAGGCCTTGAACTTCCTAAGTGTATGTTACCTCTGTGCCCATGTCCCCAACTCCTATGAACTCTTTGCATACCTGCTCTAATTCACCCCAACAGAGTTTTCAAGAACAAGAACCTCTTCTGCTTTGTATTGCCAGAGCTAGCATGGGGCTCACCCATCATGGGGATGTATACTTCCTCTGAATAAGTGTGTGGATGAAGTCGCAGCTATGCTGGGACCACATGAAGGGCTGTTGAAGTACACATGGCATGCTCCCACCCAATGTGTATTTCCAGTTCTGTATGCCCGGGTTAAACCTAGAATCTGCATTTTTAGTAGGTTCTCAGGTAATGTGGTAATTTAGGTTTTGGGGACTATTGTTGAAGACTATCAGAGATAGACTATACTTACTAGAAGAATGAATTCTTCTGTGGGGATGAGGAGGCCCTAGGGGAAATCTGTGTTTAAAAAAGAATTGTCATTTTAGAATCTGAGGACCAATGGTTGAGTCTTGGCAATGTCATTTGTGGCATCTGGGATCTTAGGTTGCTATAGGTGAATCCCCAGGTGGGATCCAGAAGGGCCCTGCCCACCTCGAAGGCCTGTGAGAGTCACAGCAATTAGATGGGAATGTGAGTGCCAATGTTGCAGGAGGGGAACTTGATTAAGCCTGTGATTGATATGGGCTCTTATTGCCTTTTATGAGCTGAAAAAGCAAGTAAACTTCTAAATGGATGACGAATGTGGTAAGGGAAAGAGGTGCCATATGAGTGAAGTAATTAAAGCAGATTCCAGACAAGATGTAATGAAGCATTAAATTTTACATACGTCCCCAGAAGGGCTCTCAAAGTTCAGGTGCGTGTGTGTGTGCGTGTGCATGTGTGTGTGTGTGTGTGTGTGTGTGCGCGTGCATGCTGGGATGGAGGGGGACGATCAATGAGGAGAATCTCCTTTAGTAGTAGAGTTGAGCTAGACTGTAAGAGAGGTGAGGGTTTGAACAATGGACGAGAGGGCAAATGGGTCTGCTCCCCACACTAGTAGAGACAATGGGGTCAGAGGTTGTGTATAGGAGGCAGCCCAGTGACAAGCCTGCACAGCAAGCAGAATGAATAATCTTCTTTATGATGGAAGGTAGGATGCTAAACTTAAGACAGTGAAATGGGTACTCCCACAGGGGCTGGGAGATGGAGTGAGAAGGAAGGTTGTTGGTTGAACATTGGCCCTCAGAGATGAAAAGTGGCCTGGGTGGCCACTGTGTAGAGGCAGGAAGGACGATTTGAGAAAGTAGGGTTACATCAAGGGTATGTTATCATACAAAGTGCATGGATTTTGGGTCAGGGGCAGCAGGGAGAATGGTCAACGTAGTAAATGCAGAAGGACACAGAGTGTTTATATTAAGTGAAGGGTGGTTAGACCCTTGATGTGATGGTAGAACTTCCAAGTGAAAATGTTGTTAAGGTTGATGGAGAATCAGATCTGGTGTTTGAGGGTCGGGCCATTAAGGACAACCTGTCTATCTACACCCTGTTCCATTCTGAGTTAGTTGTGACTACCTGTGATACACAACTGGATTCTTAGTGTTTCAGCCCTAGATGTTTCCTTCTGGGGCCTCTTTTCTCATAGCTCTTGACTCCTTTCTTATCTCTCCTGCAGGGGATGCTCTTACCTACCACAATGGATGGAAGTTCACGACTTTCGACAGAGACAATGATATTGCCCTCAGCAACTGTGCGCTGACACATCATGGTGGATGGTGGTATAAGAACTGCCATTTGGCCAATCCGAATGGCAAATATGGAGAGACCAAGCACAGTGAGGTAAGTGGCAGGTGAACAGCTTTTCTATCACAAGCTTTACCTGTCTCTACTCCCAAAGCGATGCCATCCAGGTGAGAGTGGTAGTTCCCCCTCTCTCTGAAGCTTCCAGTCAGGTCAGGAGGCTATGCCTCGGGATTCATGGTGTTAGATGATGGATACTACATGGTGTGCATCACACTAACACACCTCTATTCAGCTGCATACGGGTGATTCATTGTCATTGGTATATAAAGACCCATGATGTGAATCACATGCCGTCTCATTTCATTTTTAAGTCTCTTTTATAATACTTCTGAGTCAGGGTAGGTCTCATGTAGCCCAGGCTGACCTTACACTTGCCATGTAGCTGAGGATGACCATAAATTCATGATTCTCCTGTCTTTACTTTTCAAGTTCTGGGATTATAGACATCTGTCACCACATCTGGCTAAATGTTTGTTGTGGCTGTTCATCTGTTTATGCAGACTCGTTATATAGCCTAGGCTGGCCTTGGACTCTGAATCTTCCTACCTTAGCCTCCTGAGGGTTGAAGTTACAGGTGTGCAACACCATACCTAGCTATCAATGTACCTTACTAATTCATAATCAGACACTGTTATAGAGCAGGTTGTGGTAACTAACTACCACAGGTTAGGTGGTTTAAAAACAGACTTGCATATCTTACAGTTCTAGAGTTTCCTAATCCAAGACCATGGTGCCAGCAGATTCATTCTTGATGGGGCTTTGCTACTTGGCAAGGAGACAGAAACCTAGTTAAATCTTCACATGACACGGAAAGAGGCCATCTGACCTCCTCCTTTTCTATTGGGGGCATCTAAAATGACCCCCCAGAGAGCTGGCCCTGAATACTACCAAATTGGGCCAGTAAATTTCAATATGCAGAATTCAAGGAGAACACAAACATTAAATCCAAAACCAGACACTTGGTTGTCTTTTTCTGGTTGCCTCTCCTTTATAGCAGAGCTGTTTCTCTGGGTCCCTTGATCACTAAGTAAACAGGTCTGACTTTGGGTCAGACTCAGCCTTGGCTCCACTTTAGCCTAAGACACCAAGAGTCTGCTGCACCCTGTTCTTGTCCTTCTGTCAGGACAATGTTCAGAGCTCGTGTATGTGAGGGTTCCTCTCTTGCAAACTTTCCTGTCTGTACTTTCTGGACCTCCATGACCCTTGTATATCGTGGTGACTCTTTGCTGGCTACAGGACATCTGTGACCCCTCTTGGCTTCTTGAAAATTACACTTTTCTTCTATTCACAGTCAATCTCCTGTCCTCCATAAATCTGCCTTGGGTCTCTAATTTCTAATCCTAGGTCCTGATCCTGGCCTTCAGGAGACCACCTCTCCCCAGAACTCACACATACCAATATGACTGTAAATATTAGCACTTCTCAAATCCAGATTCATTCTTATTAGTTTGGTTCTTACTACACAGCCAGGACTCCCAATCCTTATGTGACTTTTTTTTTTAAAGGAAGAAGAAATTTGCCCCTAGGGGAATGAGGAAGGTTGGCCCAGTGAATCATGGTGGCAGCATGTGGGCAAACTTGGGAAGCCTGTGATCAGAGATCAAATATTTGAAATGAGCAGCCAGTTTGCCCTAAACCATCCCTGCATTTGCTAATAAAAGACATTCATCTGGTTAATGTGCTTTTCTCGGTCTGCAAGCCATTTAGCTTCTTGTTTATTATTTACCTCACAAATTAAAACACATAAAATTGGTCACTTGGGCTCTTTATTGGCCAGGTTGCAAGGTTATTAAGTGAATTAAATATTATTGTGCTCACCAGTCAAAAGACATAAAATGAAATTTAGTTTTCAGTAGGCCATTTGTTACCCCAGCGTTAATATCTAAACAGTCTAAATTGAAAATGATTTTACACAATTGGCTAATTAATATGTTTATTTTTGCCTTTTATTTTTTGGAAAAGAACAATGTACAACAATGGCTGATTTGCTGCTCTCTGCCTAAGTTGACTCCCTGGTCAAACTTGTGCCTACCCTATATCTTGAGCTCACACCCCATCTTTCCACCATGGGGGCTTCTTTCTCTGACCACTCAGCTTGTCAAATTTCAGGAGAGGGAACATGATCTGGCCCTCCTATTTTGGCTCATAACCCGTTACTACGAGAACTTCCTCTTCTTTTTCCTTCTCCATCAGAAACAGAATGATTTCCTGTTCTCTAGGATCCCCCCTACCACAAACCACCTTACTCTTCTTCCAAATACTTTTTCTTGATGTTTGTTTGTTTTACAGGGGGTGAACTGGGAGCCATGGAAAGGACATGAATTCTCCATTCCTTATGTGGAGCTGAAAATCCGCCCCTATGGTTACAGCAGAGACCGTTTCTCTGGAAGAAAGAAGCGCTCCATAGGAGGAAGGGCAAGAATGTTCTGAAGGCCTGTCTGAGCTGTCTTCACAGGAGACAAGACAAGCTTGGGACAGGCGGGGTGGGTGGTGGTGACTGGGGAGCTGAAGTTTGAGGGATACTCACATCCTCTAACTTCTTAGATTGCTGGGTACATAGAGCTAATGACGTCATCACACTTTGACCTTTAGAGGTTCCTTCCATGTCATCTGCATGTTTGCCCATCTCTACTGGGGGCCCTGAAAGCCAACAATGTTATAATTGAACAGTACATATGGGTAGGACACAGTGTGGAACCACAAGGTGTTTCAGCCCATCCTTAATGACAGATGTATTGAATTAGGGCAAAAAGGTTAATCATCCAGTAGACCATCAATTGGAAATCTTTAGAAATTGGTGGAGATTTCTGTATCCATCTGATAATATAGATATTTGTAGAAAAATACCGAAGTGAGGTTCTGATCCCCGGGGGTCAGAGCTGAGGCAACCTGCTACTTGTCTCCTGGTTCTCCTGGTTTTTGAAAGAAAAGTATAAATCTTACTCCTTATAAACTTCCTGTGTGATGAAGAATGAAGAGACTATAAAGGGGCCACGATACATTCATAGTTAAGTTCTGACTAGTCTCTAGCATTCTGGAGACCGAAGCTCCATTTTATTGCTATTTTTAACTGCCCCTTTTCCAGACATTTGCATAAGCTCTTCCATAGATCTGCATATGTTGTAAATAAATTTGCAGTCATTTCATCTTTAAATAACCCATGTCTCTAAATAACTGGTACCCTCAGCCTTCCCTGACTCACCTCCATGCTTCCCCCCATCCCCTGGCCTGTCAACTCTCAGCCTCCCTCCACCTCTGCTCCCCATACTGGAAGCTTCCTCATATCATCCTTCTTGTGTGTTTGGTATCATTTTGGAAGGTTTTCTGTAGCCAAGTCAGTGGCCATTGAAGTAACTTAAATTCCTACTCAAGAAAACAAAAATAAACCATTTGATTTTTAAAAAGATGTGTTATTTTCTCCCCTTGAATTTTAAATTAAGCATGACTGAAGTGATAATTTGAGCATTACTCTAGAATCTGGGTTGGCTGTAGTCTCTTACCTGTGTGACAGTAGACATGGAAACCAGTGTTCTTTGGAATGCAGCAGAAGTATGGGAGTGGGAAGAGGGGCAAGTGTTCTAGAATCTGCACTTTCCCCTCTGGTCTAGGGTGTGTGTGGTTGCTTAGCTTCCTCAGGTTCCACCTCTGGGTCCACGCCAAGCCATACACCAGAAACCACTTGTGCCAACCTTTCAGGTTTTCAGGATCCCCACCCCTAGCCAGGCAAACACATCTAGCAAGGCCACAGCAATGGCTGGATCTGATGCTGAGAGGGCTAACTGAAGCTCACTCAGCACCGGGGCTAATCATTTAAAAAAGTGCGTGCACATTGTTCATTGAGTCAAGAATCTAGGAAGTGGTGGCCTGCTAGGGAAACAGACGGACAAGTCATACAGTCCTGGTGCTGACGGAGCATGTACACTGTCCTTTGTTCATCTGCTCGTTTATTTGACATTTAATGCATGTACCAAGTTCTGTTCTAAGTGCCAAACCTATCCAAATAAACAGAGCATTCACTTTCATACTTTGTTCTACATATATATTCCAGGCAAAGGCTGACAGTAAAATATGCTTCTACCCCAGGGGTCAAGGTGATCAGTAAATAACAAATCAGCTCTAGAGTTGGGGACTGATGATGAGAGAGACAAGTCAGTTTATATCTTCAGGAAGTGATTACTGCTGAGGGGAGCTGCAGAGGTGATGGGGGCTGTGGCAGAGACTGGTGCTGCGAAGACTTTCCTGGAGGGAAGATATTCTCAGCAATAGATACTCTGAGTCTTGATGCACTTTTGTTGAGGCTTAAGCCCTAGGTAACTTCCTCCTCTGTCTTAGGCCCTTCTGTATCGCCTTCGAGCTCCGTGTCTTCTCCTCAGATTCCTTCTCCCTGCTCTATACTTATTTGCACAAATGTGCCTCATCTCTGCAAATAAAAGTCCTTGGGAGGGTGATCAGTTCAAACCTATTAGCAAGAAACTGCTTCCTGAATAAAGGACTCCATTCCCAGCACTAGCCTAGAGCCAGAGAGATGGCCTTCAGTAGCAACACCCTCAACGTTTAGCAGGCTTCAGAAGTGTGCTTGATAAGACATTGTCTTGGTGAATGTTCTATGGTTGTGAAGAGACACCATAACCACAGCAACTCTTATAAAGGACAGTGTATAATTGGGGTGGCTTACAGTTTCAGAGGCTTAGTGCATTATCATCACAGCAGAAAGCATGGGCGGCACACAGGCGACGTGGTCCTGGAGAGGTAGGAGAGAGTTCCACATCCAGATCCACAGGCAGCAGGAAGAGGGAGATACTGGGCCTAGCTTGGGCTTTTGAAACCTTAAAGCCCACCTCCCCAGCCACACACTTCCTCCAATAAAGTTACACCTACTTCAACAAGGACACACCTTCTAATCCTTTTCAAGTAGTGCCACTCCCTGATGATCAAACATTCCAATATATCAGCCTACGGGGGCCATTCATATTCAGATCATCACAGACTAACTAGATTGGTGGACTCCCTCTTCAAATGTTATGACTCATAACTGCCCTAGGATTGCTGGCCTTTTTTTGTCTGTGTAGTTCTATAGCCAAGTCAGTGACCCATAGCCTTTGTTCCGGAGGAGGGTTTGATGGCACTAGATGACATCATGCCCATCTCAGGTTCATTGACCCCAGGGTTTGGCAACTAAACTGACCTGTGTGGGAGACTGAAGCTGTTTTAGCATCCTTTTGCATACAGGTCCTTTGTTGCCATGGAGAAATATTCAGCTGACCTTCAAATAGTTTACTGTGAGCAGGAAAGGAAATCTGGGAAGTTCATTTCAGAGTGTTTATAGAGTGGGCAATGTCCCAGCCCACAACCTTCCTTCATGCTGCCCCTTGCTTTAACATGGCCCACCCAGCAGTTCATTCCAGTAATGGAATGTGGGCCTATGAAATGGGTTTCTGGGGAGAGGTTCATACACTTTCTTAGAGCCAGGTTCTGGCTCCTCAAAAATTTGAAGCTTAATGGAAGCCATCCCATGCTCCAGGATGACCCAAAGTGAAAAGGTACCTGAGAAGTGGGGGTACACTAGATGGCAGGAGCAGAGCATGGGCCTGGACATTCGTCCTACAAACAGGTAAAGTTTCCAAAGAGTTACCTATTCTGGGTATGCACAAGGCAGACAGGAGCAAGCAAGCTGCTGCCCCTGGTCAACTCTTAGAACTATCAGAAGACAGGAAATGAATCAGGATAGTGGTGGCTTATGGAAAAAGTGAGTCACTATGTGTGTGTGTGTGTGTGTGTGTGTGTGTGCATCTAATTCCACCAAAAAAGGATTTAGGGGGCTGCAGTGATGGCATCAGATCTAGAAAGACAGACTGAATCAGTGAGGGGAGCCGCCAGACACCTGGGAGAGTCAGGCTGCACATGGATGGCATGGGGGAGGGAAGATGGCTTCTTTGTGGTTGAGGAGCCCAGAGAGCCAGTGGGAAGGACAGGCAGGGGTCATAGCTGCAATGGCTATCAGTTCATACTGCCATTTGAAGCCAGTGTAAGCCTTAATGTGTGTCCTTCCGCTCATTGTCCCTCCAGAGATCCCACGCCAGAGGGTCTCGGGTGAGTTCTACACACACACCCGAGCTTTTCAAGGTTCCCTGAGGCCTTCTAACTTCAGTTCAGGGGTGAGAGCCACTGTTCCCACACAAGCTTTTGAACAGTGGAGAGCTCTCAGAGGCTTTCAAACACTGAAGTGACGTGGCAGGCTTGTATTTTGGAAATATTAGTTTGGTGGCAGGTTGGAGAGGGCAACATACTGGGGTTTTTTAAAAACTACTTAGAAAATTGTGTGTGTTTGTGTATGTGTGTGCACGAGCGCACGTGTGTTAACATGTGTGGACATGCATCTGTATAGGACACAGGTTTATCCTGGGTCTCCCTTAGC
This sequence comes from Mastomys natalensis, assembly GCA_021653895.1. Taxonomy (NCBI): domain Eukaryota; kingdom Metazoa; phylum Chordata; class Mammalia; order Rodentia; family Muridae; genus Mastomys; species Mastomys natalensis. The sequence goes on along the minus strand of JAJTUV010000660.1, from coordinate 175,399 downwards.
TACTTTCTACTTCATTTTCTGAGACAGGCTCTCATTCTGAAACCCAGATCTCGCTGATGTGGCCAGTCTAGCCAGCCAGTTTGTTCCACCTCCAAAGTGTAAGGATTTACTTCAGGTGAGCTGCCACACCCCACCGGAATTTATCTCAAGTCCCCACACCTGAGTAGCAATAGCTTTATCCACGGAGCTATCTCCCAGTCCTTGTGTTATCTTTGATTGACACATATCTGTGGGGTAAAGCATGACATTTCAATGTGCATGTACAATGTTGTGAAGTGCAGGTGACTGGCATCTCCATCACTTCAGACATTTATCATACCTCAGTGTTGAGAACATGCACAGACCTCTCTACTAGTTACTATGAACTACAGTTAGTTCTTGTCAGCCATAATTACTCCACCGTGGTTCAGAAAGTCAGAAGTCATTCCTTCCATCTGTGCCCTTTACCTGTCCACAAGGGCTGTGGCCTAGGGAAAGGGGAGGGTCACAGACCAGCTCACAGCTGCTATAATAGTTCTCCAAGAGGTATTGATTCCCTTAGTCTGTGTCAGAAAGAGACCTGTAGAATCAGCAGAATTGAAGGAGGACTGGCTTCAAAGGCCAGCCTGTGACCACGGAGCTTGAAGATGTTTATGTGTCACGGCTGCTTCCTCTGGAAATGGGTTGGCATTTATGTTTGTCGAGTTTGAGTGTTCTGTTTCATAACTTAAAATTATTGGGGATTGAAGGATTACAGAAGCGAGAATACACTGCAGGGGGGAGTGAGGGAGGGGGAGGAAGAGAGAAACAGAAGGAAACAGAAAGAGAGGCAGAGATAGGTACAGAGACAGACATTCAGACAGACAGACAGACAGACAGACAGACAGACAGACAAACAGACAGAATTCAGGTGTGGACTGTGCAAAGTGAGAGCATACAGAAAAAGAAGCATGCAAAGAACTGAAAGAAAAGATGGTAAAAAGCTGTTGGTGAAACTTAGTTACTAGAAAAGATTCTCCCATTTTAAAAACAAAACAAAACAAAACAAACAAACAACAAACAAATAAAAAACCTTAGAAGTCTTCACTACTTTAAGGAGAGGATCAACAGAGTTGATGGGGGCCAATCAACCAGGTTGGAGCCTGCAGCCCAGGGCAAGTGGCCTGCTATACTCACTCTTGCCAGTAGATGGCAGTGTTGTCTTATCAGGTGCCTCTCAATTTGCGAGACACTCTCCTCCACAAAGGGAAGATCTGGAGGGTTCTCCACTTTCCTTTCTTCCTGGGTAGCACTGTCGTGAGAGTTAGCCAGTGGGGCCTGGTCAGCATCCAACCTGCTGGTCAGCATCCAACCTGCACTTAGTAGTGTCTCAGGCAGTGTTTTTCCTGGACTAACACAACTGGTAAGCAGGCACCCCCTGTAAGGTGTTGCTTAGTTCATTCTTGGCTGTGTCTACCTCGCAACCTCTCTATCTCTGTGTACTGAGTTGGAAAGTTGGTAGAAAAGTTCCAGAGGTATTTCAAAACTCTTCCTAAAATGCCCCTGTCAGTGGATTGTTTCTGTGGATGCTTTGAGTTCCAATTCTAGTGTTACACAAATAAGTAAGGTTCCCAGGTTAGCTCATAAAACCCTGCTCATAATAGAAAATAAACTTCTATGTAATTATAAGTGTGAGGACAGCAAAGAATAGTTCTGAAGCCTGTAAACTTTAGTTATTATTATATTTGGCTTGCCAGCTTTTTAACTTTTTTTTTAAAAATTATTTTTGAAATACTTATTGGATTTTATGTGCCCAAGTGTTTTATCTTTGTATATGTGTATGCACCAGTGCATGCCTGGTGCCCATAGAGGCCGGAAGAGAATGTCAGATCCCCTGAAACTGGAGGTACAGATGGTTGTGAGCTGCTATGTAGGGCTGGGAACCAAACCTGAGACCTCTGCGCGAACCGTGAGTGCTTTTAACAGCCGAGTCATTTCTTCAGCCCAGTGTTGTAAATTCAAAGGAAAATAAATTAATGTAGTCTTTTCTTTTTCTTTTGACAAGAGAATCAGGTTTAATTAGAGGAGGCCGAGAAAGCGGGGCTCCCTGTGGAACCCAGGAAAAGGCCATCTGGACACTTACGACCAGATCTGCGAAGCTCCTGGAAGGAGACTGTGGTTTCCATCCCAAGCGTGGGTACGCTGCCTTCTTCTCTTGTGGCTCGTTTTCTTTACTTGTGATGCAGGAATTAAATGTGAATTAATGAATGCTTCTAACAGGCTGCGAGACCCTCTGAGGTGGTAAGGTCTCTTGTTTGGATCTCAAGGCTTTATACTGTCCTTCAAAACTTTCGCATCTTCTTTTTTCCTCACTAGGAGTATATAAAGAACCAGTTGTAAGGCTGGTTTTCTGTGATAGTCAACAGGATTATGACAGTTCATGAATGGAAGAAAGAGAAAGGAGAGCGAAAGACAAGGAGGTCGCCGGAGTGTGGGTAATCCCATACTCTCCTCCTGAAGTTTCTCCTCTGATTTCTAAAACACAAACTGTGATTTTCCTTCATTAATGACACTTAACTTGAGCACTTTCCCAAAGCCAGGCTCAGTGCTAAGCGTTTTTTATGCATTTCTCCATTTGATTTTCGAAGATAAGTCTTAATATGGAGGTGACATCACAGGCATAAATTCCATGACCGCTGAGAACTGGTGTGGGCCTCAAGATCTGGACCATCCTAGTCCCGAGCACCCGCCCACAGTGCTCAGGGCCTCTCGTCCATTCTGCCAATGGTGGTCTCCTCTCTCAGCTCACCCAGTGCAGCTCTTTGTCAGCTTGACTTGATGCCAGTCTTGGTGTGTGTGTCCCTTTTAGGCAGGTCGTGACACTTCAGGGCAAATACTCTGGTGTGGGCCTCAGTGGATTTGGCACCTAGTAAAAGCTAAAGTACTTTGATATGTACGCACTGCCATTACTGAATAAATCGTGATGCTTATCCCCATGGAAATCTGAAAACATTTCAATAAGTTGAACCTATGACAGATACAGTAAGTTGTTCGAAGGGATGTTTTTTTCCCTGCTGCTGTTCAATCCTGTATGCCTGTGACTTTGAATTCAAGAATAATCTTAGGGCCAAAGGACAAGCAGCCAGCAGAGCACTTCAGTGAGTTGAGAATGCTAATGGATGATTGCATTGTGTAACTCTGTCCTCACACTGCGAGTGTGGGTGAGCCTGAGCTGGGCTGAGGGACCCGTAAGGAGTGGTGAGCCTATGCAGTGCCTGGAGGTTGTGCTGTGGCCCTCTGGGCAGCCCCTCCTCTGCATCGGAAGGTTTTGCGATTATCTTGGAGACATGAATAGCAAGCTGAGTGACTAAGACTCTGCCCCCCAGTTGTCATGGCTGTGTAGTGACAGGAGAAAAGCTGAAGGATCAGCTGAAACTGTGAAACAGCCTTGGGCCAGACAGGAAGTGTGCAGCTGGGCTGTGGGTCTTCCTTCTCAAGCCTCCATTAAAACAAGGCAGCTGTCCACCAATACTGGACTACTCTTTCCACAAGATGCTATCCTATGCCATTCAGGGTGGTGTTCCGAGCCATAGGGTGGCTACTGAGTGCCTGAAATATGGCTGGCATCATTGAGCTCTGGACTTTTAATCTCATTTAACTTTAGTGAACTAAGCCACATGTGGTTAAATAGTACCAGATTGGGCAGTACCGGTAGAGAACATTTCACCATCTTGTTTCTGTTGGCCCACACTCTAGGTAGCACCTACTAAGTCTTGTTGGGAGAGGAAAAAAGAGCATCTAAGTCATTTACTTTTCTAACTAGCACAAAGTTGTGGGTGACTTAGAAAAAGGATGTATGTGCTTATATAAATACATGCACATAGGCACAGGTGTCTGTGTCCCTTGGTCCTTTGTTTCTTAGCACCAGATTAACCCAAAGGTTATTTCTTCCTTTTCCTATAAAAAGACACTGACTTCACTGAAGAGATGTTTTCTAAGTGTCGCCAGGGAGTATCAGTATGCTTGCTGCAGCCACTGTTGCTCAGTTCAGCTTTCAAAGTTGCCTGCTTTGCATAGAAGGGAGAGATGCACCATTCCTGGTCCTCAGACCTGAGATTCTAGGAGGGCAGTGACCAGGCAAAGAGAGGCCCCGCATCTGTCAATTCTGTGTGAGAATAATATCCCAGTGGTAAGCCAGTGACTCACTCCAACATGAAAGCAGGATTTCATTTTCAAAATATTTATTTAAATAAACTTTTATACGTATTTGAATGTTATAGAAAACAAAACACTGACGAATACTGTACAGCTTTGATCATTTATATACTCTTCTTTAAAAAGTGACTGACTTTTCTTTACATTTCCTCTTCTTTTTCCTCCTCCCAAGAAATCAAAAAAGTCCATAGAACAATGGATAAAGACCCCTCTGACTGTTTCTGAATATGACCAAGGCAGGCCAGAAGTCCAGCGTGGGTGGGGACAACCCCATGTCCAAGCCCATGCGAGTTGAGAAGGTCTCTTCTTTATGGACCCTCTTTTTACATTTTTGAAAATGATTTATTTTATGTGTCTGAGTGGTTTGCCTACATGTATACATGTGTACCACGTGCATGCCTGGTACCTGGATCTTCTACAAAAGCAATAGTGCTCTCAACTGCTGAACTATTCCTCCAGTTCCCTGGAGCCTCTTATGTTCTCCATTAACTTACCCTCCCCAGATGGATCAGGTAGGCACAGGTCCCAAGCATCCTACTCCAATACTGTATCCATGGCAACTCTGGGATACACTAAGGGGCAAAAAGTGTCGAGTCATAAAGGAATGACCTGGCATGATGCAAGGAGAAGAAGCAATACGAGAAGAATCAGAAGAGTAAGGCAGGGAGACAGGACACTAAGCGCTACTTTGGCCTTCTGCTCCCTGGCATCTCTGGGAGGGCCTATCATATAATGGGCCCTGTACCATCTACAAATGCTATCAGAGAGTCTGTGACAGGAAGCTGAGATCCAATCAGGGTTGGGATTCCTGAATTCCAGGATATAGAAGTAACTGGGAATTGCCTTTCTGGATGTCTCGTGACAGGAACTGGCTCAAGTCTATTTGATTAGACAGCAGTAGGTACAATGTGCCCAGAGACAGAGGCTTTGTTATGGCAATCAGTGACAACTGACTGCTCTTTTAATTCAAACTGATAGCCAGTTGTCACAGAAACCTTGAAATTTGTATGGTCCCTAATCCTGGTGATCCATCCTTGCAGACCACATCTGACATCTCATATCTGCTGTGTCTCCACTCTACCCCCAAGTCTTCTGTCTTAAGGTGACTGAGAGAAGTGGGAAGGGCATCTTGTGGGTACCAATTGTCAGAGAAGGGGAGAAGACTGATCTTTCTGTGACATGTGGAGGACAGCCAGGTATTACACAACCAGCAGAGAATCAGGAAGTGTTGTTTTGGTCAAAGAGGCCTGTGGGTGGAAGGCCTGAATGCATAGTGACATTGAGGTTGTGTAGGATGAGCAAGTGAATATGACTGCTCTGTCTGTTAGAAGTCCCAGTTGTGAAGCGACCACTAGGTAGCTACCCTACAAGGGCCTGGAGCACATCAGGAGTAGAGCCATGAGTACCAGGTAACCCAACTGAACAAGCAGAGTACAACTTTCCATTTGTACAGTCTCATCAATTTCAGGAATTTTTTTCTTGCTACTGTAATGTCATAATTTGGCTATGTCATTAATTAGACAGTGATTTCCCACTGTCTATAATGGTCTCTGTGGGGACAGTATTTATAGAGCTCTCCAGTAGATGTGCAAATGAGATGTTGGAGTATAGTCACTTCTAAGCTGGGAATTCTCTGCCTTTGTAATATGGTCACAGTACAATCAAAAACATCATGCAATTTGTTTTCTTAGCCTTTGGCTGGGGAGGAAAGGCTCTCCTCCACTCAGAATATGGCATGGCCTCAGGTACCACAGGGCACATATATCAATACAACCCCTGTCCCAATGCTTTGTCTCACCTTCTGTAGCAGGTAATGGGCTTTCTTAAAAGAGTAGGTCACTCAGGGGGAATCATGAGGTATTACAAGTTTATCCTTGGCATCATTGTACATCCACCCACAGTTATAAGTACCTACTGTATACAAGATATTTTCCTGAGCATCAACATAAATAGCATCAGATATCTTTATAGTTTTATCTTTCATTTAAACTATGGCTTCTACCTCCCACCTGCAACGCATCATGCACTGCTACAAACATGGGGAATTGTTTCTGGTGTATCTTGTGTGTGTGTGTGTGTTTATGAGACTGGACTTGGAATGATCTTACTTGTTTTCTTTCTGAAAGCCCTTGGTCACATGGATTATAGCTAGTTCACGCGGGGCATCTCCTTACCCTTTCTATCTCTATATACATCTCATGGGCACACACCTGTAGTCCAATGAAGTGAATATGTGGGTTTCCATAGCTTCTCGTGGTCACTGCCAAGAGCTGTTCATCACTGCTTAGAAAAGGGCACCTTGCTGAGTAGTTATGGGGTAATGTCCCCAAGAGGTCTTGGACCACATTAAACATCTGTCAGAGGTAATGAGGACCTTGTCGTGAATTGCAAGCAAAGAGCTTTGAGTGTATTTGGAGCCATACTTTAAACTTTTAGGTACAGGCAAAAGGTCAGAAGCGTATAGAAATCACTAGCTATGTCTGTATCAATATATACTGAAGTGGGGACTGTACCAGGTTCTGAGACTGTCCAAATGTATTTCCAGTAAAATACTATGTAGGTATAGGAATAGGAAGCACCCATCTCTGACCTGAATGACATATAGATAGTGCATAGGGCCTTGCATCTTGGCTAATTAATTGTGCATATGAACCTAAAACTGGACATGTCTTCCCATAAGACATTTCTGCAAGTATATATATTTGAGCAAAATGCATATTACATGGCCACGTGATAAATAGAATATCCTGTCCCATGTACCTGTTGTCCAAATGTGCATACATATGATACATACGAAGTTGAATGCCATCTAACATGCATGTATACATGTTTTCTGTGCTTTTGTGGTAGAGTATACCAGAAACTGCAGTACATGCTTGGGGCTACACCAGAGAGCTCTGATATTGGACACATAGCTGCCAAGACAGTGTAAGAATTGTCTACATACTCCCATCCATTGGGATGCTTACTCTGAAATGTGTCCCTTGGTTGAGTAATCTGTGAGGGTGAATGCATCACTTTAAAGGCTCCTCTAGGTCTCTGTGGTTGGAAGGAGGCTTGACTCCAAAGGGGAGGACACTCTGCTTCCTTGCTCACTAGACAGGTAGTGATGGCCTCTTCTCCATCTGGAGGAGCTTGGGCTGAGCAGAGATCCAGAGGTCTTCATCTTTCTTCTTCTTCTTCTTTTTCTTTTTCTTCTTGTTCTGGTCTGGCTGTTGGTTGCTCTTGGGTGGCCGGCTACAGCAGCAATGGCAACAAATGAAGAAGAGGGTGAGAACCACCACCAGGGGAAGCCCCAGGAACACAGCCAAGCAGACGGTGTTGAAGACGCCTCTTTCGTGTCTGGTCCGGATGGTTTCCCAGATAGAGTTGAAGAAGGAACTGTTTCTCTCCATGGTTCTGGGCTAACGTGGGTCCAGGGGATCTCAATTATCTAACAAGCCCTTGGCTTCACAGAACACAGTGTTAGCCACTTGGTATTTATTTTTCTTTCAGCTTCACGTTTGGGAATGCCACTAGGAGCACCTGAAGAAAGTAAAATGAACAATTCAAGAGAAATGCAGTAGCGATGGTCTATCATTTTCATAGCGTCAGTGGCTTTATGCTCAAAAAAAAAAAAAAAAAAAAGAGAAAGAATCAATGACTCGCAGAGTTTTCTGAAATCATATTAACACTCAATAAACAAAGTACATGCAATGAGCCAATAATCATTACCTCATTCTCAGTATGTGCACACATGATATTGGGCTTAGGATACAAGAGTTAATATTATGTCAGATCTGGTACACATTAGGTGCTCAGGAGTTGTTGAATAAATTTATCAGTGTGTTTATCATGTGCTTTTTGGTTAATTCTCCTCCTGTACCCTAGCTCACCAGACAGGTGATGAACATGTATTCCCCATATGGTAGCTCCTTGTCTGAGGCCCTATGCACACAGCTTATCATTTTTGATATTTACTCAAGCATAAACACAAGATGAGATGACCTCTTCCTGGCTGAGAGGTCCTTAGTCCTCATCTTGTCACATGCCTGCCACCTCATTGGTTGCTTTCTCTTTTCCCAGCACTCTCCCCTTCTTACACTTCACTCCTGCATCTGGTCCTCTCTGCTTTCTACCTTCTCTCTCTTTGTCACCTCACTGGCTGCTTCCAAGGAAACCTTCCTGGTCCCTTTTCTACCTGTTTTGTTTTATCTCAGAGGGAAGAAATGTAACATCTCCTTGGGAACTGATGCTTGGGCATGGGGCCCCTCTTCTGAGCTCAGTGGACAGTGGGCATCCTTGTATTCTTGTACAAGTAGCTTCTCTTATGTCACCACTCACCTACCCACATACATCTTGGGAATCAGCTCTTGGGTGTAAAGTCCTGTGAATCCTGCAATCCTTGTGTTCAAAGATGACTTTAGGAACAAACATGCTTCAGAGAAGTTTAAGAAATCTGTTGCTGTGTAACACATTACCTACCCTGGACTCAAAGAGAGAGAGGAACTGATTTTCTGGCTGGAGACTTTTGGCCGCTGTTTTACTTAAAAGTGACAAATATGAAGTCTACCGTGGGGAAACAGAATGTCTGAGGCTGCATGGAGTTGTATCCAGCACAGAGAGTTTTGGATAATGAACCCAGCATTCTCCAAGGATGCTGACAGCCAGAGAGTGAGGATGGTGTGAATTATATTGCAGTATTTGGTACTTTCTGATCAACAGGGTCTCAATAAGTAAACCAGGTTAGGCTTGAATTTACAATCATCCAGCTACAGGCTCCTGAGTGGTTTGGGGGATTTCAACTTTTAAATGAGCAATAGGGTGATGCTGTGAACATTACACCAATAAGCCTGTGTGTATCTTGGTCTCAGAATTCCAGATTAGTTTCTAGTTCATTCTAGTGCCTGAAGGTTGAAGCTGTGCTCCAGATAGAGTGGTAGGTTACATGGTGTCCTAGAGGTTGTTCTAGAGGAGGTCTAGTTCCTTGAATTACATGCTGTATACATGAGTATACATGTATACATGAGTATACATGTCCTGTATACTCAGTGGCCATATGCCCATCTCAGCTCCGCCTGGCCTGATGAGCTGATGTGTGGCCCTAATCCCAATGGTAATATTTGCACAGTCCTTGCAGCTGCATAGATTGGGACTTAGTACTGTATCCCTTGGTCCACAGGAACTAAAGCAATGTTATAAAAGTACAGTGATGGTTTTAGCCTAGGTTTTTAAAGCACGTATTATATGCCAGGCACTGTTCTAGGCACTTTCTACTTATTAATTCACTTCACACCCACTGACTCATTATTGCCGTATGCAGAAGGTGCTATTATTCTCCGTCCTTCAGGTCGAAGGGGAAGCACAAATCACAGGACACGTGAGTAGCAGGGCTGGACTTACTCATTCTGGGGAGTTTGGCTCCAGATCTCCAATTTGTGAACTGTTCACAGGCATTGCTCTGGGCCTCCTAGTCCTTTGTACAGAATTAACCCATTTTTGGCAAGCAGCCCAGGATTTGCAAAACCTTATAATCGTTGGCTATTCCACAGACTGACTCGAGCATTTATCCTCATCTACCTTAGAGCAGTCTGCTAAGAGACTGATGTCTCATTATGGGACATTTCCCAAAAGAAACAGAACAAAACCCAACTCCTTCCTCAGCACAGGTTTACAGAAAAGCTAAGCCCAAACTAAAATTTAACCTGGCAACAAGAAGAGTTGGGGGTCACGTCTTCTTACAGGAGGTGTGGCCTAGGCCCCTGGGAGGGCTGGAGACACCCCATGACATGGATCTGTGCATACTCCATTCCTATTCCAAGATTCCAGGCTCTCTGAAGAGAAAAGTAACCACTGGTGCAGCCAGAACTCCATAGGACCCATCCCCCACATAAGGACTTTTCCTCCTTTGAATTTCTCAACTTTTTGCCATGACCCCTTGCTTTGCCTCAGTCTTGTGTAACAGTATTTTTGGTCCACTTGGAGCAAGTTTCCTGCTCTGTTGTGGGAAGATTCAGGTGGTGTCCTCTCATTCGATCCCCCATATAGCCATACTGGGACAAAGGGCTCCTGGCACAGTACCTTGGATTCACACTCAGTGACACCAATAGCACACGTGTCTACATCAAGTGGTGCTGGGCTCTGCAGGCAGGAGAAGGGCATCAGGGGGAGGAAGGAGGCTGAGATCTTGGAGACTATTAGGGCAGCTTTCAGCCACTTAAGGATTCCTTTAAAGATAAATAGGCTTTTGATCGAGAACTCTGGGCAAAAATGATATTTAAACATCTCATGCAGAGCAAAGTCTAGGACATAGAGCTCAGGGTGGGAGAGGAGGAGACTGGAGGATGAATGAGAAGGGTATCTGGTGGCTGGGGTGGAGATGGGTCTTACTTGGGAGCTTTGTAACAGTCACCGCGATCCAAGATGACATTTAGGAAAAGATCGAAGCTCTCAAAAGCTGTGGAAAATATTGTAAGAAAGTCCTTTATCCATTTAACAAGCATTTATTGGACATTTGATTTGTGCCTGAGTCTGTGCTGGGCATAGGGGATTCAGCAATGAATGACAAAGTTATAATTTCTGACACCAGCTTTTAGAGTCCAGGGCAATTATTATTATTGAAGGTTGTGTCATAAAAGACAAATATAATAAGCACATTCCAACTTAGATTGCTTAGTTGGCTGAAACAGACGCATGCATTTGAATTATGTGTTTATCACAACGTCCCAGACTCCCCTACCCTCCCACCTTTGTCTTAAACACGTCCATCCCGAGGCACCTAAAATAGCCTTTGAATAAATAGATTTCTTTTCAACTAAATCTAAGTCAATAATTCACTTCTGCATTCTTAAAGGTACTTATTAGAGTCAGCTCTCCACACAGCCAGAAAGAGTACTCATTAACATTTGAGAACCCAGTCTGGGGGAAATTCGATTAAAAAGTATTCTTTATATTTTTTAATCTACGAATTCTTGTCTAGGCTCCCTAGGTTACTTGCTGAGCTCTGCTAATCTATAGCGTTTCATTAGTATTTATGAGTTTTGTGTTATTAGCATTTTCAGGAAACAATCAACTATCTCCTTAGTGGTATGAATGAAAAGTTAGGGCTTCCATGGGATAGTATGCAAAAGAAGTTGCACGGTGGGCTGAAAGTACTCTGGGAAGACCCTATCCTTTTGTTGCTTTCAAGTATCACTGACACAGAAATGTCATTCATCTAGCCTTGTAAAATAAACAATAGCTGCCAATCATTCTTTCTGGTTGTGCTTGTGGGTGTAGGTTTGAAAGAGAGAATGGGGAAAAGTTATCTTCAGTTCCCTAGAAACAAAATATTATTGATCTCTACAATCCTCCGTAGTATGTATGTAGTATGTAGTATGTATGTATGTAGTATGTAGTTGGAGAAAGAGTCGTTTATTCATTGTTGTTTCTCCACAAGCTTCTCTCTGAGTGGAACAAGAGCCAGAAGACCTAGGCTTGAGCCTCGGAAGAACCTGTCTGACTGTGGGACACTCCTGAACCTTAGCTACACAATGAAGCTGATAAGCATCTCTATGATGTTATAAGGATCAAAGCGACCCAGTCCATTTCGTGCACTCTGTAAACTATAAAATATACAAATATGTTCCATAAGGCAACAGGTTAATTCTAGCTTTGAGGTTTTGCTTCTCACCTTTTACTTCTCAGCCCAGTCCTCACTGTTAAAGAACCACCACCCCAGCCGGGTGACGGTCACGCATGACTAATCCCAGCACTCGGAGACAGAGGCCGGCGGATCTCTGTGAGTTCAAGGCCAGCCTGGTCTACAGAGAAAGTTTCAAGACAGCCAAGGCTACATGAAGAAGTCTGGTCTTAAAAAAAACCCAAACTAACCAACCAAAACCAACCAAACAAACAAATAAACAAACAAGCAACAACCACCTACCACCCTAAATTCCTCAGGGAGGAATCTTTCAGTTCCACTCCAGCTCAGGAGCTTCTCGTTTCTGTGTCTGAAGTGCATGGTGTCTTCAGCATTAGGGACTAAACTTACACCTCTGAGAGGTAACCAAGGGCAAGAGCAATAAGCTCTATGTCTTAGGAGTCTCTTGGACAGCTTTGGCTAATAACTCAAAAGAGAGCCTTTTTGTTAGGTGGGATTTTTGTTATTGGGGTTTTTGTTAAAAAAAACAAAACTTTGGCTCTTTGAGGGAGCATTGTCAACCCAGATAGAAATTTTTCATTGCAACTATATATATGCATATTTGTATTCAGATTTGTGCATTGTGAGTTTTTTTTTTTGGGGGAAGATCGTTACTAGTATGATTACTTGTGGCTTTTTCAGACATCTTACTGTTATTTTACCCTCCTTCTTTCTTGATCTTCCTCCCCATTCCTAATTAGCACTCCCACCATTTTTCTCTTTTTCACTATCAGATCATTTATTTGTACCCCTGCTATTCCTCTCCTTATTGCTCCCATGCTCCCATCCCAGAAATGGTCCCATTTTAACTTTAAGGTTTCTGCAGTCACTCTAGGATATGCACTCACATCTGGAGATTTGGTGCTAGGAGCCTCAGAGAAAGAGAACATGTGACATTTGTCTTCTTATGCCTGGATTACCTCACTCAATATCTTGTTTAGTTTTATTCATTACCTATAAAGTTCATGATTTAAATTTTCTTTACAGCTGAGTAATTTTCCATATGCATGACAGTTCTATCTTCCAAAGGAGGTAGGCAACCCAACCAACAGCCTATCCAGCTGTGATACCTATGAACCACAACAGTGAGCAACATAATGCATGCTAACATGCATGGCCAGCATGCTGACCCTAAGGGTGCAGTAGTGGCACACATCACTAAATTGGATTTAAGGCCCACTCAACAGGAGGGAAACCATGCCTGGTATTGGAAACTCAGGGCTAGTGAGGTCATAGATTTTGGAGGAGAACCTACAAGTGCTACTTTACTAATAACTCTTAACATAAGAGTCAATGACCTAATATCCTTAAGAGGGCCAAGAAACACTGGACAGGAAAGTTGACTAATAAACACCTATGGGCTGTCTGGATCTGGGGAGCTCCTGATAAGGGAGTCCACAGGATGGTGTGGCCTGCTAAACTAAGGACTTTCTCTTTCTCCAGAAAAACATCCCATCTTGATAAAGCCAATGCACCAGCCTTCTTTGGTAACTATCACTTTGAGACTAAAGGGGAACTGACTTGAAGATGGAATCTTCCATTTTCAAAGCCCGCATTTGTAAAATCCCAACCCCCTGCATCTCATGCACCAGGTCTCCACTCCCAAGGACAGACTGGTGTCCTTCATCACTCTGGTAAAAGAACAACCTGCTTCTGGAGATGTTTTATTCTTTCTTCTATTTCCACATCATCTCAATCAATCCCCATTCAACACTAACTGTATTAGAATCATTTGTCCTTATACCCACAGGGAAGTATAGTCCTTTACCTTAAGAAAAGCAAAGAAACAGACAGACAGACAAAACCTGCTCTTTGCAACAGGTGGAGACCATTACAGAAGACCACAACCAATCAAAATGCAGAGTTGTGGAGCCCAGTTCCAATGAATACATCTACAGTACAACTCCTACACCTTAGGCTCATGGATTATTGTGAAGAGGCGGTGGAAAGGTTGTAAGTGCCAGAGGATCAGACAGTTTGCTGTGCGATTGTGTCTTTAGGAATGTCAGAAGCTGTATGCACATACTTTCACCAACATGACTGCGGAAACACTAGCTGAACAAGGACAACAGACATCCTAAAGTGGATAGGGGAAAGCTCAAGAGAGCATGACTGTACACAAAGAACTACAGACAACCAAGGGATGCTAAGAGCAGGAGAAAACAGTCTTCCCCAGGGAAGAGCACTTCCCCAGCAACTGGTTATCCAAGGCCAAATGCTCATCCCTGAACACATACATACAAATAACATTATACAAATGAACATGTTGTACTTATATATTTAGGAATATTTATGTATATACATTATACATATATGTATAAAGACAATTAATGAGAAAACGAGGCCATGAATTTGAAAGAAAGCAAAGAGGTGGATACTTAAATATACAAATGATGTAATTATAATCTCAAAAATTAAAAAAAAAATTACAAAAAGATCCCCTCAACCCCATCAAGTTAAAGGGAACTTCATGAGCAGCCTTTCTGCTTGTAGCCAGGCTGCAGGTCTATGGCTTTAATTCTAGACTCGCATCCAGGCACAAGAGAGGAAAAGGTCACCTGAAGAACGTGTTTAGAGGACTATTGAGCTCATAGGTGAGGCTTCAGAAGAGTGACTGGCTATTTGGAGGCTCAAGCCTTACTATCAGGCTTTGGGACCCGTGGGAGTCAGTGTACAGGCATGATTCACTCTGCAGAGAGGGAGAATCAAATCTCTGAGAGCCAAAAGCTGCTGCAGGGCTGTGCTCAGGCCTGGTCCATGCTGTGAGAGCCTTGGGGTTTTAGGCAGGGAGAGACTATACTGAATCTCCATAAGGAATCTGCCACCCAGGTATGAGAAAACAGACTGGAGAGGCAGAGGAACGGAGGACATCCAGTCCTTTGGAGAGAATGACATTAGTGGAGAGGGTAATAGTGGTGGAGATGCTGGGGAACAAAGCCTCGCTAGGATGTTCTTCAGATGTGAGTAGGAGAACTTGCAAGACATGAGGAAGTGTTTCTGGGCGATACTTTCTTCTGGCTCTGGTCTCCTATGAGAAGTCCGAATGAATGCATGAGCAATGCTCTCGTGTGTGTGTGTGTGTGTGTGTGTGTGTGTGGTGTAAAATATGTAAATATACATTTTCTTTTATCTGCAAAGAACCCCATTGAGCAGTTCCTGACTCCCACCATCTCTAATATCTTATCCCACTGGCTGCCCAAACCTTGCCTCAGCTTTCAAACCATCCACCTTGCAAAGTCCTCGAGGTTATGATATCACACAGTTTACAAAACAAGCCTCTCTGGCTGTGGGGGCACAGTGCAGAGCCTTAACCAGTGACTATTGACTCTGCTGATCTGTGTTGTATTTTAGTCACAGCTCTGACCCTGCTAATCTGGAACATACAGGTACCCTCTAATGCTTGTTAAGAACTGCATTGTACAAAACCTGCTGGATTGTGGCAAATAATCTGTTTGTAGAACATTATATTTGCTTCTGAAACCCAGCCCTGGACATTATAAAAGTAAGTGTATTTTCCCCAATTTAATTACCTGCTTCATAGAACTAGTTATAATAAAAGGTGGGGGTTCATTCTTGCCCTAAAGCACACATATATGATATATGACTAGAATTTGATTGTTGAAAGAAAATAGATGATATTTTCCTCCAGAAATCAATGCTGCAATTATGCTTACAGTTTTGAGCAAAAATACAAGTAGATCATCAATATTGAAATGATTAAGGTACCTAGAGTTCTTTAAAAAAAACTTTGGTGATTTGAATATGTTTGGCCCAGGGAATGGCACTATTAGGAGGTGTGGTCCTGTCAGAGTAGGTGTGGTCTTGTTGGAGAAAGTGTGTCACTGTGGGTGTGGGCTTTAAGGTCCTTGTCCTAGCTGCCTGGAAGCCAGTCTTCCCCTAATGGCCTTCAGATGAAGATGTAGAACTCTCAGCTCTGCCTGCACTATACCTGGCTAGATGCTTTCCTGCTCCTACCTTGATGATTATGGACTGAACCTCTGAACCTGTAAGCCGGCCCAATTAAATGCTGTCCTTTGTAAGACTTGCCTTGATCATGGTGTCTGTTCACAGCAGTAAAATCTTAACTAAGACGATAACCAAAGGTTGCTTTATTATAATACACTTCCTGGATTAGAAGACCCTTGAGATAGGCTGCTAGTTTAGATATACTCCTTTAGTTTGTTAGTGAGAAGTCTAGAGTCTATTTTGCTGGAGGTTAATCCCTGGTAACTGACACAGTCAGGACCAGACCCAGTACTTTCTTGCTCTCAGCTCACCTTCTTAGCAGGCTTTCTCCAAAGAAGTCCTTAAAAATTGGCATCTAGGTGGTATTTTGTAAAAATGCAAAATCCCCACATGGCCAGGAAAGTACTGCAATAGCCGGGACCACAGAGATGAAGATGTCTCTGAATCAGTATGGGGCAGAACTCAAATGCTGAGTAATACACCTTTGTTGTGGGAAGGTACTATGTTTGTTTTTCTCCCCCCACACCCATAGCAGCAGTTAGCTTGTCGCAACCAAGATAGCTGATGAACAAGCTTACATTGATCCTGCTTACAACACACGTGTGATAAGTTCTACGGTGTTCCTTGATAGCTACTTTGACCCCAAGAATGGGTCACGGGTCACCTCAGAGCCTTAGAGAGGTGGTTCTGAGACCAGATATCCTAGTCTGAATTCTGGCTCTTCCACAAGTGTAGTGTGTAGCACATGTCACACTCCCCCCCTCCCCCCGGGCTCAATAGTCTCACTTGTAAAATAATAGAGCTGACACTGTGGAGTGTTGTTAGAGAGAACTGTACCAGTTGGGAGAGTGTCTCAGAGTCTAGCTAGACAATAAATACGATGATTTAACCTTGGACAAAAAGTAAACAGCCCCCAGCTCCTTGGCTGATGATGAGTTTGTTTGCTTTTTAAAATTTTAGTGTGTTTTCGATATCATAATTTGGATATGCCTCTAAAAGAGACACTCTTCCTCTCTCTAGCTTTCCTGGAGCATGGAGGCTCTCTAAATATCTCACTCACTGTTGTTTTTCTAACTAATGATTCCAGAAATGTGAATGGACATCACCTCGAGTCAGAAACATATCACTTCATCCTCTCTCCATAGACTCACCTGATTGTGTGGAGTGGTACCCAAGTCTGCTTTGTCACCTCCATGTCATACTACCCTTCATCTCCTCTTCCTTTCCCCTTCTCTTCTACTAGAGTACTTAACCAGCTGCTTGTACATGCCAATTTGCATCCTAGGCATTGCTGATAGACTCATGAGCAAGAGAGATGTGGTCAAGCAACTTATTCTCTACAGAAGAAGACAGTAGACAAGTAAGCAAAGATTAAACCCAGATGTGTCCCCACTTCTATAAATGAAGTGATTATAGTGGTCTCTGCAGAGGTGATTTGAAAGATGTCAAGGATCCATGTATACACAGAGATATAGACAATGACCCTCAGATAGTATTCAGGTCTTAGCACAAATGAATTTCAATTTTCCTGCAATTATACCTCAACAAGGGGCTTCTCCTAACATCTTATCTCATGGTCTTTATGATAAGTCTCACTTTGAAATTTGCTGTTAACTCTGATTCTTCTTCTTCCTTCCCTCCTCTCCTCTTCTTTTCTTTTTCTTCCTTTTTCTCCTCATTGTCTATTTTTTCCTCTTCCTCTTCCTTTTCCTCTTCCTCTTCTTTTATCTTCTTCTTCCTTGTCCTTCCTCCCTCTCACTCTTTCCTTCCTTTTCTCTTTTCATCCCTAACTACATGGTTCCCTGCTCATGGAGATGTACATGTTTAAAGCCTGACTTCCTCTTCTGAAATATACATGCGAACAGGGCCTTTTGCCTGGTTGCCCTGTTTGAATACCAAGATTGGGACAGGTAGCTCCGTGAATGAATGAAGTTAACCCAGGGGTTCTGAAGAAGCATGTGAGAATCTGACTGGACACAGTCAGTCATTCAGGTTGCCGGGGAGGAAGTACAGAATGGAGGGTGTAAAAGGTGAGTGCTGCTCACAGCTGGAGCTGAGCTTTGATGATAATTGCCCACCCATTTAGCACTGTCCAGTCAGATCCTCTAGCCACAAAATTCATTTGAGAGGGAAATAATGACCATGAAAATCCCATTATCAGGAAAGCAGTAGGGAGTGGTGTATGTTTTATCAGCTCCTAAATAATCACCTACCTTCCATGTGTTCAGTTACAAAGAGCCCATTGTAGCTGGGACTTCCAGATAACAAGGGACCCTTCCCTAATTACTGTATGCTCTATTTCAGGTTCAGCAGAAAAGAAAATTAAAAAGCTCCATTTCACTTCAGGTTCAAAGGAGTCAATCTCTCAATCAATCAGGTATTAATTAAGCTATGCTAGGACTTACAGGAAGAGTCAGAGATAGCCTCTTCTTGAAGATGATACCAGGGAAATAATTAGTGAATGATTTAGGAACAAAGAGAAAAGAGTTTAAAATGGGTTTTATTTAGACTTTCTTTGATTTTCTATTATGCAAAAACTGAAGGTCCTGAGTCTCCAATTCCTTGATTTTTCTTTATTTCTCACTGTCTTGATCCCTCCGTTTCTCTCCTCATTCTAATTGTATTATCTCCAAAGGGTTCGCGCCTTGGACCTGGAAAACAGCTCACCCTTCTTGGTCCGTTCTCAGGCACGCTTCTTGGAAAGCCTGTCTCTCTGATTCCCTGAAATGTCCAGCTGTGCTCATGTGGTGAACACAGCATCTCCAGCCCAGAGCAAGTTACAAGAAACATGCTTCTTGAGCGTTCTTCTCATAAGCCAGAAAACATGTAGGGAAGGACTTTGTCTCTGCTGCCAACATGGTAGACGGTCTGAGCACTCACACCCACACTTTATATTCAGACTTTCCCTCTGGCACCTGCCTTAGAGGGTGGACATTTATCCACTGTGTGACAGCATTTGGCCCCAAGTCTGGCACAGTGCCTGCTGGAGTGTGGACCGCCAGCATCGTCTGAGTGGCGTACTAGAGAACACATTTCTAGGTGAAAGGAGTCAGATAATGTGTGAAGCACATACTACACCTCACACAGCGGGTGCGTTAAAATCACCTTGAGGAGTGCAAAGCAGCATAGTAGTTAAGGCATCCTTTCATTAGGAAATCGTTCTGTTCAGATCCCTGTTTGATCTGTTTTTACTGAATTGGTTTAAAGGGTGCATTGAGCGGCTCCCAGGAAATCAGGGCAGGTACAGTTGGCTCTTTCTCTCTGCTATCTTGCTGCCTTTATTTCTATCCATCCCTGACTCTGCTCCCTCCCTCGTCCCTCCTGATCTCCAGGATCACTTTTCTCAGGAGTTTCTTTCGTACATCACTATCAGCCTTTCTCTTCTTCGTTTCAGCCAGAATACCCACTTGTTTTCATTTGACCCAGCTTCTGACTTGGATCCTTCAGAAGGCCAAAGCCTCCAAACAGAGCGCTAGCAAATGTCTTAGTGCCTCAGGAGAACAGGTGGACTGTGGAATCAGATGCCACCATTTGTTGAGTTCTTGCTAAGTGCACAGCTCTCTCCTCCCTATCTCTGTGGGTATGTGTTATCGAGCCTTTATATTAAGGCTTAATTCAACAACTCAAGGTAATTCTTTTTATTTCCATCAAGGGAACTGAGGCCATCAGAGATTAAGAAATATGTCCAAAGCCTTGGAGCTATGGAAGGACAAAATGAGGTTTCAATCTAATCCCAGCAGAAGGCAAAGGTTCTGCTGTAGCTTCTGTGTTATGGGATCACCATTCTCAGGAGACCAAGGACTTCAGTTTCTGGATTTTGTTAGGACAATGAGTTCTCACTCAATAATTTGCTGGAACATGCAAGAACTCCTGCATGTGCCACATCCTATGGAAAACTCCTAATGATAATGTATGTTGTGATTTTAAAGAGTTCACACTTTCAATATTTTTATTTATGTATTTGTGCGTTTGCTTACTTATCTGCATGCTGTGCACTTGGAATGCCCACAGAAGCCAGAAGAGGGCATCAGATCCCTAGGAATAGGAAACTCAGGTGATTGTGAGCCACCTGAGGTAGGTGCTAAGAACCGAATTTAGGTTTGGTCTCCTCAAGAGAAGCGAGCGAGCACTCTTTACCTCTGTACTGTCTTTTTATCTCTAAACTATATATCAGTAGAGGGAACCTGGATTGAGTCAAGGCCTTTCTAATGCTCTATGCCTGACATATACATCCTGAGGGCTTGCATTTTAACAAGACCACACATGGAAGGAGGGAAGTGCAATCCAACACCACATATGTCAGAAGACAATAGTTCTCCAAAGCATGAGATTCCCTGTAGGCATAATATCCACTTGCATTCCAAGAGTTGTACTCAGCATACCTATGCCTTATTATGAAGATAACTAATCACTTTTCCTTTTCTCTTATATAAAAATCCTCAATTTTTAGCTAGGCTTAATATTGAGCTGTACTAATTTTTCACGAAGGCTCAGTCTGTGGAGCTTTAAAAAGGCCAGAGTTCTCTCTGATACCGGTTTCATCTCTTCCTGTTCACTACCTGGTCCCTGGAGGCATTTAAAGCTTGCAACTTGAATTATAAAATTCCTGGAGTAGGAATTACACTACATATTCTCTGTGCTATCATCTCTGTAGAGAGAACCATGCAGCAGCGGGGGAATACAGATGAGGACAAAAGGCCAGCCTGTCTTAGCAGTAGGCACCTCCTTATTTGCTAAGCTTGGTCTCTGGTTAATCAGACAAATGATAAAGCCGAGGAACGTTTGCAGAAGACTTAGTACATATGGAGATATCCTCAGGCTCAGTGCATAATGCTGGTTGTGGGGCAAAGTACAAAGAATACTAAGCTAAGAGCCAGAGGAATCAGGTCTACTTCCAGTTCAGTTGCCCTCCATGTTTTTGACCTTGGACAACATCAGCTAAGCTTTCTGAAGCTACCAAAGGGCAAAGTGAGGTTTCAATCTAATCCCAGCCTTTCCCTTGTCTGAGAAACGAGATTATTACCTGCTGTGGATATTCCTTAAAACTCCTGTGAAGAACAGACAAGACATGCAAGAGAACACCGAAAAGGGGGAGAAACCATACTCTAAATGCTACAAAATGGAATTTTTAAGGAATTACATTTAAAAGATGGAATTAAATGTAGAATTAGAACCCTGAGCAGGGCAGGGTTCTCCCCGCCACTCCCCACACTCCTTCCCTGATCTCTATGAATCTCAGTCATCAGGAGCTGTGCTTCCAAGGTGGAGAGTCCATGAGTGCATACAGATACCACTCACACTTCTGTACATCCAATCTGATCACATCCTTGTTTGAGTCCTCCAAAACTCTGTAGTCATGGTTACCGTGAAGGACTTCACTCACTCAGCTCTCATTTTTATGATTCACAAGTATTTGGTGAAAGTTTGGAGCCAGTCTTTGTGGGTGTGGTAAAGTAGCTAGGTGAGTTTTATTTTTGGAAGGCTGGAGCCTCTGAGGTCATCTGTGAGTTAGGAGTGGCTAGGGCGGGATGGTGCTGTTTTCCATTCCACAAATAAAGGGAGAGCTCAGCTCCTGGGCAACCGAAGCCACTGCTGCTTAAGTCTTCCAACGTCATAGCCTTTAGGAGGGAAGAGTGATTTTTGAAAAAGCAAGAGGACGGCCAAACATTTACGTGATTCAAGGGCTCCTGCACAGGTGGCAATTAAAAGATAGACCTTAAATTAAAAAGTTACATAATTCTTCTTAATACCAGAGTATTTAGAGTTCTGCAAACTGCTGCACTTACAGAATGACAGGCCGCCTTCTTTTTCTCAGTGGTGATGGGGGAAGGGCTTACAGGCTGGAAACTAATGGTGTGGCAAAAATGTACAATTATGTGACTTGAAAGCAGTATAGATAGGGTTCTATTTTCCTTCCCATTTCCTCCCTTCATTTAATGTTAACAGAAGTTCAAGGCAATTAAAAGTCAAACGCTACCTTATTACAGTGTTAAGGCTTAAAATGCCCATGCCAAATCAGGGGGAACGAGCAAAATATTGTCATTTCAGTAACAACTCACCCCTGTGGAATGTGTAGTGTGCTATCCTGTTTCTGAGTCACCAGGCATTGGATCACAGCCTCTGAGGATGAGTCCTCACCTGTCCTTGGTGTAAATTCACGTTCCCAACAGCATGGAGACCTTTTCCTTTTGATCATCTTAGTAAGTAATAATTGATAAATGCAGAGGACATATGCAATTGAGCTAAGATGTTGAGTACCACTAAGTGCCAGGCAAAAAGTGTCTTTTGCCCTACGACTCTGGTACCCTTTCTTCCAAAGATATGACATTTCTTTAGTCTCAAGTGTAGCCACCTTCTTGTTAACTCTACCAGCTTCACCCCTTCCCTGATCTACTCTGTATACCACACATATGCCTCCTCATGTCTGAAATGCCTTTTCCAAAGGCAGACACAGTTACAGGCGTCTTCCTTCACCCAAGTCCCCACTTTCTTCAGTTCTAATACCCTGCCATCAAAAAACATTAGTGAGAAAATTCCAGAAATACACAATTTGTGGTCTTAAGCTGTGCACCATTCTGAGAATTGTCATGACAGTTTGCACTGGCCAATTTGTACTGCTTAGGAAATGAACACTGTAAGTACTACCTATCTGTCACTCCCTTAGCAGCTTCCTGGGTTACAAGGTATGGGGATGTTATGTTCAGATAACTTTTACTTAATAATGGGCTCATATAACGAAGGTACTGATGCTTGCAATTTTACTATAAAATATATTAAACTATTTCAGTATATTATGATTACTTTACTTTATTATTTTACTGTCAATGTTTTTCCAGGACTAACTTATAAACTAAAATTGATTGCAGGTATAGATAGATAGACAGAAGATGGGTTAAAAACAGGCAGGCACACTTATCCTCACCTTCCTCTCCTCATCTACCACGTATTCCAGATGTTTCGGATGGTGGGGGAGGCTAGGGACCTCAGATCTTATTATCCCTGGACATTCTGTGGTGTGGCCACAAGGGTGGGCTTTGTGCAGGCTGCATATCAGCCGTTAGATTTTGTCTCTCTTCGGCACTCAGAAGCATAGCTTATCAGATCAGCTGTCATGCCATTGGGTCTTGAAGGAATAGGAGGAGCTTGGGAACACTTAATAGAGGAGAATAGCAGGACCTGTGGGTCTGTTCCTCCTGTTAGAAGGCAGGAATGGCTCCTGGGGATGAGGCTTGGTTTAGAGCAGCCGGGAGGGAAATATTTTGTGGTGCTTAACAAGGTGAGCAGTCAGCTCCATGATAGGATGTCTGGGGGTTCCAGGCTTCCAGCTTGGGTTTGGACTTCTCCCTGGTTTCATTAACATATATTCTTGTGAATTTTTATGAGTCAAAAATCAAAATCTAGCTAATGGACAGTGTAAGAGCCACAAACTCACAGACTGAGGCATGACATTCGGTATGACTTACTAAGTATGTGTTGTGGGGCAATCACTCAGTTGCTCTGGGCCCCGGTTTCTTTATCTCCAACAAGGGAATAATCTAGATATGAAAGTCAGAGTCGGCATCACCTCTCTAGAAGATGACTGGGGACACAGACTGATTTTCCTCTCAATCCTTTGGAGCAGTGCTAACAATACTAGATGATACTTGCGCACTCCCTAAAGACGGACACACTATCCTTGTGTACTCCATAAAGACAGACACACTATCAGCTGGATGTGAAGACCTTCTCACGAGATCCTTCAGGTGAAGCGGGTGATGCATATGATGTACACTTTGGCTTCTACCAACTAAATATTCAGAGTCAAAATTGGTATCGTTCTGGTAGATGGACGCACATGACAACACAGGCAGCAATAAGGGCAACAGCAGCAACAACTACAATAGCAGCAACACAAACAGTAACAACAGCAATAACAGCAGCAGCAATAACACAACAACACAACAGCAACTACAGAAGCAGCAACAGCACAGTGGCAACAACAGCAACAACAACAACAGAAGCAGCAACAGCAGTTATTCCTTGGTTGTGCCCAGGGCCACAGTAACCTAGACAGGGGCAGTTCTTGGGAAATTGATTCCAAAGGTGGGGAATTTCCCTGCATTCTTTCCAGAATGCAAGGGTAGGCATCAGTCTGCCTAACTCCGGGGAAGTTCTTCTTGCCAGGGTAGTGGAGCTGAGGCCTACTCAATGTCTCCGTGATGGGAATTTGGGTCCCTGTGTGCACAATGACTCTTGTGTTTTCAAGGACTAACAGAGCATGTCCACCCTGTTGAACAAGTTCTGACGTGCACATTCCATCCATTACTGAGAGGCAATGGGAACTGCACTAGTGGCTGCCCTCTGGTTGATTGCTGATGCCTGTGGGTTAGAGAATACTTACAAGTCTACCTTAGGCTGTTTACTGAGTCCCTATAATAAGAATAACACTATAAGTACCATTCTTTATGTTTGAAGAAGCTCATAGTGCCAATACTTACTCGTGTCAATGCAATATGCCATTTGAATTATTTCCTTGTCAGTGCATATGGATTACATGTCAAGCAGGGTTAGTTAAGTATCTACTATGTGATCGGCATATGCTAAAGGGCAGGAGAGGTAAGAGCCACAACATGGTTTTTTATCCTCAGGGAGTTTCTTCATAAACCTTAGAACACTGCAAATTCCTGTTGTGCTTCACCAGAGGGTAGGTCAAGTTCCGCTGCCTCATAAGCCTCATGTTTCTTATCACTATCAAGGAAGATAATCACAGCATTGGCTTCACTCATTGTCCAGCATTAATCCCCAAGCCCAGACAGTAATGTACGTGTGAATTCTGTGTGATTGGAAAATGTCCTGAAGAGTAGGTTTGGCTGCTTGGAGCCAGAGTTCTTCTGTATCCAAGGCTGGCCTCCAAAGTGTTACTTAACAGAGAATGACCTTGAGCTTCTGACCTTCCTGCCTCTACTCTGCCTCACCACTCTTCCCAAACCCATGGAGTTGTTTAGTCTATTCATCATCTAAGCCTCAGTGAAAACCTTGTTCCTCTTGGGAAACTTCCCAGGCCATATTAAAGGTCAGAGTCCCGGCTCTGTGCCCTTTATCGTCCCAATATTCTTGCTACAGTCTGTGTCAGCATTAAGGTGACTTCTTGTTCCATCATCTGCTCTCCTTTCCACATGGAATATGCTCCCATCATGGGATCCCCATTATTGCCCTTCCTGAGTGCTGGGATTACACGTGTGTGTCATCATGGCAGGTTTTATGCTTTGCTTGGGGTAATCAAACTTAATAACTTTGTGGATGGATGCTAGGCAGGCATGGTACTCAGGGGCTATATCCTCAGTTCCCCAACAAGTAGTATCTAAATGCTAAAGAGTCACTGGTACCCCAGTGTGAGTTCTATAGGATCAAAGAGACAGATGTGGGCTCAGATTCTAAAAAGTGGGATGGCAAGAGGAAGTGAGGCTGTGCTGGCCCGTGTTTGAATTTACACAAGGGTTGAGAATGCTCATGGGGGGAGGTGATCTGGGGTGAATTAAAGCTACATGGGAAAGTTACAGCAGATGGACAGGGGCAGTGTGCAAAGGATCTGAGTTTGAGCTGGCAGGGAAGAAACCTGAAAGTACGGGAAACAACACTGGGAAGACCTTGAGTGCCTGATGTAGGCTCAGGGCAGTGAGCCTCGCAAAGGTTCCAAAAGTTGTGGGCAGAGGAGTCCTGATAATACAACTGTTTCCATTGTCATATCTAATGTCCCTCGTAAATGAAAGGACGCCTTGCCAGAATTCAGGATTATCCAGCATTAAGGAACCACCTCTGGGTGCCAATGGCAGTTTGACCCAAACACCAGGTAGGCAGAGTAATCACATATATTAAAGTGAAAAAAAAACTTTTATTAATTGCATTCTTTCTTCCTTAGACAAAAATATGATTATGACTTGAAATGAAATATCACCAAACAAATAAGGAAGAAGCTGTTGTTTATCTCCTGGTTACTTGAATAAGGGCATGGGAGCTAAGAACCCCAGCGCGCTTACGTCTCACCTTTGAACTGACCCCCAAATGGGCTCCGGTTTATTTATGATTAAATTAAGTTTTACTAAGACCTTATACTTACAATGTTTGGAATTTTGGGTGGAGGGGGAATGGTCTCATCACGTAGCTCAGGCTGGCCTCAGCCTGGGACTCCTCCTGCCCCAGCCTCTTTAGTGCTGGAACACTACACCTACGCTATCACACTCAGCTCAGGGATCCCTTCATGGGTCTTGTAAACACTTTTCCTTCGGTGCACAGTAAAGTAGAAAAGAAAGGGATTGCTCTCCCTGTTTCCCAGGTGAATAAAGAACAAGGGTTTGTTCAGAACTATAAAGCTGTTGTGTAGACACAGGAAGACAGGCTATCCTCACTACACTAACTCCTGAACAGCAGCAAGAAGGAGAACGGGCAGCAGCACCAATCAATCACTTTGGAAGTTTACAAAGCCTTCCCTTTCTCAAACACTGAGACCTGGGTTCCCCTCCCGCTTTGCAGGCTCACACAAGCTTCTGTATCTATATACCACCGATCTTCCCAAACCTACCAACTTTCTTATCTACTCATCTTCTAAGCCTCAGCTAAAACCTTGTTCCTCTTAGGAAAACTTTCTGAGTCAAATTAAAGGTTAGAATCCCTGCTCTGTGCCCTGTACTGTCCTTGCATGCTTGCCACTGCCCATGTCAACATTAGGGTAGTTTCTTGTCCAATCATCCTTCCTCCTCCCCACATGGAATCCACTCCCATCATGGGATCCTCAGTATCTGGGACCTGTTTTGTTACCAAGTCAGTGAATGGACATCTTTTCTAGATGAGCAAACTCTGAGGCTTATTGAAATTAAATGACTTGTCCAAGGTCTTACAGCTATCAAAGATGCCATGACAAAAGTCCTAGTTATTAATATACCCTGGACTCTTGCTCAGCCACACTGTTGTCTAGGTTCACACACAAAGCGGTAGTCAAAGAAAAGAAAATATTTAGGAAAAAAATCCTGAAAATTGCAATATCAATATTCTGCATTTAGAGGACTCAGTCTGGCCACTGCTCAGATATTCTTGGGATTCTCAGAGTTGACAGACTCTGAAAGCAAAGGCCTCAGTGGTCATTTGCCTTTTCATGGGACACCATGTAGCATGTTAAGATGACATCACTTGAGGGGGGGTGCTCCCATGTTGTTGGACAGCCCTGCCCGCTCATGTTCTTGACTTATCTGTGTTCTTAAACTGGTGACATTTCACATAGTAGCTCCAGCTGCCACACAAACTAAGTCCAGGATGTGTGTGTGTGTATGTACTATCTCACTACCCCATTGCTATTACTACAAAGTGTCTGTTCCCATTCTTCCCAGAGTGACTCTCTGCTGTCTTCTGTCCTCCATCATTGAGCCTGTGTTGTTCACATCACTGAGGCTGAGGAGGCTAAGAGCTGCTGTTTCTGCTCCCTGTGGTACAGCAGTTTGTTTCAGTTTCATCTTGCTACCCACTATATACATGAAGTACATCTCTCTTTTCTAAGACTTTCCAGGAAGTGCTACATGATAACAAGTAAACCTTCTGCCAGCTCTCTGGGTAAAAGATTCAAAACTAAACTGAAGATAGATGATGTTTAAAAATTTGTTTCTTATTGGGGAACTGGGTGAGCACAGAGGAAGCACCCTGTAAGGCAGGCAGTTATGTGTCCCAAAGGGGATTTAAACAAATGGTTATGGGAACAGCAAGGCAGGATGAGGAAATCTTTGTGAAGCGTGTATGGAAGGATCCAAGCAGGTGAGTTTTGAGTGGGCAGCTGTAAGACAATGAGGCAGCAAGGATGGGAGAGAAAAACTAAGACAGGTTGCTCAAGATGAGTTGTGACCCAGGGGAAGAATCTAATTAGGGTGGTTCAGGCTCCAGCTCAGATCTGGAGGTTTCCAACCTCCCTGTTGCTATGACAATACTCAAGCAGCTTCCTCCTCTGACTCTCCTCCCTCTTCCTCAGCCTTTCTCCAGCTGCTTTAAATGCCCAGGGCATTCCAGGGAGCAACCTGGCACATGGCAGAAATTCCTCAGAGCTATGGCCTATGAAGGAGACTACGGGGAAACTTTCTTTCCCTCCATATGTCATGAGGTGTCTGACTTAAAAGCCCAGGGATGAGGGAAAACCACTGACACACGAAGCCTGAAAACTTTCAAATATTTTTCTTGTTTGATCAAGGAAGTAGACTGTTGTATAAAAGCTTGAGTGGACAGTGGTTGTTTTCTGTATCCTCCCATCCCCCACTCAACCTCGTTATACAAGTTTGATGTAATCCTGATTTTTAGATCAGTCACAAAGGCCTTGAGTAACTAAAGCTGGTTTGGTTCAAAGGGATTCTCATTCCCCCCTCCATACAGACAGAGACACATACATACAACCCATACCCTCCATTTCCCCCGCTCCACAAGCCCCCACACACACTTTCACACACACCCTTCCCACCCTACATCTACACACACACACACACACACACACACACACACACACACACACACACATACCCTTCCCACCCCTACCTTCTTAAACACACATATACCCCCTAACCAAACACACACACACACAGGGAGGTATTGGAGAAAGAAAGAGACAAAGAGAGAAAGAGGGAAACAGACAGATAGAGAGAGGGAGGGAAAGAGAGTAGAGGGACAAGTGGGAGAAGGGAGGAGAGGGAGAGGGAGAGAGGGAGGGGGGAGAGAGAGATTGCATAGCAACATTGCCAATATTTAGCATAAGTTTGTGGAAACCAAATGAGGTTTTGGGGAATACCTGGACTAGTCTGTGGGTGTGAACTGAGAGACAGGAAGTGTGTAAGATGGGTGTGCCCAGCAAAGCGGGTTTCTGTGATTTTCACTTCCAGCTCTCCAGTTACTACACTGCCCTGTTTGTTATCCTACATGGCCTGAGTTTCTCTTTTAGTGAGGACAGCCTGGGTCAGCCCTTCCAGCCCCAACTCTAGTTATCTGAACATGAAATATTCATTGACGCCCTCATCTCCCCAGTCACTGGCCCTGTTTTTCAGCTATAAAAGGAGGTTAAAGACAGTGCTCTGTCTTAGTATTGGGAGATCAGATAAATTAAATAATACACAACAGTTAAAATGGTGCTGGCAAGGAGCAAATATTCAAGCTTTGTCCATCTGTTTCCCAGTAGGATTTATTCTGTGAGCTCTACTGTGGTCCTGGGGCAGGGAGTTATAGTGTACAGAAGGGACCGCAGAGATGACTCCTGTGTGTGTCATGGAAAGATGTCTTTCAGATTTCAGATCCAGGGAGGAATGTAGCTCCCACCAGGTAGAGGTGAGAGAAGGAAGATTTAGTGGCTTGATTTTGCTTTTAGAATCCTGTACAACACAGGGATCATGCTAGTTCAGACCTTCTTTGCCATTATGTCACCTCCCTAAAAGTGCCGGGATGATGGTGGCCTTCCTGAAAGCACTGCTAACACTGACCTTTTCCTCCTGGCATCTATTGCCTAGGTTGGTCCTACCATGAGCAAGATGCTCACAAATGCTTTGTTGTTGATAAATGGATTGACTAACCCTTTAGAGTTTCGGGAGATGGAAAAAATGGAGTTCAGAGTATCTCCGTGAGGACTTTGTTGCTGTCACTGGGGCTAGGACACTCACTTTGGACACTAAGCACCCTATCCATATACATCTTTGCAGTCTTCTCATGCCTGGGTCATGGGGTCAGAGAGAACAGATAGGACCAGGATCCAGGAGGAGCAGGAGAGCCTTGGAGTAAGTGGATCTTTCTGTTGTAGCCCAAAGCAGCAGCTATGTGCCAAGGAAAGTGGTTAGCTGTCTGGGGAGCTAGCCAGGCTGGAGTAAAGAAGCTGATAACAGAAGTTCCAGAAAGGTGTCACTCTGACCTGGACACATGGAAACATATAGACAATAGGGCCAGAGACAGACTCCTCCTAGGGAAGATGCTCTCTCTTCCTTTCTTCCTTCTATCCTTCCTTCCTTCCTTCCTTTTTGCTAATAGGATCACTGCGCATGGTGGCTCATGGCTTTAAGCTCATCACTTAGGCAGGGGCAGGCAGCGGGGGCGGGGGCGGGGCGGGGGCGGGGGGGGCGGGGGCGGGGGGGGCGGAGGCGGAGGCGGAGGCGGAGGGGCAGGTATATTTTGGTGAGTTTGAGTCCAGCCTGCTCTGCACAATAAGTTCCAGGAGAGCCAGGGCTACATAGAGGGACCAGGTTCCAAACATCATGCTCCTACACCATCCAGAGGATGGGTGGGAAGACAGGCCCTCATTATGTACTTCTGTTAGGCTTGGAACTCAAGGTAGATTGGGTCAGCCTCAAACTCACAGAGAGTAATCCACCTGCCTCTGATTCCTCAATTCTAGGATTAAAGGTGTGTGCCACCATGTATAGTGACACTTACCTTTTGGAGACACTCTAGACCTCCCATAAAGCTAGGACCTCCCATACCTGCTGGCTGAGGTACAAACGCCTGTGCAGTCATAAACTAGGGGTCCAAACAACTCTGAAATTTCTAAAACATTGGGTTTAAATAGCTCCCGCTGAAATTTAAGCTCAAAGGCATCAAATAAGAGATCAGGCATGGAAACTTATGCCACACACAATGGTATACTTTGGCACACAGTGAATTTGTAAGGATGTAACTAAAATCACGGAGAAAAGGAAAGCAGTTTGGCAATCCTTGAGAAAGCTAAACATAGAATTACCATATGATTCAGCAAACTTACTTCTCAGCATACACTCACAAAGAGCTGCAAAGGAGGGGGGCGTTCAAGGAAGTCCTTGTATGTACATATTCCCATCAGTATTGTCCACAATAATCAAAACTCAAATATCCACAAACCAGTGGACAGATTAAACAAGTGGTAATGTGTATGTATAGTGGAATAAGATTGAGATATAAAACAGAACAGGTACCAGCAGAGGTTTCAAGAACATGCCAAGTGAAAAATGCCAGTCATTAATTGTCATACACTACATCTATAAAATTCCTGGAACAGGTAAGTCCACAGAGGTGGAATACAGGCTGGTGGTTTTCAGAGACTGAGAGCATCAAGCAACAGTGAGAAGTTGCTTAGTGGACTTCCTCTGGAGGAACTAAAGACACTATGGATGTAGCTAGGAGTGTTTGGTTGTACGACAGTAAGTGCCTTGAACTTTTTAACAGTTAATTTTACATGCAGTTCATTTAATCCCATTAAAAGTTACAGGGGATGATACAAAATTTCTTGAAGACAAATGGTCATGCAGCTATTATTCTTAGTCATTTGAAAAGTGTAAAGTGTTAAAGATCTCTCAGTGTATTCGCCCTCTCCAATGTCAGATGCTGAACACGCATTAGTGACGCTTTCCCTTCACTCTTGGGCCTGTCTTAAAGGAATAATATTTTCAAAATACTAAACTCTTGTTCCTGGAAAATGTCAGTCAGGAACATCTGACCTTCCCTGTATGGCACATGTCCCGCAACTGTTCCTCCCTTGCCCAGGCAGTCTGAAAGAGAGGTATTCTTTCCATGGGAAAGTGGCGCCATCCGTCCGCTATAAATTAACAACTCTGGTTCTTTCCTCAGAGAGGCCAGAGAAAGAATCCTCCTGTTGGGAAGAATGCAGTCATTGGAAGTCAGCTTGTGTGTTGTACCACCTGGCAGGGCATTGCTTTCTTCCTGACCCAGAGAAGGCTTTGGTCCAAATATCCCACAGGGCAGAGTCTGACTTCCTAATTTGGAAGCCAGGAGATCTCCGAACAGGCAGTGTCTAGGTGGGGTGGCAGGTTAATATGCCTCCTTTCCTGGTGAAGGCTTCATTTCTGGATGGTGGGGGTCACCCACGTGACCAGCCTGGATGCTTTCATCTAGGCTACTCTGTGCTAAGCTGGCAACTGCTGCTCAGCAGACTGCGGGCCTCAGGCAGCAGGTAATGTTTTAGGTTAGGAGTGAAAAGTGCAGAGAGCGAAGGAGGGTGGAAGCCAAGAGGTAAGCCTGCAGGACTAGATTTAAGAGTGATTCATTCTCTTGGTTCATTTTGGAATTCCTCCCTAGTGTGAAGCTGAAGGACGGAAATATATTGTGATGTGTTATTAGGCCACCTGCAGAGCAGGATGTAGTGATGGCTGCTATCTTTGAGTGCCTCAAACTCTTATCAGGACCCCCTGAAGAAACTATTGAGAGGTTGGTATGCATACAGAAGCTCTGTGGAGCCCCGAAAGATTGGATGGACATTTGTTTATTCCAGTTTCCATGGGAAGGTCATTTCAACTACATCTAGTTCCTGTGTGGCTTAAGGTTAGTGTGTATGAGTGGCTGGCTGGAGCAAGTCATAGCCAAGGCTGTGGGTGTCTGAGGACTACAGGCAGAAAGGATATTGAAAGACTGAACTTTGTCCCGCTCGTGAATCTGTGTGTGAGCCAAAGACGCAGAATCATACGAAGAGGAACACAGATTTGATGTCTTACTTGGGTTGGGAAGAAAACAAGGACGCTTCTGACTCAGATTGCGGCTGTTCTCTTATTGACAGCTGCCGCTGTCACATGTCACTTAGGTTCATGGAAGCATGTGCCTTGTGTCATTTTGCTTCATTTTACCAACAATGAAGGAACTTCCCAGTTCCCACTGCTTTGCCCCCTACCTTTAGGCCTAGCCTCTCTCCTCTCTCTCTGTCTATGACCCCCGACCTTTTCCCTATTTGAATAATCTGAAGACAGAAAGTTCCCTTATATATAACTGTCCTATCATAGTTATCCAAGTATTTCTCTATCTTCTGCCAACTTTCTTTTATTAATAGCAAAACCAGAAACACCCTAAAGGTAATAATTTCTTGTGGGCTTTCCTTAAACCCATTCATCTTGAAAGGAGAGTCTTTTGGGAGAGAAATAAACTTAGCTGAAAATGACTGTATGGAGGGGAAGTTTCTGAGTTAGGAATGAGGGACAGCCTGGAGTGGGCTATAAGCACACTCATCTCTTCAAGTTTAAGCTAAGAAATGTGGGGGTGGGTCATGGTTTCTTTCTTTTCTTAAAGACAAACTCCAGGGGCAGCTTGCATACAATAATGGAAGCAAGTGCCTGCTCAGGCATGAAGACTGGGCCTGGGCACTGCCATGGTCCCTTGAGACCTTCCCATGACAAAGAAAGCCCATGTTTGTGTGCAGTTCCTTTTAGAACTCAGCTTCCCTTTCCAGTCTCCACTGAATGTCTACTCTAGCACCCCAGATGGTATTCTGTTCAGACCAATTGGACAATGTTGGGAAAAGACACCTGACCTGGCTTGTAACCCTAGGGATTGTCCTGCAGACAGTCTGTTGTAGATTGTCCCTTTGCTGCTTAGAAAGGAAAAGGTCTCTCTCGTCACCATCCTTATCTCTCTCATTGTAACCAGTGTTATGTGCTACAGTTACTCACCTGAAACCCTTCCCATCAAACAAACGAGTTATATATTGGCATCTGATAAGGAAGGAAAACTTCTTGCTGGTCTCTGAACACATACTAATCTCTGAGACCAGTTTTCATGATTATTCGAGCAAAACCTCGAAGGGCCTTAGTAGCTTAAGGCACCGGTATGTAGTCTCCCTGCACATGCAGTGTTTGGGAACTCCCAAAGAAAGTTAAAAGACTGAGGAGGTTGTAGAAGCAGACGAGAGGGGGATAGTGTGGATATTTTCATAAAAGAGAAGGTACAGCCAAGTGTCTTCAAGATCTGGAGTTTGTCCTAGAAGCCACTCCAAGAAGATTCAGCCTTGAACTGTGATCTTGTCATTTTATCTTTGCTGTCATTTGAGTGCTGTCCTTACATACAGAAGTTCACATGACCCTGACCTCAGATGGTACTGGGTATTCAAGTAGTGCTTGGCTTCTGGTCTCTCCACAGCTGTAGAATTGTGGCACCCACTTCCCCTCCCTGAACCCCAGTTTGCTCATCTTTGCAGTGAAAGAACAGGGTTAGTTCATCTCTAGAGGGTTTTTTTTGTTTCTTATTTCTTTTTCCATTTGAAATCTCTGATTCTGTTACTTCCTCTTCATCACCAGCCTCTGTCTTGATGCTGACATAATATTCAAACTCCACTGAGTTGGAATATGAGACACACCTGAATCTCTTCGGGATATAGGCTTCACTTGTCAGGATGAGAGAAAACCACAAATATACTCTAGCTATAACTGATATCCAGATTTAGAACTACCACCTATTAAACTGATACCTCCTTGGTGAAGATTAGAATAGGCACTTGTGGGTTGACTCAGCTGGGAGCCTGGCACGTCAATGGCCTCTCAGATAGAATTCTGGCTACTTTTAGCCCCTCAAGCCTCAAGAGTTCTTGTGTAGTGATCAACCTGCATGCTCACATATTACCACAACATTGCTTTTTTAGGCTCTGGCCCTTTAAACTGAGCAGTAGGAAAGAAGACGGGTTAAGTGAGGCTAGACTACACATAGCACTGATAAGACAAAGAGACTTTGTCAT
This sequence comes from Mastomys natalensis, assembly GCA_021653895.1. NCBI lineage: Eukaryota > Metazoa > Chordata > Mammalia > Rodentia > Muridae > Mastomys > Mastomys natalensis. The sequence continues at coordinate 141,134 of JAJTUV010000660.1, read as the reverse complement.
TACTGCCTTAAAATAGTTTATTAAAAAAAAAAGCACCATCTACCCATGATGTTGTTATGTCCTTAGCACACACACCATGTGGCTTACGTAGCTTCAAGAGGTAATAATAATAAACCCTCACATTTTATAGAGCCTTAAATTTTATGTAGCACATTAAATGTACTTACTTTTCAATTGGATTCTGATTCTAACCACTGCCCTGGTGTGTAATAATTATCAGTTTTAAATACGAAGGAAACGAAGCTGAGTGAGTCAAATGTTTGTTCAAGGGCAGTTGATAAGTGGTCAAGTCAGGTATTGAGCTTACACAGTCTAGTTGTTTTTTTGTTTTTGTTTGCTTTGTTTTGTTTTTTTGCCCCTATGCCAAGTACATAAGATCTGGATGTAGGCACTGGCATCCAGATCTGAAAGTAACTCTGCCAGGGTTTGCCAGCAGTCTCATCAGGGCGTTCTCTTCATTCCAGTGAAGACAAGTCTTTCACACAGGTCTGGTACCTAACATTCTGGAGAGGTGTTAGAAGATCTTACATTCCTAGAACTAGACATTCCTCCTCCTTGGTTTAACGTGAGGGGTGACTCCTAGAGACTCACTCACCTAGTTAAATGCATAGGGCATACTTGGGCACCATTAATTCAGATTTCACAATTTTAGGAATTCCTCTGTCAGGTATCCCAGAAAAGCCTTACCTAAGCTGTCTCCCTAGCCCGCACCTCTCAGTCTCCATTGCCCATGTGTCCATATAGCTCCCCTGTTTCTCCTCTTCCCTCATTTGGACAGTAATTCTTTCTCCAAACACAAATCTGAGAGGACCTTTCCACTACCTAATAATGGCTTAGTATGGCTGGAAAAAGACATCCTGCTCTTGGCAGGAGAGGATAAATCCCCATTCCATGCTGTTCCTCAAACTGCACTGACTTTGTGAAAGCCTTTCCCTTTGCCCACAGTACCTCTACCTTGGGAAATGCTAGTCATTTTCAAGATCCTGATCACGCACCACTTCTGAAGTGCTGTCTTCCCAGACGACCATTGCTCCATCCTTTGTATGGGTTCGCTGTTACTATTAAATGATGTACATTGTTCTGAACTCTGGTTTGTTTCTTAGCATCTATTTGCCAGTCTCAGGGCTCTTTGACAGCAGAAACTACATTATCGCCTTAGATTCCACAGCCCTGGTACATCGCCCAACACACAGCAGATATACTAATGCTTAGCTAATGAATATGCTCCCTCTATGGTAAAACTGGTTCAGTAGCATGCTGACTGTTTATTATCTTCTTGGGTTTGATCCTGCAGCTTTCGACTCTTTTTCATTCTATCGGCAGCATGTTGACAGTGCACTGAACATTGTTTTGTAATGGGCCTCTTTCCTAGAACTGGATCATGGGTAAAGAAGGGGAGGCAGAACTCCAGAAGAAGGGAGGCGCTGGGCCAAGGGAAGACACATCAGACTAAGTGGTTGATAGAACTGAATTTTAGCTCAAAGATAGGAGAGACCCTTGCAAAACTACCCCCATATAAAAGTTTAACTAAAAAATCACATAAAAACAAAACGAGACAAAACACAGCTGCATTTAATGTAGCGGTACCTTTCAGTTTCAGGGTTCTTTAGGTGGTATTGGTACACTTTGTAAAAAGGGTTAGGAAAAGATGCAACTGTGTAAATGTAAGACTTGTTCTTGGTCCCCAACAGCACTTCAGAATGAAGATTCCTTAAAATTAGCTTTAGGTTCTTATTCTCTTTCCAATAGTCGATGTAGCACAATGGCTTTGGCAGGCAAGACTTGGAATTGCTGAGTACCTATCCTTCCTCTTTGAGCAGCCTGGGTAAAGCAGGCCTGGGGGTTCTCATGGCTGGCTGGTGTTCTCTCTTACATTAGGACAAGTGCTAGTCTCTGCCTTGGGTTCCCTCAGATAGGCAGGACTGGTGTTCAAAATTACAGCTATCAGGCTATCATTCATTTAAGTACTATTACCCAAATCGTTCCTACAAAGCCCTTCAAAACGTAGGGAAACAGGACCTACTGTGTGTTCCAATCCACCTTTATGGGTGGGAAGAAGATCAAGGACCATTTAGAGAGTTGGGAAAGTTCAGGGGAAAAAAAATGTGTCACACAAATTCTCTGGAGACTCAGAATAGCATACAGATTTCACTCCACCCCTTGGCTCCCGGTCACATTTTCAATTTGGTCAGTCTCTTAGACCCATTGAAATTACAGTTTCTTTTAGAATGATTTTTTTTTTTTTAAAATTCCAGCTGTTAATGATTTTAGGAGCATCTCAAACACTGACTTTGCCCGTTGAGACAGTGTCAGTCTGCTCCTTTTCAGGTGGCTCCTACCTGTAGCTGGTGTCAACTGGAGCTGAGAACTTCACTCCAAACTCCAGAGGAGCCCATGTGGCAGGCCAGGAGCGGAAAGAAGTTGAGAGACCTCTAGGAGGAAAGTAACGAGAACGAAAGCAACTGTGCAAGAGGCTTCTTAGAAATAACCCTTTTATCTCACTGGGCGGATTTCTCTCTACGGAAAGTCCCCTTCCGCAACAGGGGCAGCTCCCAAATGTATTTTGAAAACAACAGCACAAGGCGATGATGAAAGTTTTGAAACTCACCTTTGGGTCCGCTGGAAGGCTTCCTGCCGGCGGGACCACTGGATCTGTTCCGGTGCTGGCTGAAGTGACTTGGGCACAAGGGTGAGGTCTGGGTCCCTCCTCCAGTCCCTCCCTCCCACCGCCAGGTCTCGAGAGAGAGAGGCGGCGCTGCGGGTCAGTGGGTGCCACCCGTGCGTTGTGGAGGAAAGCGCCCCCTGCGTCCCTGGCTGAGGTTTCAGGGCACCCAGCTCTGCTTCTGAGGTCAGGAACTCGACTTCCTGAATCGGACTGGCTGACTCCTCCGCTCCCCAGCCCAACTCACACCTTAAACTAGGACGCGCACGCCACAGTCGCAGCGCGGGTGTCCTTCCTCTGGGTCCCCGGCCAGTGTCCCCACTCCGCCCCGCTGTGACGTTCTTTTGCCCCTCCGCCCCGAGCACGCCTCCTTCAGGACGCCAGAGCCAGCTTTGCTCACAGATGTACCAGTGTTCCCTGAGACAAGGGGTGTAAACTCCCAACGCTGGCCTAAGGAAAAAATAACAGCCCTGTGCTGTGGAATAAAGCCACCTTCCAGGAAAACGGTTGGGGTGTCTTAAGGGAGAGCAAGCCGCGAGCAAGCTGCGGTGCCTCATTCTCACAAGGTATCTTTGTGTGTGTGCTCCATGGGAGTCACCTGGAGATGTTAGGGGCACAGGAGACAGGACAACTAACTTCAAAAACGTTTTCAAAACGAGTTCTCCCTTTTCATTTTATTTATTCCTCGTGTGCTTATATTCAAATTTCTTGTGTCTAACTCAGTTCAGTGCCTCCAAGGCTTCCGGAGGGAAATTGGGAAGGCGTGAGGGCAGAAGCGGCTGTGGAGTATTTAGGGGCTTCCCCAGAATCACCTTGGGAGATCTTGGCACGATAAAGACCTGAGATTGTACCCATTGGATTGAAGGTGCCAGGTGTGGATCTGGAGCTTGCTTTCCAGTGGCTGTGCCTGAACCATAGGGTCCTTTGGCCTTTGGGTGCACGAATTAAAATGATTGGTGTAACCAACTGTCACTACCCAGAAACAAGAGTGCTCCCTTTTACTCAAGAGAAGCCAGCTGGCTCTGGGTTGAAAGGCTAAAGAGAAAAGCCAGCACTTATCCAGAAATGCTAAGAATAGTTAGGTGGCCCTGTGGTCTTCTTTCAAAGGCAGATTAATTAGAGATTTCCCCCTAGAAATCCCACAGAGAACTTGATTTAGACCTGTTGTTGTTCCTTTGAAATCAAGTCTGACTATATAGCCCTAGCAGGCCTGGAACTCACAATGTAGAAACAGGCTGACCTCACAGAAATCTGCGGGGCTTTGCCTCTTGACTGCTGGGATTAAAGGCATGTGTCATTGTGCATAGATCTAGATTTGAATGATAATAAGAATGGTCCAAGAGATCTGCTATCTGGTGGGGAGATGGTATTGTTAAGTGGGTGGGTGGGTGGGAAGGTCAGGCTCTGGAAAAAGACAGTTTTAGCAAGAGATAGCTATACATGGATTCCACCAACAACTTAGCGTTAGATGGAAGGCTTCCCTGGTGTGTCAAATCTGAAGCAGCGGTCTAGTGTCTAATGGAGCAGGGGAGCTGGAGGAAGACAGGCTTGGGGAATGACGGGAAACCTTAAGTGCAAACCTAGTGATTGGAGACTGAGTCTCCAGGACCTACAACTTTAAACAGTATATCGTCCTGACACCTGACCTGTGTGATATGTAATTTGCCACCTTCCCCCTCCCCCCTTTGAGGACAGGAAGTAACTTTCTTCTGCAAGGTCACAGCTAATGTACAGTAGAGCTGAGATCTGAGTCTGAATAGTTCTGGTCCAGCCTAGCCCTCATCACCATTTCATCAGGAGAGAGAATGGCTTCCGTGGACAACTTCTGTCCTTGAGCTGTCCTGATGAGCAAGTCTGGGCTAACACCTGCTGAGCAGAGGGAAGACAGTGGAAAATACTTTCCTGAACAACTTTATTACAGGTTCAGGCTGAGGTGACAGTCACATTGCTTTTCAGAAACACCACCACCACCACTACCACCGAGAAATGAAGAACCTAAGGCAGCCATCATGAGCTCAGCTCTTCAAGAGTCTGACTGTTACTTATGGGAGAAAAACCAGATGCTTATCTGTAGGGCAGCAACTCAAATGCTGTCTTAGTTCACAAGAAGACAGATCCAGTAAAAGTCTAGAACCTACCGAGTGCCAGTGGCTTTGTGGCAGACAAATTGGGGACCTACTAGATGGCAGAATGGTAGGTTTGCTGTCACTGAATTGCCAAGGCTATGGAGTCTATTGAGGTTCTGACACAATGAGGAAGGAATCATCTAAGGTAGGAACAAAGGAGTGAGCCAGCAGGTTTTCCTTCTGGGTGAATGATGCATCACTTATGAAAAAGCAAGTCAGAGCACCCACCCACTGTTTCTTCCCTTTGGCAGTGAAATCTCAACTCCTATGAACTCATGAACGGCCCCAGGCAACCATGGTGCTGTTGCCATTTTTTAAATCCTCATTCGTTTTCTAGTTTGGGGTAAGGATTTTTGAAGGCAGTCAAGAGGTGAGTGGACTCTGAGTGGAGTGAAACAGAGCATTAGCACATCTAATTAAGAAACAGAAAGCCCCTAGGTAACAGATTTGTGAACTAAGAGTGGAAATTTAAAACCCTTTTGTGGGTGACCACCGCGCTAGCTTTAGCACCTGGTGGATGAGCTCTGGTTCCATATTAGAGTGTTTTGGACAAAACCTGTGGGTTTCCTCCCTGTGTTGTGGGAACTCACAGGATATTAAACATTACGTTTCAGCCTGCGTTGAAGGTGAAAACTAACTACGCTTGCTCTCTCTTGGTAATGTACTATTTCTGACAGGTCAATGGTGGTGTTGGCCAGCATGGATTCATCTGTAGGAGACAGTTTCCATCAGGTCACACATTCTGAGTGCAGAAATCAGAACAGTGTTGTACAGCAACAACAAAAGGGGTGCCTTTATCAGTGTGGGGAATATTTAACAGAGAATATTACATTATTATCACCTAAAACGGGTGCATTCTTGCCTGCAATGCTCTGTGAGGCTCAGGCATGTCCAGCCTCTTACCACTGCGACACAAATAATGCAATCTACAACATTCACAAAGAGACTGAAATAAAAACACCCACACCTCGCAGTGTTTTAAGCAGTTTATGATTTTGTGCTGGTCTGCGTGTAGAGCTACCCTTGGCCACATATGGTTCCGGGACAGTTCCTGAGTTGGACAGGCTTGGGAGAGACAAAAGCAGGGCTAGCAGAAGAAGGCAGAAGGACTGCGTGGCCAGACAAAGGCTGTTAGGGGAATGGTGAAACCGTAAGATGAGCACAGACTTGTTCCCCAAATCCTGAAATGCAGCAGCCTCCGAGAAAGGCAAGTTCAGGACAAGTTGGTGGAAATACTACTTCACACAGTGGGTAATGAATTTTGGAATGGATTATCTCCCAGAGGTGGCCCGAGCTGGCAATGTAAGTAGATTTTGGAAAGCTTTGGACAGACGTGTGAATGACAGAACCGTAAGAGAGAGAGATGAGAAAAGCTAAGAAGTACACCAAGTGCTTGGGAGTTCAAGGTGGACCCACAGTATGGACCTCTGGACTTTGTAGCCAAAGGAGTCCTGGCCTCCCAAGCGCTTAGATTTGAGTCCAACACTCCTTCCCTGTCTTACAGTATCTGTAGCCTCTGCTTCCTATAGGCAACAAGACTGTTCTTCTTACCTAAGTCTTATTCATTTAAAACGTGTTCTTTCATTTTGGCTATCAGCTTCTGGAAAGATTTTGCATATGCCTGCAGATTCCTTATCATATGTATGTCTGGCAATTATATTTCTATCAGACTTTCCTTCTAAATTATCAAATTTGGACACAAATGACTGGTATTTTGAAAGCTTCTCTGAAGGAACACACTAAGGATATACTTTTCTCAGGAATAGTTCCTAGTGTGTCACCCAGTGTGTCCTCACTGCTACATGGAAGATTCTGGGCTAAAATGTTTCAACGCCACTGTGCCAAATCGTGGCATTGGCAGTGGTGGGGGAATTAAGGAAACTCTCAGCACACTCATCTAATTAACTCATTGTCCCCTCACCCATGACCTCCCCACTGTCTCCCACCCCTGTGTTCCATGTACTTTATGCCTTCTTTAGTGTTCCTATCTGTTGCAAAAAACAGCACTCTGCCCCACCTCCTGAAGAATAAGGGTGACTCAGAAGGGGTGGCTTTTGTATTTCTGGGCACTAAGGGGCTCAGTTTTCATTCCCAGTGCTGTTTTCACATCGAGATGGGCAGGGTTTGTGAGCAAACTGCCCTGCTGCCGGAGCCCTTTGCCAGATTCAGGGATTCAGCGTCGGCTTTGTTAATGTAAACAGCGGGCTTCTGGATTCCATTCTCATGTCAGGCATATCAGAGCAGGAGAGTTCACATGTTGTCCCTCTTTTCCTGGTTTCCTTTGTCACCTGCTCTTCTTGTGGGGATGGGTTTAATTATTGATTTGAGTGAGCCCACAGTGTGCCGTCCCAAAGCCTACACAGAGCACGGAGAACATTTCTTGTCACTTTAGTGGAGAGATCCCTGGGAAACCCCAACTTACTCTGCCAGGCTCATTCATTGTGGTCGAAGGTTTCAACCCGAGACTGCAGCTGTGCAAGCCTCTTGCCCTGAGGGCCCATGAAAAAAAAAAACCGTGGCTTTGAAATTTGCTTCCTTGACTACTTTAGTGACTCAGAACATCAATGTTGCCACAAACAAACTTCCTGTCCCCAGGCTAGCTCTTTCATAACAGGTAAAAGGAAGGGCTTGGAAAAAAAAGAATAGAGGAGAGAGCCCTCATTTACCAGGTTGTAGGAGTGAGTTTTAACTGCTGGTGATGTATTCCTTTCTTTGTGCCAAGGTCTGTACTATGCATCAGTAGAAAACTGTTTATAATGAAAGGTTACACTCTATAATTTGGATTTAAGGGCAATAAGGCTGGAACACTCATAGAAATTTTCTTAATAAAGGTGGGCTGACCAAAAAATAAAAAATATAGGGCTACAAAAGAATCAGAAAATGCAGTGAGTGAGAGGCCTCTGGCTGGGTAGAAGGTGAACAAAGGTGCTATTAAGATGGTTCAAACATGGCAAGACTTTCCCCCAACCGCCACTGAAAGACTGAAAATTAGGAAGGGAAAGCATAAGCCGTAATGTTGCTACCCCAAAGTACTGTAGCATTTGTGTATAGGTTATTCTAGTCCCCTTAGAAGGAGATTAGAGTTAGAATTCCTATGTAGGTAGTTGATATCCGTCTAGATTTTTTATAAGAAACTTACTACTCTTAAGAAATGACAGAGGGTGTGTAAATCTAGTGACTTTTTGGAGTGTTCACTTGAATGAAGAGAGACTGAATTCAGAAACTTCAGTGGGTGGAAAGGACATCATATATTCTAGCTTCTGCCTTTATCTAGAATTTATTTATTTAATGTGTGTGTGTGGTGTGTATTTGTATATGGCATGTCATGCCACAGTCTAAGTGTAGAGGTCAAAGGACATCTGTGATAATCAGTTCTCTCTTTCACCATGTGGTTCTGGGGACACCAGCTGAGCTATGTCACCAGTGCCAATTTCTGCCTTTAAAACCAAGTAATGAATACTAATAAGGTCCTTGATCAGTGAGGAATTCCCACACCTGAAGCACTTCATGAAGAAGCTGAATGAGCCCCTGGGGGGTGCTATAGAGGAACTGCTATATTTCAAGGGAGGATTCCTTGTGACTTCTTCCAAACCCCAAATTCTAGGATTTATATTATTAGTTGTGGAAGTTCACATTTACATAAATTATGATGCCTCTTCTCTTAAGATTTCACAGCAATTGACTTATTTCATATGTATGATTGAGAGATGTGGTAAATGTTACCGGGTAGTAGACATCAACTAACTTTGAAACACCAAGGCTAAGTCCCTCTGTTCCTTCCCTCCTCTCTCCTTTTCCCTCTCCTTTCCTTTTTTGTTTGTTTGTTTGTTTTGTTTTTGAGACAGTGTTTCACTCTGTAGTTCAGGCTGACCTTGGACTTGTATCTATCCTCCTGCCTCAGTCTCTTAAGTGTTGGGATTACAGATACAACTCACCATCACTCAGCTTGCAAAATTCATATATATCAACACCTCTATTTTAACATTGGAAACCTATCTTCACATGGGGAACATTTCAGGGAAAATACTGACCTCTGCAGAGTCTCTGCCCTCCTGACTCGTAGCTCAGCATGGTCTCTTCTAACATGACCTCTGTGGTTCCCTAAGACTGAGGTAGGAGCAGGTCTTTTGTAGTCCCCTGTTCTCCATGCTGGTCCACCATATAGCTACCCCACAGTAATGAAACTGGCCATGTATATGCCCCTACAACTGAACTGTAAGTCTCTAAGCAAGACAGTGTCTGGCAAAAGGTAAGTTGCTTGGTAAATATCTGTCTATGAATGAAGATCCTTGGCCACGAGGCTGAGTCTAGGAAGCTTTAGAATCCTTCTCTGCAAATGGACAAGTGTGATAACCTTATTCTTGCACTTATAAATATATCCCCAAAGCATGTACCTCTTTTCTTCCTCAGTATTGCTTTTGGGGGGTCCTTAGGAAACACCAAAAGTATAACTGGGACCAAACATGAAAAGGATACAAGTGGGAAAGGGAAATAGGTTTAGGTGGTTTAGGGTTAGGGAGGCAGGGACAATATTAAAATGTCTCTTCTGAAACCAGTCATGGAGCCCACTGTCCCTGAGTGAGGAGGGAAAACATCTCTCAGCAAATCGTCCACTTCTTTAATGGAATCACTAAGTAACCTAGTTTTCTGCAGCTCCTAAAAAAACATGTGAGTGAAAGATTACTTCTATATATGGCCAGAGAATAGTCCAGTTGCAGGGCGAGCTTCCTGGTGGATATGCTCCAGTTTTTCCAGACCTGCAGACTCCAGAGACTTCCAGGCTGGACATTGGTTTCTGTGGTGTGCATATAATGAGATTCAGCAACGGAAAACTTGGCTCTCAGTTTAACTGCCTCTACTTTCTTCATAACACCCCCTCACCCTGACACACACACACACACACACACACACACACACACACACACACACACACACACACAGATACACATACAAAATCTTGCCTGTGCTCCCTTGGAATGCTACAGCTAAAAGCAAAGAATGACGCTCCCACAGCTGTGGCCCTGATAAAAATAGAAAGTTTGTTTATTTTTATGTTCATAAAAACCTTTTTCCTCCTGCTGCTGCTGTTGTTGTTACGAGTGGGACTCCCAGGCAGGAAGAGGAAGAGGATGGACTGACAGAGCTGGTCACCTGCCAGATTTACCCCCCCTCTCTGTGTATGTGTGTGTGTCTTGTTTTGTGTGTGTGTGTGTGTGTGTTGTGTGTGTGTGTGTGTGTGTGTGAAGTCTAGCCTTATATGGACCAAAGTACTAAACACTAAGTAATCTATTTCTTTCTGAGCTTCTTGGCTAGTAGGCATTTGTTCTGCAGATCTTGGGGAGAGTTCTTTGGTTTGGGAGCCATCTGCCTGAATGTGCTTCTCGTTTAGGCTCAGCTACAATGGCCTGCTCATAGCAGAGGTAGAGCTAGAGGAAAGAGCCCTGAATTAAGAGGTAAGATACTTGTTTTTCTTGGGGTTCTGTTACTTTGCTCCTAACAAGTGGTCCTGAACAAACCGTAACTTCTCTGTACCTTGGTTTTGCTGTCTTTGCTATAGATGAGATGGTAGATGCCCAAGGATCAATTAGTGAGCATGAGACAATTCCTAGCAGGTCAAGGTATTTGTGAATGCATTTTCAGTTCAACGTTCCTAAACATGGGAATAGATATTTGCTTTTCTTTATAAGGTTCCTGAGTATCCTCTCACAAAGAGTGACAAATGGAGACTACCTAGGAAGCTATCTTTTGATCACATTTGCATCAAAATGTGCAAAACACAAGTTTGTATTGAAATACCTAAGAGATGGTAGTTTAGGGTTACTATTGCTGTGACGAAACACTATACCAACCAACCAACCAACCAACCAACCAACCAACCAATCAACCAACCAACCAACCAATCAAACAAACAAAACTTAGGAAGTAAAGGGTTAATTTGGCTTACATATCCTGAATCACAGTTCACTGAGGTAATCTAAGTAGGAACTCAAACTGGGTGGGAAACTGGAGGCAAGAGCTGATGCAGAGGCCATGGAGGGGTGCTGCTCACTGGTTTAGTTCTCCTGCTTAGCCTGCTTTCTTATAGAATCCAGAATCATCAGCCCAGAAATGTGACACACTACCCATAATGGGCTGGGCCCTCCTACAACAGTAACTAATTAAGAAAACGTCTTGCAGGCTTGCCTACAGCCTAATCTTATGAAGCCATGTTCTCAACTAAGGCTTTCTCCTCCTGGATGACTCTAGCTTATGTCAAGTTGACATAAAAACTAGCCAGGACATATGGTCTAATGAATGCAAAGAATCCTAGATTAGGACTTGGGAACTTGAAAAAGGACAGTGCTTCCATGTCTTTTAGCTTGATGTGGACATTGAGGAAGGGTTATTGTGTGTGCTTGCCACTCTTCTCAGCGTGAAGAGCCATTGCTATTAACTGGTTGTTACAAATGGAAGGGATTCCCACTGGCTCAGCCTTCTAGAGCACTGGGTTCATAGCACACACACAGTGTTGACATATGCTTTCCTGAGAGCGATCTGAATGATTGTCATTGATTCTTCCTTCTCTAACATCCTAGCTGAGGATAGGGCCATGTTGACTATATCTTTGTCTTATTTCAAAACACTGTAACTGTTTTTGCTTTTTTTTTTTTTTTGGAGGACTATCATACATTCTGGCAAATGACTCACATTAGATGCCAGTATTGATAAGGTTTTGATCATAAATCACAGAATAATAGGTTTGGCTAAACAAGCAGTGAGAAAATATTTAAATGAGGACTCCCAACTTGTTTCCTTATTTAAAATTTATGTGATCTGGGTGCAAGGCAGGATGATGTATGTCTTAAGTTCCAGCACTCAGGAAGCAGAGGCAGAGGCAGGTGAATCAAACAACCAGGTCTCGAAAGCACAAGATTTCTACAAAGAATTCAGAGACTTTCCTGTAACCATCATATAGACAGTAAAGCCTGGCTTACATTGACCTTCCTGCTAGGGAAGAGACCTCTGTCACCTCTCTACATGTCAAGTGCAAACAGACTCAATATGCATAAGCAAATCATTGTACCAAATATGAGCCACCAGCAGAGAGCAAGGATCAGAAGAGAGATATTTAAAACTCCTAGACTGGCACAGTTCAAGATCACAAAGATTATATCTGACACTCTCTCAGAGAACCCTTTTCCATATATTGTCTTCCTGTGTTCATATTTAAGTGCAACAAAATTTGCTTTGGTTGGTATTACTTGCCTCTTTATGAATTCTGTCTTAAATTAAGAAAAATTAATCCTGGATGATTGACAATATTTTTGGTGACCCAGATAATATCCTCTGTTTAGAAGGTCTCGAAGGGCTGACAGCAGTGATGATTGGCACAGACTTACCTTGTTATCATGAAGTGGCTGTTTGAACCTCTGCTTCAGGGTCACCACAACTGTTAGGCTTTGCTCTGGCCATTTCCTGCTATGTAATCCTTCCTGCAATGCTTTCTTCTGTTTCCCCTATCTTTTATCCTGTAGTTAGTTTTTGCTCCTTTAATTTTTAATAAACATTGCTTACCATTTAAACATTATTATTTATTATGTTTTAAGTGTTTGAGTGTTTTGTCTGCATGTGTGTATGTGTACTGTGTACCTGCCTGGTACATAAGGAAGTCAGAAGAGGAAGTTGGATCCCTGGGAACTGCAGTTACAGATGGTTGTGAGCCAGCATGTCAGTGCTGAGAACTGAGCCAGAATCTTCCGGAAGAGCAACAAGAATTTTAAGCTGCTAAGTCATTTTTCTAGCCTTTGGCTCACCATTTTGACTCTGGTGGTAATCTCTGTTTCACCTTAGACACTTGTAGGCTGTGCGGGCCTGGCTTAAAGAGCCCTATGTTCTAGACTGCCAATCAGGTTGCAGTCTCTCTGACAGTCTCTGCTTTGGTTTTGAAAGTTTGATATTTTGGTGTATCCTTCTCTAGAATTATTTTCCCTCAGTTCTTTCTCTTGTCCTTTTTATGTGCTTCCCGGCCAGTCACAGCCTCTTCCAGACCCCTTACTTTTGTCTCTGTGTAGACTGGATCCACACACTCTGGGAAGCCTCCCTTTATAACCTTAGGACTTCTGCCTTTCCTATTTTACTTGCCTTATAAAGCATCTTCTCTAAGGTTTTTAGCTAAGGCGAACCATGATCTTGAATTTAGTAGAATATGAATTTGGTATAAAATTGAGATTATTAAAGGTTTCTTAAAAGTTTGAAGACAGCACAAGCATCCTGATGAGACATTTCTCCTCCTTCCTTTCTCTCATCTTGATTGATCATGTTCACCAACATCTCCACTCATGGGCCTTATGGAACCAGTAATAGTTATATACTCAAGTAAGAGTCTTCTCAAGAGCTTTATACCTATTAACCACATCTCAAATTGTCAGTCACCACCTCTCTAAACATGAGGATTACTCTATGAATCTTACATCAACCAACAGCTTTGCCTGTCTTGCTCTTTTTCTGCTGTGTCTGAAGCAGAACCCTGCCCTTCCATGACCATTGGACTATTTACCCACTAATCCTGTTCTTAATGGAAATGAGATTATGAAACAAACTGGTGCTCCATCTTAATCAAAGGGAACCATGTAGCCGTAGGAAGTATCAGCTGAAGGCAAAAAAAAATGTCTTTAGGACATGTGTCCTCTTCTTAGTAAAAGGCACAGCCAAGTGTAAGGAAAGACTTGGCAACTTTTCATAGATGGTTTTATATATCCAACAATGAGATCCTTGAGTTTACTTGGAAAGATAGTATTGTGCTACTAGCTCATTGTTGGATGATGGAAGATGTAAAAAAATAAAGTTATGGTAAAAGAATCTATAAAAGAAGCTCATGGGCTAGCAGCTAGTGCCCAAGACCATAGTATTCAGAATCCCAGGAAGATGTGGTCACTAATACAGATATTTGCTGGATCCACAAAGATTCCATCCTTAGGGCTAGAGTGGATTATCTTGTAACTGTTTTTCTGAAGGAATGGGGAGCTGTCTAATCAAACTTATCTCATGATAAAGTAAAGGAAGTAACCCAAGAAAGGAAAGAAATTCTGTGGCATGCAACTGCTTACCAGATGCTTTCTAAAGACATTCCACTTCTAATCAGAATAGAGGGAGGGAAGAGCTTTACTGGCAATGCATTTTATGGTACAGGTAGCCATAGACATCTGAGGAAGGTAACAGAAACTTGAGGAGAGATCCAAAAACCCTGCTCTCAGCATGAAAGACAAGGCCTTTGATAACTAGAACAACTGAAGTCAGGTGAAGGAGGAAAAAAAAAAAAAACCAAGAAATGTGTAGACTAGAAAAAGAGATGCTCTTGGGGGCACTGATTTGACTACCACAACAGGGGAACCCAATGTCCCCCAAAGATTACTCAGGGAGAACAATGCCTTCACTGGGTCTGGTGTGAATACTGCCCAAGGGAAGGGCATTGTAGTAGGAACTTTCTCTGTTCCTAGCAAAGGCCAATGGAGCAACAACCAGCTCTGAGCCCAACACAAGCATGGTTCTTGGAGAGAGAAAGCCCAGCACTGAGGAGATACTGGTGTCACATAGCAGAGCCTCAGGAACCCTTGGCATGCAATAGGGAAGCAGGATTTTTACTGGGTACTGGAGATGCTTTTTGTAACCTGATCAGACTTGTTGGCCCTTTCTCTAGGGTTGAATGCATAGGTATAGATGGGCAACCTAAAGTTCAAAAATTTAACCCTTAGTTTGGAAACTGAGCTCACCATACTACTCATTCCTTTCTGTGTGTTGCAAAATGACCTATGCTTTGCTAGGAAGAGTTTTTGTTGTTGTTGTTTTTTAACAAACTGGATCCCACCATCCTCCTCAAAGGAGAACACATGTAGGTCTTCATAAAGCCAAAACAAGAGAGAAGCATTTGTCAGCTCTCCTTTTGGAGGGTGTGGATGCCTTGATAAGGTGTGAATGAAGATGAACAAAGTTCAATGACATATATGTTATGAAAATGTCATAAACCCATTATTTTTGTATGCTTACTAAAAATTAATTTTAAAAAGTGGAACAAAAATAATTTTTGGCACACAGAGTCATTAGGAAAAGTCCAAAGGACAATCTAGAATATCAAAAATGTTTGACTAAACTGTCAGGAGACTCAATCGTTCTTGGTTCAGATGTTTGCACATTACCATAGCACCTCTTTGAGGTAATGTATGGCAGGTCATTTGTCACTTATGAACTCTTAATTGATGAAATCAGCTGGGCCTGAAGATTCATAATTAGTCAGAACTAAGTACAAAAAGCAATATAGGAAAGTGGGGGAGAGATACTTCTAGAAGGTACATGTCACCATCCTCTTCCTAAAGGCCTAGAAGATCAGGTCGTAGGACTCCCCAAGCGCCCCTTAGGCTTTGAATTTATCTAAGAGTGTCAGCTCAATAGCTCTACTTGCTTTCAGCAGCCTTCGTACTTACTGGGTTAAAACCTAGCAGCTCAGACTAGTAGTCACTGTGGATGAGGGAAGAGATAATTAAGTAAAGGCTCAACTGTCTCCTATGCCCTACAGACTCCAGAGTGATCATTGCATCTATGGATTCATTGCTAAGGCCCTCCATCTCTACTGTCTGCCTAGCCTTTGGTTTGGGTAAAGTTTCTAATTAAAAGATTCAGTTATTCAACTATCCACTGGCACGTGTTCTCATGGGGTGACTATTATCTTTGTGATCACTCATTAATCTTACAACTCTATGAGGAAAACTCCTGTTTTGTGTTTTTAACTCTTTACTAAGTATGAGTTTCTCACTACATAAATGACACTAATCTAGGAAAAATGCATTATCAATGTGCTAGGACCAAGGGGAATCGGTATCACTTGTCCTGTGACAAGATCAAAGAAAGTAATTGGGTTAATCATAGAAGGAGTCAGGCACATTTGCTGAACCTATAGAGTTGCTTCATATACTAGTAAGCCACTCTTAAGAAAAGTTTTAGTCCATAAGCTAGTTATCTGGCCCAGATGACTGGAGAAACCATCACTGATCTCCTAGAATTACTAGATGCTTTTGCCTTGTGCTTGATAACCCTCTAGCTTTTGACTTTCTTTTATTTTCACAGGGAAGACCTTTTGTTCTTATTAGTATGGCCTGGTACCTTAGATAAACCACATGGGATAAATAGAAGTAGGAAAATGGCTATATACTTTTGGACAAGGCAACCCTATAGACATGTCTGTGTGGAATTCAGTCAGATTTTCCCTACCCTCTTTATCTCGATTCCTTACTTTCTTGGTTCCATTCATGATTATCCTGTTGATAATGTTTTGTTGTTTCAGATTAGCATTTTGGTAATGTCTGAGTCTTCTAGGCTGTAGTAGTTCCAAGCCAAATGAATGGTTACACCATGCTTCCAACCTGTGTCCTAGAAAAAGTGGGCTCATATAAATCCCTAGAAAACTCAATGACTTTTTCTTTTCTTTTTTTTCCAAATGTCTCCAATGAATCATAATGTCAATGTCCCTAAAAGTTAAAAAAAAAAAAATGTAAATTCTTACTCATCCCTTGAAATTAACAGGCTTAAAATATCATATGGACCAATGAGACACAATTCAGTCCTGACACAGTTCACTTCCCTGATATAAGCTGTTTTTACCGGATGTGTCCACAGGCAATCAGGCCCAGGAACTGGTAGCTTCTTCCAATGCTTGACAAGAGACTTTCCCACAAGATTCATATTCACACAGGACCTGATTCAACCACTAGATGACTTCCCAGGGATATAGGTAATGAGTCTTCTGTCATTTATCTGTGACCCAAATATAAACAAGCTCAGTACAATGAGAGACTTGGTGCTAAGAACAAAGATCAAATGAATTGTGTGCAAGAATCCTAGACTGTGTGGCAAGCTCTACTGTGCCTGTTCAGGGATGGCATCCAGACTATTAAACACTGTGTCTGACACCTCAGAGTGCCAGTCAGAGAGCCATTATCCCTGCATGTCCCTCTTGTGTTCAAACACAAGTTCCAGTAAAACCTTGTTTGTTTGGTGCTGCGGTGCCCTTCCTGGTTTCTCTCTTGCATTGTGAGCAAAAAAGCCATAGTTTGATTGGTAACACGTTGCATCATATTTCAGTTGTTGCATACATTCTGAATGTCATTTGTCCTTATCCTAACTTCTGAGCAACAGAACTTATGACTCTGGTTTACTTAATTCAAGATGGTGCAAATGTCATGCGAACACAAATTGTTTTTTTTAAAAACAGTTTTATTTCCATATAATTTGTTTCTTATATATTTCATTTTACAGGATAAAAAATTCTTTCCAGTTGTTATTAGTTCACCAAAGAACTTATGCATATAAAAGAGCAGGGCCTTGACCTGAAGAATATTAACTAGGTTACAATGGAATTGGCTACATAATTCTTAGAGGTCAAATGAGGAGAAAGTGTAAGGTCTCTTGTTCAAAGAGTCTCAGAATTGTGAAATGGCAACAGCAGAACATTAAAACAAGCACAGAGTCCTGCTGAACCTGGGGCCTTGTGCTACCCAACAGAGAGCATACTGGGAAGTTGGTCCTGTTGCATGGAATTTCCAGAAGCTCAAAGAGCCTGGTTCAGTGGCTCTACTGTATTCAGATTGTGATGAAGAACTGTCCTGGTAAATGCCCATGCTGCCCCTGCTGGGCACAGATGCTTCAACTTGTTCCTGTGCCATGCTGACAGCAAATGCTGGACACCTACCTCCCTTGAAGCTGTTTCCACAGGCATAGTTAGTAGACTTCACACAGCAGCCCTCAATGCCAGAATGAGTTCTGTGCATCTCTTGAGTTTTTGAGGCACCAGTTTCCAATCTACACTTATGGGTTGTGTGCTTTTGATTGGTGAAGCCTGGTTCACAGCCAGGCTGCCAGCTGCAGGGGACGGGAGAGTGCTGGCCTAACGTGCTTCTATTGTTGCTAGCTTACATGGATGGAAATCTGTTCTGCCTCACCAGGGAGAGGGAGTCCGTACGATAGAGGCCCAGTTGCTAAGTATCCTAATATAAGAAATACCCCTGATGGATCCCACTATCTGAGGGGGTCCTCTGCGCATTTTTGAAGAGTATGTGTCTCTTTTTAGGTAGACACAGACATTTGAGAGAACCTTCTGTATGTGTGGAAATATTTTCAATTTCTAGGACATTTGGATGATTTTTAAGAACACTGAGAATACTTAGAAAAAAAAAACTAAATTAAGAAAACTTGTAACCTGTGAGAGCAGGACACTGAAACTTGATTTCTTTTTTATCTTTCAAATCTCTATTCAGAACACCAGGCAAAGGCTACATTGTCACAAACTGACAAGGTCTAATTACTACAACTGTTTTCTTGAAGCAAAGAATGTCAAGTTAATTTTCATGTTGGCAGTTTTGGTTAGCCAAAGGGAACCAGGCTGGCTCTAGAAAGGAACAATTCTGCTCTGTAGGGCTCTGTGGACCAGGGGCTGGGTCTCTATACTCGGCTGGTGGCTTCAGGTTCTATTGCACTTCAAACTGAAAAGCAAAGCATCAGCAGGGTATTTGCTTCTCTCTCCAACAGTGGAGGATGAGCAGTGCTTCAGAATGGAGTGCAGGGACCAAGCTGCCAGCCGTGGGTTGGGCAGAGTGCAAGCTACCTTCTAAAAGTGACTTGGAAAGGCCAGCACTCACTGTTGGGAGTGAGAGGAGGGAACTAAGTCACCCAACAGCTCCTCAAAAGCTGGAAACACAGGGAAGCTATCTGAAGAAGTCAGCGGAAAACATGCTCTCCTCTGTAGAGGTCCCACTGGCATCTTCTCAATGGGTCTGACTAAGCCACCTGTGGGATGTCCTAAGAAGGAAACTACCATGTACGAGCTCCCTGAGGAGGTCCACTTTCTGCCTCACTGTCTCTTTTTCCCCACAGGAATGCTCAAGAGAGGCGTCTTAATTCTCATCTTGTACTGAAGAGTACAATTCCCAGTTCTCACTTTCTCAGCATATAATGTGATAGGTGAGGAACTGGCCACCACCTTTTGCTTGACCTCTCTTAGAAGGCTGAAATAGTTATTTTTTCCCATGTTCTTTTCTGGGGAGAGAAAAATAACAGGTATCCACACCTGCCAAATAAAACCCTCTTCACCAACAGAAAAACCCACAAGATCTATTATTATTATTATTTTAAATCTTGGGAATAATTTTAGACTTACACAGCTGCACAGATAAGTTCAGGGATCCCGTGCACCCTTCCTGAACATTCACAGCACAGAATTCACAGCACAGAGTTGTGTTATTTTTTTAAATGTAATGCCTCATAATTTTAGTTACCTCTATTATAGTCATAATTTCAGTGAAGCAAATTACATTTAAAACTCAATTTCATTCACAGTCATATGATGAGGAAACCGTGAAGCAGGAATCAAACTCGAAGGTGTCTATCTTCAACCCAGCCGTATTCTTTTGGTTATTGAGACAGATTGTACAGGTGGTTAGTAAATACACATATACTTTCCAGGGCAAGAACTCACTGTGCCCCTTTAAGCAAATACTTATTTAGTATCAGAAACCAATGATCTATATTTTTTATTGAATTATTTTTACATGTAAAAGTCTGTGTCTGATGCAGAAAGGGGGTGAGTAGAGATAAAAAGAAAATCCAAGTGCTGGAATGAAAAGAACTCACGAGACCTGAAAGAACATTCCAGATCCATCTCACTGATTTGGCCACCACTGTACGACCTCTTTGGGCATCAAATGACTTATTTGGAAAGTGAGCAGGTGGGATTAGCCGAACACAAAGACATCTGCCAGTTCTTTGATTCCTGGCCTGGAGCTCTGTGTCAGAGATGGCACAGAACAAATGCCAGATGGCATCTCTACCCTCTAGGATCATGAAACAAAACTTTCAAACCCATGAAGCAACAAGGGATAGCAAAGTGGTAAATTGTCTACCGTGGGCTGTGGGCAATCTGCAGGCAAGTGCCTACTTGAACATCTACATACTTGCCAGTTTTAAGGATAAAGACATATGTCATAAATTCTTTCATTAATGATTGCACAAATTAGTTGATAAAACAGGACATAGGGAATTGGAACAGTGACTAGTGTAAGGCATGAGATAAGCAAGGACCAGACTGTGTGACAGGCTTTCTGTAGGTATGGCAAGCATGTTAGCAACTTCTGGGCATGTTAAGGGCATGTCTGTGATTCCAGCACTCTGGGAGCAGAGAGTGGGAGAATCAGATATTCAAGATCAGTATGGGATGTTTGAGACTTTTTTCTAAAACAAACAAACAAACAAACAAACAAACAAAAATGTAGCACTTAATACAATTAACTTTGCTGTTTTGTTTTTTCCTAGTAGTAGAGATAGAACTCTAGGCTCTTGCTCATACTAGGTGATATTTTTTTTTTCTAAGATTGAGCTATATCCCCAGGTTTTGTGCAATATATTTAAAAATCAGAATTAGTGGGGCTGGAGGGATGGCTCAGAGAGAACTGGTTGCTCTTCCTTTCAGAGGACTCAAGTTCAGTTGTCAGAGACCACAGCACAGCCCTGCAGTCCCAGGGGATGCCAACACCCCCTTTGTGGCAAGCATAAGACTCTTTGGGCATTGCAATGCACAGACATACCTGCAGGCAAAACATCCACATACATAAAAACAGGTGCAAATTTAAAAGATCAGAACTAGTGCACAAAATTCACCTAGAAAAAAAAATAATTAAGCGTATAAGTAAACACTGGGTCATTATTACAGGTTTTCTCTTTGTTTCAAGCTCCAGCAAGGCTCAGTGCTGGAGATAAACCAGGCATTTTACCTTAGTGCTTTATGTTATCTAATAGCCCTCTTGCCAACCCTTGTTATTTAAGTCTATTGGTAGTGTGATTTTTATGCTGAGGCATGGAGAGCTCAGGTCAAAAGAAGGGCCAATGGCAAGGCTCACTCCCTGGTTCTTGCTCTCTGACACATGCTTTTAAGATCTGCCCTGTTTGCCTTTTACAAACACACACAAGAGGTCCCTGCTGGGAGAAGGTGGTCCCTAGATGCTGCTGCTTGGTTCAGTGCAACTGTGTTCTTGCACGTGTGACCGACTGGCTCACTCCCTACCTCATGGGTTCCACTGAGGCTTAAACCACATCTGGGGTCCTACCCGAACCACATCGTCAGGATGCTCCTTACAATCTTGGACCAGTGCTTCATTGATTGCAAGGAGAGCTAGGGCTTTCCAGTGGAGAGCATTCCAGCTGTGCTTTTTGCCTGATCACACACACAAACACACACACACACAAAAGCAGCAGTTCCGTGGTGATATCTCCCAGCAAAGGAAACTGTACTGAATTCAGTACAAGTGTTTGCTGTCTTGGACCCCATCTGCAGCCCTGAGCTTTATTTCCGGAAGGAAGCAAAACCACAGAGAGCAAAAGAGATGTTGATTTTCAAGTTACTTCTTTGTGGGGCAGCCATTGTCTTGACTGCAGTGCATCTAACGAAATTAGCAAATTAGGGCAGAGACACTGACCAAGGGCCAATCCTGCTCTAAGCTGTATGGATCTTCAATCACTCCTGTGCTCTGGGAGACTGGGAGTTAGACTTCTGAAGCCCAAGATAATTGATTATTAGTCAGGATAGGGGCTTGAGGTAACTAGATATTTGGCTTTAAAACATCAAAACATAATTATAAATAGCCAGAATGAGAACTGACTTTGAAGTTCATGTAGTTATTTCTTCATTTTATAGAAGAAACATTAAAGACCAGAGAAATTATGTGACCCCATGAAAGGACATGTAACTATTTTTTGGCAAGCATTAGATGTGGAACTGAGAAGAAAACATTTGAAGTGGTAGTTTTAACTCAGCTACTGGAAATTTCCACAATGCTTCAAACACGTGCTTGTTTTATTATTGTTTTTGTTGTCTATAAATTGTACAGAACAGTGAGCTTCGTCATGACACTTCACACATGCTGTACTAGCTAGTTTTTATGTTAGCCTGACACAGGCAGGAGTCATTGGGAATGAGGTATCTCCAGTTGAGAAAACACCTTCACCAAACTGGTAGGTGGGAAAACCTGGTGTACATTTTTTTGAGTGATGACTGATGTAGGTAGCAGGGCAGCTCATCTTAGGCGAGGCTACCTCTAAGTCAGTGCTCCTGGGTGTTATAAGTAAGGCTGAGCAAGCCATGGGGAGCAAACTAGTAAGCAGCACTCCTCATGGCCTCTGTATCAGCTCCTGCCTCCAGGTTCCTGCCATGTCTGAGTTCCTGTCCTGACTTCCCAGAGTAATGGAGTATGACCTGAGAGTTGTAAACTGAATAAAACCTTTCAGATGAAGTGTTTATGGTCAGTGTTTTATCACAGCACTGGAGTCATATTCATCCTTCATTTCTTCCCTTTCCCATTCCGATGGCTTCCTTTCCCCCAAATTCTCCTACTTAAATGTTTGTTTGCTTTCTAAACCAAGACTTAACATGATAGAAAACACGCTCTGGGTCTGGCTTATTTCACCTGACACAGTGAACTCCAGTCCTGTCCATTTTCTTGCAAGCAACAAGAGTTAACTCTTCTTTACTGCTGAATAGTACTCCACTGCGCATGCATCCAGCATTTTCTTTATCTATTCATCTGTTGATGGGCATGTAAGACTGATTTGATAACCTGGTTATTGTGAACAATGTTTCAATAAATATGGCTGTGGAGGTAGCTCTGGAAATAAAAAAAAAAAAGCAGTCTTTTTAAGAGGACAATGAATAGTTTCACTCTTTTGTTTTGCTTATTTTCTCCTGGTTTCCTGGGAAAATTGTGGGCCCCTAGTAATGTCTTCTGTGGGAGCTGGTGTGTGGAATAATGACTATCTCCGCAGCATAAGATAATCTATGGTGCTGTAGATCTCTGCCTGAGTTGGCAACCCTGCCTTTTTGTTTTATGAGAAAATTTTCTTTCTCACACTGTGGAAAAGGGATGCTAGTTCTTAGGCTTCATAACACACAGAACTGGTTCACGCACCGTCTGAAGATCCCAGGTTGTCTGACAACGTCAAAGGCTTTATTCTTCCAGGATGTCTGTTATTTTTCTAGGCCATCAAGGTGCTTGTGATGGACAATTGAACTCTTTGCTCTCTCTGACCTTCAACTAGTCCATTCATCTCTGAGATCTGTGTAATCTGGATGGCCTGTTTCATATGAATTGAAGAACCTATGAGGAATGAGGAATTGATGAGATAGGCCTATTTAGTGACCTATAACCAATATCATCCTTGGATATAGATTGACAAAATATTAAATGAATCTAAGGAACTTACAGAATAGAGACTGAAGGTTATAGAACTTTGGGGTCATGTGTCAACCCCATTGTAGTAATTGTTTTCAGTCATCTTCACAAGGAGTGTATGGTATATTCATGCTACCCAATATATATACTATATCTCCTTTGAAAACGATCCAGCTCTTATGTATTACTCTGATTTCATCCTGTTGTTTGGGCCTGTGGCAGAGCTGTGTTCCTGCACAAACTTCTGTTACTGCTTGTTGCCTTCACTAGCCTCTTAGGGTCCAGCTCAACTGTTTCTTATTTCCCCAAGTATTTCCTTAGAACTTTAGGTAACACAATCATTCTCTTTGCCACTTTGTGTCCAGGTCAATAACTCTGATGTGGCTATATACTCCTTGCTTGCATCTTGTTACATGAGGACAGGATCATGTTGCATCTGGCTGGCTGTCCCAGCACCTTCTTCAGGGCCTGGAAGTTGAGCATATATTCATAAGGTGAACTCTGTCTTCAGGATGCGGATGCTCTAGAAGATCTACCATCAGTCTTTGGTTATGGGCTCATAGGAGGGTCAGGCTCTTTCTCCCTGTCGTTTGGAAGGAGGTAGTTACAGATACCACAGGCAGATTGCGACACACACACACATCTTGATACCTATAGTACCTTTGCTTCCAACCTAGAAATTTTGTCAGCAAGACGTCAGCACTTTGGACACTGTGCTTTTGTGCCTATAGGCATTCATATCAACTTGCAGTTGCAAAAGAAAACTTGATTTAAAAAAATGACTTCCAGTTTCCTTTAATACTGCTTCAGAAAAGTAAAATACTTATTGAAGTGTAATCATTATCCTGTGTGGACTCCAAATTACCTTTTTATGCAGTTATCCCTTTCTATCTATATGATTTTATGCACTGACAACACATTTGTCAGTCCACAAGTATTTATTGAGAGCCCTGCAGGGTGTCTAACATAACATTTTTCATGCATATCATACTTTCCTTAAGTATTCTCCCGGTGTTATAACTCTGTTTCTAATGCAGTTTCAGAAAGAAGAATTATTTCACACGAAAGTGTTTTGAAGTTTATAACCCAGAGACTGGTGACTTCAACGAGGAAAGGGCCAGCTATAATTTTTATGCCTACTGCATGCCGGGTATTATGCCCTGAAATTGACAGGCATCGATCCCATTTGCTTCTTACACATCCAACAGGCACATGCTCTTATAACACGCTTTAAAGATGATTTTTCTATTGTTTTTAAAGCTTTTGTATCTGTGTAGATTTCAGTGTGGGTATGTGCATGTGTGTGCAGGGCCTATGGAGACCAGAGACACCAGCTCCCCTGAAACTGGAGTTAAACTGGCTGTGAGCATCCTAGCATGGGTGCTAGAACAATCTGCAGGACTGAATCCAGACTCAAAAGCTTTGCAAAGACCTTCATGAGTTTGGCCATATGCTCATTCTTTGTACTCTTGCTTTGTGGAGTTCTTTATGTTTTATGAGTTTGGTGTGGCTCTTTGTCTCTCTGTCTCAGCATCTGTCTTTATTTCTCAAAGGTCCTAGAGGAAAACAAACAATGACTTTTATGTAATATCTGGGGTATGTGGTGGTCATCCATTTATTTGTTCACTCGTTTGCCAGTTAGTTTTGAGTTCTTTCACATGTCTAAAGGATGTGTGAAAATGCACACTGCCCACTCCCGGGGGCCTATTACGAATGTATGCACACAGCTGAAGGAAATGAGATATTTATTCCACATTAGTCCTTCAAAGGAATCCAAGAGACTTTAGGGAAGTAAGAAGTTAACTAGACAGGAGGAATGGTGAGAAGGAAAAGGAACAGAGAAACCAATAGACTGAGAAACCTGAGGCCGGAGTTCAGCCATGTCAGCAGCATTTGCTGATCACTTCATGTGTATCATTTGAAGTGTGGAAGTGCAAAGATGAAAAACATAGTCACACACCTCAAAGAGCTCATGGATATGAAGATGGGGAAGACACATAAGCAATTAAGGGGTGGGCACAAGACCAAAGTTTAACAGCACAGCCACATAGGCAAGGTGAGGGCTCTTTGTGTTGGACCTTGGGAGGGGGGAGGGGACGATTGAGAATTCTCAGAGAAGATAGGTTTAGAGTGATGAAAAGTTGCTTTTAGGGTGTTTGTGAGACAGAGTCAAGCAGCAGAGAAGTATGACCCAGCAAGATACATTAAAGAAGTTCTAGGGTCCAGGGATGGAGAGAGAGGGGTGTGTGTGAGGGAGGGCAGCAGTGAAGGGTGAGTTGAGTTAGGCTGTTGTGCAAGGCTGTGGAACAGGAATAATAGTTGAATATCTTTTCACCAAAGACATAAATAGAAGTAAAGGCTAACAACTGAAAATTTAACATTGTTTTTATGTATGTTATTAAGACTAAAGTATTTGTAATCACATATTTGAAAAGAAATACAAATGATAAATAAATGAATATAATTTACAGTTTGATGTGTTGGGATAATTACGCAGGTATAAGAGTGACACAGAAAGAATTCACGCATCCTTGACCTGTTTTCTTCTGTCAGTAATATGTTACACAACTAATCAGGACATAGACAGTACTACAACCGAGATAACATTTCCACCAGTACAAGTTATGTCAGCCTTTTACAACATGCATGTAGATGCACGTTTCCTTTCTATCATGCCTTTCACACCCTAATTTTGAAAATTCCGACTCTTTTGAGTGATACTTTTTGGTGTTCAGTCTATGGTGTTCCAGTGCAAGGCTATGGAACAAGAACTCCAGCCTACAATGTCTCCATCTATTGGCTTCTTTGTTCCTCTTCTTTCTCAGCATCCCTCCTGTTTAGGAGGGAGGGATGCAATTTCTTTACTTAGTCCTAGATCACTTTTCCCCTTCCCATTTTGTCCAAAAAGTTGTAAGTTTATGTTTTCATTTAAGCCTGGAGAACATTTTGAGTTGATTTTTGAACAAGGAGTTTGGGGTGTTTGTTTTATGTTATGCCCAGTTGCTCCTGGACCATTTGTACAAGTTCCTTTTCCGAATTACTTTTGCAGTTTTATCAAGTAGGAGTTGGCATGCTAGTGCACGTCTGTCTCTAGACTTTCTCTCTCTCTCTTTCTCTCTCTCTCTTCTCTCTCTCTCCCTTCTCCCCTCCTCCTGCCCTCTCTTTATGTCTCCATCAGTTCTCTCCAACTTAGTAGTTGTATAATATTAGGATGAATTGAATTGATTCTTTCTGCTTTATTATTTTATTTCAAAAGCAGTTTTTGTTATTGAATTTCCTTTGCCTTTCTCCTTCAGTTTTAGGATAATTTAGTTAGCATTTAAAGTGTTGCTGAGATTTTGACAGGAGTTGTGCAAAATCTATATATTTGGAGAAATTGGCATTTTTTTTCAGAGTGTTCTAAACCATGTATGTAGTATATCTATTTATTTAATTTTTTTGATTACTTAATCAGTATTTAAGCTTTAGGACACAAATTCTATACATGTTTTGTTTCGTTGACATCTGATTCCAGCTAAGTGATTTGCAGGCTGGTGTAAATGATGTGCTATTTTTAATCAAGGTATTCATGTGTTCATTGCTAGAAATGTAATGAAGTTGATCTGAGTCCTGTGGCATTTGTAAACACATGTTAGTTCTGGGATGCTTTTGTTTATTGGTTTTTATAGCTTTCATGGAATAGTCTATGTAGGCAAAGATTTAATTAACAAATGGAGACAGTTTTATTTCACATTTCATCATTTTTTTTCCTCTGTGTGCCTTTTATTTCCTTTGTCTTTTTACTTTCAGGAGCATGATGAATAAGCATTGTAGGCAGACATACCAGTCTGGCTTGAGATTTTAAGGGGAGAGCAGCTGGGTTTTCACACTGAGTAGTGTTCACTGTAGGGTGTTGGTAAGTAATCTTACCGAGCTAGGGTAGTGACTCTCTCTTCCCATTTTCCTGAGAATCTTTATCATATTATATGATTTTCTTCCTTCAAGTCCTCCCATCCCCACTCCCAAGTCGTTCCTGCCCTGTTCTTTAATTGTTATTGTTACACACACACACACACACACACCATTCTCCTACACATATTAATACATAATATGATTAATATATAAATACAGACTGCTGAGCTGTTGCTTGCAGGCACATGATCAGGGCTGATCACTTGCTATTGAATAACTAATTAGGGGACTCTGTCCTAGAGGAAGATTACTTCTCATGTTCCCAGAATTCTTCAGTTGCTGTAGTTCCTTGTCTAGGAGTGGGGCTCAGTGAGATTTCCCCCTTCCATGATAGCGTTTACAGTGGTATTGTCCTTGTCAAGTACAATGGTATTGCCCTTGTCATGTACAATGGTATTGCCCTTGTCATGTACAATGGTATTGCCCTTGTCCAGGTCTTGCTTAGGCAGCCATATTGATGAAGTATCATGGGTATAGCTTCCATGTTATTTCCAGGCAACACAAACTCACAGTAGATATCCTAGGGCTTTGGTTCTTACAATCTTTCTGCTTTATCTTTAATGATCTTATCTGGTCCTTAGGTGCAGAAGTTATGTTGTAGATATATCCAAGGTTGTGTTGTAGATGTATCCACTGGGGTACACACCCCACTGTCAATTTTTCTCCCCATATTGACCAGTTGTGGTTTTCTGTAGTAGTCCATGTTGCAAAGGGAAGCTTCTTTGATGGGTGTTGGACACTACACTTATCTATAGGTACAAAGATAAGCATTTAGAAAGCACTTAGGAATTATGATGGCTAAAAAAAAACGGCAGTTGTATTACTTTTTAAATGTGGACGATTGCTTGCATCCCTGGAAGAAACTCTACTTGGTTACAGTGTATAATGGGTTGTTATCTATTCATGAATTCTATTTTTTCAAGGGTTCTGTGTTTGTATCCACGAGGGACGGTGGTTTTCAGTTTCTCTTTTCTCAGTTTTTGTGCTCTCTTTATCTGGTGTTGGAATCAGGCTGCTGTGACTTTAGGGAATGAGCTGGGAAAGGCTTGCTTCTCTTCTATTTTCTGTGTAGAATTGGTATTGATCCGTTATCAAACAGCTGGTACAGTTCTCCTGTGAAATGATATGGGCTTGGAAATTTCTCTTTTGGAAATTTTAAAATTATAGATTCAATTCAACTTGTTATATAATTCCACAGATAAGAAGTGACCTGCTTCATGTGGGGTGGGTTATGGGAGGTTGTGTTTTGAAGAGTTGGTTGATTTCTTAAATTTAAGCACATAGAATTATTTATGGGGTTTACTTATGATTTTGTAATGTCTACTGTGTCTGTAACAATATTCTATACCATCTGGACACCAGTAGTTAACATCTTTTTTCATTTTTACTTTGTTGTTGTTGTTGTTTTTATTAGAGTTTTGCCAGTTTCAAAGAAATGTAATTTTCACTGAATTTTCTGTTTTGTTTTCATTTATTTCTGCTGTTAGTCTGATTATTTCCTCTCTCCTCCTTACTTTACGCTATCTTACTTGTTCTCTGTTCTCTGTGGTATAGTGCATGTCTCAACACTCCTCTTTATGTTTTAATATATTACGCCTTTCATTCGTGCAATGTATTAAAAATTTGCTCTTCAATTTCATTGACCAGTTATTTAAAAATATCTGGTTAATTTCCAAGTGTTCAGAAAAAATTCCTATCACTTTTTCTGTCACTGAAGTCCACTTAGAGACCACTGTGCTAAAAATTTCCCTGTGTTTTTAATTCTTTGAAACGTGTGGGGTTTTGTTTTATGGCTCAGGACCTAATCTATGTTGCTGTGTGTTCTGTACACACTCAGAGGGACTTCATACTCTGCTCTTGTTGGGTGAAGTGCTCCATCATTGTCACTTAAATTCTGTTGGCTGATGGTCTAGAGAGCTTATATATGCTTGATGTCCCTCTGTGCAGCCTTTATGCCTTTAAACACTGCCGAGATGGAAGTATGGCTTTATAATTATAATTACAGGTTTGTCTGGTTTTCTGTAGGTTTATCAGCTTGTGTTTCACATAATTTGCAGCTCTCCTGTTTAGTGAGTATACATTTAGGGTTGTTCTGTAGTCTTAGAGAAATCATCCTTTTTTATAATTATGCAGGGACCTCTTTGGGTCTGATATTCTTTTTGGCTCTGCACTCTACTTTATTTGGTACCAACACAGCCACCCTGATTTTCATTTAGTCAATATTTGCATAACAGTTCTTTTCTCATCTTTTACCTTTCTGCCTGTATCGTGAAATTTGTAGTGAGCCTTTTGTACTCAGCACACACTTGAGTCACACTTTTAGTTATCTTTCCCAAAATTTGTCTTTTGCTCATATATTTTGGCTGCTTATGATTGATATAATTATTGATAATACCAATGTATGATGTTACTTTTCTCTCTTTTCTCCTTTAAAGATTTTTCTGTTTTCTTTGCCCTACCATCCTGTGAGTTAGTTGAACAATTTTAGAATTCCATTTTATTTACTTGTTCATTGTGTAATGAATATATCACTTTGGTAGCTTTACCAAATATAGTTGTTTTAGGAATCACATTATATACACTATTCCTTTTATCCATACTTTTATAAATTTTGAGGTTTTGGTCATTTGGGATCAACCACATTTGAAAATATCACATGGAATTAAATAAGTGCTTTATAAGTTTTAAATTGCATATTGTTCTTGATATCATGGTGAGATCCTATGTGTCTTATTTTGTCATACTCAGAATATAGATTCATTCATCTGGTGTATTTCTGTTGTGTGTGCTCCCTGTTAGTTACCTGATGGCTAGCAGATTGACTGTTACTCTTCGTTAATGCTTGTGCTTAAGTAACCTTTATCTTGCTCAACATTGGCCCCCAACACAAGACTAATAATGCTGACAGTTGCAATGTATCTCATTGAAGTGAAAATTATTGACTTAATAAGTGTAAAAAGAGGATGATGAGGTTAAGATCTTCACTAAGAACAAATATTCTTTGAAAGATTAGAGAGGAAAAAAGGAAACTTTTGCTAGCTTTACTGTTTTGCCTCAAACCGTGAAAGTTATGGCTGAAACACAACAGAGCTTCCATAAGATGGAAAAGTCATTGAAGTATAACCTAATGGTTGGCAATGTGTTTCACCCAAATACATTGTACAAAACCTTCAGAAATGAATTTCCTGAAATGAAGGATACAAACTACTTAATTCACGCGCCACACACACATACACACTACACACACACCCCACAGAATCAGAAATAAGCTTGGACTGAAAATTGAAAATTAGTGGAAAGCTATAACTGCCAATGAAGAAGCTGTTGTCCACATTTCTAGCAATGTTGAAATTAATTAAGGAGAACAATATCGTCCAAAGCTAGTCTTTAGTTTTGATTAAACTGAATTTCTCCAAAAGAAGATACCCCATAGATATACATTCATTAAACTGTAAAAGAGGCTCCAGGGAACTAAACTTGGAGGGACAGACTCACAGAAGTATGTAGCAACACTTCAGGACATAATAAAACCAGATATAATATGTGGAGGAGATAACTAACGCGCGCGCACACACCACACACACACACACACACACACACACACACACACACACACTAAAACCTACTAAAATTACCTTTTTGGTTCCATAATCAGATAATGTGGGTAGTAGAAATTTTGTTTATAGGGTGATTCTAACAGTGCTTCATTCCAGTGAAAAAATACCCAGAAGTCCTAGGAGGAATTGGAATTTAAATTCATATTTATAATGAATGCTTTTGGCCATTCTGAATCTGTGCTATGAAAATGAAAATGTAAAGGATGTATTTGTATCTCCAAGAACCTCATGGATTCATCCCCTTATCCAGAACATCATTTGGTATGTCACAGTTACATATATCTGCCAGGTACTTAGGAATATTTGATATAGACCTCTTGTCTGAATATATTACAGTTCTGAAAATCACTCACTATTTCTCAGCCAATCACATGGTAGTGGCTATTCCTGGTTGTCAACCCTGATTAATACACAGATCCATCAAATGGGTAAGTTAAAAGCAGAAGAAGCAAACACCTTTGGCAGGACCTATGAAGCAGAGTCAAGGATGCTTTCAAAGCTTCCTCCCTAGGAAAAGTGAGGAAAATCATTCATGCAGCAAGACAAATTGGTAGGGAAGGATTTGCCCACATGCTTGACGAAGTGGAAGAATACATCAAAAAGTGTTAAGAAGTGGGGAAATGGAGAACTTGTAGAGTCATCTGCAGAGAAGGAGGAAATGATGGCGAAGAAGAAATTGAGGTAGAGCCAGTAATATAAACATCACTGATATTAAAGAAGAAAATGATGAAACAGGGTTCTTGGATAGAGAGCAGCAAGCACTAAAGTCACCTGTATGGCTATGAAGGATTACACCTTCTGCAGCTGCACTCCTATGAATTACCAAGAGGCAGCTTTTCATTTTCATGTTCTTCCAGTACATTTTAGGAACAAGCAAGTCAGTGAGCAAAACAAATGAAACCCTTCAACTAACAATGACTCTAAACTATTGTCATTGTCCTCTTGACTTCTAACCTTTGACATCATCCTGGCTCAATGATAAAGGATCATTAGGAGCAGACGAACCTCCCTCTGACACATTATCAGGAGCTTGACATAGCCTAACACTGTGCCACAGCCCAGACAACCCTCTCCCAACTTTAACTCATCATGTAGGTGTTGGATCATCTCATATCACAAGCAGGATGAGACGTACAATAAAATATTTGGGAAGAGACTACACTTACATAGTTTTCCAGTATATTGTGATAGTTGTCCTATTTTATTATGACTATTATTACTCTGCTATCCTACTTAACTCTTGAATGAAACAAGTTATGTACATATAGAGAAAACAAGCTGGAAATAGGGCTTAATCCTATTCATCATTTCAGACATTTCTCCGAATGCTTCTCCTGCTGGTCAGAATAGGTCTAGTGTTTATACAGCTAACCAAAGTCAGTTAACTCACCAGCTGAGGTGAAGCATAAGCATTCTCCTTGTACCCTTACGTTCCTCACTTGTAATGGTCATAAACAACCCTCCCTGTTTACATTTAGAGTCATATCAGAGTATAATGTTTACTGCTACCAACAGAAATAATTTAGAAATTCAACAACTAGAAGAAAGCTCATTCTATTTATATGTTTCCTGGAACCTTTCAACAGCCCTCCTCTCTTCAGCTATCAGAGCTCAATTAGGATGACTTGAAACCCAGTCCTTTGTCTTCCGTTATCAGAGCCTAATTCCAATCTAGTCCTCTGGCATAACCTGCTTGAGGCTACTCAGCTTCTTGCATCTGTAGGTTTATGTCTCTTTCCAAACTTAGGATGCTGCCAGACAGTATGTTAGCTTTTGTTTGCATAATTCCTTAGGCTATCATACTTCTCCTTAATTCTACTGATAAAAATATTAGACCTTAGCTGGATATAGTGGCATACTTTTAAGTTGAAGACTAGCAGATATCTGTGAGTTTAAGGGCTGCCTGGTTCACATAGTGAGTTCCAGGCCATCGAGGCTATGAAGTGAGATCTTTCTCAATAAACAAATAAGAAAAATTAAAAATAAATTACATCTTTCATTTTGATCCCACGAATCTCTACACAATTACTTTCCCTCTTAGTTAATTTTTTCTTTGGCGTTGTTTGGGTAATTTCTGTTGTTCTGTCTCCTGCTTTAATATTTGTTCATTTATTGAACATTTAGTTTGAGTTATTGTGATTTCCCCAAACATTTATTTATTTATGTTGTCTAAGAGGGAGGGGCACACAAACCACAGCACATATGTAGAAGTCAGGGGACAACCTGAGGAGTTAGTTGGTTCTCTCCTTTGACCATGAGGGTTCTGGGAATTGAACCTAGATCATCAGGTTCAACAAAGACATCTATCTGGTTCATTTTTGAGTTCTATGATTTGTTTGATTATTCTTTTTCAATCTTTTATTTCTTTATAGTTACTTTCAGGATTTTGTTTGTTCCATGTGTGCTTATAGTTGCCCCTGGGCACTTTGATCATAGCTGCTTTAAAATCCTTGTCAGGCCATTGTGATATCTCTTTCATTTCAGTGTGAGCTTCTATTGATTGCCATTTTTTTCGTTCAGTAGGAGATGTTCTAGGCTATCTGATGACTGATTTTTCTATCAAAATCTGAACATTTTCATGGTTTGTTCATTGTTATTTATGTCATTTGAACATTTTGTTTGCTTTTCTTGGGATCAGAACACTATGGTAGCAGGGATGGAGAGACATTTCATTCCTACAAGGTAGATGTGAGGCCAGGTGCTTTTCTTGTGCTTTGCTGACAATGAACATCTAAGAGGGCTGCTCCTTGACAGGTTGAAGCTGGAGCTCAGGTTCCTCATGTGGTTTCTGTTGACTTTGCAGAAAGAGTGGCATTGTTATAGCTAGGGGATGGTCAATGTCCAGACCTCCACTGGCCTCTGCTGTTACTATCCCAGAGCCTATGGAGGAAGCCTTTTGTTTCTGCTGGATGGAGGTGGAAGTCTAGGATCCCAGACTAGTACCCATAACACCATAATCAGGAAGCGTAGGAAACTTATTACTGGCCAGTTAGGTTGAAAGTCCAGGCTCCCTGTTTAACCTTCTCTGATACTCCTCCATGGATGTGCTTGGCACCTTGTTATAATTTCTCAAGTATGGAGAGCCTGGCTCGCACTTGGCCTTTGCTGCCCTGAATAGAAGTGAGACCAGCTTTGTTTTTCTAGTGTTTGGTGGAGCAGAGTGATGACTGTGTAACATCCCCGACTTGCTAAGAGGGTCCACTGTTGGCATTATATAAGAGAAACGTTGGTTGAGGGTGTTTTGGTCTGAGACTCTCAGTGCTCCTGGTTGCTGGTGTCTCCAGCTCCAAGTGTGAGACCCATGAAGCATAAAGAAACCCCAGGACAGTGGTTCTCAACCTTTCTGAGGCTGTGACCCTTTAATACCGTTCCTCATGCCTCCTGCTGTGGTGACCCCAACCAAAGAAATTATTTTTGTTACTACTTTATAACTCCAACAACTCTGCTTTCTTCTCTTTACTCTTCAGTGCTTCATGTTCATTTATGTATAATTCCCAAGGCCTTTAAGTTGTACTCCATGAGTTGATAAGTCTAAGTACATCTCCATCACCCTGGAAGGAGAAGTATTAATGTAAAGTACCCTACTCCTAAGCTAGAGCCTAGCCCTTACCTGCAAGCATTTAACATACAAGTCTCATATCTAGTTAAATTTCATCTAGATTTTTTTGGAAACTTCATTAACATATTTAAGCATTTTGACAAAAGTAAAATGATCTTTAGTTTCAGTACTCATTATTGAAATGGATATCTCAGTTTACTCACAAATACAAATGTAAAGGGTAATAAGAGCTGCTTAATGTTGTAAAATGTTCAACTGTTACCCGCATCTGTGGCAAATGTTAGGCTAACTGTGACTATTTCTGGAACCTTGTGTTAGAATAGAAAGAAAAGAAAATAGACACCTGGCACTTCCTGGGAAACAGTAATCTATCATGCAAAAACTATTGCATTTACACAGTAAGGAAGGATTCGTCAAATTAATTTGTCTCTTTTGTACAGCCGAGTGTTTCCAGTGAGCAGCTTCTCCCATGGCTTAATGTCAGCGAGTCAGAACCTTCAAACCTTCATGGCATTCAGGTGTAGCTGCCTTCTGTTTCAACGATGTGGGCAAAAGATGTAAGGTGTTTCCCCAGGGAGTGTGGAAGGGAGTTAGAAACAGGAGTGGGTTATCAGTCCAGAGCACAGCTCTGGGTGGCAGAGGTATTCATACCATCTTCAAAAATGAAGTTGTGTTTGTGAAACATACGAGACCTTCTAATGGATCAGTCCAGGGCAGGTCCCTCTTGCCTGGAGCCTCACAGCTGTGTTGTTTCCTACTGTGTGACTTACTCAGCATATTTAAAAAGATCTTTCTCATTTGTTTTCCTGTAATCTGCTATAAAACCATTAACAATGTAAGTGAGGCAAAACTAAATATTTCCACAATCAATTGAGAATTAATAGGAGGTAAACACAGCTCAGGAGATACTGAGAAGTCTTTCTGTACAATTTATGGTATGCTTTGAATGGCTGTGCACACTGGGTCTTTGTGTAGAGACAACGTGTAGGCAGAAGGATATTTTCCCCTCTGAATTATTGGCAAAAGTAGACTTTTTTTTCTCATGGTCAATTTCATTTTTCTAACTAGAATCAAATGCTTGATATGATAATTAAAAATACATCAAGTCACCCAGAGCAGTGCAGTTTTGTGTTTGGTTAGATGGCAGGATAATTGCCAGCCCTTATCTTCAATTTTCAGACTTAAATCTCTTTCCCATTTAGTTTTAATTGGCTCCAGGCTTCCATCCATACTTAACTCCAAGTTCATTTGTCGCAATTGTTTTATATGAACGAAATCCTTTTCCAATGGATTCAATATATCTAGGTATTTGACTCATCTTTGTTTTTGTGGTTAATATTTTAAAAATATAAGGCCAGGCTCTTCAGAATGTGAAGCCTAGGCATAAAAGTCTGTTTCAGAATAGCATTGCCTGTTACTGCAAATTATCTCCAAGGTATCAACTTACTGAACACATTTGAAAATCTCCCCTCTCTCCGAAAAGAAAAGATTTTATAGTTTTATTTTCTGTGCTCTTAAAACTCCTGTTGATTTTTCACAACTCTCCTAGCAGGTATTTTTGAACATTTAGGACTTTTTTCACAATGATTTCTTCAGTTTCCCAAGCTGCTGATTACTTGATCTGGCTTAAGGCTAGCTTGCCACCTTGGGCAGTGATGTTGATCCAGAACTCAGCCTGGCCCTGATCATTAGCTACCAAGCAGTGATTAAAATATTTTCAGAGGTGGGAGTGGAGGAGTTGGGAGAAGTTAGAGATGCCTATAAAAGTTGTGTATGAGCTTTTTCAGAAAAATGCACAAAGATACGGTAGTTTGGCGAGATTGACAGATAGCTTGCAGTGTGTGTAACTTCTTATGCCTACCATCCCAGGCTAAAACTACCTGGGTTAGACACTCAGTGGCAGAGGCCTTTGTAACAGCTGTAATGTGGTCACAGTCTGAATTACTTACAAGATGATAGTATTACCACCACTGCTTTACAGCGAAGGTCCAGATGTGGCCTTGTGTGTTAACCAGGGATAAAAATGGAGGCTTACAGCCCAAAAGACTGCAAGGCAGAACATGCGACAAATGATGAGTGACCTTATAAAGATAAACAAAAGTTTCTTCCTCCATTTTGATGAGTAAGAATTAAAGTTATATATAATAGCAGCGTCGAAACAAACGCAAAAACCTCCATTTAATGAGTCTGTCTTTGAAAGCTCATGCCAAAGGATTTTGGTCTCACTGAACTCTGAAATATGCAAAGCAAGAGAGAAAGATAAATGCCGTGAGGGAAGAGTCAGAGAATTCCTGAGGGACAGTGGGAGAGTCGAAAGGCACGGCCAGTGAGAAATCCCCAGAGAATGTTTAGAAATGGGACAGCTAGTATCAGATGTTAGGTTGTCTGCTGTGGGTGAGAGAACGTAACCCATCCTTCATGACCTAAAAACCATCAATAAAAATTCTGCTAACATGCTGTGCTTGTAAAAATGATTGCTTTCAGGGGAAGAGGATAGGGCGGGTGACGAAGGTGCAAAATTATGGAGAGCAGAGAATAAGAATTCAACAAGGGCAGGAAATTGGAGCCAGAGGTGAGAAAAGAATACAGGTTCCCTAGTAATTTTCAGAAATCTCAAGGCAGGCATTTGGATTTTTTTCTGAGGTCATAAAAATGGGGGTTTGTGCCAAACAGAAGTATATTTCAAGTATATAATGACCTCCGCTGATCCCTGAGCCACTGTGTTCTGAAGCATTTACCTTTCTAGAGCATTTTTACTCTGTCCCCATTGTTCTCCTTTGACTCTGGGCACAAAAGCACTGTGACCTTCAGGATGGAGAGTTCTGACCTTCCCTTACTCTTCTGAGACAGTGACCGCCCAAGGCAAGGGAGGCCTGATAGCAGGCTTTAAATACAGGCGGGAGAGGGAGGAATGAAAGCAACACTAAGAGTAACATGGAGTATAATAAAAATTTTGGTCAGTTGAGAAGTGTTTGTGAAACGTCATCAGAGTCTCCTACTGGATCACATGTAGTTCCTAGGTGTAACAAGACTGCTCTTACCTGGCAGAGAAGATCCTGTTACAGGATGTGTGGGAGAGGAGTGGGTGTTCACTGAGAGAATGGAGAAAGGACTAAGTTATAGTCGGATGGGAATGGAGAGTCCTTGTGTGCTATTGAGGACCAGTGGGTATAGATAGCAGCAATGTACTCTACATTTTGAAAAGCTTGAAGAGAGCGCTGGAGATAGGTATCTATTCATAAGTTGTTTTGAACATCATGCACACATAAAGTATGCATGCATTGAGATAACCCATGGTAACTGAACATATAATTTTTGTTTCTCACGTAAAGATAAATTTAAAAATAATTTGAGACCCGATAGGAGCATCAGTGAGTTTGAGACCAGCCTGGGTTATGTTGTGAGACTCTTGTCTCAAAAGCTAATTAATTCAAATTTTAAATTTTTTTTTTAAAAAATAAAGAATGTCCTAAGCTGAGCTGAGCCCTTGCTTCTCACAAAAATGTGAGGCTTGATTTTCAGAGAAAGTGAAACATGTTCTTGCCCAGTAGTTTGATGGGCAGAAGTGGGACAAGGGTGGGGTAAGGGTGAGGCAGGGGCAGGGAGAGGTGGAGCAGGAAACAACACGGCATTAGTTCCTTTCTTTCAGTTGGTGTCTAGTTAGGTTTGGCCCTGGGATTTAGTGTGTAGAATTACACTGTTTTAATTGGAATAGATTGAGTACAGCCAAGCACCCCTGCTTACTAAGTATACCAAATGTGTGTTTTGACTCTGCACAGAAATTCCTTCCTGAGGACGTTTTTGGTGCTTGCTAAAGGGATTCTGTGGGAGGCTAGACAGAGAAGGCTCATGCAGAGCAACAGAGGGAGAAATCCTAGAGGTAGGGCCTATAGATAAATATTTATTCTACCTAAAGAATAAAGAACCAACGAGTCCCAGACTTTTTCTCTAAGAATTTGATATGAAGTAGACTCTGGAGGTGTGGTGTCACCCTGCAAGGTGGGAGGAGATGGAACCTTTACGTGATGACCATACTAATTATTTTCACTGGTGGTGCCTCTAGGGACTGGGAGCTTCTGTGGGAGTTTAGGAGAGGGGAAACGCATCTGAGTGTGATGACTGTATGTTGGGGCATCCTAATGAGAGCCTTTTACCCATAGTGATTCATCTATCAAGCATTTATAGGGTGTAGGTAATATGCTAGGTGTTGTGAGCATAGAGATGAAAGTATGCAGACCCTGCAGGGATGGCGCTCATCACGGTTTCTGTTCTGAATGTTGGTAGATTACACATTCTGGCAACGGCTTTTGATGTTCACATGACTTGGTTCTCTTACCTCTTCAGTGCATCCCCTTCTTTCTCCTGTGCTCCTTCCTCTGCAGCTCAGACACACCGGCTGCTTTGCTGTCATCAGAACACACCATCATGTGTTCCCTTCATGGATTTTGGCAAAATGGTCTTCCTCGTGACTTACATTTACTCAAATGCTATCTCATTCTGTTCTCTCTGTTAAAGGTACAACTGGCCTTCTTCTAGCATGCCCCATCTTCATCTTACACTATATTTTCTATACTATCTTTGTTATCACCTGGTAGAATATAAAGTCCAAAAGCATAAGAAACACTTCAAGCACCTACCCAATTGGAGCATAACTGACAATGGCATTGAATAAGTGAATGACCGAAGTCATCCCACACAGCCCCATATTTCAACAATAGGCTTTTGTCAGGCTTTGCTTGAGCTGTACTATTCCACTCTGCCTTGAATATCACCCTTGGCCTTGCATCAGGAAGCTCCGTCATGTCCTTCAAGTGATTCTACTCATGAGAACCTTCCTTCCTGTGCTGCTGCAGGAAGACCAGTGCAGCCAAGTAGGAGAGGGGACACATGACCTTGGTGGCAGATGTTTCAGGAACATGATTGTCCTAGCTTTGTCACAACTGAGCAAAGGGAAGTTCTTAAGAGAAGTCTTTGTCTTTTGTTTGGGATCCTGTTTGTAGTCTTCGAAATTTGGCATAATTCCACCCATTCATTTAGTTCTCCTGCTCCTTCTTAGTTTCTAGATACATGTGGCCACCACCTGCACTGTCCAGCCATCTGGTCTCCCTGTCTTAATGGCTCAGGAATTTCGACTCTTCCCTGGGTATCTCTAAAAGTCCCCATGAATAAATATCTTTGCATTCCACATCCTCAGGCCTTCCCCTGTCAGGTTTGATTGTTTTGCTGGCTAGCCACCTCTGGCCTTGTTCTAACCATTTCTCTAGAATTTCCATGGAGAAATCATGGTCTGGATTTTCCTCAAACAGCTAATTCAGGGCAATATACATAAGACAAATTTTACTGAGGACCTGGTGGACCAGAAAATTACAACCTAAAAGAAGGAGTTTAGTACTTTAGTCCATCATCAAGGTCCATAAGCTGTGCTCCTTCATGGGTAGGTGCTATCTTTAGTTGGTCACCTCTCTTCTGAGGCCCAGCCTGATCCATTATTCCAGGACTGGATTATCTGATCTATTTCTTCTCAGATCTCATCATTATCTGAAAGGATCTTGTTTTATTACTTTATCATCAATTTCTATGTAGTTACCCAAGTCCATGCCTCCAACATGACTGTGCTTCAATCACTCTGACATAACAAATGTTGGAACCATGTCTGTCTGTTGAACATTATAGCTCTAGAGCCTTTAATATTATTGTTGGCACATAACTATTTACTAGTAGACACTGCATGATGAGTGGCTAGCACAGATTCCATCTAAAAGACCT
Source organism: Mastomys natalensis (assembly GCA_021653895.1). Lineage (NCBI taxonomy): Eukaryota > Metazoa > Chordata > Mammalia > Rodentia > Muridae > Mastomys > Mastomys natalensis. The sequence goes on along the minus strand of JAJTUV010000660.1, from coordinate 101,211 downwards.
GATTTTCTATATTTTTATGAGTTTTAAGAATCTAAGCCATGTATGATGGTGTATCTTTTTAATCCTAGCACGCAGGAGGCAGAAGCAGGTGGATCTCTGTGAGTTTGGGGCCAGCCTGGTCTACATAGCAAATTCCAGGAAAGCCTGGGCTACATAGAGAGACTCTGTCTAAAAGAAAAAACAAAACAAGAACAACAACAACAATAACAACAACAAAAACCACATAGAAAAACAACAATAATAACAACAAAATATGAACTAATCCAAAATAAAAACAAAAACTATATATTTGAAAGAACATTTCTCAATGTGACAACTAATTTAAAATTCTTAAGATATTGGATTGCTTATACAAAGCATATCTGTAGGATTATATGTGCTCAGCTTACAGCCTAGGCTCATCACTGTAGGCCCATCTCAGATACTATGCTAAGCATCTTGGGGTGGAAAGAAAGAAGAAAAAACCTTTGAGGGGAAACTGATGCAACAGGAGAGAGGAGGGATATCTTTTCCTCACTCCCCCAAGAGCTCCTCTCCTTTATAATGTCTTGGGAGACTCACAAGAGTTTAGGAGAAGATAGGCACCGAGGAAACAGAGCCTAAGATCCAGTGAACTGGGGCTCTCATCCCCTGTAATGTAACAAGTTTCAGAAAGGTTAGAACCAATAGGGCCTGTGGAGGGTACAGTGCAGTATGCAGTACAGGCAAGTGGAAGCCCTGGCAGAAGCAACTCCAGAAAGGTGCACAGTGGTACTGGAGGGAGGGGACTCATGCGCAGATTATTAAAAAAGTATAAAGGTTTATTGTATTGTACTGCGTTTTGAGAGTTTGCAATCATGGCACTTGGCACATACAGCCCATCATCAGGATGAAGCTAAGGTGTCAGGGGACTCCATGGGCCCGATGAGGGATTATCAATGCCAACCTGATAGTCCCTCTGCTGTGACCTCAATTCTAACAATACTTGAAGGGAGGTTCCTGATATCTGGGCCACAGCACTTGACCCTTTTTTTTAGTGCTCTGTGTGCCTATTTCACAGTCTTCCTCCTTTCTTGCACTCCCCGGAGAGAAGGAAACCAGTTGGTTCAAGCCAGCAGACAGTTGGGCCTTTCATGAAGAGGATGTCCCACAGACGGCAGCCATGAGCTACCTGGAGATTACTGTTGCTATCTAGGAGCATTTCTGGAGGAGCAGCTGAAAATGCACTAATACACTAGCCTTCTCCCTTGTTCCTCAGTCTTCTAGTCATAACTATAGAAATTCTAACTACTTATGCATGGGATTGCTCTGTGATGGAATAGTGTCCATTTTCCCGAGGGAGTGAGTTCACACAAGCGCAGACACACACACAAACACACACTTTCTCTGTCTCTCTCTGTTTCTCTCTGTCTCTCTCTGTCTCTCTGTCTCTGTCTCTGTCTCTGTCTCTCTCTCTCTCTCTCTCTCTCTCTCTGTCTCTCTCTCTTGTGTGTGCTTGATTAAAAACAAAAAGTTCCTATATTGTCTTGGAACTACAAAATGTAAGGCATACTGTCTACCTGAGCCATGGAGGGAAATCCTCTTGCAATCCCTTCTTCCACATTTTGAAAATCCTCCTCACTGCATCTTCTTCTTGGAATCACAGAGTGAGACAGGGTAGGAGCGAAGGTGCCCCAAGGTCTATCTGGAAATAAGTTGATAAGGAAAAAGGTCTGAGACTATGAGTCCCTCTTGTGTAGCTGTTTAATGAGGACTTGAGACCTGATTATGCCAATCATTGCTTTCAAGGTAAGGTGTACTACAATTTAGATACTTCTGGACATCTCTGCAAGTTGGTCCCATGAGCTAAACAGGGACTCAGAAGCCCTAGAAGACACCTCCTGAGGGAGTGGGAAGCAAGTACCACCATCTCTGTCTAGGAACCAGGCCAAGACTTTAGAGTAAAAGAGTACTAGCCTAGTGTCTGTAATATAGGTTTGCCCTTGTCCTGTACCCCAGGTGAGGAGAAACATCAAAAAATGCATGTAAACTCCACAGGACATGAGGTACATGACAGTCTAGAAACTGCAAGGAAGGAGCCATTCTCCATATTTTGTCACAGACACTTAAGTGCCTGGTTGGGGTGGTAGTGAATGGTACTGGAAGGAGCAAGTGGTGTTGATTCTGGTGTTGTGGAGCACATATAGTACAACTCCTGAGGACTCCCAGTGCTCCGTTTGGTGGACTTTGGTAAGCTGGGCTTCTGGAACCCTCCAACCATGTGCCTTACAATAGCCACAGTGGTTACCTCACTTCTCCTTTGTATGCTGGGATTGACTTTATAGGATTTGCTAAACATGTTCTTATTTGCTCCTCATAACCTCTCACAAACTATAAGTAAGCACAGCGGTGCTTTTCAGCACTAAGAGGGATTAGACTTGCCGACTTCAAGGCCACTTCAGCTCTGTCATCCAGGTTTGGGGACTTAAAGTTCCACTGTGGGCCATTAGTTGGATATGCTTCTGAAACTGGGAAGTCAAGATGCATACATGGCCGGGGGGCTTTTCCCTACCAATAGTCCTGAATAGGAAACAGGACAGTAAATATGGAGTAGAAAATCACTTTTGTTATTTTGTGTTACAAAGCCAGAGACACAGCTTATATAGTGAGAGATAAATGGCCTTATTTTATGAGCACAGAATTGGGTAAGCCTGCCGGCCTACCTCAAGATAGCATAGTTGAAAAATTTTTCAAATAAAACTTAAGAGCATAAAAATACAAAAGAAAAAGCAAAGGGAAGAAGCAAAGCCTGGATGACTGTTAGTAGCCAGGAGAAGTTTCATAGGGCGGTCTTTCATTTTGAAACAAAATACTTGAGACAGGCTAATTTTTATTTTATTTTATTTAAAAGAAGAGATTTAGTTGGCTCAGAATTTGTGGGGTTGAAATTCCAAATAGCATCAGAGAGATTGTGGCAAGGGCTCCCTCTTAGCCCCATCTTCTCATGGTGGACTGCAAGGGTGGGGACGGGGACATGTCTGCAAGTGAGAACTTACACTATGGTGTGGACAGAAAGTCAGAGAAAGACTCCTATCTCACTGAGTTAATTTTTTATTGCTGTGATGAGCCACCATGACCAAGGTAAATTACAAATGAAATAATTTAATTTGAGGGCTCGCAGTTCCAGGGGTTAGAGTCCATGACCATCTCAACAAAAATCATGGCAGCATGCAGGCAAGCATGGTGGTGGAGTGGTATCAGACAATCTATGTCGGATCCTCAAGGCCAAAACAGAGAGGGAGAAGGAGAGTAGGGAGAGGGAGAGAGAGCTACAACTGGGAATGGCTTGTGCTTTTGAAGCTTAAAGGCCCACTCCAAGTGTCTTCTCCAATAAGACCACATCACCTAATCCTTCCCAAACCATTCTACTTGCTACAGAACAAGCATTCAAACATGCAAGCCTTTGGGGCCCTCCTTCAAACCACTGAGGTCTCATAATTCCTTATGAGGGCATGCACTCAATGATCTTAAGACCTAACTCACCAGACATATTTCTTAGAGACTCCCTCCCTCAGCAATGCCACACTGAGGACTAGTCTGTAACAGTCATACTTGTTGGCATCCAAGAGCTATCTGTATAAAGTGTACACAGCTACCCCCGGGGCCACAGGTTTACCATCCAGAGCTTCCGTTATCCACAGCCAACTGATATATGAAAACAATGTTCAATGGAAAATTCCTGAAATCAACAACTCATCAGTTATAATAACTTATATTTCAACAAAATTCTCTACTTCATCATGTTATTGTTGTTACCCTCTTACTGTGCCTGATTTGTCAATGTAACTTTATTTTGGATATTTATGAATATGAGAAACAGTATATGTAGGCTTCAGTACTGTAGCAGTTTCAGGCATCACTGGGGGTCTAGGAATCCTATTCCCTGTAGATGTGGGGGAAAGCTGTACAAAAATGTGTATGTGTGGAGAGAGGGGAGAGAAAGAGAGAGGGAGGGAGAGAGAGAGAGAGAGATTGAGAGAGTTTGTGTGTGTGTGTGGTGAGTGTGTGTGTGTGAGTTTTTTGTGTGAGTGGTGTGTGTGTGTTGAAACCAAGACAAAGCTGGCATCTGACATGGTTTTTGATTAGTAGCAAACAAGTATCCACCACCACATGCAGCAACTTATGTGGTGGAGTATTTGCAGGAAATAAAACACTGCCCTTGTTTTCTGGTGGCTCAAGCATAGTGTGATAAGTGAACTCAAGAGGATGTAAGCACAGCACTTCCAGTGTTTGCAGAAGGCTGCTCCTTGAGGTTTGGTTTAAATATATTTAAGTGAATAGAATTTTGACAAGCAGAGATTAAGAAAAAGATATTCTAGGCGGCATTATATTTGAGATATGTTGATAAGTCCAGCCTTCCTAATGTTCTCTTTCTCTCTCTCCCTCCCTCACCTTGACTCATCCTCTCTTTTCTCTTTGTATGTGTGTATGTGGTGTGTGTGTGAGAGAGAGAGAGAGAGAGGAGAGAGAGAGAGAGAGAGAGACAGACACACACACACACACACAGAGACAGACAGAGAGAGAGAGAGAGAGAGAGAGAGAGAGAGAGAGGTTTGTGTGTGAGAGAGTGTGTGTATGAGAGAAAGTTTATGTGTGTGTGTTCATGGGAAACCGGGAGGAGGGAGTTTGGAGTAGCAGATGCCTGTAGGGGCTTTCTGGGGACTTGGAGGAAATAAATAAAAAAAAAAAAGACAGATCAATTGAACAAGATAGATTATGATTACTTGGGAGAGGCGTAGACTGCCAGGCTATGGCATTAGGACTTCACACAGAAGATAATGGTGGACGTTTGGTAGCTTTTAAGGAAGGGAGGGGAAGCCTGGATTTTGAAAAACCCTTCTGGCAATGCATGAAGAATGGACTGAAAGGTAGTCAGAGACTCATGAAAGAGTCTTGGTTATCGCTGGATGAGGACTGAACCGTTGCAGAGGAGTTGGAAATGAATGTGAGAGGATTCACTTAGGAGAGGCAGAACCTGATTCCAGGTAGCAGAAGTCATTTGGGCTGGGAAGGGAGAAGTCAATTGTGCGTTTATTCACATACCTCAATTGCAGTAGTAACTTCTTTGCTGTGTCGGATGCTCATCTGTCTTCTGCTCATCTCTGGTTTGTTGAAAGCTGAGAGTCAAAGCTTTCATTTCTCTGTGCTGGTAGATTCAGCTCTGCCATGTGAGGACAGTACTTACATGTCTGTGACAAAGAAATGGTCCCTAGAGCGTAGGTTGTGTTATGCCAACTGCAGGAGAGAGCGACTGTCAGTTGCTATGTGGTTCTGCCTAGTATAGATGTGAAACTGCAAGGTACATGTGTGAGGCTAGAGAATCTATGTGAGGACCTCAACTGAGAGCAAGATGTGGGTGAGCACCATCAGTGCCAGCTACTTGCAAAGGGAACCCCGTGTAGTCCTGAGGTTGGGGAGGACAGGGGAGATCCTCCACAGCTGAGGAGCCATGAAGTTAAGGATTCATGGTGAAGGTAGTGCAAACTTTATCTGCTGCCTAGTCCAGGACTCCTGTCTCCTATTGCTATCACAGGAATCACAAGAGTATGTATGTAGAATTTATCATGGGCTCTAGGTTTCTAGGATTACCAACAGGGGCACTTGTTAGACAGAGTGAGGAGTATGCGATATGTATATGTATATGTATATGTATATGTATATGTATATGTATATGTATATGTATATGTATATGTATATATATATGATCTACCTCTTCCTTTTTGAAAAGGGAATTACATGTAAAAACTATAGAGTATTTAAAAAATCCACACAATTATGGATAGATAAATAAAAACAGTTGTCCTACCAGTAAAGGCAGACTGTGGTATATTTTCATGATTGGAAGGCAGACCATTCTTTGCATGTAGTGTAAGGTGTACCCATGAAAGTGCTGCTCTAGATACCATACCATCCCTCATCAATTGCCAAACGCATGGTGCTTGGTATTTCATTAGGTCATTAGGATTCCTGTCTGTATGAATTTGTAGACATTCTGAATTTTTCCCAAGCCCTACATCTTCCACCAGACCAGGACAAAGAGGGAGTCAGGTCTAGCTCTAACATAGCAGATGACAGGAAGGGTCTGTACAATCTGGGTACTTGTTTCTCTGGTGGCCACATGGTGTCACTTCTCAGGTCTAGACTGTCTTCACTTCCCTTACAAACCAGCAGGCTTGGGCTCCAAGGGAACAGACTTCTCTCTTCACACATTAGCTCTCAAGCATTGCCTCCAGGCCACTGCTATGGTCCTTGTGGCTTCACTGTGAGGCCATTGCTGCTTCATCCATGAGCTGTCTCATGGTCTAGCTGTGCACACCTCAGGCTCCCAGGAAGACCCAGGTCACTCTGGAGTATTCTATGGCAACAGAGTATGATCTTTTATTTGCTGTGATTTTTCCTTTCATCAACTCTACTGGAAGAAGAAACTCCTATAACATTAAAGAACTACACCTTTAAGTATGTCTGAGAGCTGTTTCCAGAGAGGATTTAATTGAGGGAGGAAAACCTGTCCTTCAAGTGGGTGGTGGAATCTCCTATGCTGGAATCCAAGTCTTGATGGTGGTGGTGGGGAGGTGGAAATGACAGATAAATACCCACATTCCTCTTTGATTATTGATCCATCAAGATGTAAGTAAGTAAGCCCCTGCTGTCACTAACAAGAGCTGGTCCCACTGGCATATCTTTCCTGCCAATCTGGACTCTATCTTTCCTTCCTTTCATTATTTTTGGAAGATCTTTCATCATAGCATCAAGGAAAGTAATTAATACATCTTAGTTACTTTTTGATTGCTGTGACAAAACACCACACCAAGGCAACTGTACTGGCTGGTTTTGTGTGTCAACTTGACATAAGCTGGAGTTATCACAGAGAAAGGAGCCTCCCTTGAGGAAATGCCTCCATGAGATCCAGCTGTAAGGCATTTTTCTCAGTTAGTGATCAAGGGTAGAAGAGCCCATTGCAGGCAGTGCCATCCTTGGGCTGATTGTCCTGGGTTCTATAAGAAAGCAAGCTGAGCAAGCCAGGGGAAGCAAGCCAGTAAATAACATTCCTCCACGGCCTTTGCATCAGCTCCTGCTTGAGTTCCAGTCCTGACTTTCTTTGGTGATGAACAGCAATGTAAGTGTAAACAATAAATCCTCTCCTCCTCAACTTGCTTTTTGGTCATGATGTTTGTGCAAGAATAGAAACTCTGACTAAGACAGCAACTTATGAGAGAAACAATTTAATTTGGAGCAAATAGTTCCAAAGGGTTAGAATCTATAGTCTTCCTAGTGGGAGCATGGCGGCAGGCAGGCAGGCAGGCAGGCAGGCAGGCAGGCATGGCATTGGAGTGGTAACTGAGAACTCATATCTCCATCTACAAGCACAAATCAGAGAACTAATATGGGCTTTCTTTCTTTCTTTTCTTTCTTTCTTTCTTTCTTTCTTTCTTTCTTTCTTTCTTTCTTTCTTTCTTCCTTCCTTTCTTTCTCTTTCTTTCTTTCTTTTTTTGGTTTTTCGAGACAGGGTTTCTCTGTGTAGCCCTGGCTGTCCTGGAACTCACTCTGTAGACTGGGCTGGCCTTGAACTCAGAAATCCGCCTGCCTCCGCCTCCCAAGTGCTAGAATTAAAGGCGTGTACCACCACTGTCCAGCTAATATGGGCTTTCTTAAGCCTCAAAGTTTACCCCATGATACATTTCCTAATCATTCTCAAACAGTTCCAATAACCGAGGACTAAGTATTCAAATATAGGAGCTTATGGGGAGCATTTTTATTCCGACCACCAAGTAATATATGTTCCTTCATTTACATATTGGGAGAATACATAAAGAAGTGTATGTATTTCCTTTCCCTAGGAGATTCTGGTTTCCTTCCATGAATTGGTTTCTACTTCCTGATCCTTAGCAGATCTCATAGCAAGCACTACATGTCCAGCTATAGAAGATCTGATTACATTGCTCCTTAAGGAATAGGTCAGAAAACTAGGCTCTTCTGCAAGATGGTGAGGATAAACCCTGCAGAGAGCTGTATGGATGACTAAAGTTATTGGGTATGTCCACCTAGGTGGAGAAATGGGAGGCAGATTTAAAAGGCCAAGTATTGTCCTCTTGGGGCATTGATGAAGACCCCAGCTTAGCTCTTTGAATCATCTGTTTAAAAAGTGAAATGCTTCCAAATCTCAGAGCAAAGAACTGCATTTGAATAATGACTTTGTGTATGCAGTTGAGATATTTTCCTTTTAACCACATCTTTCAGCTCATCACTTTTTACCTCCCAGGCCCAGATCACCAGCATCACTCATCCGGACATCTGCAATCACCTCAGCTATCTTCTCTAGAGAGTCTCATCCTCAACCACCATCCAGAGTCAATAACTCACAGTATTTCAATACTTTTGAACAGCACACTGCGATGAAGTCCATGCTCCCTTCTGTGGATTTGAGGCATGTCTCTAATCTCACTCTTCTTCTGTCTACTCCAGCTATACTAGCACTCTTGGTCCTCCTCAAATGCCTGCTTCTCCCTCTGAATCTTTAAACAAGCTCCCCCCTCCATCTAGAATGCCTCTCCTCCATTTCTTCACAAATTCATCTGATTCTTCTAAAAGCCATGATTTTAGAAAGAATATAAGAAATATACATTGTTTGCTGCCTTCTCCTCCCCATCATATTTTATACCTGAATCTTGCTATTTCCTTCTATTTACATCTGACATTTTATACATTATTTTTAGAGACAGTCTCGTGATCCACTGAGGCTGGATTTGAAGATCCAAGCCTTCTGCCACAACTTTCCATGGATTATAGACATGTGTCATCACTCCTGACTCAAATGTTTGTTTTTTGTTGAATTGTATCTTTGTATGCTCTTTCTTGTCCTAACATCATCATGCAAGTAGGGACATGTCTTCCTTTTCTGTGGCAGAGTCCACTGGACCTATAATAGTGTCTGTGAATGTAGCAAGTGCATTGTGTATGCTTGCATAGATGAACAAATGAATGAATTAATGAATTAGGTTGTTTCCAAAATTCATGAAGATAGAACACAAGAAGTAAAATTGTTTTTTGTCCTATAGAGTTGGATGTTTCCACTACAGGGTACTTCTTGACCATTTTCTGAAGTTTCTAGCATTGACTTTAAAGAAGACATTAGGCATTAGTTCTCTCTCTCTCTCTCTCTTTCTCTCTCTTACACACACACACAGACACACACACATACACACACACCACCAGCAATGGCATCATAGGTTAAAAAGAGACATAGGGTTGGGCTCATTCTGTCACCCACATTCAACAGGTACCTATGAGAGCCTGAGCTATCCAAGGTTTCACATACAGGTCTGGTTCCTTGATGTTTTCTGTGAAGCATTCCCTATTCCACAGAGCTGCCCAATCTTCCTCACAGCATGGTGGCCTCAAGGTAGCTAGGCTTTCTGTGTGGAAGCAGGCTTTCTGAGGGAATCTATTAGCTCAATCCCTGAGCTCTAATCTTGACACAACTCATTATCTTTGTGATCCTGGGCAAATGACTTCAGTTCCTCAGACTAGCCTTCACTACCTGTAAAATGTTGACAATAATATATACCCTACAATGTCACTGTGAGAGTTTAGAGAGTTTAAAGTGACTCCTGTGTCATATGACACGTGCCAGAGACAAAGGGAGGGTAACTTTTGATTCCTTCCCTTCCCACTTACAGAGGAGAGGGATAGCTGAAGAGAAATGTGATCTGGAAAAGGTGCTGGAAAAATCACCATGTTAACACCATTTCATAACACATTTCTTATTGTTTAGGGTAGACTCCACACAAGCAATTTGGGGCCCTTAATGTCTATTGCAGGTAAAACCCAGGAGAGACAGTGTGAGACAAAGAGACCAGCAAGTGTCCTGCATAATGAGGCAATAAAAAAGCATTTGTTTTAGCCCCAGAGCTCAGAGAAAACAGCAGGAGAGAAATTGTACCATGAGAAGCTGCAATACCAGGGATACATCCAGTTGAGCTAGGACCTGGAAGAGGAGGGCCAGATATGCTTTATGTGACAAATAAATGTCAGTCAGCTTCCTCCTCTGCTGTCAGTGGACCTTTAAGAAGAGGCATTATGTTGGTGATACACAGAGGCCTAATGAGAAAGCACCATGTTTAACCTTTAGTGGGAGAGCAAAGCTGGCACCTCAGGAAGACGATGGAGAAAGGAGCTAAGACATGAGAGGACCCTAGGGACTCAAAGAGCATTTAAACGTACCTTAAAACACACAACTTGTTAGGGAGGTTAGAGGAATGGCTCAGTGGTTAAGAGTACTTCTTGTTCATGTAGATGATCTAAATACAATTCCCAACATATTCTAGTGGCTCAGACCATCTGTAACTCAGTTCCAGGAGATCCAACACCCTCTTTGGACCTTTGCAGGCATTAGACATGCATGTGGTACACATGTATACATGACAGCAGCACACTCGTACACATAAGATGAAATTTAAAAATCTAAAACAAACCCCATTTTAATTTTGTGTGTTAGGTATGGACTTCAATTATTTTGTTGGGCAAAGTTCACTGTGAGAGGTTGGTAGAATTGGGATTTTTCTGGAGATGTGACTAAAGTCGTTTGGAGATCCCCATAAATGTTACTGTCTACTGTCATTATTCAGAGTTCATGTATTTGTCAAGGGAAATTAAGCCTAGTGTGGCAACTAGTTTTGGAGCTTGGACTTGTCACTCTGCATCTTAAAATCTTTATTCCCAGTACACCACATTTCCTTCAAGTATGGAGTATTTGGTACTAAGAGCTTGTTTAGAGTGTTAAAGTCAACCTGGAGGCAACTTGCAGCCACATTAAATGATGAGCCACCTTAGGTCAGTCAAAGCAAACCAGGGGTAATTTTAGGGCTGGCTAAAGATTGCCCCAATATCCTTTTTCTTGATTATTTTGGGGTCAAGTCTCTAGGCATCAGCAGCCTATAAAGTCTTTTTTCTGTTCCAGTTCTTTAAAAAAACCTGTTTATATGCTAATTGTTCTCCATCCTCAGCCGAGGTCCTATCATCTCTCAAGTAAATAGTGACCATAATGAGAAAAGAAAGCAGAAATGCAAATGAGAGACAGTCAGGTACGGGCAAGCAGGAGCCAGCTGAGCAGAAACGTAAATTCCTGCTCAGAGCCACATTGTCTCATATCTCAACTCACACCTTTATTTTTATTTGCTCTGGCATAAGAAGCTTTTCTTGCATTAGTAATGACATTGTTAATGTTTTATCAAGTGTAGAAGTCATGGGCACTTTGAAACTCCTCCCTTGGTAGATGGAAGACTTATAAGTATAGCAACAAGCTCTGAGTTTGAGACAGGCTACCATCTGTCATTGTCAAATGTGTCGGGAATCCCTTGGGGTGTTGGTAGGTTAGTTGGTAACACCCAATCACCCGTGTCCTCAGAGAGTAGAAAGTTCTCAATTCCCTTTTCTTAACTGAGACCTGAAATTCTCCCCCTCTTCTGCTGTCCTCACCAAGCGCTGACCTTTCTTCCACACTCTGTGTGACACCTGCCCAGGAGAACAGTTGCTGCTGTCCTGACTCCACTTTTAGACCCTCAACACCCCACATGGCAAAGCTCTTTGTCCCTCCAAGCCACATGGCCCACTTACCCCATGTGTTTTCCTCCTGGTCATTGATATCTGCTCATTTCCTGGTTGTTTCCTTCCCTTCCTTGTTGATTTTGAGATCACCCACATCAATCATCATCGTCTTTTATTTTAAACACAATATTAGGATTTCTTAGTGTTTGTCAGACAAGCAATCCAACAAATGTAGTACTCAAATTCCTGGACATTGTCTCTTTCATTCAGCCCCTGGTTGGATGTCACTCCAGTGTCCTCTGATCACAGCTTTCTGTCCTTATGTCACATTTCTCTCGACACTTTGACCTCATTTACTTTTCTGACTCTTAGTCACTCCATTTTCTCAAGTGTTATTAGCGTCTCTATGATTCTTTCGTACAGAGACCAAGGGTTATGCAGAGATATGAACCACTCTTTATACATGTCTCCCAGTCTCTTAAGAATCTGTCTTACCATGTGGTAAGATCCCTCCTAGAACAAGGGTACTGTTCTTCTTAATCTTCTTTGTTCCCTTACCCGAATATAGAAATGTACTAGAAAAATAGGTATGAGGAGAAGTTTATGTTTCCCCATCTTAGCTCATTCCCTTTACTAGTCAGTATTTTTAGAGGTCTATTATGGCCTCAAACATATACTCCTTTTGCTTCTGCCTCCCAAGTGCATGTGCCATCTCTGATGAGTCTTTTTCTTATTTCTCTTCTCTTCTCTTCTCTTCTCTTCTCTTCTCTTCTCTTCTCTTCTTCTCTTCTCTTCTTCTCTTCTCTTCTCTTCTCTTCTCTTCTCTTCTCTTCTCTTCTCTTCTCTTCCTTCCCTTCCCTTCCCTTCCCTTCCCTTCCCTTCCCTTCCCTTCCCTTCCCTTCCCTTCCCTTCCCTTCTCCCTTCCCTTCCCTTCCCTTTCCCTTCCCTTCTTCCCTTCTCTTCTTTTCTTTTTAGTGACTCTCAATTCTTGTCTGTTTCTGCAATATCACACTCAACTGCTGTTCCTTCTGTTTCAAGAAGTAACAAAGAAAACTAAGCATCTTTCCTTTTCCTGCTTATAAATTATAAATAACCAGGGCTATCACTTTTAGTTGCTTACCTGCAGCCATAGCCACCATTATTCTAGTCTTCATGTAAAAGAACTCTGATTAGAAACTTTGCAGACTCTTGTCTACTCCAGTATATATCACAATTTTTTCCAACTTACTTGCAGCTGCTTGACCATTGTCTTAGAGTTTTACTGCTGTGAACAGACATCATGACTAAAGCAACTCTTATAAGGACATCATTTAATTGGGACTGGCTTACAGGTTCAGAGGTTCAGTTCATCATCATTAAAGTGGGAGCATTGCAACATCCAGGCAAGCATGGTGCATGAGGAGCTGAGAGTTCTACATCTTCATCTGAAGGCTGCTAGCAGATACTGACTTCCAGGCAGCTAGGATAAAGGTCTTAAAAGCCCACACCCTCAGTGACACACCTACTCAAGCAGCGCCACTACTTCTAATAGTGCCACTCTGTGGGCTGAGCATGTACAAACCATGACAACTATTGAGTCAGTTTCTATTTAACCTAGGGAAAGTGTTTTCCTTGCCAAAACAGAGCCCTAAAGGTAGTGCTTTACTATTAGTCTTCTGATATTGTTCTGTGTGAACCGGAGCTCCTCATCATGGTGGGAGTAGATGATTTGTTGAGGATGCCAGGCATTATGGAAGCTGAGTCTTAGAGTTGTAGGTAAGCCATTGGATTACCCAGTCCCCATCTATAACCACTGTTTGACTTAGATGATGACTTAGTCTCCTTATTGTTTAATTTCTTTGTGTTACATTTTATGGTGCTCATGACAAAAGTGTTCTAAACACTGACCTAAGTTTTCCTCTAGACCTTAAGAGATCCCTCTGCTCCAGGTCTGGATCTTACTGCTTCCTACCTTCCTGGAGCTTCTTGCATATTTACCCCTCTCCATCCTGTGTTTTCTACCTCTCCTCTTAAGTCTTTGAACTTACTCAACTTGCTATCAGTCCTGAAAGCTTTCCTTGAGCTTAAAATTTCTACAAATTTCGACAAATGTTTCTCCATTCCTCAAGTAAACTTTTCAAGCAGACCTACTTTCTGATTCTACTTCTTCATTTCATTTTTCTTTTTAAGTCAGTCGATTCAGTTTCTCTGGCCAGTGGTTTCTTTATCACTGTGTCAATCAGAATGTGTAAATCTTATGTCACTTTACCTCTGCTCCATATGATGCACATTATCTGATATCTCCATTAAATAACTTTCAGGCAGCATCCTGAAATTCTCCACATTCTCCGTTATCCTCATCTTTGTAATTCTTCTTTAGGTCTGTTGCAGATAGACAGACATCTTGTCTGCTTTTCTTGTCTCTTAAATTTTGGGGTTGTTCAAGGTTACACCTGGAAGCTCAGTTGACTTCTCATTATGAGTGTGTACCTCACTGGCTTCAATTTCCCCTGGCTTGCTGATTGTGATGTCCGAATTCCAGGCCTTTGGCCTGACTTGCAGACTCTCTGTGAAATGACTGCAAAAGCTTTATGCCAGGAAGCCACTCAGTTTCCTCAAACATAGCAAGGCTTCTGCACCTTTCCCCAAATCTTCTTCCTTATAATTCTTCAGTTCCATTTGGGGTCCCGTCACCTACTAATCACTTGAGTGCTTGAGGCATCGGGAATGTTAATTTTTCTTCCATCTTCTCATTCATTTCACTGCCACATGTGATTGGCTTTTCCTCATGCATAGTTCTAAATTCTACTCACAGCTCTTCATTCCCTGCGGCCCCTCCCACGTGGGCCTCATCACTTGTGTCTTGTGATAACGTCATTGTCACCTTTTCTATCTCAAATCTCAAATGTCTCCAATTCATGCTCTACACAAACAGTGGAGTGTTTCTTCTTCACAAGAAAACTGGATAATGATATATCATTGGCTGAGTTATGTTAACAGCTTCCCAGGTTTCTTTAAAGACTGAGTGAGTGAGTGAGTGAGTGAGTGAGTGAGTGAGTGAGAGAGTGTATATTAGTACAGCAGAAGACATTTTCACCAGCAACAACCCTTTCCTCTAGTTTGAATATTTGTCTCACAGAGTTCATATGTTGGAAGTTTAATCCTCAGATTCATATTGCTAGTATTTGGAGGTGGAACCATTGGGAGTTCGTTGAACCAAAAAGCATTTGTCTTCCTGAATTGATTAATTACTAAATTAATGACTTACTGTGGGAGTGGTTCTTCCATAAAAATGACTTCTCTGTGGCTTACTTTTTCTCCATTTCACTAAGCAATGCCTTCTGCTGAGTTGTAGTGTAGCAAGAAAGCCTTAGCCAGATGCTAAACCAATTCTAGCATAATGCAAATGAGATTCTCAGCCTTCAGAATGTTATTGGCCATTCAGCCGAGACCAAGGGCAGAACCATGAACTAAAAAAACCTCTATTCTTTATAAATGATTCGCTTTGTGCATTCAATACAACAACATACGATAAAGGAAGATACCCTGGTTGCTTATCTGTGTTCATCTGCTGTAATCTTGTCTCACAGCTTATTCTTCAGCAAAAAGTAGGGGTTCTTTTAGTTTCCTATGCCTACCATCTAATTCATTTGTTAACACACAACCACACGTGCACACACTATTTGCCCAATCTAATTCTCCAAGTTGGATTCTTAATTCTATCACAATTCTCTGTCTTTTGAGATGTCTTACTACTATTTGGCTGTCACTTATTAAGTCACAGTAGCGATGTATTTTTAAGTGTGTGTGTGTGTCCTTGAGTGCATGTGCCTGAAGAGGCTAGCAGAGCATGTTGGTTCTTCTGGAGCTGATGTTTCAGAGGGTTCTGAGCTATCTGATAAGAAAACAGATCTCAGGTCTTCTGCAAGAGCAATGAGGTAACTCCAAACCACTGAACCATCTCTAGCCTCTTTTTAACATCTATTAAACGAATGGATGGATAAGATAAAATTTTCTCGGGGAACTCCAGATCCTGGATTTGTCTGTAGACTGGCCTTCTTAAAGTTTGAAGTGGGGCCCATGACTTATGTCTACAAAGCTCTGATGCTGTGTTTCCTATCCTGTTATCATTTGCAACTTGTTTTTGTCACTTCTGGTGTGAATGAAAGTCCCTGGTGGGAACGTTGCCTGGCACTGAGCCTTCTGCAAGGCTGGTTAACTGATTACAACATTGATGACTGAGGAGAGTTTGCAGTGTTCCCCGTCAAGAACCACATTATCTCGGGTAACCTTTGGTTCCCTTAACAGCTGTTGATTGTCCTCCTCTGTTGTGTACACTAACATCTTCACGACTGTTGGGCAGATCCTTTGAAATGCACAAACATAGCTCGAACCATCCAAAAGGCTAAGAATGAAGTCAGATCACGTAGCACCCAGGCTACAGATGATATTTCTCTGGTTTTCTGGAACCCACTTATCTGATGTTTCCATCAAATTATTTGAAAGGTATCGAGTTTTTTGCTGTTATTGTTGTTCTGTGATGTTAGAAACATGATGAAACTGTTAATAAATTGGAACATGAACTGTAAGATAACCCAAATCTGTCTTCTCAGGCCATGATCATATCTGGTTTAAGACTAAACCATCTTTTATCCTCTTTGAGGTGAAAGTTGTGCTTTTGTGTTGACACTGCCATGGGAGCCTGGACAGATTTCTTCATATGGAGGAGACAGTACAAGCAATTTGTGATTCTGAGGTTATTTGTCAAAAACAAAATATGTATAAACAAATTGGGCTATTTATTTTCAGGCCACCATGGATGTTGTTTTCTGGTTGTCTTTTGTCTCCCTATTACTTATGGTTGCTGAATGTGAGCAATCCCCCATCAACAGAAGAGAAGTTTTGGATCTGCAGGAGACTGTGAGATGAAGCAGTCACTGTGAACTTTGCTTCTTCTTGGACGTCAGGGAGTCTTGCATAAGGATAGACTGGTCTGGAGATGGTCCTACCTCTGTGCTTCCTTTTACTACATACAGCCCCCATGCTTGCAACACCTGACTAGGACACTCTCTACCCTTCTAAACACATGTGAAAAATTGAGAGTAAGCTTAGTTCTCGGCAAAGTAGAATACATGGATTCATGTGCCTTGTCTCATGACCCCTTCCATTCTCCCTGCGACAAGAAAGTAGAGGAAACTTCTACCAGTGTGGTAGTGTCAGAATTTCAGATAAAGAAGTAGGAAATATATGGGGAAAAGGGCCTTTATTTTTTTTTTTTTTTGTAAATGATTTCAGGTTACATTAGAAAGCAATTTTCTACTTTCCTGTTTATTAGGACAAGGAGAAATTTATCTCTAGAAGCAAGTTTCAAGAGTTTTCTGACATCTTGCATATTTCTTAGCTTTTTTTGAACATGAAAATTTCTCAAAGCAAACAGAGATAGAGGGAGAGGTAGTGGGGAAAAAATTAGGATTTTTGCTTGTTCCAGACAAGT
This sequence comes from Mastomys natalensis, assembly GCA_021653895.1. Taxonomy (NCBI): domain Eukaryota; kingdom Metazoa; phylum Chordata; class Mammalia; order Rodentia; family Muridae; genus Mastomys; species Mastomys natalensis. The sequence continues at coordinate 84,176 of JAJTUV010000660.1, read as the reverse complement.
TCAAATGTAGCTGCTCACCAAGTTATAGAATAATTTTAAACAGGAGATGGCAGTGTGTGAGGACAGGAACAAGAAGGACACTTGCTAACCAGGGTCAGATGTCTCTTCCCCTTTTGGCTAAAGACACATGAGTCAGAGCCATGTCTTTCAGAAAGGGCCTCAGAGTCACCTGCTGATGTGTGTGCTTTGTCAGGTGGCCTGAGTATCACTGTGAGCTGTCTATGTCCTTTCTCTATACCTTTGAAACACTGAGATGCAAATGCCCAAGAATGTAATGTTGTAGACCCTAAGGGTCCTAGGCCAGGTTCTCTCAGATACAAGTGAAAAGAATCAGGGAAAAAACACTAATAGAGACTGTGTAGGTAGGAGCAATAGGTAGAAGAACAACATCCAAGATACACAGGGCTATAGACTTCAAAATGCAGCAAGGAGGTAAGGAGTCGGGGGTGAGTCTGAAAGAGATATTGCTTTTTTCCTATACTTCTTTATTCATCTCATTCCTCTCAATGAGCTTTGGAAATTTCAAAGGTGAAAACATGGGGTATTCTGTCTTTGAAAGTAGGAAGTTATGATGATATAAAAGTGTTCAAAATCTGAATAAGTCATAAGTAATAATTTCCTGTATCCCTGACTTATGAGGTCCATAAGTTGTAAAATACATTATCAAACTCCCCATCCTATAAAGCAATTGTAATTTAAATTTCAGTATTTTAGCCAAGAACTAAAATAAAATCAAGTTGAGACTATTTTCATCCATTTCATTTCAGTCATTAATTCTAAATAAAATATTAGTACTAAGAGAGACTAGTTAATAATTAGCTAAGGGCATCGTAGAAGGGAAATGGGAGAGGAAAATAATACACGGAAGACAAGCTCTACTGGATTCATTACTTGGAGGTCCTAGTGAGAAAATTGAATCAGAACATGAAAGGGAATAAGGCTGCAGAAAAATATGAAGCTATGTTAATAGATTGAGCTGGGCATAGTGGAATACACCTCTAAATCCTAGTGCTTGGGAAACCAAACCAGGAGAACCAAAAGTTTGAGACCAGCCTGGGCTATGCAGTGAGACCATAATTAAAAAAAAAAAAAGTCATAGTAGATGAGACAAGATGAACCAAATACTGGCTTTTGTGTGTGTGTGTGTGTGTGTTGGTGTCTACCAATTCACATGGAAGTAAACGCTTGACAAACTAGTTAGCATAAAAATGAATCAAAAGTGCTTAAGAGTTAAAGTTGTACATAGTTAACTACTCAAGAGACCTGGGTTCTAATCCGTCTCAACCACTCACTTTAGATATGCTAATTCTCTGTGAAATGAGGTGATATTTCTACAACATCTACTTTCAAAATCAAATGAATGTCTATCACCCTAGGATTTTGTTGAAATGCGGATCTTCATGTAGTGGGGTTGGGGCAGGCTTGAGAGGCAGATTTCCAATAGGCCGGTAAGGCTATTCCAATGTTACTAATCTACCAGTTAGATTGTGTTTGTTACTTTATGTCACCGTGATTGAATGCCTAAGAAAGACAACTTAGAAGGAGGACAGATTTATTTTGGCTCGTCATTTCAGAGGGCTTAGTTCACGCTCATGTGGCTACATTGCTTCTGAGCCAAAGGGAAGGCTGAACATCAAGGTGTAGTGTGCGATGGAGCAGGACAACTCAGCTCGCAGTAGACAGGAAACAGGCAAAGCCAAGAGACAAGATAAATCCTTTTAGGGCATGGCCTCAGCGATCTCCTTCATCTAGGTGCCACTTCTTAATGGCCCCTCATCAATGTGCTAACTCACTGAAGTCAGCATCTACATGTCCCAACCAATCACCTTTCAATGGCACCCACCATCTGGGGACAAAGCCTTCAAAACATGAACAATTCCTGAGAACGTTTCATATCTGAACAATGCTGCACACTTTGAGTGGTAAGGATCTAGGTCAGGGATTCTCAACCTGTGAGCTGCAACTTCATATGTGTGTGTGTGTGTGTGTGTGTGTGTGTGTGTGTGTGAGATCAAATGACATTTTCACAGGGGTCACTTAAGGCCATCAGAAAATACAAATATTACATTGTGCTTCATAACAGCATCAAAATTATACTTGTGAAGTAGCAATAAAATTAATTTTATGGTTGGGGGGGTCACCACAATGCATTAAAGGGTGGCAACACTGGGAAGGTTGAGAACTACTGGTCAGATGATTTCCATGTCTCTTCCAATTCAATTATTTCATAGACAATTGTTTCATAGACAAGCAGTTAAAACATTGTCCCATAAGAATGAAGGCGAAGCAATTACAAGAACTTTGTAGTGATTACAGAAAAAAAAATTAGCAGACATTGAGCAGTCCATCAAACAAATCTAGCTTTGACACACTGAGTAAGAGACATAGAGCCAAGTTGAAACCGGGAACAAAGTTGGCCCGAAGGATGTGTCTAGGGAGAGGGGGCTCAGGGGTGGGAGGAGGATGATGACCTGGGACCCTGTGAGAGTAGCAGCACTTAATGAAGCATCTCTTATACTACAAAGGAACAAAAGGAGCCACTGCCCTATTAGCTCTCTTTGTTTTCTTAGCTATCCCTGGCTTTATTTTGAGAACACACTGTCACTGTGTCCCATACCCCTGCCTTCGCTGTTTGCATTTAAAATACAAAGATAGGCAGTGGATTCACATAGATCAATTACAGTTCCATCTGAAGAGCCACTTGGAGATTGACTGATAGACATCCCAGTGTTGAGTTTAGGATTAGACAGAGAGAGTAGAAGATGTACAACACAGTAGCAGGCATATATAGAGACTGGAGGAGGAAGGAAATGATGGGGGGACCCAGCAAGATGACCTTCAAAAGCAATGGTCATCCCATTTATTCAATGGAAAACTGATTTCAGTTTCATGTCAATAACTATTCAGTAAGCCATTTGATATTAAGAAAACACTGAATGCCCTTAAAGGTCTTGCAGGTGTGGCTGCTGTGTCACATGTGTGTCAGTAGGTGGCAGAGAGGAGAGAGGCTATGTCTATGCTCAGTCTTCTGATCAGGAACATCTGAATGACTAGTAGCCCAACACACTGAAAAACAGCAAGCCTGAGACAACCCTTCAGTCACTGGGGGCCTGGGCAGGGGGCTAGCCAGAGATGACCACCAGTTGAGGACCAGACAGGCCCAGATAGGCTCCAAGCAAGTATGGGAGCAAGTCAGAGACTAGAAGAACCCCACCTAGACTGTGAGCCCCTGGAGGGAGTGAGCCAGAGACAGATGACCCTTGCAAAAGGGCCACTCATTTGACCAGGTGAGGAGCAAGCCCATGACAACCAACTGACTGGTGCCATGGGCCCCAGACAGGGCGCTAGCCTGAGTAGCCTGAGATGACCACCAGTCCAATGTCAGACAGGCCTGTGGTACAGGGAGACCATGCCCAAGATGACCCTGCCTGACACCATAATGCATAAGTAGAGCATTGCACTTCCAGGACCATTCCTAAGATGACCCCAGACACTCAAAGACCCTGGGCTCCACTAAGAGGCACAAGTAAGTGGTGGAAAATGGAAGAGGAGAGAGAAACAGAAAGATGTGGCACAATGAAGAGAGGCAGAAACTGGAGACTCGAGGGTAGTTAGGAACAGCCTGATATGAGTGGCCAGTGATGCCACGTGGGACCATAGCGGGGTCCTGACCTATATGCTGCCACTGGGGTCACATCTGGGTCCATGGCCATGCAGTAATAGGGATCTGTTGCCAATAAAGGCCAGGTGGATATCCCTGATCTGGGCTGTTACCTAGGCACTTGTTGAAGTCTCAGGGCTGTGCAGAAATGGTCCCGCCCCTCCCCTGGGCTTCATGGGAGAGTTTGCTCTGGAGGCATGAGAAGAGGGGAGCTGATCCGCCCCTAGCCAGCTGCAGTACTTGCTGGTGATTGAGCCCATTGGTCCTACTATGAGTATGGGAGAGCTGGCCCTACCATCCCTTTTGGTATTGTGGACAAGGAAGAGATACCTCCTCTCTGTTTATCCCTTGCTACCTGGAGCAGGCAGGAGACCTGGCCCTGGGGTCAGGAGAGTTGGAGAACTAGTCCTGCCCCTCACCAGCTGCAGCACTCTGGAAAGAGAGAGTGGACTCTGCAACTGGCCAGGGACAGCACAGTAGACCCAACCCTGGTGGTGGCGGAGGGGAATGGCTTAGCTGGCCCTAGATGATGAGTTGTAGGAGCCAGCCTTGACTCTTGCCTGCTGGGCAGTGGAACAGATGAGGGAGAGACAGCCTCTTCCTGTCCCTCACCCTCTCACATCTTGCCTTCTATGGCAGGCAGGAGAGCTGGCCCAGGGATCATGAGAGTGGGGGAATTGGCCATGTTCTTCACCAGCTGCAACACTTGGGAAAGTGAGCCCTGCACCTTGCCTGGGCAGCAGAGTATTTGCTGGTGAGCTGGCCCTGGGGATAGGATAGCTGATGGTTTGATAAGCTCAGATACCCCTTAGGTCCAGATCCAGGGCTCTGAGTTGGCCCACCACAATGTCTACCTTATAGATGAACTGCTGGAGCAGTCTTACAGATCCAAAACTACGGATCTCCATGACACAGGGCAACAACAGGATATCTGAAAGGAGTCCCAGTGAGGTTCCAGTATTGGTAGAGTAGCAGAAGCCAGAGGCCTCATACCAGAACAACGAGTCATTGCAGTGTACATTTTCGAGCAAAGAAGTGTTGGGGAAGGTATACTTGTGGGACACACTGTGACAGACCTAAGGCTTCCACAACAAGATTCTCTTCTCTGTGGTAGGGAGGTTGTAAGGGTGGAGGGCAGGTATGAGGGGAGGGAGGGGATAAGTGCGATTGGAGTGCTTGCCGTGAAATTCACGAAGAACCAATAAAAGATTTAAAAAAGAAAAGGAAATACCATGACAAGCATACTATCCAGTGTGATAAGGGAAAAAAAAATCAAAGTCAAGCAGGCTGAGATCACCTAGTGAGTTAGTGTTGGAGGCAAGGTAAGAACCCAGTTCTCTCTATGCTTATAAGTCCCCCTCCAAGCACCATATACATTTAATCATATTGAACCATGATCCTTTTCTCCCACTTTTCGTATCTCGTCACACAATTATTAGATACCGTGCTTCATTATTTCATACTAAGATGCTTAGAAAATAAATGGCCTGCTGAACTGGCTGTAGGACGGCCATCACTACTTCTTGCACATTTATCCTTTCTTCTTTTGTGGTAGATTTTAGTTTCCTTCTTGGAATCCATGTTTAGTTTTTTGTTCTTGTTTGCAGGGGCTGGGCCCTTTTTCAGACTTTACCTTGGACGCTGAATCTTGATTGGAATGAATAAATCAAGACCTGTGAGTAGTCGCTGAGAGTATGTTTAACTGTGTCTCACAGGGCAGGAGGAGATGTTGCTTCTACTTTTACAGCACACACATTATTACACAGATACTACCATTTCCCCCACTAAACCTTGTGAGATAGGTGAACTGAGGCTGGAAACAGTAGTAGCATCTTATAATTATGAACAGATGGCATTGGATCAATGGGAGTAATGAGGAGGGGAAGGAAACAGAATCACAACACTTGACAATGTCACTGAGGATCAATCAAGCTCTTCCTCTGAACCCTTATCTAGGGTTTCATTTAGAAATATTTCAGGAATAATTTCACAAGGTGAAGTTCTAACACAAATCATGATTCTCCTGAAAATGCTATCATTCCTGTCATATTTGTTAGTATTATGTGATATGTAAGTAGCAGTGCCACCCTAAGGTTCCATAGGCATGGAACATGCTATGAACCCTACCCCCCAACCCCCCGTGCTCCCAGGAAAACCCTGCATCCAGAGAATTTGCCTTTCTTTCTTTTCTTAAGAGCACATGGAAAAGTGCCAAGTGTAAGGGACAGTATGACATGTTTTCCTGTCCCTTGAACAGAGACAGCAGGGTATAGGCCTGACTCCAGGGGTGTTGATGGTTGCTGTGGGTGCAAGGTTTGTTTGTATACTTTGGGTTGGAGGATTTCTTAATGGAATGCAGAAATAACATCTTTGATAAAAGCAAATGGGAATTTATCAAGTTACTTTGGGGCTACCATTCCATGAAAGTGTTTCTACATTCCAGTGCCTATGTGACTGCAACAATGTGTGTGTGTGTGTGTGTGTGTGTGTTGTGTGTGTGTGTGGCACCAGGCAACTCCATGCTCCTTTGCATTGAGCTATGGAGCGCTCTACAGATTTCAGGTGAGAGGTTATGGCTCCGATGTATGAAAGAAAAATAAATCTAAGAAGTAGACTTGTGATGTAATGTGCACCCTTAGTTCCCCAAGCAGAGCATTGTAAGGCACCTTTGTCAATTCCACAGTGCTCATCCTCCCTGGTGCCTTGCACAGGCAATTGTCTTGAGTTGCTGTGAGAAGTATTATGGTCTGGGTGATGTCTACACAATAGGAATTTTCATTTGCTTCTTAGTAATTACCTTTAACCTTTGCAGGGTATAATCAGTGAGGGAAGAGTAGTTGAGAGGTTTTTTTTTTCTTCACCATTCCTCATGCAAACCCAAATTTAAGTTCTTTGGAATAACAGAGGCAGTAATTCTCTCTTCATTTTCCCTGTCTTCTTCTATCCAATCTTGGCAGCTACAGTCAGAGAAATCATTAAGACACTTCCTCTCACTCCTTGACACACCTATAGTGTCAACCTTAGCACCAGACAGGTGTCAGATACATCAGACATTTACTTTTTATGATTTTTAATCATGGGGGCTTCTAAGTAAAGATATTTCATCCATTTATTAGGGATACAGTTATTTTCCTTCCGAAGGATGCATTCAACGATATTACATTGGGAGTCAGAGTTACAGTGTATGGAGACACACACAAACACTTAGTGCTGTGCAACCCCTTCATAAATCTTCTCTAAACACGTCGAGGCTTGCTTGGTTTACAGTCACAGCCAATTTACCTCCCCCTTCCTAGTTTTGTTGCAAGGGCAAGGACCAGAGGAGTTCCATATTTTGTATGCATTTGTAGTAGAGATGCGAATATAAAGATGTTGTGTTCCTGATGAACATGACACTTCAGGAGTCTCTCCTGGCTGTTTGTTGTGGAAGCTCTAGAGAGGCCAGCATTGGGCTTAGACTACATAAGGAGGAGGAGAAACCCAGGGGACTCTTGCTTGGCCCAGTTCCATCCCAGAGCTCACTAATTTTATGGAAGGTCAAGAAAGGAGGAGCTGAGCCCATGGACATCTGCCTGAAGTAATATTTTCAAATTGGTCTTTCTCCTCTAGAGGTTCATTTTCAAATTTAATTAGCTAGCTAATGATGGTAAATTATCAAAATTAATTGATGGATGTGGAAGTGCTTTGACTATACAAAAAAACACTATGCATATTTCTAGGATAGTTAATGTCTGATCTAACTTTAAAGGCTAATCTAGGAAAAGATTTTTATAGTAGTAATAATAACACTTTTTTTAAAAATGGCTTGAACTGAAGGCTTTTATTGGCCAGGAACATTGCCGTGGGGGAGCGTCTCCTACAGTCTCCAGATTCCTACTTAGTGAGAAACTTCTCCTTTTGCCAGAGGCATCCCTGGAGGAAGAAGTCCAGTGAGAAATCTGTAAGTGTGTCTTTATAATCCAGAAAGTAAGACAGGAAAATAAACAAGCACTTATGGTTATCTAGGAAGATGGGTGTTGTGGGGGGAAGATGCTGAGCGGGATAGATCTGGTCACGTCCTCGTAGAAAGAGAGCTGCTTGTTGAGCTGAGGCTGAGAGTAGCATTTGTCTGTGAATATGAACAAAAACTACTAGAAGACAATTTAATATTGTGTCATCTTAGTTAAAGAACAGTATTCATCCCTCCCCAAGGTTTATGATTTTCTTCAGAGTGGGATTTTGGTCAGGTTTATAGTACCAGTATGAAGTCCTTTCTGTAGAGTGTGGGCATCAAGTCCAGTTGCAGAGCACTTGGCTACTACTTCCATCATATCAACAAAGCCACTATTACACAAGTGGGCGCTCCTTTCCTGACAGGTTAGTCTTACAGCTTGAAGGATTCATAACCACAAGTGATCTCTTTAAAGATATATTTATCACCGTAAAGGTTCCAAGGTTTAGCATTCTTATGTCCAAAGATCAAGTGTATATTTTATAATATCCCACTTGTTGTAAGAATCAGGGTGTATGGGCCAAGTGATACTTTTCTTTGCTGGATACACCAATACTGCATCAATTCTAGGGAAGAAGTCTCAACAGTTGGGACCCAAAGTTCTGTATTCACTCATCTGTAGACATTAAGATGAATTGGATTTACAGCCATATTTCAGGTATCAAAGCTTAGAACTCCATCTTTAACAGGCAAGAGTCCCCTTGCTTCTAGGAGTTTTCTCTCCTGAAATAGGCCTTGTCTCACAGTTTTTGTTTGTACATCTGAATATTCCCTTGGTTTTGAGGATCACCCTAGGGAGGCAGCAGTTTCTCATAGTTGTAATCAGGACCTCTGCCAACAGTTGTGACAGGCAAGGTCATCAGCCAATATGGAATGTGTACATTCCTCCAGCTGGCCTGTGGCCTTTGGCAGACTGTTCCCTGAGAACGCCTTTCTCTTCCAACCAGATCTTTTAGAACTTCTCTACATGTCTGTGCCGCTGAGCTTCTCCTTTGCCCTGTTCCTCATGCTTTCCAGAGTGGATATCACATCGAAGATAGGTTGCTGGGTGTTGTCACAAACTACATTCTACTCCTCTGGATCCTTTGCTTCTCTGAATCCTAGCCTTTTACCAGCACCAAGCTCAGTTAGAGTTTAGTTCTGTTGGTGGGCTCTAAATATGACAGTATTTCACTAGACAATCAGATGAGCTCTTCCAAGGAGAATTCCTACCACCTGAATCCTCTCATGATTTGGATGGAAGACCATCCATCTGCTCCCTAACCCTTTAGTATTTCTTAAGACATTACCGAGCTAACGCAGAGAATACCAAGAACTTTTGGATGAAACAGTGTAGGCTGTGGTATGCTCATGTTGGTTAGAGGTTAGGAGAGGAGGATACATTTACTGACTGATATAAATAGAAAATTGCTTAAAAGCTTTTTTTTTATCCTAATGTACTTTGTGAGATGAAATGAATCATACCTGATATGGTTAAAAAGGCCAAGAACTTGAGACTAGATAGGTTATGGTCCCATGGGAAAACCTACTACTATTATTCTGCTAAAGGAACATAAACATAAAATGCCACTCCTAACAACATATTTCTATACCTATAGATCAATGTCATACTCTGCCCTCATCAGTAAATGGTCTTTTTCAATGGATGCTAATTAACACAGAGACCCACAACTGGACATTATGAGAGACTTTGGAGCACTCATTCCTACATAGGATGTCTTCATCAAACCCTTCCCTTCAAGGCTCAGTGATCTGTGTGGAAGAGAGGCAGAGAGATCACAAGAAGCTGGAAGTGATGGATGATCAAGGAAGCTATCTTCCAGATATGGTAGGACTGATGCACATAAAAACTTCTGGAGACTGTGGCAGCCTGCATAAGACCTTCATGGGTCCATGCCAGACAAAGTCCCAGTACTGAGGAGAGGTAGACACAAAGTCCCACCCCTAACCAAGAGGTGATTTGCAGCTAATGCCTGACAGAAAGTGGAAGAGCATTTTTTTCCCAATGAAGTGTCACTGAGTATATCAATCACACTGTGTGTGTGTGTGTGTGTGTGCCCCGCGCGCGTGCGCTCCCACATGTTAGGGAGGGATTTTATTTGGTATTTTTTTGTCTTACTGGGATTTTCTTTGTTTATTTGTTTTTGACTTTCCATTTGTTTTTGTTTTGATTTTTTTGTTTGTTTTGAACAACAGAAAAAGAAAGTAAAGTTGGGTGGGTCTGGTGATGGAGAGGATCTGGGAGAAGGAAAATAATATGATCAAAATATACTACATGAAAAAACATTTTGAATAAAAATATCTTTAGAAAAGATTAGTTTATGCTTGGCTGCATGTATATGTTTTTGTGTGAACATTCCTGCACATGCATGTGGGTACACGTGCTAGTGTGTGTACAGAGAGGCCAGAGAGGGGTTGATGTCCTTGTCTATAACTCTCCTTTTATGCCTTTGAGGCAGGATCTTTTCCCTGAACCCAGGACTTGCATTTTCTTGGCTAGGCTAGAGCTAGCAAGCCCCAGTGATCCTCTTGCCTCTGTCCTCTTTGGAGCTGGAGGCATTTACAGATATTTGCAGGGACATTCAACTTGTTATACTGGGCACCAGGATATGAACCCTGGTCCTTATGCTTGTGGAGCAAGCCCTGTCAACTTCTGAGCTATCTCTTCAACCTGTATAGTTTTCTTTTAGAATGCTAGTGTGCTCAGTGTGGTCCAGAAGGGTTCACTGCGGGGGAAGGGCCGATGGAAAACAGAGACAGAAAATCATAGGAAGTTTGTGTCAGAACTTTTCAACTTGAGCCATCACCAGGGCGACTGCAGCACAGATTTTTTTATGAGCTTGGATTATTAAATGACATTAAATAATAGTTTGCTGGAGAGCCTTAGCCACACGTGGATTTATGTCTGAAATGTCACGTACTGCTGCAAGATGTGTACTAGACAGAAGAGAGAGATGTATGTGACAGGGAATGAAGGAACACAGTATAATTTGGTGTGAAATAAGGAAGTTGGTAGATGAAAAGCTTTTGGGGAGAAGAGGAAATTCGGTATTATTGGTATTATTTTGGCTTTCTACACCACTCCCTGCTTGGGATGTTAGGACTCTCTTGCTTTGGCACAGAGCAGTCTTCTCTCTGTTAGAAGCTCAGCTTTCTGGCCTTTCTCACACTTGGACCACAGACATATGATTCATGATGAATCCAGTCCACCAGGGTGGATTTTAACTTGGAACAGAGAAGTAAGGCCAAGATAAGGCTACACAGACTCCATCTGAAGAAGGTAGTGGTCAGTGGTAGCTAGATCTATTTTAAACTGATTCTGATCCTTAAGAAATTCCATAAACTATAAAATATAGTCTCTCATATTATACCTCAGAACCCAGATACAAAAGCAAGCAAAGAAACAAACAAATGAACAAATGAGTTGAGACACAACATTCTTGGAAAGGAAGGGTGTTTATAATTCTCTTGTTTCAACAACAACCAAAAGCCTGTTTTCTTGATGGCACAATCCTGAAGCATTTCCACTGAACTCTAGATGTCATGTGGACAGAAGAAGAAAAAAATTTTTGTCAAACAATTTTGGAAATGTTCTGGGGAAAAACATAAAAGTAAAGTGGCTTTCGTTACTACATAACTTCTGAAAAATCTTTTGAATGTTAGCACACTCAAAAAGCTTCAAGACAGAGATAAACAAATACCATTTTCTCCAGTCTGGAAGCACTTCAAGGGCTCTGGAGACATGCATGGTGCTGAGAAGTGCTGCTCATCCTCCTCTGTCTATCCACTGCATCTACATAATGGTAAGCACAGAGCATGTGCAGTCATGTGCCCTGAATAGACTCTGCAGGCAGAATTGTCGCTCTTTTGAGTTATCACGTATTAGCTTGAGTTATTCTGGCCAGATAGTAGTCTCTGCTCTGAGCCAGATCCTTTCTTGGTATTTAGTCTTTTATTTTTTAAGATTCATTTATTTTTATTTATGTCAGTACATGGTCACTATCTTCAGACACATCAGAAGAGGGCATCAGATTCCACTACAGATGGCTGTGAGCCACCATGTGGTTGCTGGGAATTGAACGCAGGACCTTTAGAAGAGCAGTCAGTGCTCTTAATGGCTAAGCCATTTCTCTAGCCCAGGTCCTTAGTCTTTACTCATGTATATTCTGATAGATGCTGAATGTCAATGCTTAAAACAAGGGTTAAGACCTCAAATTCTGAAGTGAACTTAATTTATTCGGACATTTCCAACTTACTACAACCTTATTCAACTTCTTATCCAACCAGTAGCTTAAGGGTGAGTGCTCTCAGCATGATCTGACACAGACTATAAAGAAAGAAAGAAAATCTGATTTTCTTCAAAGGAAGAAACTCAAAACATAACCAACTGCAGCAGAGCTCGTCATGCAAATGGAGACCAAGTAGCCTTGTTGCTCCCAATTATGCCCAGTGTGGAAGGAAGGGCAGAGATGTAAAGATATTTAACTCAAGGGAAAGAAAAATAATGGATCGTTCATGGACCACTGGCTGTTAAATGAGAAATAAAGCCTTTTCACTCTCTTTTTTTTCCACCTGCTGAGCTGGCACCGGAAAATATGACACTTATTGATAGCTGTGTTCCAATTGTGCTGCAGACCTCTCTGCTGGTTGGAAGATGGTATTGAAAAAGGTATTGATAAGAATCTGCACAGCAATTTACATTTATATTATCAATTTATGATGTTCATATTCAGTGAGGACAGGGACTTTTGTTCACCACTGTATCTTCAGGATGTACAATAGTTGCGCTAGAAATATTTGCTGAATTACTATAATCTGTTTGGAGAGAAGACCTGGTGTGACTGGGCCCCACACAGAGGCTGAGGCCGTCTCATCTCCACCAGCCTGAAGTCTGCTTTTGGGTGTGCAGGCATGTAAAGGTAATTACCGTCATATTTTCTTACATTCCCTGGGAGAAGTCAGGCACTGATTTCTGCCTCTTTCTATTGAGAAGGAATTCATTCTGACTCCTTTGTAAATTCAGAAAGTGAACTGCTCTGTTTCTAGCACAATGACAGCTAAGTACCTGGAACAATTTCCCTAACAAAACAGCAAAAAAAGCTAGTGAATGCATAGTCTTTAAAAGTCTTAAGACATGGATGAATTTTGTAAAATATGCCAGCAAATGTTTAGTGGTTCTTATCGAAGAGGGGATGGGAGCCAGGGATGGTAAACTGAAATCTGGAAACGTCTTTACCCTGAGGGTGGTTGCCAACACAGTTACACTTAATCTTTGATATTTCCTTTTCTTTTCCTTTCCTTTCTTTCCTTTCCCTTTCTTTCTCTCTTCCTCTTTCTTTCTTTCTTTCTTTCTTTCTTTCTTTCTTTCTTTCTTCTTTCTTCCTTCCTTCCTTCCTTCTTCCTTCCTTCCTTCCTTCCTTCCTCCCTTCCCCTTTACCTCCCTCCATCCTTTCTCTCTCTTCCTTCTTTCCTTCCTTCCTTCCTTCTTCTTCCTTCCTTCTTTTCATTTTTTTTCAGAATAACAACTCTGTGTGCGAGAAAAAAAGAAACACACATGCAGAGTTGAGGGAGAGTCCAATGTCTATTCTAATTGTAATGTGCCCTAGAACTAACATTCCTTTTTATCCCTTCTATACACAAATTCTGGGGCAATGTGTTTAAGCACAAAGCAAATCAGGGGTTAAAGACTAAAAGAAGTCTTTTGATAATTAAAAACTTACTTTGCCTACATGTGGACATTTAAGTCAAATCCATGTGGTCTGGGCAGTCCAAAATACTTTATGTTTTAAAGTCTTCCCAGAGTAGCACTATCCCAAACATCTGGTGAAAATAAGCTTATATATAAAGAAAAAAAAAAAAGAAAAGAAAAGCAAAGAAAAGAAAAAGCTCATTTCACCATCCAAGGCCTTGAAGAATTCTTCTAAGAATGGAAGCAGTTAATACACATTGTTAAACCTATAGACAGAAGAAACAGGTCTGCACAGACTTAGGTACCATAATGACCAAGTTCATAATCCAAAATAAATATGATTACCATGTTTAAAGAGGAGCTTAAAGTTTCTGTAGGAAACATAAAATTATAATGAGGGACTAACAGATTTGAAGAAGAACCAAATGCAAATTCCAGGAGTGAATTTCTAATAAAAATTAAGACTTAATTGAATAGACTTAATGCAGCTAGAGAGTGTGGAGCAAGGCAGGGGAGGATGGAGACCTAGAGGTAAGTCCAGCAGATTATCCAGCGGTGCAACACAGAGACACGAAACAGGAGGCATGTGGGGACACTGGGAAGAACTCATATCTCCCTGGAGTTCGGCACAGGTTGAGAATACACAGAGAACATGTGTGAAGAGGTAAGAGCAGAGAACTTTGGATAACTATTGAAGAATAGAATCTGCAGGTTCAGACTTCCTCCCAGTCTCTATAAAAAGAAGTAGAAATCGTGTACATCCAGGTACACTGTAATGAAATTTTAGGACGTGGGGGACAAAAAAAATCATAAAAGTAATAGCACACTTGCTATTACTATTGTGGTGGTGCAAGACAGACTAGAGAATAAGGCATCTAGGTAGAAACTGGTCTTTGAAGTGTTTTAAATAGAAAATATTTTATTTATTTATTTTGTTGAGAATTTCACATATGGATATTGTGTTCAAACCATTTCCCTTCTCTCTCCTTCTTCAACTTCTCCCATCTCCCTCTTCACTCCTTCTCAAACTCATAGCCTCTTGTTCTTTGATTATTCTTGTTAAACACATGCATGGGCAATTCATGCATGCACCTGTTGGGTTCATTTAGTTTTGGTCATATGTTTACAGTTGGTCAGGTGGGGCTTGTCCTCAGAGAAGGCTGACCCCTCCCTCTGCAGCCATCTATTACCTGGAGTTCTTCATCTAGCAGTGGAGTCTTGTACAACCTCCACCATTCACTGGCGTCAATACTATTGTCATTGTTCAGGGCTTCTGTTGCTTGCTTTCACTTTTCCCAGGTAAGTCTGATGCAGGTGTTTTTCTCCCCCACTCCCCCAGGTTCCCTCTACATAATGCCTGTGCCCTGCTGTTTCCCTGTCAAGAGCTGCTTCTCCCCACTTGGGCCATGATCCCTCTTTTGTTCCTCATCCCTTCAGTTACTCCAGGTTACATACTCACATGTAAAGGTTCAGAGCTGGGATCCACAAATAAGGAGGACCACTAAGTGTTTCTCTTTCTGAGTCTGTGTTACCTCATCAATATATTTTCTAGTTTTATCCATTTGCCTGCAAATGCCAAGATTTTATTTTACTTAGAGCTGAAAGACATTCTATTCTGTATATGGATTCCATTTATATTATCTATTCCTCAACTGAGGGACATTTAAGTTGTTTCTATTTCCTAGCTCTTGTGAAGAGAGAAGCAATGAGCAGTAGGTGTGGCCTTGCTAGAATTACATCACTGGAGGTGAGTTTTAGGGGTCTAAAGCTGTAAACCTCTTCTAGTTCACTGTTTCTGCTTTATGCTTCTAGTTTCCTGGTCCGGTTACCTATGCCTGCCACTTAATGATATGCCTTCTTATTGTGAGGGACTCTTATCTGTCTGGACCCATAAACCAAAATAAACCCTTTCTTCCACAAGTTGTCTTGATCATTTTTTTTTTAATCAGAAAACAGTTCTAACAGAAAAGTAGCCAATACAATGAATTAGTGTCCAGCCTGTGCTTCATAGTCAGACCCTGTCTCTATAAAAGCAAATAAAAGAAAATAAGGCCAACTGAGATAAAATAGAATTGAAAAATAGTGTAAGTTTGGAGAAAGATGAGTGTTTAAAGTATTAGGAAGTCTGTGTCGCCCTACAAAGAGTGCTCATTAAATTTATACTTTGATAATTAGTCGCACAAAACTGAAAGAAGACATGGGAAATAGTTATAATTTCCCACGGAGTATAAGAGAAAAAAAATCTTAAAACATATCCTCATTTGGTTACAACAAGATCAATAAGTGTGAGAAAAAGAAACAGAACGAGTGGAGCAAAACTAAGAAGCACAAAATAATTGGGGCCGAGCATCTCCGTGGTGAGGATCTCAAGCTGCTTGTGCCAAGGACCTCACTTCAGTCGCCAGCACATGGCAGGCAGCTCATACCACCTCTAGCTTCAGCTTCAGGGGCTCTGACACCCTCTTCTGGCCTCTGTGGGTGCCCACACTCACACACCCACACATGGATGAACATATATGCACATCATTAAAAATAAGCGGATGAATAAAAGTAGAACTATGCCAGTAATTTCATTAAATTAAAAAGATTAAATGAAATTATTTAAAAAACTCAGAAAATTTAACAAGATATCAAATGAAATTTGGCTTACATGTCCTGGATAATGATGATAATAATAACAATAATAACAATAACAATAACAATAACAATAACAATAACATAATAACTGAGAGTGGGTAAGATGTATTAGTTATTTTTCTCATTTCTGTGACAGAATACCTGGTAAGAAGTAACTTAAGGGATAAAGGGCCTATTTTTTCCTCACAGTCCCAGAGGACACAGCCTACCATGCTGGGGATGGCGTAAAACAGCAGGCAACTGGGCACATTATATTCCCAGTCAGGAAGCAGAGAACAATTGGGTGTTCCTGTTCAGTCTGGCTTCTTCTAGACCAGCAGTTCTCAATCTGTGGGTCGTGACCCTGTTGGGGGTTGTCCGATGACCTTTTCACAGGGGTTGCTTAAGACCCTCAGAAAGCACAGATATTTACATCATGATTCCTAACGGTAGCAACACTGTAGTTATGAAGTAGCAACTAAGTAATTTTATGGTTGGGGTCACCATAACATAAGGAACTATATTAAAGGGTCACAGCATTAGGAAGGTTGAGAACCACTGTTCTAGACAGTCCAGAGCCCCATTTCACACACTGGTGCTTCCTTCACTTTGGATGGGTCTCCCACCTCAGTTAACCTCATTTAGATAATCTTTCCGGGCATGTTCAGAAGTTTGGTGGTCCTAGAATCTACCAAGCTGTCCATCAACATTAACCTTCACAGATATGAAGAGACATCTCACTGAAGAAAACAAGTCAGTGATAAATGATGCTCTGTATCCTTCGTCATTAGAGAGCTGCAAATTAAAACAAGAGGATCCTACTAGACTCATTTTAGCATGTCCAAAACCAGAAGAAAACACAACCCCCCCAAAATCCTCAGTCTCCCTAAAACAACAAAATAAAATGACAGCTACAATAAACAATACAGGTAAGACTCAACACAACAAGAATTCTCATGCATTCATGAATTGCTGATGGAAAGGTAAAATAGTACAGCTGCATAGAAAAATTAAAGTCATGACAGTGTTCTTTATAACTACCTCACACTAGATACAGCCAGGATGCCCTTCAATAGGGACATGGATAAACTAACTGGTAGTCCACACAATGAGCTTTTAGTCAGTGATGAAAAAGAAACAAGTTATCTAGAGACTTTACAAATATTTTTTGAAGTGAAAGACGCCATTCTTAAAATCTTATGTGCTCTTTGGTTATAATTATATGAAATTCCTATGAAACATAAAGCTACAGACAGGAAGACCGGTGGTTACCATGGGGGGGGAGTAGAGGCCACCGAGGAAGGGCAGAGGATTTTCTGGTATACAGTCCTTTCTGATGATGGACACGTGACTTGATGCTTTTATCAGAATTCATGGAACTTTATAGCACAGTGAATCTCGGTGCATGTAAATTAAGGAAAAAGTCATTTGGGTTGTTGGGAGAATCCCAGGGGCGAACGCAAACTGTGACAGCAGGATCTCAGACTCTACCACAACTGTGTTCCATTTCCTTTATTTATCATGACTTC
Source organism: Mastomys natalensis (assembly GCA_021653895.1). Classification (NCBI taxonomy): domain Eukaryota; kingdom Metazoa; phylum Chordata; class Mammalia; order Rodentia; family Muridae; genus Mastomys; species Mastomys natalensis. The sequence goes on along the minus strand of JAJTUV010000660.1, from coordinate 66,690 downwards.
TTTTGAGACATGTTCTCATACATCCCAGGCTGATTTCAAACTGATTATGAAGCTAAAGTTGATCTTGAATTTCTGATTCTCCAAATGCTGAGATTACAGGGCTCTGCCACCACTGCTGGTTTGTGTGGTGCTAGGAGTTTAAATATTTTCAATTGTTTGACCATCTTACACATTCATAAAGTGAATTTTAGTAATTTTCAATCGATTCTGCTTTTTTCTCTTCCTCTGGAGCCCTTTGACACACCAGGTACTCTCCTATTTTTATGTATTGAGTGTGTGTGTGTGTGTGTGTGTGTTTGTTTGATTGTTTGTGTGTACCCCACTGAGTTTAATTACAGAGTTCCTAGCCATATCATGGGTGGAAGGGTATTTTCTAAAGCAAGAGAAACTTCTCAGATGCTAAGCCACAGAAGTAAGTGACGTTTCTTCCCTAACAACCATTAGCTGCCTATAGTTCTCAGGGAGGGTGGAGTCTCATGGGTCCCTCTTCCATCCGTAATGAAATGCTGATGGGCCCCAGACTTTAATGTAGTGAGTTCACAAGTGCACTGGCTGTGTCATGCTAAGAAGACATCATTGCTGTATAGGTATCCATCTTTTGGCTCTTGTTGGGGTTGGGAATTGAACCAAGTGCTTTCTGCATATGAGGCAAGCATTTTACTGAGTGATATTCTGAGCCCTCACAAATGTATTCTAAGAAGCTTCACCGAAGTGTGGGAGTTGTCAAACAACCCTTTCACGGTGGTTTTCTAAGACCATTGGAAAACAGACATTTACAGAGTGATTCATGACAATAGTAAAATTACAGTTATGAAGTAGCAACAAAAATAATTTTATGGTGCGTGTGTGTGTGTGTGTGTGTGACCTCTGGAACACAGGTGTGGGGGAAAAGATGCAGGGAATACATTCTAGTTGAAAATGTGTCCATGCAGGTATAAAGTAACAATGCACTGTGCACATATCCTAGAACAGGGTGAGTGAATGAGTGATAGAGTGTAGAGATAGGTTTCTCAATTCTTACACTTAAGAAAGGAGAGGACACTGAAACGATTCATTGGCATTGGAAGCCTTAGTAGAAACAGACAGCTAGCTGAAACTAAAGAAAAATGATTATATATTAGGGCTGGAAAGATGACTCACCACTTAAGAGCATGCACTGCTTTCCCATGAGATGTGAGTACAGTTCTGAGCACCACTGTTGGGTGCTTAAGTGGTTCACAAATGTCTACAACCCCAGCTCCTCCAGATCCAATGGCTCTGGTCTCTGTGGGCACCTGCACTCATGTACATGTGTCTGTACACACACACACACACACACACACACACACACATACGCACATATACAGAGAGAGAGAGAGACAGAGAGACAGAGAGAGAGACAGAGAGAGACAGAGAGAGAGACAGAGAGAGAGAGACAGAGAGAGACAGAGAGACAGAGAGACAGAGACAGAGAGACAGAGAGACAGAGACAGAGAGACAGAGAGACAGAGACAGAGAGAGAGAGACAGAGAGACAGAGAGACAGAGACAGAGAGAGAGAGAGACAGACAGACACAGAGAGAGAGATATGGAAAGAGAGAGAGAGACAGACAGAGAGAAACAGACAGAGACAGACAGAGAAATTTACATATAAAGACTTTAAAAAATTTTTTAAACCAATTGCTTCTGAGTTATTACACAAATATTTATTTTGTTGCTAGCTGAAAGTACCTAAAATAAGTGACATCCCAGAAACGATGAACAGATCTTTGCCTGTGATGCCACTATCCTAGAGTAGCCATGAAACCATTTGACAAATGGCTGATTCTGGGACTAGCATAGGAAATATATAAGATAAGTATGGGACATCTCTCTGGTATGGGAAGTGCTCAGAATGTACCAAACAGATTACAAATGCTCACACAGCAAATACAAATAAAATCTCCCCAGCCATGTAGGCAGACAACCTGGTGTAGAAATCAGCAAAACTCCCAACACCCAAAGACAGAGCAATTTGAGTAAGAAAGTTAAAATTAATATTGGTTTATAACCCAAAGTACAAAGTAAATGCCCACAAGCCTGTAAACATATAAATAAATTATTGAATGAATAAATAGATGAGAGAAAAAGACAATTTTCTCATTCAGAAACATTTCAAATAATTTATATGGTATTTTTCCTTCAGGGAGGTAAGCTATAATCTTTATTGCCTAAGTGTGGTCTGTGCACAGTGGCTTCCTTTCAAAGAATGTGGTATGGAAGTAGGGAGGAAAAAGAGTATCGGGAAAACCTGACATACAGCATTTCAGCAATCCAAGTAAGGCCAACATTAATGAATGAAAATAACACTTTGCTTCTGTGGTTTCTGTTCCCAAAACAAATGATTCAGTTCTAGTAATGAGAAAAGCAGCAGGTAAATCCTGACTGTGAGATAAAGCTTCAAAAAGTACGTGACGTTTAATCTTCAAAATTGTAAAGGCAATCAAAAACAAAGAGAACTAAGAAATTATCGGAGCCAACAGGAATCAAAAACGACGTTATGACTTAGTGGGGAGGTGGTTCCCTTGTTAAAGCACTGCTTTAAAACACAAGGACCTGAGTTCAATTCCCTGAATACATGTAAAAAGCCAGGCAAAACCAGATGCGGTCCCAGTGCAGAGGAGAGAGGGACAGCAGATCCTTGGAGCTTACTGGCCAGACAGCCTAGTCCACTTTGGGAGTTCCAGGTAAGTGAGAGACCATGCCTCAAAAAAACCCAAGGTGACTCGGTTTCTAAGAAACACACAACGTTATCCTGCCCCCTACACGCACACACAACACACACACACACACACACACACACACAGAGAGATAAAGAAGAACTTGCACATGAATATGCACTAACACTGAAATTTTTGTTGTTGTTGAAAGAGGTAAACATTGTTCTTAAATGTAACATTATATGCAAGTTAGTATCTTGTAGAAAAGAGGGATTAGGTGAAAACTAAGAAAATATGATGTTAATAAATAACAAGAATGCATCCACATTGCTTCAATCATTACACTAAACACAGTAAATTTATGTAAGATGTTAATAAGGGAAACGGTGTGGAACAGCGGGGCCTCTACTGTATTTGCAACTTCTCTCTAAACCTGAAAGAAACTGTTACAATAAAGTCTATTAATGTAGTTTGGAAAAGAAATGTGTTATAAATGTTACAGATAATATAAAAAGATAGTACATCTGAGTAAAATACAAAATCTAAATATATTTTAACATAAAAGAAACATCTAAAATATGATAGAATTGCAAGGATAAATAAAAAAAGAATAAAAAATGGCTTATCAGGTGAAATCTAACCAAAAGGAAACTGGTACAGTTATTTTAAGATTAGAAAAGCCAAAATCCTGACTGGAGATAAAGGGGTTCACTTCATAAAAAAATATAAGAGAGAGAGGGGGAAAAGAGATTGATTTTAAAAGTATGTATACTTTAATAGCAGCACTGTTAAATAGTCAGGAAAATGAAACTTTACATGGAAATAGATACAACCGCAAATCACAGTTGGTCATTTAATTACCTTCCCCTTAACAAGCTGATAATATAAGCAGTGGAATATAGGGTATTTGAACAACGTAATGGAAACTTTAGACTTCATCGATATATATCATCTTGATCAGCTTAGTGTATGAAATATTTAAAAATATAAGGGATATTTACCAACAGTGGTTATGTTATGAGACATAAAGCAAGCCTTAATGAAATTTTAGAGGATAATCTAAGTTGTTTATTTTTTGAGATAGAGTCTCACTGTGTAGACCAAGCTGGCCTTGACTCCAGAGATCCACAGGCCTCCCCCTCCAGAGTTCTGGGATTAAAGGTGTGTGCCATCATGCCTGATTAACAAAATCTTAGAAGTTGAAAAATAGAGAGTGAACCTTCTGAGTACTAGTCAAATGTCAAATACTCTAGAAATCACTAGTAAAAGTGATAACCAAAAGTGTTAGCATCTAGTTAGAATCAGAAAGTGCTCCTGCATAATCCAGGTCCTTAGAGAATTTAGAAAACATTATTATGATGAAAACACTATAATAAAAATATTGCAACCCAAAATGGGTGAGAATTGTGTTACTAAACTTTTTATATAATTAAAAAGAAAGATTAATCAAATGTAGCAGTGTGAAAGCACCTGCACTCCGTAATGATTTTATCTCAAGAATACAGTGTTTTAATGTAGAAAATGTATTGTGATTGTACATTACTGGATGTATGGATGGAAATTATATAGTAGCCTCAATAGGAGCAAAAACCGTTATCATTTCCTGTAAACTCTCAGCAAACTATTGGTAAAAAGAAATTTTATAAATTAAAATAAGGAGAATCTTCAACAAGGAAGGGGTAGAGAAAATATTCCTTATAACGGTCAAATATTGAAAACTTTCTCTTTGAAGTAAATAATTCATAGAAAGGGCAGTGGATATAAAGAATAATGATGCATATTTATTGACATGTCATAATCAAACTCATTTCTGTATATGCTGACCCCAAAATTAATGGAAAATGAAATAACCTAGAAAAGATAAGAATGACGTCTCTCTTAGCACTTTTTCCAACCTTACCCTAGTGAAATACAACCAAAAGAAAATATAGCTCAGATAGAACCAAACCCCTGACACTGCATTATTCAAAATTATAAATACTATAGACAGTTTTGTAGACTCTCAGCATAAATTATCAGAATTAATAAGCTTAGTAACATTGCTAAATAGAGACTTCATATGAAAAGTTCTATTATATTTCTGTATGTCACCAACAGAAAATAAAAAATTTACACACAAGATTATGTGAAGTACTGCTTTAATAATTTACAGTTATGAAACACTATGTAAGAGGGAGTAATTTACAAGGCTGTGGGAAATACTGAGTCTGTCATCCAGTGGATGTATCAAGAACTCAATACCTTCAGATGTCTTCATGTGGGCCAGACCTTAGGATTGCGTTTTTTTGCCATGAACCCTTGGATGAGACGCCTTCCTCTGGGAGAGGCTTCAAGCGTGTTTATTACTTGCAAGAATAGATCAGTGGGTTTCCCAAGGTGGTTGTCTCTTGACTGTAAAGTCAACCCACTCTGTATGTATCATCCACCAGGCAGACTTGGGTTGAGGAAAGCCAATGCGCAGGCTGCTTGCTATGCATGGGTAACAGCACTTTCATCTCTGCAGGAGCTTCGTGTCTCCTGCCAGCATCATAGAGCAGAAAGAGCAAAACTTATTAGCTTGTAAGTAGTGTAAAATCAAATCTCAATCCCCAAAAGTACCCAGCAGTAATCTAATAAAAGATGGGTAAAATCTCTTAGAAGACAATTACAACCCTTCATTGGGAGACATTAGAGAAGACATGTGAGTTGAGGGGTCCTCAGTGACTGGTGGACTCGACATGGGGAGGAGGCCTGTGACTCTGAGTTGATGTCTAGATTCAGTCTTCCAGATTTTTCATAGATTAGATAATCAATTTGGATATGTGCAGTCATGAAAAGTCACACTTATATGAAGAAAAAGAAGTCTTGTCATGTAAAAATCACAGATGATCTTAAAGCCACAATAGTTCCAATGGTGTGGTACTGAGGACAAGGTTGGCAAAAAGGTGGCATGAGAAAGGTGACAATGAAGATCAGCATGTAATGATAGATTTTCAAATAAATCATCATGAGATAACGTGATATGAAAAGGAGTGAGAAAAAAAGGCAGAGTCAGAAAAAAGCTGGGCTTCATATATTGTGTTGCAGTACATAGAATTGAATGGTTAAAACAGGCAAATAGAAGTGACATCATGTACGTATTCTCAATTAAAAAAAAATACCCGGGTAGATTAAAAACCCAAAACGTGACAGGCAAAGCCACAAAGCTGTTGAAAATGGGAGACTAGATTCATGTTTTGGGCTTAAAACAAGACCAACAAACAATTACTACGAGAGTAACCTGGAACCAAGAAATTGTTTTTATTAAAGACACCATAAAGGAAGAAAGGCAAACCCAAATCATAAGATCTCCACAATGCACACGACTGACAAGCACTTCCTGTGCAGATGTCCAAAAATAACTCACATCAACAAGAAAGCGACAAGGAGCCCAGTAGAAAATGCCTTAATGAGTTACCCAGATCTTCCAAATTTGACATGTTTTATTATACAATATTAGGAAGGCACATTCTCAATAGCACACTGATCTCATCAAAAAAGTTCTTAAGTATTAGGGAGCTGTCAAGCCTACTGTGGCAGATATGTGGTTTTTCAACATTCTAATTTTCTCCAGGGAGCTCAGATTTGATCACTGACGACACAATCAAATACTGTTGATTATTCTCCTTGAAGTGACAGGCTCAGTTGGCTCATTTTTGAAGAAGTGTCTGCCAAATTCCCAATCTAAAACACCATAGTTTGTCTGTCATTTGTGCCTTCAAGTGAAAATGGTGTTTATTTCAGAAAACACAGCTAGTACAGCTGGCGACTCAGACAATGGCACAGGTTAATTTTTTCCCCCTGTGACAATTGTTCTGCTTGGGCAGGTTGTAGAAGTGTGTCCACATTTGTTCATATCATGGGTAAGAGACACTTTCTGGGTTACAATTTTACTTCTTTATTAAGGTTATTCTTTTTTTTTCTTTTTCTGTCCATGACAGTTTCTCTCTATTATATAGGTCTGACTGTCCTGGAACTTGTAGAGATCTGCTTGCCTCTTCCTCTTGAGTGCTGGGATTAAAGTCATGTACTACTATGCCAGGCTCAGGGTCATTCTTAAATAGAACCAACATTTGGATTTTTTTTCTTCAAGTAAAGAATACAATCATTTTAAGTCTGTTACCATTGCCTTGATCTGTGCTAAGAGTCCTGAGGTTGGGCCCACTACTAGTGCAAATGTCAAAACAATGAAATCACATCATAAGTTCCTTGGACACAGTTTACGGGCTTCCTGAAGATGTGGCTTTGCAGAGCTTGGCAGTGGCTGCCCTAGGTGGGTGATTTCCTCAGCATCTTCAGCAGGGTGGTAAGAACGGTACTTGGAATCCAGATGTTCTTTGGCTCAATTTTCTGCAGTGGAACCATTCTGGGTAACCTGGTAATGAGTGTGCTTTTTAACTTTTTTTTTGTTTGTTTTTGAGACAGGGTCTTATTTTTTGAGACCTGTCAGGTTTAGAACTTGCTTTGTAGACCAGGTTGACCTGGAACTCACAGAGATAGAGCCACTCACCACTGTCTCTTAGGTGCTGAGATTAAAGGCACATACCCCAATGTCTGGATAATGTGAGCCTTTCAATAGTGCCCTCTTAACATATCCTATTTGAGAACGTGGTGGCAGGACCTTAGAGATGACTGTAGAAAGGTCAAAAATGTGGAGGCAGAGGGAGGGCATGTTTCAACTTTTCCTTAAGTTTCCCCCTTTCCCTCTTAAAAACTGGATCAAACATTTCCCGGCCAAAATGGCATTAATCTACGCATTGTACTATATAATACTATATAATATTTATTTTATAGGTTAAAATGCTTTTGGTTTTTTAAACTAAGGTTGACCTGAAGACATCTCAGACCTTTGAGTCCATATATAACAAACTGTATCTTGATTTAGAACATGAATTAATTGAATGCTTTATTCAGAAGGCTTCCTTAGGAAGATGGCCCAGCATCTGCCGATCTGTCCAGTGGAGATGTAGTCTACCACTGGTGAGTGACTCACTAGACTCATGTTAAAATACAGCAGATTTTGAAGGCTACCGAGTCAAGCTGTTTTTGACACTCATGTCTGATTTTGTCCATAAATACTGCTGTCCCTGTTTGCAGCAAAGTTCTCACAACTTCATCGGACTGAGGGATGCCTAACGTGTGAAGCATCCTTTATTCACACTCTGTTCAACTTAATGTATCTGAACTTCTTCTCTTGAAAGTTCCAAATAACAGAAACTGGCTTCAACAAGCAAACAACAACAACCAAAAGATGGGTATGTATTAGGAATCCAGGCCAGAGCTGACCCAGCCTCTTTACAACATAATCAGAGCCCAGCTTTTTCCTCTGTCTGGGTTTAGCTTCATGTGGTGTCAGCTTCCTTCTGAGCATGTTTTGTTTTCATTTTTCATTGAGAGAAATGTATGCCCTTGGCTCTAAAGACTTCACTCACACACCACAAAATTCATAGGTAGTTAGAATATCATTTCTCGAGGCCAACCAAAAACATTTGGTATGATATTTTTGGACCTAACTGGGACATGTGGTCACCATTGGACTGGTAACTGTGGTTCAAAATGGAATTGTGCTGATTGGTTTAGGCCTGGACAACTGTGCCCCTAGGCCATATTTGTAAAGGAGGTATGGTCTTTTTTCACTTTCCTCAAGGGGATTCCTTGGTTTTAAGTGGGATGGGAGGCAAGCAACTGGCATCTAGTTGGTAGAGCCAGAGGTAATACGAAACATCCTACAGTGCACAGAACCTCCAGCCCTGTTGTTTATAACACCATGTAGAAACCACCATATGATCACAGAGAATTGTCTTGTTCAGAATGTCAGTAGTGCCAAGAATGGGAAATGCAATCCCTCAGGAAGATGTCAAATTCAGGGTAAAACTGGAGAATCCAGCAAAAGGAAAGAAAATGGACATGGGAGGTAAGCATCAAGTCTTCACATGCATATTTCCCTAGTTCTGGGCCACTGGAGAGTCTTTCCTCTGGAAACTCAAGAATCATTTGTCTAGTCTCAAATCCCACTTAGAAAAGCAGAACTCATATTTTCCTTTTCATTAGAAATATAAATAGGATTGAAATGTCGTTCATTGAATAAGTATGAAGTTATCTGAAGTAGACATTTACATAATTTTACCTTAGATAGACTTAAGAATTATGATTTTCCCAAATTAGTATGTTATCTCTGATTTCTTTGCCTTCCAGTTCACCAGCTAGATAATGTAGGAAGTTGACTTCATGTTCACACTAAATTCTCTTATAATAGTAGATTCTGTGAGATGGAGTGCCCAAAAGATTTTCAGAGATCTGCTTGATACTTTCTAGACAAGCAAGAGAAGGCCCAAACTGTTGGAAATAGCCTCTCAATCCATACCACTTTCTAAACATGGGTATATTTTCCATTTTGACTTGCACTGTTAGGGGGATAAAAGAGGCAAAAACCTTGAAACACCTTTGCCATTTTTTATTTTGGCTTCTTTTGAGTCCTCTTAAATGTAGACCCTTGCCTCTTCCCACAACTATTCCACAATGAGTTTTACCTACTCTATTTAAATCCCCACATCAGGGTCTTAGTTGTAGGCCTAGCTGGCCTGGAACTTACTATGTAGACCGGGCTAGCCTTGAACTCATTGAGATCTTCATGTTGCCTCTGTTCCAGTGCCAGGATTAATGACCTCAAGCTGACCTTTCTGTAGCCCTGAGTGAGCACCTCGACTTGGCTCTTTAGCAGCATCTGAAACAGCTGATCTCTTTCTTTGCCTTGTTCTTTTTCTCTTCCTGGTTTTTAGGCCTTCTGGATTTCTTCTAACTTTCCTACCCCTTCCTTTTTATGTTCTTTTCTCCTCAGCCTCTTAACTTTGGAGTTCTCAGCTACTAATTCTAATCCTCAGGGTTGCCAGGAAGAAAACAGTCCAAAATGCAATACCAGAAACAATAAACCAATACAAAGAATACATTACCAAAGTTAGCTCTTTTGATGTTACTTCAGTTGATGGCCAGGGGAGTGTAGGAAGGGCGGGACTCAGTTCTATTTAAGGGGCAGACCACTGAGAGTTTGGCCATGCTCCAGTGAATATATAGATAACACAAATTGGACTTGTTTTGTTCCTTTTTTCTTTTTATATGCTGTGGGGGAGATCACAAGGGTGGCAGCAGATATGGCAGCACTGGGAAGTGAGGGTGACAGGGTGGATAATGTGAAATTCCCAAAGAATCAATAAAAATATTATGTTGGAAAAAAAAAGAGTGAATTTAAAATTTTTCGGAGGAACAGACAAAAAGAGTGAATTAAAAAAAAAAAGAAAGGGAAAATAATTAAGACACACACACACACACACAGACACACACACACACACACACACACACACACACACACACACACAAAATAAGTAATCTAAAAACAAAAAAATGTAAATGAAGCCAGTAGTGGTGGTGCTAATCCCAGTGTTTGGGAAGCAAAGGCAGGTAGTGGATCTCTGAGTTCAAGACCAACCTGGTCTATGTAGTGAGTTCTAGGTCACCATGGCTATGTAGAGAGACTCTGTCTCAAAAAACACATGAACAAAAAAACAAAACCAAACAAACAAAAAAGAAAAAGAAAAAATCCAAACAAACAAAAAGAGAAATATAAAAGAAAGGATTATAGAAATGCTCATAGGTGATTTCTACATTATCAATAGTTTAATTGCAAATAAAGGGATAAAACCACTTCAATTAAAATGAGAAAATGTCATACAGCTTTGCTGTTTACAAAAAATATGTTTTAGACTCAGACAATAGTAGGTTTAAATTTAAAGGATGATCAAAGTCAAATTGTAAAAAGAATATTGAAGATAGCAGGTATCAAAATTCAACTTTAAAATGAGAATTGGTATTTTATATCAAATTTCAGGCAAAGAAAAATATTTTATAAGTTCAAAAAGTTGTTCTATCAAATAAGTAGAACAATTCTAAACACAAACACAATTACAGTGAGAAATAAAATCTTCAACAATAATAGTTGTAGAACTCAATGCTCTATTTTCAGTAATGGACAGAGCAATTGATAAGGAGATTAAATTAGGAAGAGGAAGCTTTCAAGCAACATAAATGATATGTCTCTAACAGACATCTATACAGCAATCTATCGCACAATGGAAAATTACTCATTTTCCTTGTGTATGTACAGTATTCCAGGTTAGACCACACAACAGCCCCATACAAATCTTAATGACTTTAAACATTATCTGAATCATAAAACATGCTCTCTGTCTTCAATGTAAATCTACAATTGTAGGAAGCTTGGAAATTTGCAAACCCATAGGGATTAAAAACACTCCTGAATAACTGATGCTTTAAAGAAATAAGCATAAAGAAAATTAGAAATACTTTGTATTTGATGAAAATGTGTAAAAGTATCTTTTATTTTCAGATGTAATTGTCATCTTTGAGGCTTAGTGCTGAATAAGCTCACCCTTTCTAGTTCTTTCTGAACTCTGGCTGGCTGATTGAACTCAGCTCTTCTGACTCAAACTCCTCTCCAAGCTGACTAATTCTGTCTAGTTTCTCTCAGCTTCTCGATGTACTGCTCTGCTTGTCCTCAAACTTTACTCCGGAAATTTGTTCTAATCTTCTGGCTCCTTGTTCTCTGGCTTCAACTGCCTCTGATGACCTGCATGGAACTGCATGAACTCAGCTCAACTCCACTGCATTGCCTGAACTCAAGTGAACGGCACTCATTGAACTGTCCTCTACTAGAAGTCATTGTTTGGGATTAAAAGTGTATAGTAAAGGCCAGCCTATATTCCAGCTGGAGGGATTAAAGGTGTGTTTAAAGGTGTGTGGTATTTCTGCATTCCAGCTGGATCACACAGACCTAGACAATCTTTGGATGTGATCCCTTACCAAAGCAGCCATGATGCTGGATTAAAATTCCTGTACAAAAGCGAAGGTACATCATGTCAGAACTTAATGGATGCAGCTAAATCTGTGTTTAGAGGGAAATTTATAGCTGTAAGAAGTAAAGGTCTATGAGGGTCCTTATTCAAAACTATTAATATGCTATTGAACCAAGTTATTAAAGCATAAAGGTCACAACAAGCCAATGCTGCTGGCCCTGCATACAGCGCCATGACATATCTAGCCCAGGCCTCTGTGGCTTTTGAAGGTCATACCTACACCTTCAGCTTCCACTGTCTCTTTTTCTGACAGTGCTGAGGATCGAACCCAGACCCTTACACATGCCAGACAAACACTCTACCACTGAACTATGTTCCCAGGCCCTGAAATAATGTCTCTTGCTTATGTATCTAAAAGTGTCTACAGTTGATAATGAAAAGAAGTTCTTCCTCACCTTATCCCTCCTCCATGGCTAAGTGGTCGGAATCTATTCATTGATGCCTTTCGGGGGTTATATTCTACTCTTGCAAAATCATTGGCCCTCAAGTTCTGGCTATTTATCTTCTAAACATCTCCTGAAATATCCATCTCACAACTGAGCTAAAATCACATGAGTCCAAGCTACTATAATATTGCACCTGAATCACTTGAAACTTTCCTCCAGAACTTTGCTTATCCCTCCACCATTTATATATCTAAAGAGAATGTTTGCATTTGTAACACGGTCATCTCATTCACCTGCTGAAGACCCTACTGTGGCTTTCCACTCTTCAAAAGCGATCAGCATTCCTATGTGGATGGCAGGGCCCTGAGTAGTCAAAGCCCTCCTTCTCAGCTGCATCTGTGTACTGATGCCTGCCCAGCAGTGCTCCTGCTCCATTGGCTTTCCCCTGTTTTCCCACACAACACCAACAGACAGGGATCATTTCCCATGTCTTTGCTGATGTGTGAGCAAATGACTACACGGAGAAATGAGGGAAGAAATGACGATGGCAGGTTAGGAGAGTTTAGCTCAGGCAAGATGCTGCCTTTGGAGGACATGATTTCCTTTCGTGCCCAGCCGGTGCTCGCTTTGGCAGATGTTCTGCATGAAGAAGCACTGTCTTACTTTCAGTGTGTTAATCTCAACAGGGAGATCTGTAGCAGAGAGTCTCCATGCCTCTGTGCACCTGGGAGAGTGGCTACGAGACCAGCAGACTGAAAACAACAGACACAGGAAGGCTAAGATGCATCCAGGCCACCTGGTGCAAGCAGGAGTGAGGGCGGACAGGATAGGTTCTGTTCTTTTTTTCCTTTTTACAGGTTTAGCACTTAGAGCAGGTACATACTTAGTAGGTGACGATCAATGATACAGATGAAAATGAGCCTTTATCAAGATGCATACCTTGAATTTTTGAACCCGTTAGCTTTGGGCCTCTTTACAGCACCCAACAAAATGAGGACTCAGGGCTAGCATCTGTGATAATTGTCTTCTGATCCTAGCACACTGAAGAAAGAGAGGGTGACAGGCCACTCACAGTGAGGTTGAAATGGGAGCAAGGTTGGAGTCTTCTCAGAGAGCCAGTGCTTCTATTAATGGGAGGTTTTGTGTTCATTTTTGGGGTATAGGAAGACATGTTTTCCTATGTGAGGGTTCTGTGAAGACTGAGGACAAGACTCTGCTGAGACATTGGGAGGACATTCAGAATAACATTATAAATGAAGGTTTGTAAACATCTGGTCACATTTATATCTTTATATTGAAGAGGGACTAAGACTCTAAGCTCATATGGGGAATGAGCAGAAGGTACTCTCTGTCCCTTGAGTAACACAGAGCTAAGTCTAGATAGTCAACCCAACACACCAGAATCCACAGATCCTCAGAAGCCAGCCAGAACCCCTTCCCTAGAAGTTCTCAGTCCTGCTAAAGAAGCAGGCACTCTAGCAGGTTCCAGCCACTGGATCCTCTCGGGCCTTTCCACCTGCATAGCTGCCTGTGGATTTTTGAAAATGCAGAGTCACCTCTTTGTATGAGTCACTTCTCATGACCTCTTCCTCCACACTCCCCTCTTTCTTTTCTCAAGGAACTATTAGCTAACTACTGGCAGTAAGTATTTTCTTTAAGCAATTAAGTTGCTTGGAGGAACTATGTTAGTCAAGTTTCAGACTATCACACTACTGGGACAATATGAAGGAATTTATGATTTAAGGCTGATTTTTTGATTCATGATGATGATAATGCATCATTGAGTGTCTCTCCGTGTGTATGCAAGTGTGGAGGTCAGAAGACAACTTTTAGGAGTCACTTGGTTCTCCTACCTTGTGGAGGCAGGATCTCTTGTGTCATTTCTGCTATGCCATATACTGAAGGATAACTATTCCACAGGTTAACTGTGCCCCAGCCCCTAGATGTCAACTAGGAATTCTGGTATTACACATGCACATCACTATATTTGACTTTTTTTAATGTGGGTAACAGAACACAGGTTGTCAGGCTAGCAGGCTGTTGTTGTTTTTGGTACAGGGTCTCATGCATCCCATGCTGGCTTTGAACTCACTATGTAGCCAAGGATGGTCTTGAATTCCTGATCTTCCCACCTTACCTGTCAAGTGCTGGGATTCCAGGCCTGTGGCACCACCCATGACTGGTTTTATATGCTACTGAGGACTGAATCTTGGTCCTTGTGCATGCTAGATAAGCACTTTACCAGTTGTCTACACCCCTAGGCTATGAGACTGATTTATGATATCTTTTAATTTCTACTGAATCATCACATTCTCAGTTCTAATAAATGCCTTTTGCAATGCACTTCCTATATATTACAATGTTTGCCTCCCTTAACAGTCTGCGAAGTGTGGGTTGGCTGTCTTTATTCATTTTACAGAGGATATTACATTTCAGGGAGTCAAGAGGACCTGCCCTGGACATACCACCAGTCTGAAGGAATAGTTACTTTAACTTTAAGTATAATGCTTGCTTCTCTGAATGCTTAGGGAATCTCAAGCTAAGTGTTTCCTGAATAGTTTGGGGATCTACCCTAGTTTTTAGCACAGTTAAAGTTGTTAGATGTCTTTCAGAAGTATAAGAAACAATTGATCCAATGCAGTTTACATAGACTTTTCTGGAGTCGGCACAGAGTTCTAGGCTAAATTTTGAGATTAGAAGTGGGAAAATACAAGCTCTGCCTACATAGAGCTCACACATGAGGGAGATTTTCTTGTCAAAGATGTCTTCCCAACCCTTTCCCAGTGCCCTTCAGCCCTTTAGAAAGAAAAGAAACAATTTCTTTTGCCAAGCTGGAGGTCTTGCCTCTTCAGACACTCTTGATCTGGGAAGAGAAAAAAAAAATGGTCCTGGAAATCTGGGAATGGGCTTCATGCAGACCCTGATAGGAGGAGCTGCTTCAGTGGCTGTTCATCTGGACCACGATCCTATGGCAACCAAGAGTGTGGTGCGAAACAGCATATATATCTCCCACAGCACCAAGATGTGGACCGATAACTTCTCATGCCTTGAGCTCTGTGGTTATACACATCCCAGCATGAAGAGATGCTATCAGATTCTGTTGAGAGCTAGGTCTGTCTGTGTAATTAAGAGAAACAAATGGTCATTGCCTTCAGTCTTACTGGCAAATTGATCATCTCCCAATCATATAAAACCTTTGCTGCTAGCTCAACATTGTGGAGAGCTGCTAAGCTAGGAGTAATAAGCAAACCTGTAATTTCAGCTGTGGTAGAGGCAGGATGATCAGGAGTTCAAGGTCAGCTATTGTGTACATAGTAAATTCAAGATTAGGGCAAGCCTTGTAGGACCTTACATAAAAACATGAATAAATAAACATACATATAAACATAAAATAAATAAACAAACAAATAAATAAATAATTAATTAATTTTTAAAAAGCTGTGGTAACAACTGCTTTCCAAAACACAACAGTGGACCTAAACAGGCCTGAAGGATGGCTGAGTCAATAGGAAAGAAAATATTGCAAATTTCTGAAGCATCTGCATATGAAAATGGTACCCCTTTGCCCAGGGCCCCACAGTACTCACTGAGATATTAAGCTGGGAAAGGGGATCAGTGTGGGGAGAGTCTCTACCTGAGACTTGGGGCAGTGGACTTTTTGTCATGGTTATTGACTTTATTATCCCTTTTTGATCTATCACCATTCTTGGGTCACAACAGTTTTTCTAAGCTGGTAGTCTGCTTAGTCTTTTGCTTTCCCTTTCATTATGGATCCCTTTCTAGGAATGGTACTGGGATGTGGGTCCCTCTCGACGCATGTTACTGAGATGTATACTGTCTGGGGAATCAGAAACAGGGGACACACTGGCCTTCCTTGCTCAGCTGAGCAGAATCTTGGAGCAAGGGCCTATTCTTAGGTAAAATTTTGAGATTTAAAGAAAGAAAAACAATCTTTCCTACAAAGTTTAGTGTTGAGCTGACTATTCATTTCTTTCTTTTAAGGAAACAGCACATTGAGATTGGGAGGTACTTAGGGACCTCATACAATCTCTACCATTTGTTATTGCCTATCAGGTAAAACAGCAGATCCAAAGGTCTAATTTACAGTGACTCTTGGTTTGAAACCCAGTTGACTTCAGGAGAGCCAGGGTAAAGTTAAGTCAGACTTCATTCCCCACAAGACATCAACTGGAATCTAATCTTGGACCATAAAAATACCCAAAGTAATTCCCCCCAAAAGGGAGTAAAATAAACTATATAAAACACAACTACATTTTCAAACATTTATAAACTATATAAAACAAATTTAATAGAAGACTGCAACAATGTTCCATTGGGGGATGCCTTTTGGGTTTTGAACTGAAATGGACTAGCCAATGCTTTCTAACTTGTTGCTTTCAGACTCTGCAATGCCTTTATCAGTGTCTCTCTATAGAGGGTAATCTGGGAACATTTGGCCAGAGCAAGTTTTGTTGTTACTACTTGTGAGATGTTGATGGTCTTACTGGAATTTGGTGAGTAGATGCCCTGGTCTGCCGCTAAACATCAAAATGTACAATACAGTTCCCCACGACAGAGAAACATCTGATCTGAATATCAATAGCACTGTTATTGAATATCAATTCTCTTATAAGCATGGACATTTAAAACTGAGTTATTTGAATCTTTTTTTTGAAGGGATGTGGGTTGCAAGTACATCTGCCCAAGTATTCCACAATTTAAATGACCTGAGATGGGGTCTGGTGTGATGGTTTGAATATACTTGCCCTAGGGAATGGCACTATTAGGAGATATGACCTTGTTGGAGTAGGTGTGGCCTTGTTGAAGGAAGTGTGTCATTGTGGGTGTGGGCTTTAAGCCCCTCATCTTAGCATCCTGGAAACCAGTCTTTTCCTGTTTGCCTTCAGAACAAGGTATAGAACTCTCAGATTCTCCCACACCACACCATGCCTGTCTGGATGTGCCATGTTTCCTGCCTTGATGATAATGGACTGAACCTCTGAGCCTATAAGCCAGCCCCAATTAGATGTTGTTCTTTATTAAAGCTGCCTTGGTCATGGTGTCTCTTCACAGCAATGGTAAACCTAATGAACACATCTGGGAATGGGATCGGAGGGCAGAAGTAGATCTATATGGATTTCTTTAATACCTCCTTCTGGCAATGGGCCCACCCAGTTTACCTTTAAGATCCTGAATTGCCATTGTTGCCCAGATGTTCAGGGTAGCTGCTCTATGAGCTTTACTTAAGTCATAAAAAGTAAGCATGTGGCTCCTAAATCAAGCAAGGTACTGCATGAATCTATAGGTAATCTATAGGTAATCTATACATAATACCCACACTGCCTTACAGGGATTGGTGTATTTTTTTTTTATCTTAACATTTCCTGTACAGCTAGCAAATTGAATTTTCATAATTGCTACTACATTTCTGGTAATTTCCATTTGTTTCCCAGAAGCCTTTACAAAGCTGATTGTCACAGAGAGCAGACCCAAAGATTTTACATAGCTACGAAGGGACACCCAGCAGTAATCTCTGATGACAGCATTTTATTATTATTATTATTATTATTATTATTATTATTAAAGCTTTAAAAGCCATCAACATTAGCAAAGTGCCATCACCTTTCAGGACGCTCCCTCTTTTCCTTGAGGAAGATATAGGAGCAATCAGCCCTTCAAGAAGGTTCTGTTGGCTCACAGAGACAAGGAGTTCCTTAATTGCCACTTTTCTCAGTGTTTGAAATGTTTGAAATGTGCCTGAGTTTTAAAAAGAAATTTCAATATTGAAATGACAACGCTTATCCTAATTAGTTGAGTTCTTTCACTGCGTGTCTTTTTCCAGTTCCCCATGAACACATAAATATAAGTTTGGAAAATTTTGCTCTATTTTATTTGACAAGCTTTGAGTGAGGGGACTTATTTATGTATGGAATATCTGGATTTCAGAAGGGATTTCAGTAAAAATGAGCAGAGAGGGAAAGAGGTGAAAAGAGAGTAAGTGTTTGACCTGCTAAACTTTTGTCTGCACCACGATGTCCCCATCAGAGGGATATCTAAGGGAAAGGAGCAGTTTCTATGTGTTTTACTACCCATTAGCGTAGTGGTTAATTTTGTGTGTCAGGTTTACCAGACCATACAGTACCAAGATTAAATGTTCTTTTCACATGTGTATCTGTGAGAGAGCTACTGCAGAAGACAGGCATGGACCAACAAGTTAGGGAAGTAGACTGTGTTCCCGGTGTGGGTGGGTACCGTCTCATCAGTTGAGGGCGGAAATGTGATAGAAAAGATGCAGGAGAAGGAGTTTGCCTCCTATTTGTCCCTGTTTCTCTGCAGAGCTGAGTCCTTGGTATTTTCCTGTCCTTATACTGGATTGTCATTGGTTTTCCTGGTTCTTTGGCCTTTAGACTTGAATTAAACTACACCACTGGCTTTTCTGGGTTTCTAGCTTGCAGATGACAGATCATGAGACTTCTTAACTTCCATGGTCACATAGACCAATTGTCTGTCTGTCTGTCTGTCTGTCTGCTTTCTATCATCACCACCAGAATCTATCACTTGTTAGATCTGTTTCTTAGGAGTACTCTAACTCATTAGTACCAAAGTCTCAGCACTTAATATGGACTTACTTGACATATGACAGAGAGATAAGTAATATCTCTTCACTAGAAAAAGGGAAGGGGATTCAAATCTCTTTAAGAAGATCGTGATAGGAGGCATCTTAAAATCACCAGGAAGTCTTTATTGTTTAAAAACATGAGTTATATTTGTGTGTGTGTGTGTGTGTGTGTGTGTGTGTGCGTGCATGTATGGATACTCAACAGTACAGAGGCCAGAAAAGGGCACTGAGTTTCCTGTAGCTGGTGTTACATAGGCAGTTGTGAGCTGCCCAATATGGGTGCTGGCAACTGAACTTAGGTAATAAACAGGACCAATATACACTCTTATGAGATGCCTCTCCAGCCAATAGTCTTCATCTGTTCAGCTAAAGTCAGCATTTGGTTTGATACGTAATGGGTATTCATTGAATGAAGATGGTAAGATGATTGAAAAGGAACAAGAGACACGTGTATGTGTATGTTTAAGAGTGCAATGCACATTTGTTTTAGAATACTTTGCAAACCTAGGCGTTGGGGCACATTCTACTTGTTATAGAAGGGATCCAGGACTGCAGGCCTCTCATTTTGTGAGGATGTCTTATTACTGACTAGCAGAATGACCACTGCTGAAGCACAGGTCCCCAGGGCCACTCAGGGCATTATGGGAGAGAAGATACTACAGGGTAATTGCACTGATTACTAATGCTGTGAACATTTCTCTTGCTTAATAATCCACTTTTAATTTTACCCGTGGCAATTTGTAGTTCCCACAACACAGCAATAATTAAGTCTGTGTTCAGATGGTTGTAAATGTACCCCGAGGTCTTAAGCAATGGGTGAATTATACCCATTTAAGTTAGAACATAATGCTACCATGCAGCCCTCTCAGAATAAATACTAATTACTGAAGTTCCTTTAAATTCCACTAGATCCCTTTAGTTTCTACTTCTGTATACAGACAGCAAGAGAGCTGAGATTCAGATGGCAGACTTTCATCTTAATATTATAGTAAGTCTCCTCTGGTACAAAATACTGAGGCCTGGGTTCAAGGAGGTTTATTCAAAGCAGGGCCAGAAAATGTGGCTGTTTTTAAAGACCTTTCTTGAATGACACCCTAGGGTGGCAGGGAGGATGAGTAGTGTTGAGGAAATGGGGAAATGAGACACAGGGACATAGAAGGCCCCCTCAATGTGCTCAGAGAATGGCCCAGAGGTGTGAAGAAACCTGTTGGCACCAGAAAAAAAATGGCAAGAATAAATTCTTTTCCACGTATATTCTCTGAAATGCAGTTCAGTCCCTTCTTAAAAGTACTCACTATTTCTCCATCTTAACAAGGGACATAAAGAACATTTTCTCTTCCTTGGTTTGGGGATTTCACAAAGCTTGTCTTGTGCTATGGCCTCCTGCTCTCTCACGTGGTCCCATGGAGTCAGCCAACATTTATAGCAAACTCTTTCGGGATTAGTATCTATACACTGCCTCATGCTCCTTGGTGAGTTTTCCCCCTTTGCATTATCATGGGACCTGGCCACTTTGCCCTCCCCTGCCAGGCTTTTAAAAACCTCCTTTCTGTTCCTGGGTCAGAGCTCTTTCAGTTTAATGCACTTAATGCAATCTACGGATCAGTTACCTTGAGACTTTCTGACTTTGTGATCCTTTTGTGGCAGGATGAGCATTTCTCTTGCCATCCTCTTACTGGGACTATTTCCCAGGCGAGCTTATACCTATTATAATTCAGAGGTTAGAGTCGGTCTTATACTGTACATTAGCAGAAGATAAAGGGAGATAGCCTTTATGGGTGATCAAGTTGAGAAAGAATTTGCCACCAGAGTCACCATTACAATGGCTGGTGGTAAGTTGGATGAATTAGGTCCAAGCTGGAGTGATAAAGTCTGGTTGGGACAGGGCATGGACTAAAGGAAGGCAGAAAGGGTTAGATAATTAGGTCTATCAAATAGTCTCAGCCAACACCCATAGGTGGCACTAAAGATTTGGAAATGTGGCTTCCACTGGGCACAGGAGGGTCGAGGGAGCCAGGAGGGAAGCAAGAGGGAGGTGGGAGGCAGCCTGGACCACTGTCAGGGTGGCTGATCCAGGACACCAAACCACAGATGAAAACAGAGCCTTCTATTCACTAGTGACCTTTGTGATGGTAAGGAAAGAGTGAATTTAAGAGTTCTGAGGAGATGGAGAGCAGGCGAGAAAGGAAGAGGGATGCAGAGAGGAGGAAAGAGACGCAGTTGTGGAGTAGAAGGATGAAGAGGGACGAGATGGCAAAGCTGTAATGTCAGAGTAGAAACAAAGTGGATCTGGGACACGGAACAGGGAGTAGAGACACTGGGAAGAAGGACAGCTCACTTTAGAGGGTGATGCAGATGAGACACGTGGGTAGATGTGAGCTGGTAACTGCTTAAGAGAGAGAACTCAGAGAAAGCAGGATTAAAGAGTCACACATCCATGATTCCCCCAAAGGATGGAGAAGACACATTATCTTTCCTTCAGGATCTTTTATTAACGTATAGAAAATGTGTTTAAAAAAGGAACTATACAGAGGCTAAAAGCAACTGGGACTAAAAATACTAGTTAACAATGGTTAACAAGCAGATTCCAATCTTTGAGCTACAGTGCCATGAAAGGATTGGGCAAGTTGACTCTCCCTCTTCATTCCTCTCTAGTCTTTTATTTGATTTCATCAGAGTGTGCACCACCTGATGAGCTTATACCATATATCCCTTCTCTTCTTCTTCCTTTTGGCTTTTTTTTAAAGAGCCTTTTCAAGAACAGTGTAGCTACAAAGTCAGTAAATTCGTTCATCTTTGTTATTTTACTCAAAAAGGCTATTAAAGGTTTAAAATCACAAATTCAAATTCGGAAGGAATGGAGGATCTGGTGCTTATGATTTCTCAGGACAACAATTGAGAGACCACCAGGATGAGTGTCATCTGCTTGGAGCCCCAGGCAATAAAACCCCTCAGAGTCACAGTGACTTGTTTTGGGCACCTGGAAATTCCTATAGGCTTGAGGGTACTTGGGGTTTGTGTGTGTGTGTGTGGTATGCAAATATAGGAGGGAAGAGCACGTTTGTTAAAGAGAGGCAGAAGGACTAGACTCTTACAGATTCTGACCGTTGTTTGTGAATCTCTGCAACATCCCTATGCCTTAAGGAAGGGGGATTGTGAAGAAAGGAGCTAGTGTAGGATTATTCTGCTGTAAGTTTTGCAGGAACTGCAGTGCTTGCTGTATCTAATAAGTATCTGAGGTGCTTCAGAGGAGTTACCATTTTGAGGGGACCTGAATTCCCTCTTGGGAAGGCCTAGTCCTTTTAACATAAATGTCTAAAGCAGGAAACAGAGTTCTGTGTTGGGAGTTGTTACCTGATCATTGAAGTCACCAAATTTCTGATATCTTTCTAAATTTTCCAAAGTAGCAAAGCTAGTAGGATTGTAGCAAATTATTCTCCTAGACTTCTCTTTCGCTGGGATGAGAGATGGGTAGGGAGTGGGAGAAAGGAAATGAGAAAATAAACAGAGAACTCCTCTCCTGACTTCTTGTAGCTCCAGTCTTTACAAATGTCCTGCCACATTCCTTTAGGGAACCCAGGGATCTGGGAGGGGGTTATGTGAATTTTACCTGCAATCTGATGATTTCAGCCTAGAAATTCACAGGACATTTGCATTTTCTGCTATTTGTAGTTGTTTAAACACGCTCATAACTCTTCCTTTGCAAATTCTAGGGCCAAACTGATACCCTAGGCACTTATACAGTGTTATCCTGTGGTCTCTCCTTTCTTGATCCTGGTTCTGTCTGTTGTTCTAGTTTGGAAGGGGGTCTGTATTAGAAAAGAGAAGCAGTTGTGCTGCCCAGGCCCTGGGGTAGGAAGTCATGTTTGTGTCTGACACCATCTTTAAAACTTTAAACAGAAAGTAAAAAGAATTGCTGTTGGGCTATTTCTTACTACTTCTGACAGTTGGGACTGAGGGTCCCTTGGACCCTCAGAGGCATAGCAGGAAGAAAAAGCAAAAATTTCCATTTGTTAAAATGAAAAGGAGAGGTGGATGGAGTTAGAAACGCTGTCATGAGAATGGTAGTGAGGCTCAAGATGGCAGCTGCCTGGTCAATGTGACAGCAGCTTTACAAACTGGGAAAACTAAGGCTGCTTGTATTAGACAGAAACAGTGGTACTCCTCAGAAACTGTGTGACTTTAGACATGCTATTTAACAACCCTGTGCTTTCACTTCCTTCTTCTAGAAAATGATTAAATCTTATTCTGGATTGGGGTGAGGATTCAATAAAGTAATTGATGTGGAGCCCTTTGCACAGAATCTGATCAATAGGTGTACAATAAATACTGTTTCTCTCAGTCTCTATTAGGAGATACAGATTTTTTTTAAAAAAATTGTACCAGGCTCCCCCCATTTCTATATCTACTTGGCTGTGTGAAGTCAGGCAAGCTGCCTGCCTATGTCAACCTTGCTTCCGTTGAGTATGGCATGGAAGAGTCATGTTAGGTAATGTCCAGAATTTCCTTTGGCTCCAAAGGAGTGTTCGTTAATGTTTGCCTAGGAGACTAATATGTTGAGTAGATTAGTGTTCAATGACAGATTGTTTAAAGATTACAGGTTTCTCTGTGGGTTGTAAAAGCATTGACAAAAACAAACAAACAAACAAAACAAATAAAAACCAACAAAACCCAGTTTTTATCCATGTGTATGCCCTACAACACTAACGCTGTCCTGAGGCGGCCCAGGCTTCCTGAGTATCGTGTGCCTACATCTTGAAGATTCTTGTACTTTCTCTCCAGAGCCCATGGGAGCGACTAGCCAATGCCCATACCCAGGAGAGGGTTGGGGTGGGGACTGAAAGGGTTCAATATTTCCAAGTTAGAAATTGAGCTTCAACCTAGTCTTACCGCTCAAATAAAAGGGAGCTATTCTATTAAGTTAATAGAGGAGATCTTAGGAACCAGGACCTTTTGAATGGATATCCTGCAATAATCTTCTTAAACTGTAGAAGGAATGAGGATTTCCTGCTTGGGAAAAATGTAACACCATCCAAAGACTGTGAGGTTTGCCAAGGACATTTGGAAAATGAAATGTTACATGTGTGCCGAAGTCATGTTTTGGATGAAGAGTGATCTTAAAAAATAAATCTGAGCTGCTTGAGATGGCGAACCAGGCTGTGCTAGCTGGGAAAGGAAAAGTAAGATTGAGGCAAGACTTGGTTGATCAGCAAAGAAAGCCCTTTGTCTTCTTACTTCTGTGCAGTAACTGAGGGTAACCTTCTATCGCAGGTGAAGGGGCGAATCCATAGGTGCTTTATCTGAGGCCAGATTTTCAGAAGCCAATGCTGATGCCTTTGGTGTGTCCACTCACATGGTTTCTGTGTTTCCACTGTGGGACCATCTCTAAGGTTTGCTTTTATTTTATAAGACTCCATCAGCTTCTTTAATTTAACTTACTTTTTTTCCCCCTAGCTATTTTCTCAGATCCCGAAGAAGACAAAACTGGTTTAACTAAATCCCTAAATCCAGCATGGATTTAGTTAAGATGAACCAAGGCCACTCTTTCCAAAGGGATCCTCATCTGCAACAACACGCACATCCTCTGAAAACAGAAGCCTCTCCTAGCCCTGGTGATGTTTGTTCCTGTTGGAATTGTTTTCCCTGTGTAATCTGAGTAGTTTTCATTCATTCCGTGAGTTCTCATTTTGCCTGGCAGTGCCAAAATGCTGTAGTATTATCGGGAGAGATGCATATGGGAGAGTTAGACTGTGGGAGACATAAAGGCTTAGAGGGAAGCAGTTAGTCAAAGAACTTCAGAAATTTGTTCACAGGATAATAAAAGAGAAGCTACAAGCCTTAGCCCAGAAGCCAGCTCTGCCCCCTTTTCCCCAAAGGAGACAACTTTTCCTGCTTTGTTATATGAATGAAAGAGACCACCCAGGGAGGATGGATGAGAACCAAGCATCCTTGTGTAACCTTGGCAAGGTTGAGGTAAGCTAAGCATTATCCCATCTTCTCTAAGACTTCTTGGATATTAGTCTTTTTATGGACATTACAGAGTGGACAGTAGAATGTTAATCCAGGTGAAAAATGATCTCCCCTCTTCCTCTTCAGAGGGACAGAAATGCAACCAAGGAGTTAGATCCAGTAGGAGTTTGGTGATTATCAAGCAATGGATAGAAAAGCATGTATCCTGGGGAAGTGCTTTCCTGCTTCCAGAAATCCTAGGGAGAAGAAAAAGAAAAAGCCATGCCTCCAGGGATGTTTTCAAATGTCTTGGGCTTCGAGTAGCTAAGACTCTCACACATCCCATTTTTCCTTCTCCAGAGAAAAGAACCAAGGGGAACTCATCAAACCTTTCTCAATGGATGCTTTGAAAAAGTTCATTGAAAAGATTCTGTATCGACCTCTTGCCCCATAATCTACAGCTCTGCCCTGATACTAGATTTTAAAGGTAAAGATGCGTTTAGGATAGTCTGTATAAGCATCAAGCAAGGCAACCTTGGTCCTTTAAATTTGCCTTTGAAATGAGAGTTTTTTTATCTAAGAGGCGCTGATTGGCTCCCAGTGGAAGGCAACAGGGATATTAGGGGCGAATTTCACCTCTTTAGAGATAGGATGTTGGTAGCTGAGAGAAGGGGACATTTAAATATCTATGGGAGCTTGCTCTGAATTTCTCTGCTGCCCTGTTGCTGTTCTTTTACAAATCAGTCTCCTGTATAAATGGGTTCTGGGTCCTGGTTTGGTCTGAGGTTACCAGAACCATATGAACTACACTGCTTCCTGGCCTACATCTCATAAGTGATTCAGTGGGCATCTGGAGGCTGTGAGCATCATTTTGCTCCTCTTATCAAGTCCCCCTTTACCCATTAATTTGAGTCTGGAGGCCAACACTTTCTACGGGGTTGTCATCCCTAACAAAGAGTCTTCACAATTAATGTGTTCACCTTCTAGAAGTAGTCCTGGGGAAATGAGAATTCAGTATAGAAACAGTCTTTCTATTATGGGGCGTGCAAAGAAAAGTGGCCTGGCTCTTGATTCTAGGCAGTGAATTCATGGCAGTCTCTGGTGACTGGTTGTTACTGTTATCGTTGTTGTTTGAGTTTTTGTGTAAGTGTACATTCTAACATGTCTACAGTTACACCATCTTCTTGATAGGGTCCCCTTCCAGTCATTTTGAGTCCCTTATGGGAATCTTGGGTGATTAGGATGGATGCAAAGTAGTGCTGCCTGCTCCCCAGGGACAAAACCAGGTGTGAGAAGGAGCAGATTTAAAAAATGAAATTAGTTAAGAAGCCCAGAGAAGAAGCTAAGCCAGTCAAGTTTGGAAGCTTTGAATAAAACTCCGTGGATCTTGAGAAGACAGTTTCTTCAAAACATGGAGTTTGGGGGGACTCACTCTACTTAACAAAAGGGATCTGTAAACCCTTTTACAGAAGGTTGGATGAGCTGATCTTTGAAGTCTCTTCCTTACTTTAAAATTCCTTTAAATGAATCTAGGCGATGCAGCCGATGCTATTTATAAAAATGTTCCACAGGATAAAATAGTTCCAATGAAAAGCAGGTTTGGATTTCCACTGATGTTTCTTGATTTTTCCTGGAAGTGATGACACAAAATCTTGTTCCATTTCAGCTCCCTTGATGAGGTGGGCTGTTCAGGCACACCCAGGTCCTTGGCTCTGCTTTCATAGACATAATGGTTACAGCTTCTTTCAGCATTGGTTTGTTTTGGTTGTTTTTTGGTGTGTGTGTGTATGTGTGGTGTGTGTGTGTATGTGTGGTGTGTGTGTATGTATGGTGTGTGTGTGTGTGTGTGTGTGTGTGTGTGTGTGTATGTGTCTGTGTCTTTGAGAAACAAAGAGAGTTCTGAGTTAGACTCTTTCCTCTCTTCTTTCTTTCCCTCCCTTTCCCCATCTCCTTCACAAGGATTCTGGCTTTTCCTTAATTGTGATGGCTCACCAAGGCCAACTTTGATTATGCTTTCCTATCATGGATTAACATTATTGACTATTAAACCTAAAGAGACATTAGAAATCCTTTTAGTCTAAACTCTGATTCAATGGGGTGAGAAAACCAAGGCCCAGAGATTTGAACAAACCCATCAAGGGCTCGTAGCCATCATTGTGGCAGAGATGGCCCTTTATCGAACTCAAGTCCTTCTTTGAGCTCACCTCCAGTTCTGCATGGTTGGCCCATAGCTAATTAAATCTCGTATAACCTATAGGCTTCCCTCTCTTCTTCTTTCTCTTAGCTGCTTAAAGTCCATGATGGATTAAGAAGTGAAAACTCCACCTGTGTTTTTGGCCTTGAGTAAATCACTGATTCTCCATCACAGAGATGGGGGAGGCTACAGAAAATGGCAAGCTAACTCCAATGTCTCGATGCTAAGCATGTGATCATCAGCCCAGGAGGACTGTTGCTTCTGGCTCAAAGCTTGGTTCGATGGTGGCTGCTTTTATATCAGGATGCCAGCTTATTCAGTAACTGGTTGGCACAGGTACAAGACGCCACAGATGGTAGCCATGGGCCCTATAGCACACACACACTGGGTCCTCAGAGATGGGAGAGGACAGGGAGGCAGGGAAAAGGCAGCTGAGAAACTTGGCACAGTTTGGGAAGGTGCTGCAGGGAAGACTGGCTTCTTTTTTATTTGAGGAGAAGCTGAAAGGTCATGGCTTCTATAGCCTCCAGTTCTCCAGGGCTTAAAAATCAAATCATGTGGGGGTGGGGAGATCACTCCTCTCACCTTTGGAGTTCTAAATGCAATTTCCTCTGGCACTTTTCATTTTTCTTCTCAAAGCAGGATGAGAGAGGGAGATGGAAAATGTTTCTCATGATCTCACCTCATTGAGGGGGTCAGTTCTGTTTACTACAGGATCAAAACAAACAAAAGACCAGGACAAACATTCTGTCTCCTCCCAGGGTAATCAGTCAGGGGAATGGCTCATACAACTTTCCTCCCTGATTCTTATGAAGCCACTTGCACAGAGGATAGCCTGGCTGGGCACAGAACTAGAGACCTTCAGCTAAGAATAAGGGAAGGAATCCATGGTAAATCCGATCATAAATGCACAAGGCAGCACTAAGCAAGGTCCGTTTCCAATGGGACC
Source organism: Mastomys natalensis (assembly GCA_021653895.1). Lineage (NCBI taxonomy): Eukaryota > Metazoa > Chordata > Mammalia > Rodentia > Muridae > Mastomys > Mastomys natalensis. The sequence continues at coordinate 38,971 of JAJTUV010000660.1, read as the reverse complement.
TACAGACTCTCTGGTAGGTACCCTCTTTCTACTTCTGTCCTTTGTCCATGTCTAATGCAAACATGCTAGAAATGATACCCTTCCCCAAGTTTCACCACCAAAGAAAGTTATTCCATGACAATGGCTTATGACACACAGGGCACAGCTTTTGTATGACCCAGGGCCAGGATCAGACAGCTTTGGTAACTGGAGTTCTAAACAATGGTTGGGTTGGTAGGTCCACAGGATCTAGGGAATAGAAGTAGGGAGAGAGTGTGGCTGGGAGAGAGGCCTCCTAAAAGTTAAGTGTCAGAATGTGAGAATCTTTAGCCCATTGTAGTGAACTTGGGCTGTGGTGCCATAATGTGGTGGGTATCTTCCCTCTTAAGAGAAGATTGGCCAAGTTTTCTTGTGGAAGATTCTCTGGGATGCTGTGGTCACCTGGCCATGGTCAGTGGTGACTAGATTACTATTACTTAGAAGTTGGAAGGTATCTCAGAAGAAGGGTAGAGAGGGTTGTGTGTGTGCTCATCACTGTAACAATCTGTACTTCATGGCCTGTTTCTTTTTTTTTTTTTTTTTTAACTCTCCAGTTTTCCTCCTCCGTGAGAAAAGAGGGGGGTGATCAGGCAGGACTGGTTAGCAGGGAGCATGTAGCCTGAGAATCAGGCTCCAAGGCAGCCAAAACTAGGAGCAGATGGTACCTAACTGATCCCTGCTTCCTTCAGATAGTCTGAATATGTTGTGAAGCACATTACTGTTGCCCCTCCCCCCTGTCTCATATTATAAAATGCAAACAAATGACAGAAAAAATCATTTGGCTGGTGGCTGGCTGCCCAGTGCTCAGAATTTCAAGGCTCGCCGTTTCCTCCCGGCTGTGAGACGATGGATGTAGGGCCTCATCTTCATTTCTACAAAGGGGATGGAGAATTCATGGCCTTTCCAATGGTACCAGTTGATCCCCTGAGTGTGAGAAATATGAACATGTCAGACCACCTTCCCCCTCAGCAGAGCACCCAGCTTAAAGAGAATGACTGGATTGAGAGATTCACTTATGAGTTTAACTGTTCTCAGTTAACAAGGGGCTCATGACAGAGTTCCCAGTATGATGAAGAGAGGTGAGTCTCCTTTACAAAGGCCTGTGTCTTTATAAAAGGAAAGTTGTGGATTATTTCTTATTGCCAGTTTTGTGATTTGCCTTCAGGAGTTGCTGGTAGTAGGGAACTGTAGTGACTGTCAAAATCCCAACTAGGTGGAAGCATTTTGAATAGTGGACTTGTGGGCAGCTCATTCATGATGAGGAGACTCGAGTGGTTTCCACCTGGAGTCAGCAACCTCTGGGGGTTTGCCTGACTGTGTTTCAGCTGCTTCCCTTGTCAGTGAGCCCAGACTATGGGCCTGCAGTCTCTTGGGGAAATACTAAGCTTTCTGATCTCTTCTCTTCTGGGCCCCTTGTTAGAGTGCCATGAAGCCTAAGATGGAGATCCTCCCACAGCTCCTTGAATGGTCCTTTCTCAGCCTCAGGGTAATTCTTTTAACATAGGAAACATTGCTGAGACATAGAACTAAAGGCCTGGGTTCTGTGCTTTCCACCACTCTGCCCAGAATGGGAATGTGGCATACCTGACTGTGCCTGGACTCTCCGTACTTCCCATTGAGGTTGGTCCGGTGGCAGTTCTTATACCACCAAGCACCCTTGTATGACATGGCACAGTTGGTGACTGCAACATCATTGTCTCTGTCCTCAGTGGAGAAAGGACGTCCCTGGTGATAGCTGAGGGAGTCTCCTGCAAAAAAACAAAAATGGAAACAAAACCATTCTGGAGGCTGTTCCATTTGATGTGGACATCTGGTTTTCGCATGGACCCCTGACTCACCTCCCGGTTCCTTCTGAGCTGCAGCATGGCTCTGCTGACCTTTGGCTCCATATTACCTCATGGGGTAGGTAGGGAGGAACTGCTTTTCTGTTTCCACTTCTAATCACCACTGAACATTTGCCAATGTTTACCAGACAGCTCCATCTTAGCACCTCTGTCTATGTCTATTTCCTTTTGGTCTTAGTGGGACACAGAACACTCAGGTTCCCACTGTGTCTCTTGGAGACAGTGAGGAGCCACAGTGCCTCAGATCCTTATGGATCTCACAGTGTATGTTCATCCTGGCTTTCTCCTGTTCTTGCTGTCCCTGATCAGCCTGCACCCAATACCCCACACTGAGAACTTGGTTCTGCCCATGAAGAGGGACAACAGCAGCCAGAGTACCAATCTATAAGAAACAGGGGGACAGGAACATTATATATGACTAAGGCTGCTTTCCCCTAAGAGGGACACTATTCTGATTCTGTGACTTCCAAGTTATGCCCCTGGTGTCCACTCAGCACCTCTTCCTCTGCATCCACTAAACTCTGGGCTAGTCAGTCTAACAGGGATGTCTTCACCGCTCAAGAGAGTCCTGAAGCAATGAATGCTTCAGACCATTCTCATCTCCTTATAATCTTGGAGGATTCTGATGTTGTGCCCATTCCGAGCCAATTCCACCAACTGAAACACTTTTTACTATGTGTTCCTGCTTGGAAGTGGTAGAAAAGATGCCTTACTTTCCGCCTCCAAAATACCATTTTCATCTCCTTTATCTCAAGTCATACTCATACCCATTACCTTCAAATTTTTGGATCAATTTACTCTCCAGCAACCCATGCTTTAATCATTATTCATTGACTTTGTTGTGTCTGCCTGCATTGTTATCATTTCACCTTTGCAAACTAGAATGTGCATTCATTCTCCAAACAATTATTTCTAGCCTCTGCTTTGATGTTGCCCACTGATTGTCTCAGACATGGTCTCCTTGGTGTTTGTATCCTCCCTCATCTTTCCTGCCTCATTCATCATCACCTCATATATTCCAGACATGAACTAAGTCCGGTTTTCTCTCTTGAGCCACCAGTTCAGATTCATGTCTTTCTCATAGCTCTGACATTAGCAAGGACTCTTGTTATCTCCCATCAGGATTAATAATGCAGCCACCAGTTGGTCTCTCTGTTCTTCACTCAGATTTACTTTATCTTGCTTGGAGCTATCCTCGTGATCTTTCTAAAACCCAAATCCCATTATGCTATTCAGGATTTTACAAGGCCTTTGGCCATGTAAAGACTAAATTTTTCTTTCAGTGTCAAGACGTTCCAGAATTAATCTTCGCTTTCTTTCTCTTTCTTTTCCCATTTCTGCTCTTCCCTCCCTCCTTTCCTCCCTCCCTCTTCCCCTTCTCCCCTCCATCCTTTACATCTTCTTCCTGCTTTCCTACCTCTATTGTCCCTCTCTCTCCATTTCTACTTCATCTTGCTGTGTAGCCCAGGCTAGCATTAATGCTCAAGCCTTCCATCTCAGGCTTTCCCATTGCTGTAATTATGGCAGTGTGCCACTTCCCTCAGCTCCTGATCTTTCCAACGACACAGTTGGTCCAAGACAGTAATGCATCAAGCCTTCTCCTTTCACTGAATCTTGTTCTCCTGGGACTTCTCATCCAGAAGATGTTTTCTGCTAGTGGTTTCAGTCAGATAGGTTGATTTCAAGGATCCTTTCTACACACTCCAGATACCCTATATGTATCCTTAATCTAAGAGTGTCATTTATTATGCAGAGAGCAGCCATTTCCTGGTGTTTTCTTCACTAGGTAGTTACTCTTACAGAGTCCATGTTTTATGTTCTAGTTAGATGCTCTAAAATCAGAACAGTGAGAGTTGCTCTACCCTTAATGAGGATACAGTTTAGAAATCTCACTTTGAATCCTAGTAGAAGTTCTACTTAGAGTCTTGGAGGTTTAGGTCCTTCAGAAATGGGGAGTAAAGAGCTATTGTTGGACTGGAGGCCCTGTGGTGGCTGGCTGCCTGTGAGTCCTGGGGAAGTGGTAACAGCTAGAAGAACTGGGATCCATTACAAATGCCAATAAGAAGGAGGGCATGGTTTTCTGTCCAATATGGTGTATAGTTGCCTAGAGATGGGGTAACCTAAATAAACCCAGGATTTTACTTACTGAAGAAGATGAACTGAATACATAAGGTGATGGATGAATCATTGCTAATGTCTATGACTGGCTAGCCAAGCTCTAGGGAAACTGGCCTCTGACACAGGGAGAGGAATGCAGTCTAACAGTTCTGCCCTGTGTGGGGTACAGCACAGAGACTGGGCTGGGGAAGAGCTTTTGAGGGCTGGCCTTAAGGTAGACAGACAACATGTGGGATTGGACAGAGAAGGATGAAGAGGGGGAAATGAGGGGAGACAGAAACTGGTGGGTGAGCTTGTTTCTCTTCCCATAGGAGAAACATGAAAGCCTTTTCTGTAGATACAATTCTAATTCTAGGGAGTGAATAGTATCCATTTACTTTTGAAATGATTTAGTCTGACATCTTGTTTAAATGTCCATTTCAATGGCTGTTTTATGCTCAAAGTGTGGCAAATTGGACCTTTTTGTTGGGGCTCTTCAGGCTTCTCTGATTGTCACTGTGACTCAACTGTGAACAATAACAAAGATAAGTGTGTCTTCTCTTTAGAATAACAATACCTGGCTGAGAAAGAAAATAATGGAGCAGATGCAGTAATTGGAAGGGTAACATCTTGATGTTCATTTTAATCCAAGAGTCATAGGAAACGCTGCTAAAATTAAACACCAGCCTTTAGCTCTAAAATTGGAGAAATGAAATGTCCAGTAACTCCATGTACCAAACAGTAGCAAGTCTGGCACAACAGGCTTCGTAAAAGGTACTATAATAGAGCACATTAGCCAAAGGCTAGGGAGTAGCTCGGATTGTATGTTCTCACGAAACTGGGAGTACATAGAGCTGAAACAGATGGTTGTTCTGCTTGGTTAAACTGCCATAAAACCCATCACTGAGAACCCAACTAGGTATACGGTTCACTTGGTAGAACAAAAGGCAACATGGCCAATGAGAGACATTTAAGCAATGTCCTCTACTCCTTCATGGGGTGCTATGATGACTGCTAATGGTTGGATGGGGGAGGGACAGCTCAAAGAATGGGGAATCTGAACTATTTCATTAGTTCAGAGGTCATTTTCCCAGTTGCCATTGCAAGGAGATGTCTACTGAGATGACAAACAGCTCTGCCCTCACTAAATGGGAGTCCATTCTGATTAATCTAGGTAAAATAAGCAACCCTTTGCTCTTATCCTGCATTATTTTTGAGCAAACATTTCAGATATACTCACTCATTGTGCTTACAGCAACTTTTCTGACTTCTCTGTAAAATGGAACAGACATCACTATTATAATGTAGCAGATGACATCACTATTATAATTTTTCAGATGGCATCACTACTATAATTCTCCAGATGATAAAAGTAAAGTCCCAAGAAATTGATTCCAAGTCTCCTGAATGGATAGGCAGGATCAGAGCCAGTGGCCCAGGTGGCCAAGCCTCCTTCCTGGCTAGTAGCCAGCTCACGAACTCTGTTGCAGCTTAGGACTGGAATACACACCCAATGCTCCTGGGGTCAGCACAGGGCCCATAAGTACCTGCAGTGCCATTGTAGCCTCCAATGCGGAGTTTGTACAGGCTTCTGCTGTCCTCCACAGCGAACTTGTCATAGTAGGCAAAGACTGCCTCTTGTCCATCCCGCATATCCACACGCAGCTCATAGCGGCCCTGGGCTGTTATCCTGTGGATGTTGTCTAGCCCTGTGGAGAAGTACAGACTGTGAACTGAGTCTTGCCCCAGCAGCTTTGGCAATGGGATAGAAACACATGCTATAGAGAAGGAGCAGGTCATCCATACTGTTCTGTCCTCCCCCCTTCTCAGGCTGGTGTCAAGTAGATCCTGCCAGACTCTGAATCTCCTCCTGTGAGTAGGTTACCACAGGTCTACTGAGGAATGCTACCTCAGACAACATTGGAGCTTGACATCTACGCTTGACCTAGTAACTGACAAGCCCTCAAGCTCAAATTTTTTGATCCTGTTCCCCACAATCTTCTTCTACTAGTTATGGTAGCAAAAGCTCAAGAATCCTTGAAAAAGGTGTGATTCTTTTGGTTTAAGTTGTAGGGAGCAACAGGGAGAAACTTGAGGTCAGAGCATCCAAGATACCCAGACACAGTAGGGTTTCCTAGCAACCTGCAGAGAGGGCTCAGTCCACTTGCATTGTGCAGTCCTTCCTTTCTGTCCAGGGTTCCTGGGCCCCCCAAAGATGGATCAAAGAAATAAATGTATGGGTTTATGTCTTGAGTTTATGATAATTGAACTTATGAATTTTCAGTCTTTTAGTGTGAACACAAGGGCAAACAGCCACACTATGCAGAGTACTGTGTACCTAACTTTCACAGTTTGGTAGGTTAGCGTATTAAACACCCGTTTAGCTTAGTGATGGTTTCCACTGAGATGAGCTTATTAGGATATAGCCCCCTATCATAAGTGGGGAGCATCTCTGTTGCTTTTTGCCTCTTGACTCCAGATCTTTTTGTGTCATCCATATGTTACATCTTTATCCACCACTGCTGCCTCTTCACTGGTCTTTCTAAACTCCCTCTCACTTGCCCTCTAAGCATCCCAGGCCTTGGGTCAAGAAATTCTTATAAGGCACAAAACCCATATAAGTTGAGATCCACCCTGAACACAGACTGGACAATCACTTGGGGTAGGATCCTGGACTGAATTAAAAGGAGAAAGGGGGCTGAGTTCTACCATTTATCTCTCTCTGCCTTCTATTCCTGATGTAACCTGACTGCCTGTCTCCTGTTTCTGCTGCTATACCTGATGTCATGATGGCCCAGATCCTCCAACCAGGGGCCAAAATAAAACCTCCCTTCTTTCAGGTTGCTTTTGCTGCTTACTTTGTTGCAGTAGTGGGAAAAATAACCAACATACCCACTAGCTCTTTACCTTACTTCACGACTTCACTTTCCACCTTTGGGTCCTATAACATGTCATCCCCACTGAAACACATTTTCTTCTGTCTCTGACATGTGCTGTCTGTCTGCTGGGAGCAGTTTCCTTCCTGTCCCCAGTTTTCATGTGTTAGAATGATTCCTGTGCGTTGTCTCTCTCTCTCTCTCTCTCCCTCCCCCCCCCCCCTCTCTCTCCATTCCCTCTTCTTTTCCCTTCTCCTGATCTTTCAATGTCTTAGCTCTCTTCCTTCTCTGTCAGCAGTTCATCAGTTAGTCTGGGTTATTTACCAGTGCAAAAGGGTATGGGACACATGGGAACAAGGCTCCAAATAACCTGGAACAAATAGGGATGTTCCCATTCTAGTTCAGTTTTTCTTAAAAGATGAAAGTGAATCCATAACCCTGACCCTAATCTTAACTCCTATCTCGGTTTTATTCTAGCATTTCATGGCTGGTTGAACACAGAGCACGCTCTGATCATCACTCTCAAGAATAGCAGCAGTAGCAGCAGCAGTCTTGCTGTTCCTGAATGGAACTGTCACTTAATTGTATTAATATTGCTTTATTTTTCAGTTTTCATTTTAAATGATACTTTTTTTGAGGCATCTTTTTATTTATGGCACACAGCAACTAGCTTTCCATTTTGACAATGGATAAAGATTCTTGAAAACATATATTTAATTAAATAGAAAGTTATATATAGAACATTTAAGTGCTGAATGGTTCACATGTTACACACACACACACACACACACACACACACACACACACACGACAGAAACTGTGAATTTGGTACACAAGAACTTAGGTTTTTGTAGACATTAGTCTTGACTATTCATGTCTCCATTGATTCATAGGGATTACTGACTCCCAAGATGTTTTAAACTGAAGCACATTTAGCTGCTTGTTTGAATTTCCTCCCAATGTGTTTATATGGCTCTTAACATACATTTTATTTCCTATATTGGCAAACATAGGTTTGGCTAGCTAACATGTATTCAGTACATTCTTATTGATTGATGTCTACACTTGAGGTACATATATCTCAGGATGTCTTAGGTAGTGGTGTTTAAAGATGAATGATGAGATTCTAGCCCCGAAGAAACATATAATAGAGACTAGACAGATAAAGTAAAATAGATGCCATGACTCAGGCCCTATTGGAGAACATGGCCAATTATCCTACAGGCAATAGATGAAAAATAGAAGCTGTATGGCATCTACAGAGGAAGAGGTTCTTAACTGGGCCTTTGGATGTAAGGTAAACACCAAGGTGTAGGGAAGAGGGAACAATTGGCTAAAGAAGTGTTTATTGCAGAGGAAATGTCAGGGCTTGTGCAGGTTTGAAGGTAGGTGCTCAGGAAGTGGGATGTAGGACAGTAAGGTGCTTGGTGGTAGAGAGAAGGATGCAGAAGGAGAGGAGGAAGCCTGGTAAGGAGCTCGGCCTTAACCGGGCAGTGATGGAGTCATTGCAAGGCCTTACCAAGTTGTGTTACCCTTCACTCAGATTTGGGGTATGAGGGAGATCCTTCTAGTGGCCATGTAGACAATGAGGTGGTCTTGGGGGCAGGGATCCAGGTGGAAGGCTGGTACTTTGTCACCCAAGGGAAGACTGCAAAGCTTGAACATGAACGTGACAGGGTGGGCCAGCAACGAGTGCAAGCATCTCACACTATCATTTATTTGTTTTCCCCTCTGCCTCCCTTTATCAACCATTAGGAAAATCTTACAGAGAAATATAGGCATTCATACACTGACTGCTTTATGATCTAGCATCAGCACCATCAGTCAGACTTTGTGTGTTTATCTTCCAATACCCACCAAAACCTCCATCTAAACTCCCTGCTGTGTCAGAACTCTAGGAAATCACCTCTAATGCCACCCTCATTCCTCCCCTTTCTCTTCCAAGTTAGATAATAACACTTGCCTGGGAACCCAGCAGAGTCTCATTTCTCTCTTGACCTGCAGGCTGGCTAGCTGGTTGCCTAGCCTCCTAGAGGGGGCCAGCCTGCTCATTGCTTCTTGTGCCCTGTTCCCTACCAGGCAGATCCCTGCCTTTGTACTTGCCTCATGTCAAGATCCATCAGCATAAAAGACTATTAATGAGGATGGGAAGAGACAGAGCAAAGAGGAAAATACCACAGTCAGATAAAAACAGATCAATAGCTGAGCCAAACAGAGCAAGAGGCACAAAAGCAATTCACAAGCTGTCAACTTCTCAATGGACACAGACTTCTGACAATCCCAGATGGACACAGAAAGGAGAGAGATGGACAGAAACTCAGGGCAACCTGTCCAGGGAAAATACGAAGTGGATGTTACCTAGCCAAAACTCATCCTCCAGATTCCCAAAGCCAACACGATAATCTGCCCATTTCCGGAAAAAATCAGTTTGGCCATTTTGCCGCCTCTGGAATACCTGTGAAGAGAAAGAGAAAAAGAGAGAGGAAATGATCTGAAAAAAGCAAGAATTAATAATTAATAAATGAATATGTCTGGATTCTGCATCAGCTAGGATCAGAACCATTTCAGAGTGAGTTTCAGGTTTCCATGGCGGATTTTGCAGGGCATGCTCAGAACCCTTTTTCTTGAAGCGCTGATGCATCTGACAAATAGAGTAGGGGTGTGATATCGACACTAATTTGCACTCCTGCAATATAGAAAAGATTCAGGATACATATCAAGCTCCGAATAGTCAGGGAAATGGGCCTGATTCTCAAATTAATCTTTTTGCACCGCAGAGAGTAGTAGGAAACATTTCTCACCGAAGGACTGGGACCAACTTCAAATCATCTACTCACTGTCATCATCTTATTGCAGGCAAAGCAATTGCATATCATTCACTTTCCAAGCTGTTTAAGTGCTAATTTCATTTAACCTCCAATACATCAGCCTTGGCTTCAATTTCCAATTATGCTTTAAGAAGGAGGCACAAATATGTCAGAAACATAAAAGAAAATGTCTCCCAAGAGGATTATGAGTGGCGTCACTATTTAACTCTTCAAAACCTTCCCATTTTGGATCATGAAAGCTCTGGTGCTGTACCTGAGCAGTGCTAAGAAGGGGTGTGCACAGGATGGTGGGTGGGGCTGAGTTTCCATTCATACTGATTCAACCCCTGTCACTTGGTTTAGAGCCAGCTTCAAGGAACTTGCTCATGTGCACAGTGGTTAGCACCTCCAGGCTGCCCTATTTCTTCTGCTCTGTGTAAGCTCGCCTATCATGTATGAGAGGAGGTGGTATCAGCAAGTAGTGTCTCTCTCCCTAACACTGTTACTTCCTGAAGGCTATGACAGTTCTAGGGGAGAACTAGGGGTCTAGAACAGGATGAAGACACAAGTAGCTCTTGTAACGAGAGGGCCGTTCACACTCTGCTCCATATCTAATCTACTATATGTTACTCTTCAAGATAAGGCAACTAACTGCTTCACTGTGGGAAGTACTTCTGTAGAGTAGCCTCCTCCTCTGCTCTTCATTTTTGCTACAGCCCCTGGTAAGCAGGATCCATGTGCCTCATTCCTTCCTTTCTGCAGAACACCTTGCATACATTCTGTTTGCAGAAGGAGCTCAAGGCAAGGCAGTCTCATCCTACAGCCCTTCTTTAGGCTAGGCTGTTACATCTTTCAGATGAGTCCTGGTTAGTTTTTATTGTTATTTTGACCTAACACAGAATCACCTTGGAAGAGAAGACCTCAATTGAAGAATTCTCTCCAATAGATTGGCCTGTGGCCATGTCTATGAAGAATTGTCTTAACTGAAGTGAGAAGGCTCAGCTCACTGAGTATAGCATCATCCCAAGGAGGTGGGCCTGGTTTATATAAGAAAAGTAGCTGAGCATAAGCCAGTGAGTGAGCCAGTACCATCCTCTCATGCTTATAGCTTTAGTTTCTGAGTTCTAGCCCTGATATCCCTCAGTAATGTACTATGAAGATAATAAATATTTCTCTCCTCTATGTCCCTTTTGGTCATGGTGTTTATCCTAGCAACAGAATGAAATGGTCATTCCTTTCTCTGCTTGTGAGTGAGTTACTGAATGAGAGGGCCTTGAAGGCAGTGAAGAGACCAAGATGAAAATGAAGGAGATAGATTAGAGAACATCTTGAAGGATGATGGCATTGTAATCCACAGGTGCCCAGCCAGGTAGACTAGAAGACTGAAGACATGTGCCTACAGCATGTACTTACAATCCAGCCGCCCCCATCTGTGGTCATGTCACAGAATACTTGCAACTTGTGGCTTAGCTCCCCATTGAGGAAGATGGTGTAAACTCCACTCAGAGTGTCGCCATTCATCAAATGCTGGGCACAGTCTTGAGGATGAGAGAACACCCGGCCCCCTACAGAAGAAAATCAATTGAACGTCTTATATTTATTTATTATGCACATGTGTGTATTTCATACCTGCATTCAGACCATAGCATACATTTGGAGTCAGAGAACAACCTGAGGGAGCCAGTTGTTTCTTTCCACCATTGGGTTGTGGGGATAGAGGTCAGATTTCTAAGCTTGAAAGCAAATACCTCATACCTGCTGGCCAACTCATCAGCCCCAAAGCAATTTTTAGAAATGGTTCTTTTTTTTCCCCATTATGCACAAGAACCCTTGCGTTAGAGAAGGTTTTAAAGAGTCCTGTGGTTGGTACTTCATCCTGAGTTGTAAGAAGTTCTAAGTGAATTCAGACAGTGTGTGGGTGTGAAATCTGAACTCATGTTGGATTTATGGACTCTGAGGACCAAAGGTCTGGATTCTCTGCTTACCACATCTCTTGACTATAAGCTAAAGGTTTTGATCATCCACTTTCTCAGCAGTAAAATGGAGGTAATAAGGCTTTCTCCCTTGCGGCATGAAAATGAGTTATCGCCCTTGGTGATTGTTTAAGAGATGGGCCAGTAAAGCACTGTAGGAACCTTTCAAAGGTAAGAAGGCATCTGAACAAATCCTTTGTCATCCACATGGCAGTCATGAAGGAATGCCCCCACAAGCTCAGCCTTACCAAAGCGATGAATGTCTAGTCCCTGTGCAAAGCAAGCTCTTGATTGTACTAAACAATCAAATGGCCATGTTTTACAGTTCAGTTTTAATTCAAGGACAGGGCAGGGGAAGTAAATTGCAGCTCATCTTTCAGAAGGAACAGACCAATCTGTAAAACAATACCTAATTAGCTGTAAGAGAAGCTTAAATCCTGAAGCGCTTCGCTCTGAGATAAGTTTTGTGCTTATCAGGCAGACTGAGAGCAGTCTACTGCAGGGACGTTGCTGAGAGGGGGAAATTAAAGGCACAGGCTGCCATGTGAGGCGTGGTGGCTGGAGTGCTCTGTAAATGTGGGTTTCTGGGTCAATGAAGAATATGGTCAGATAATACAGTATGATACAATACTGTGTTTCTGTGTGGAACTGAGGGAGGTGTTAGCTACTACAGTGTCTACTGGTAATATTACTCATACAGTACAGATGTGAAAACCCAGACCCTTGGAAAGTCTGGGCAGTGAACCATTTAGACATAGAATGTCACACACAAAAGATGACACATGAACTTTCCTGAGAGTCCCCATCGCAGGTTATCTGTAAAGCATTCTGTTCTAGGAAGAAGCTACTGAAGTTTTGTAGACTCCATGTAAGCCCCCACTCCTATGTCACATCCCTGCAACCTGACTCAGAGATGGATTAACTCTTAGTAATTCCAGATTGCTGCCACAGGTCTGCCAAAATAGTTTGGGGGAACAATACACTTCCAGTACAGTCACACCAAGGACTGGTAATATGCTTCTATAAAACTCATAATTTACAAGGTGTATTTTTGCTTCTGTTTCATTCTTGTGAGAAACGTTAGGGGAAGGCAGGTCAGTATAGATCTGAGTCTTATTTTAACAGGCAAGGAAACTGCTCAGAAATATTCTTTGAGTGGCTTATTCAGGTGGCTTGTATTCAAGTTTTTAGAGGTCAGTCAAGTGTACTGTAAATTCTATTAAAATAATAAATACAACCAGGGATGGAAGATGACTCTAAGCTTAAGAGCATTTGCTGCTCTTTCAGAGGACCCAAGTTTGATTTCCAGCACCCACATCAGATGACTCACAGCCACCTCTAATTCTAGCTCCAGGGGATCTGACACCCTCTTCTGGTCTTTGTGGGCACCTGCATACATGTGGCATACACACATAGACATAAACACATACACGAATAAAAATGTGAAATAAATCTTCAAAAAACAACCCTTCAAGAGGAATATAACCCATGATCTAGTTTCTTAAGGGTCTTTATTTTTCCAACAAGTGACTGATTTTTGTATTTAACATAAGCATATAATACTCCAAGTTTTAAAGTTAGCCCAGAAAGCACTATGTTCAAATTAAGTGTTTTTCCCATCAAAAGTGACTCTTGTAGTAGCTTTATAAAAGCTATTGAATTTTATCTCTAACATATACTAGAACTCCTCAAAGGTCATATCTCACCTATCCCTGAAGTTTACATTCATTTCAGGAGACAGGCGTGAGTGACTTCTGACCCCTCTCTGTGTTGCTTTGGAACACTGGCCTTATTTCTGGTCATCTAGGCTATTCTTGATCCTGGTCCCTGGAGAAACCAATGTGCCTACTTGCCTTTCCCTCTCTCTCCTGTCTGTGGTCTTCCTTTTACATTAGCGTATAATGTGCTTGGCCTCCAGGTCACTGCTGCCTTACACACTATTTCTCCCAAAGAAAGGTCTTTGTTAAACCAGCCAGTTTCTAAGGGAGATAAACTTCTGCATTTCTTAGTACTCAATGGATCCCCCACATAAAAACTTTCCTCAAAACTCACCTCACTCAAATACACATATAAAACCAAACCCACCTTGAGAATAGAGAACTAAGAAATTTTGCATAAGCTCCTTCTCCTTCATTGATAATAACTAAAATGTATGTTATAGATACTTGAAAACGGTTCAGATCCATTCTTAGTTTTCTAAAGTTAGACCTAATGTAAGCACATGTAATATATTGAGATGACTTGTTCTGGAGAAGAGGAATTTTAAGTATCTAAGATGCTGTCATGAAAGAGGCATTCACTCATCTTTAAAGCTGGGAGATAAGAATAAAATCAACTGAAGGGATAAGTGTCTAAGGAGTGTCAGAGATGGATGGGATAAAGGTCTCAGATGATGCTTGGGAGAGGGAAGACCATATGCCCCGCTTTCTGAGCTCCTATAGTTAGCTGGCAGGAGGAGGCACTATCCAAGTGTGTGGGAGGTTGATGCATGGTTGCTGGGTGCACTTGCCTTACCCTTGACAAATTGCAAGGCCATCTGGTTGTTAATAGATTCAATTTACCGTAATTTAGTCTATGGCATTAGTGGAAAGGCAATCAAGAAGTGCTTTGCTTTTACAGACTATCAGAAGCAGCAACCTGGGATTTTTCATTTCCTGGGAACTTGGAGAAAATTTGACATGAAGCTTCTCTCCACCCTGTTCCAGCCTTGAAAGCATCCCAAGTTTGTCTCAGACTCACTAGTCCCTTTAATCTGATGAAAGAAAGCAAAGGCTTGCTGGGAGTTCTCATAGTATGGACTTCATTATCGCTCACATTCCTGTGTTCCATCCCAGTTCTACCACATCACAATGTTGAGACAGGCTCAGGAGTCAGTATCTGACTAAAAAGCTTCATTCTGGTAGAGCTGTTTGTAGTTTACCTTTTTCTCTTCTCAGAAGCCAAGAGTTGGAAATGGTAAATGAGATGGAGCCTTGAGGCTTCATGGCCAGCTCGCCCTGCCTAGATCCATATGACTGAGGAGATAACAGAATTAATTTTTCTCCTCTCCTCCTTAAACACACACACATATACCTTCCTGTCTCCCCCCTCTTTCTGTCTCTCTCTCTCTCTTTCTTTCTCCTTTGTCTTTAAGAAGACCATCCTGAGCACTCCAACCTTCAGTTTGGGTGGGATGGAGAGGAGAGGGGATATTTGGCCTTGAGTGTAAGCCTTGTGTTCTGTCTTTGCCATTTCACCCTACTGCTTTAGTGGTATTAGAGTTTGGCTCAGCTAACAATCATAAAAACACTCTCATATTCCAATTGATCTGGAATTCATATGTTTTAGAAGATTATTAGGGCCGATCACAGGCATTCTCAGCTCTCTGGATGCTGTGCCATTTAATCTAATCAGGTATTTACCTTTACTCATTCTAATAATGTTTTAGACCAAGCATGTACCTAGGAGGTCCTCCTCCTTCCTTCTGGTGCAGTAACTGGAGCCTGGGAGGATAGGGTAGCTTTTTTTTTCTTTTTTTAAGCACAGGCTATGGTTATTACCAAGTTAGAAGAAAAAGCAAAACCAAGTGATTGGTACAGTGAAGCGTCTCATGGTTAAGTATTTCTAGATGTAATTGTGAGATCTACAGGCCCAGGGCATTCATCAGAAGAATTGCTCAGAAATTGGTTTGTATTGGGCATCAAAGGCTGCCTGCTGGGTGGTGAGTAGCTATCTTCACGAAGACACACAGGGCAATCAGATGGCTCTGTGCCAGTGGGAAGTGGGAGAGGCTTCTCTGTCCCTTCCCAGCCCTCTCTTGTTTTGTGTCCTTGGGTACAGTCTTTAAGGTGGTCAGATTTAATAGCTCTAGAGAGCCTCTGCTTGCTGTTCATGCTGATGGACTCATCATAATAGCTAGCTCTAAAGAGCCTCTGTCTGCAGTCCACTCTGATGGACTCAGTACCAGAACTGAAGCTGTGACACCGGCGGCGTGCTCCTCAGAGAACAGCCACAGCAGGTTTCTCAGTCAATGCAGAATAAAGTATGCTTTTTCTCCACAGAGTTAATTTTAACTGTGTTAAAATTAATGACTCATATTGGCAAAGTAACTGATAAGATTTTGGGGTGCAGCCCGAGGCTGTGGACAGAGCCTAGCTGTCAGTATGAGCTTAATCCATCATTTCAGTTTTCTCAGAGAATCTTCAAATTTACCAGCTTGTTGTCTTGTTAGTTACTTAAAAGACATATAGAAAGATGTCCCTTAATTTCTAAATACCAGGGTAAGAGATGGGAACACACGGAAGGAGAAAAGACATCTTTCGGTTTGGCTCATAATCTTGTGGGGAAAACAAACAAATGTGACCTCAATTTCTCCATGCTTTGAGACCAACATGGGAGGATCAAATTGGGTGTGCAGTGAACCTGGGGGCTGCTGAAGAGAGGCTGAGAGGTGGGTTTTGGAACGGAGTAGAATTTAACAAGTGCTGAACAGCAAGCTTTCTTACTTTAGGAACTGACAGAGATCAGCCACATACTGATGGAGGATGCTATTGCAGGCATGTGGAAAAGCACGGATCATTTGGAAAACTGAAGATTTAGCTAACAGATGAAATGAGCACTGTGTTGAATGGATGTGATCCCAGTGACTGAATCATGCTGTGTAAGAAGAGGGACCTTCTTCTGAAGCCAGTAGATGCCCTGCTCTATCTCTGCAGACATAGCATTACTTGAACAAAATTTCCCTTTGGAGATGGGAGTATGTTTTCCTGATACCTCCACTTCTTGAGTGAAAATTTTATACAGTCTCAACCTCTCCAGTGAGAGATGGCCATTGTTGAACTATCCCAATTATATCATGTAAGGCGGCACAAGAAATCTCCGTTTATTATTAAAAACACAGGGATAGGCATCTGAATTGCTTTCACCACTATCCTTAGCATTTAAAACAGAGCCTGACACGAAGCAGGTGCCCCATCAATATTTATTAGATGTTTAGTGTCACATGAGTGATAGCATCCATCCCCTATGATAATAACAGAAGACACAAAATTAGATTCTTTGAAGACATGTTCAATGACACCATTTAAAATGGGCCAAATCAAATCTTATGACTAGTGACATGTAAGATCTTTCTGTTGCATTTATAAGATCATCTAATAGTGATGTTTCTCAACCTTCCTAATGCTTTTGACCCTTTAATACAGTTCTTCATGTTGTGGTGACCCCTAACCATAGAATTTATTTTCGTTGCTACTTCCTCACTGTGACTGTGCTACTGCTTGGAATTCTAATATATCTGATATGTGACCCCAAAGGGGTTACAACCTATAGATTGATAACCAATGTCTTATAATCTACAGTAAATAGTAGTACTGTTTAACAAGACTCATTACTTTCCAAAGTGGTGGCCATGCATCTCTGTCCTGTTCAGTAGTGCAACTACTCTCTATGTAAATTCAGTGACTTAAATGAAGGGTATTTCTTGAATACCACTTTTCCTACATGTCTCTCAAACTGAAATAATATAGAGAGTATAATAACTATGTTTTTCAAAGTTTATTTTGTACTTAAAAATCCCACATTGAAAAGATTCTCCAGGCTCAGGTGTCTTCGCTAGTGAGAACAGATTGAGAATTTGAAGATGAACTCTCAAGAGTTTTATAAAATATGTTTCAGGAGACAGAAGAGGTAAAATGAAATAAATTTCTTAATTTGCTCAGTGACACTAGAGTTATTCATATTGAAATAAACAGCTAGACAAAACAGTATTAAAAGGGATAGCACAGGATGGATGAGAGTTTTAAAATCCATTCTTCCTTCTCTATGTTGCTACAGAAAACTCATTGACTGGCCCCTTTTGTCTGTATTTCTTGACCACATACACTACCAGAAGGAGGGTCTGGCAACCCCAAGAGAGAATGGGCTTAAAGAATGGAGTATCCATGCCCCACGGAACAAAGCTACCCTGAAACAAAGAGCACAGTGGATATGTCATTCATTATCTAGCACAACTTATTAGAATAGCATCTTAATTAGATATGCTAACTTGATTTACAGAGGTAAGAAAAAATATCAACACCATGAGAAAAAATAAGAAACTAAAACCCAGCAGAAATATTAAACTTGGATAATGGGGTTTAAATAGATAAGATAAATAAAGATTTTAGATTCAGATAAAATATGAATAATGAATTGGAGTATCTGACTGAGACCAACTTTTAGAAGCTAAGAGGGAAGAGTAAAGAGAGAGAAAATGAAGAGTCTTGGAGAACAATGCACACATTCTACTATCTAGCTAATAGAAGTCCTGAAAGGAAAAATATTACAAATGGAAATAAACACTTAAGTGAATAATAAAGAAAAATGTATAGGAAGTACAGATAAAATGCGGCAGATTTAGAAGCATCATTGAGTGTCAAACTGGAGAGAAAAAGATAAATGAATGCTAAGAATAAACTGTAAGGCTATCAAAAAGAAATAAAATGATGGGACTGGGGAGATGGTTCAGTGGGCAACATGCCCACACAAGCAAGAGGACCTAGCAACCATGTTTTCCTATGTCTGTGATCTCTGCACTGCAGAGTCAGAGCCAGGCTGGTCCCCGGAGCTCACTGGCCAGCCTTTCCAGCCAAACTGGAGAGCTCTTCAGTGAGAGACTCTGTCTCAAACAGTAAGATGGAAGAGTAATCAAAGAAGATATCCCATGTTGACTTCTGGCCTCAACATTCATATACGTGCGTATACATCTGCATGCACATAAGCACAGATCCCTGCCCCTCACCCCCAAGTTCTAGAAGACTCCAGATAGAAAAATTCAGTTGCCTTCATGACAAACTCTGACATTAGACTTTTTGAAGGCAACAATGCACATAGAAAGACAATAGGAGCCAGATGTGGTGGCACATGCCTTTCCCAGCATTTGAGAGGCAGAGGCAGGTAGATTTCTATGAGTTTAATACTTGCAGTCAGGACTATATAGTAACTTCCAGGATAGTCAGGCTACATAGTGAAGTCCTGTCTTTGAAAAATATTAAATCAAAAACAGTAGTAAGACTGAAAGCTGGACCATGTATTTATTTTTCATGAAGTTGGTGAAACACGAAGAAATTAAAAAAATGGATGGGCCAGTTTTCTTTATGATCATAGATGTAAACTGTGTAAATAGAGTTAATTAAATTTGAATGTATTAAAAACTCATATTTGGGGGAAATTTTAAAGTAATAGTAAAATAGTAAATAGTGATAGTAAAGACATGTATTTTTAAAAGTCACCAGTATGAGTCATGCCATCAGTAAGTATAAAAACCATGACTTATTAAACTACCATTTGATAAAATTCATTGCAAAACCTCCCAACTCAAAATAGAAGAAAATTCTATAACTTAATGAGTGTTTCGTACCACAGATCTAAGCAAGCGCTATTCTTGTTTATATATGGCTCAGCCAATTATGTATTTTCTTTATTTTAGAAAACAATTGCAGTGTTAAAGAGATGCTGTGGATAGAAGTTAGTGAGAATTATAATTTTAATTGTGTTCTCTTCAAGAGTATGAACAAGTCAAGGTTAGCTAGTCTTGCCACCACTGATAGCTTTGGAGATTCCAGTTAATGTGAAGTATAGAAATGAAATCATTATTCATAAATGATACAAAACACAGAAAATACTTGAGCGTGTGTATTCATGTTCATGCTTGGGTATGTGGACACCAGAATTCAGTGTCTTTTGTGACAGGCTCTTTTACTGAACCCAGAACTCCTCTATTCAGTTAGACTGGCTGGCTGGGCAAAGCCCTGAGATCCTCCTCCTCTGTCCCCCTAGTGATGAGATACAGCCCCTACCCCCTACCAATGGAGTGGGTGCTCAGGATTAGAACTTGGGTCCTCATGAGTGCACAGCAAGCAATACTTTTACTACATCCCCAGCTCCATATTTACCAAAAGTATTAATAGAAACACTAGATAATTACAATTAGGAAAAAGTCAGCAGGATTGCTGGATACCGGATCAATATATAAAATCAATAGTATTTTTCTGCATCAGCAATAATCAACTAGAAAATATTTTTTTAATTAGATACAAGTCACAAAGCAATAAAAATAATAAAGCTTCCAGAAATCAACCAAGAGCACAGGAATGCTGTGGGGAAAATTTAACATTTCGAGAAACATAAAGATTATTTAGATAAATGAAGATCCAGTTTATGAGTTTTAGAAGGGATAACTTGCTATCACAAGGCTGCCAGTTCTTCTCAAATGAACTTACAAGTACATTGTAATTCTGATATAAATTTCATTTGGAGGACTTCATACCTAAATGGGAAATTCAGATGACATGACAACTATGGAAAATTGAATGCCATCAAATAGCTAAGTGAACCTTGAGGATGGGAGTCAAGGAAGCTTGTCTTACCATGTGTAAGTGTGTTAAGATTAACTCTAGATACAAACACGAAATTTTTAGGCATTGACTTAAAAACAAACCAGATGACTAGAGCATAGTACAAAATAGATAATTAAGAGCTCAGAGACAGATTATGTGTATGTGTGAACTTAATATACAGGAAAGCATACAAATCAATGAACAGATGGCTTACTTAGCGGAGGATGCTGGTAAAGCTGGTTCACTAGATAAAGAAAAATGAAATGGTATCCCGGCTGAATGCTGCATATGAGATGGACAAAGCATGATAAGAAATCACAAAGTTGAACATGAACAGAAGAATAGCGAAGAAAATCTTTCTATTGGTAAGAGAAGCCTTCATACTAAGGATGTTCGAGGTTCAAGTAATGCTGAGAAATACTATCAGGAACCCTGATGGGAAAATAAGCAAATGACACAAACAGATAATTTACAGCAAAAGAAAAATCAAATGTCTGACAAATGGGGAGAGATGTTTAAATTCAAACTTACTGATACTTAACATGAATCATCAAAAGTAGCGAGACATCGATCATCGATTATACTTATCAGACTGCCAAAAATTTCAAGGCTGGACCAGGCTGGACTCTGTCAAGTCGTTAGGAAAGATGTGTGCTCCCAGAAAACAAGAGCATTCCTGTGTGTCCAGCCTACAAGTACTTAAACTATACAAGCACATACCCCGTACCTAGCAATTCCTTTTTGGGTATACAACCTTTGCATGCCTCACTGGTCCACAGATTAATACACTGGCACATAATGCAGCACTGTATGGGATGGTGAAAGGCTGCAGACAATCCAATGCCTGTCTTTGAGAGAGTGGAGAGGCAAAGGTGACAGATGAGCACATGCTAAGTAATATTTCACAATAATTAGAAGTGAAAGACAGATGAATGTAAAAGTGTCCAAAAGAAAAAAATGCATAATGAGTTATATAATCCAAAACACATTAGACACATTTAGATCATGGGTAATCAAAACAGTTCTATAAGAATATGTTTTTCAAAGGCAGGAACAAGAGGCTTCCAGTTTGACATGTTGGAGAGGTTGTATATCAAAGACAGAAAAAGCTATGGGGCAAAAGGAAATAACTCAGGGAATATGGAGAGGGATCTTGGAGGCCAATATTGAGAACACACAATAAAGGAGGGCAGTTTGATTAATCCAAATCTTTGATCTGACATTTAGGTGTTTATTTGCTTGGGATGGGATATTCATATGGTATGATTAGTGTCTTACCTCCTTCTCCATAGCCAGGTCTCAGAGAAAGGCAAAGGCAGACTTTCCTCTGTGTGTGTCTGGGACTGTCTGTCTTTCTGTCTGTCTGTCTGTCTACCTGTGTCTTTCTGTGTGTGTATTTGTGCATGTGTGCACGTGTGCTCTCTCCACTCCTCTTCCCTGCCAGGCATCTTTTGTTCTTTTGTTTCTCAGGGAAATAAAACATCAAACTGTTTGTAAGTGGCAGAGCAGTGGGAAATCCCCCTAGCTGCTGCTTGGATGGCTGCCCAGTGATGCCCAGACGTACAGATTACCAGGCTTCCCTTTTCAACAGAAATCATGGTAACCATGACTTTTTTAAAAGTCCACTACCATGGAGTCTAATTTTCATTTGCTAATTTTCATTCATTTTTACAACCTAAAAAACCCCTAAGTTTTATGTCAGAGGAGACTCAAAATTTTCTTGGAGAGCTTCATGGAACAGCCTGACCTAGAAGGAAGATAGCAGGGGGCAAAGGCAATAAAAAAAGAATAAAAATACAAAAACAAAATAAACAAAATCACCACCTCATCTCATTACTCATCTCTAGCTACCTCTTCACTTAACCTCAAGGTCAAGACAACCCTTTTATAGTGTTTACTGCATCTGTGGATGAGTTTCAGTGTGAGTCTTGTTTGCCTTTTATAGTATTAAAAGAGACAATGAAACCTGCCTCTCCGAAGATCATTTCACCAAGTCCCGTGGCTCTGCAGGGAATATTTGTTTCCTCATTTAAATTCATGTCTCTAAAAGACAAGTAGACCTTGGATGAAATTTCAGGAGACAGCAAATTATAAATAATGTATCTATATTTTTTTCTCTCCCATACCACTTGTATATAATTCCCCCCGGAGTCTTGTGCAAACACCAGAGACAAGAGGACAGGAAGCTATTAACATGATGGAAAGATTGGAATGGGCTCATATCATGTGGAATGAACATAAGAAAAGGCATCTTGATCAGAGGAGGTTTCCAGCCAGCTAGCTCTTTTCTATAACGATGATGGCAAGGAACTGGGAGGAACAGAGGAAAGGAAAACCATAATCAGGATATATTGTGTGAGAAAAAAATATCTATTTTCAATAAATAGAAAAAAAATTATTATTAATTATTGGCATCTCAACTCTTTCCCAGACCATTATATAAGCATCTGCTTGAGTGAGTCCCTTATCTTGGTCATCCCAGGACAGGATGAGTGTTTGTTAGTCACGGAGCCCACTTTGAAGTCGACCTTTAAACTCTGTTGTCCATCAGAAAAGGCACCAAAAACTCTCATAGGCTCAGTACATCCTCGGAATAAGATGCTGTTAAGTGGAAAATGCAAATACTGTCAATTAAGTTGGAAAGGATACTAGCAGCCAAAAGGAAATTAGTCTCTAATGCCTTCAGCCTTGGTGTGCTGTCACAGAACTTTCAGTGTACCCCAGACTTCCTCAGCAGGATTAACTCATGACCATGGGGTCCAGACAGGCAGCCTTTCAATCTTGGATTGGGTGAAGAGATTCTGCTTTTCACTTTGTGTACTTTTCCTTTTCTGTAACACCCTAACCCCACCATTTGGGAGCAAACACCCTTGTGTTCTATTCTTTTGTTAACTTTCCTCTTGGCAGAGGCAGAAAGGGTAGAGGGGCAGGGACTGGGGCAGGAAGGAGACACTGCAGCTCAGTGGGATATACCCAGAGAGATTTGTACTGGAGTGGCAGACAGAACCTAAAGGGATTTTGCTTTCATATTCTGCAAGATGCACCTCTTTGTAGCATCCCTGCACAGGGTATTACGATTCTTCTTTAGTTTTTGTTTTTAGTTTTGTTGTTGTTGTTATTTTTGTTTTTATATCAAGAAACATCTGCTTCTGTACTCTGAAGCTGAGATTTAACTCTCCAGTTTATCTAACATGTTTGTATGTACTCGCCTTTGTACCTGGGATGTTGGCATGCATTATTTCTTGCCCAAGAAATTTGCACTCAGCACTCAGCATCTAGTTGTCTCAGTGGGTTCTACTAAATCTCCAAAACAAAGCCAGCAGGGTTTGGGATGCATCAGTGACTTAAATTTCAGCTTTCCATTAAAACCACAATAGCTCCCAAACATGGATACCCCTTTGCTTCAAATCGGAGACAGTGGTGAGTCCATTGCTGGTATCCTAAACACTACATGGAGTGAATAGCTCAGTTGGCAGCTATGTTCACTGCATAGATAGTGGCTCCTCACTTATCTTTCCCTCTCCCTCTCTCCCTTCTTTCTTTCTCTTTCTCTCTCTCTCTTTGCTTCTTTCCTCCTTTCTTCTCTGTCTCTGTCTGTTTGTCTGTCTATGTCTTTCTCTCTCCCTCTTTCTTTTTTTTCCTGAGTTAACATTGACTATGTTTAAGAAGCCCAGTGTCAACTGGAGTCATGAAAGAACAGCAAATCAACCCAAATAGATACCAACTGTCACCTGCACTGCCCATCGAACCAAGCCACTCGTCAGTCTCCTCTCCAAATTTCCATTTAAGTTGATAATTATTACGTAATTTAATCCTCCCAAGACCCTGGCTAGATCTGGAGTCCTACATCCAATTGACTGCATCTAAGACAGCAGTGATGGTCACAGAAAGCACTGTACTTCTCTGTCCAGAGAGACCTGGAAAGGGGCTGCAGCTGTAGATATCACAGAAACTTCAGATGTTTGACACACCGCTTACTACTATCAGCTGTGACATTAGCAAGGTGGGAATAAAAAGCTCATACAACACTGAGCATTTTGGTGACAAATGATTCCTTTAACCAATAAACATGCAAAGCAAGAGCTCTGTGCATCTGCTCGCTATGTTCTTCTATGGTGAAAAAGATTCTTAATTCAGCAGGAAACTTTTCCCAACTAGTCTTTAAGTGGTGGCTTCATAAAGGACTCTTTAATTAGCCTGTGAATATACAGGGTTGGGTTTAAACAAGAGGTAACACCTTAGTGTTTAATAAAGTATCTTTGAAATAGTAAAATGAACTTCAGCCTTAGCAGAGACATCAGGGTTCTCTAAGTTCCACTTGGTAAGGATATCTCATAGATTCCTGTCTTGTTGTGTGATCACAGTTTATTTATTTTCCCATTAGAATAATTGTTTTTGACTAATGAACTCATTGAAGACACTTTTCAATATATTGAAAAGGATAAAAACAAAACAAACAACACACACATAAACAAAAACAAAACAACAACAAAACCAGAAAGGGACTAGTTCACTATTTCACTGTTCAACAGTGACTTGGAAGTTTGATCAACTCTTTGCTTTGTCATCTAGAATAAGTATATTGAGAGAAGGGTATGAGGGGCGGGACTTCCTGTTGCATCTTTTGGGGTGGAAGAGAAGGCTCTGGCACATGGAAGGGAACAGTCAATGTGGTACTCCAAGGATGCAGGAAACCTGTGTTTAGGGATGAGGGATATGCTTATATTAGCCCCACGGATGGACACACCCTCATCCCACAATGTGAAAGTCATTCTGGGCTGGGTGGGCAATTAATAAATCACACACTATTGAGGAATGCCATGGAGGTGCAGAAAGGACTATTAACAGTTCAGATTTTAGGGCTGGACTATATCTGGGATCAAATCTCAACTTTCTAACTTAAAGAATATAGGATCTTGGATGAGTTATCTCATTTCTATTGTACCTTACTTTCCTTGCCTGTAAAAAACAAAAAGTAATAGTCTATAGGACAGAGGCTGTTATGAGGGTGAAATTAACTACCATTAAATAATGCATATATTCTATTTAGGACAACATTGCTAAAAAGCCATGTAAGTCTTTGAGTACCAAAAGCCTTCTCGTTTTATTCTTTGTATGGACCCAGGAATCAAACCTGGACCTTGAATATATTAGGAAAGGAATTCCATTAAGCCACATCCCGTGTGTGTGTTGTGTGTGTGTTGGTGTGTGTGTGTGTGTGTTGCTGAGGGTTGAACCTGGGACCTTATACATACTAAGCAAATGCTCTGCCACTGAGCTATGTGCTAGCTTCTATTCCTGCCCTTTTAAATAGTATTATCAGTAATTTTAAAGATTGAGTGAGATACTGGGTATATAAAAATACTTTTTTGAGGCTTTATGAGGGTTTAGTACTAAAGGTTTCTTCTGCTACATTTACCAGAAGTGTAACTGAGGCTAGCATCAGGGGAAGGAGAGAGAGAAGAAAGATTTTTTTCAAGAAAAACATGCAGGAATTTGGAACAAGAAGCAACCTGACGGTGCAGTTAGTTGGTCCTCATGGACCACAGATTTAGGTTGGTATCTCCATGATAACCTTGTTGATGGGGATTTTCTGCAAGGCCTTGGGAAAGGGGAGGGAAGAAAAAGGAAGTTGAGTGGTTTTGATGGGCTCTTTCCAGGCCAAGGCTCAGCAGAGGTGCCTAGGAGACAGATGTCATGTAGGGAGAAGACGACATCAAAGTGACTCCAAGTCCCTCACCTGTGGTAAAGACTGTAGAGGTGCGGCTGCTCCTTGTGGCCTCCTGAGCTGCCTGCAGGAGCACTGTGTAGTCCGTGTTCTCTGACAGGCCCTCCAGTCGGATCCAGGTGTCTTCAGCATCCACAATCAGTTCCTGAAGAGAGCCAGAATAAAGGAGGCTGGAGGGGGCAGCCAGCTTGCAATATGGGACATTATGGAAGCTGGATCAGCAATGCTGTGCTCTCCATCCCACAGTAAGGCAGAAACTGCCAAGAGGCAGGGAGGGCAGCTCCCATGTGAGGTTTAGACCAGCTCCTATCTCACAAATGCACATGGGATAAATTTAGGTACCAGGATTATTGAACCAGTAGCTTCAGACTGCATTGGTTTACTGTAGAGTAGAAGAAGCTGAGGAAGCAGAATCCCAGGCCTCCCTACCGCCATCACACAGATGGGCTTTACTTGCCCTCTAGATCTGACTTCCTTCCCATATGACTTTCACTT
This sequence comes from Mastomys natalensis, assembly GCA_021653895.1. NCBI lineage: Eukaryota > Metazoa > Chordata > Mammalia > Rodentia > Muridae > Mastomys > Mastomys natalensis. The sequence continues at coordinate 12,776 of JAJTUV010000660.1, read as the reverse complement.
TTAAAAAACATCCTGCAGCAACGGAAGATATGCTAACTAGGGCCTAGTGGATTATTTAGACTGATGACATAAAACCACAATTTATCATGCCTTACTGTAGGCTACATGGAGGTTGCTTTTATAATGCTTATTGAAGCATAAAAGCCTCTGAGGTTTATTATCTGACTCATATTTGCTTGGCCCTGGGAGTGAGAGATCATTCAGAGAGCATACGATTAGGATTTCTTCATGTTTTGCACCTGAATGTGGACCACCTGGGGATAGCTGCAAGGTAGACTCTCCAGAGAGAATGCTGACACAGAGAGGGTCTATGCTTCCCTCAGTGTGGGTAAAGAGCAGTCCTAAAGCCTCAACTTAAGTATTTCCTGGCCAACAAACCTGGGCTTTCTCCTTAATAGCAGGCTGTGTATCTAGGATCTGAAACCTCACTGGTGGCCTGTGAATTGCTTCCTTCTCCATCCCTGTAATTTCCATGGGTCATTCCACTGGTCAGTTTCCACATGGCCTCACATGGAAGAAATGATTTTTCCCCTCTCCAGCTAATGCTTACCTTGCGGCTCCCGTCGGTGGACTTGTATGTCAAGACGTAGTTTTCAATCTCAGCTCTGGGTGGCTGCCAGGAGATCAGTGCGCTTTGCCTGGTGACTTCGCTGGCTGTCAGGTTGGCAGGAGGGTCCAGGACTGCAAAGAAGAGAAAATGCTAGGGTGTCCCTGCCTCCCCAGCTCTTCCTCACTTGATTTCAGACATGTTAATCTTGCTCACAGCGCTGCTTACATGCTGACTCTAGTTCTCACTTGGATGGAAACATCAAGGGTGCTATTGTCCTTCTTTGAAGCTATCACCCACCCCATGCCCCAAGAAGGACTCTAAGCTTGGGCATGGCGTCTTCCACTAAAACTCTTTATGCCTAGGACCCTGGATCCATTTAACCACGTTGTGCTTGAATTTGAAGCAGTCCTGTATCTTAATTTGTTCTAATGTTCTCCTGGTCATGATTTCAGCCAGCAGCTCCCCACTACTGTATCAAGCTTTCTCATACTGCTCAGCATTTCTTGTACCAGATACAGTTTTCACACCAGACTTTCTTATCTGGCTTTGCTATTATCACATAGATCCTGGGTATAAAAACAGAAGTGCTTGCTAGCAGAGCGATACAGGGACTACATTCAGCCAAAACAGGCTGAGATCACCAAAACCTAGTTCGTTATCTGCTCCGTTACCAGGAAGCATTATTAAGTCTCACATCATCCTCCAGGGATACCAGCCATGCAGGAGCATGTACTCACGGGTGGAGAAGTTGGTGGTGATGATGCCACTCATGAGAGGCCCACTGGTGGCGTACATGGTGACAGTGTAGTGGGTACTAGGAAGCAGGTGTACGAGCTGAAATTCTTCACTGACTCCATCAACCAGGATGGTCTCTCCAGCAACTGCAATCAGATCACACACAGATAAGGAAAATCCTACTGCATCTAAAGCATTTCACATGGACTCAGTACCCCAGAATGCTGAAAACTACAGATGATACACCTTATTACTCCATACAAGGATCCTCTTTTATCTTTATCCTTATTATTGTTATTATTATCATCATCATTATTATTCAGAAAAAGTATTCTGTATATGGAGGTCAAAAACATCTCTACCTTCAACTCAGGCCTCTGTAAGCAAAGAGTTCTTGTTTATCTGGTTGTTTCCTTCTGTCCATTTTCCCCCATCAACTGCTTCTTCCTTTAGCCTGAGAAAATGCAGCCCTTTCCTCTCATTCATTTATAATGACAGTTCTAAAGCTTCCATAGTCCTGACTGCCTCTCTCTGGACCAGGAAGTTTATGAAGGTCCTTGCTGAAATGCACAATTTGGAGGAGAACTGAGAACAGGGGGTTGGTATCACTGATCAATGCTATAAACAGGTTAGTTTGCTTCTGTGTCTGTCCTTTGCATCACTCCAGTCTTTAGGACAGCAATAGATCATTGCCAACACATGCAGCATTTATTAACAATCAATGGCTTTATCACCACTCCTCTGGGTGATTATTTTGACCCACGGGCAGAGTTTGCTTTTACATCTGCCATCTTTTGCCTTGGTTGATATTTGGACCACAGTTTCAGTTTATTAAAATATTTTAATGTGGATTCAATCAATTATGGTTTTTGTTTTATATACAAATTTTGTAAGCATGTCTTCTCCGGACCCATTCAAGCTGTTAATGAAACTGTTCATTAGATTATAGCCAAGCCCTCTGTTAGGCAATTAGAATATTTCTGAATCACTCAGCATTTGACAAAATTCATTATGCATATTTCCAAACTAGGTCAGACCTGATGTTTCAAGTTTGTTGTGATCTAAAGGCAAATGGAACAAGGTATATAAGGTTGTTGAAACAATCTAAAAGTCTTTGGAAGAATGTGATGATGTCCATCCTTTTGCTGTCCTTCCTTGTGATATCCTGTAGTCCATCATTGCTGCACTAAACTATGGCAGATTCTTAAATGCTTACCTCTCTCCAAATACAGAAAGGGTGTACGTTCCCTTAGAATTCCCCTTTGCCGTTCTTACTTCTTGAGATCTTGCTCCTTTCTTCCCTTCATTATTCTGATCCTAAATTATGGTGGCCCATTGGGTGAGGCTCACTATGCTCTGTCTTGCATATTTCATGCCACAGCTCATGTCAAGCTGTGTTTACTTCTTTACATCATCACTAGAAGTGAGTTCCATGAAGATAAGAACTCACACTTCACCTTGGAAATTTTCTAGGCTTAGCAAGTACATGGCCCATGGGAGGTTATCAAAGGCATTTGCTGAGTGAATGGATGTGAATGGACAGGATGGAGCAGTATGCATTGTCACCGTAAACAGGTGTACCTGACTGCCTTAGGGGAATCAGGGGTATTTTATTAGAAAAGGTAGGGCTGCCTTTAAGACCTGAAAGACAGGTATTCTAGGCTGACTCTTGGGGAGAGAATTTCTTGTTGGGGAAAATGGCACATGGGCAAATGCATGTAAACTTGAAACGGCTTAAAAAGTCACGCTGTTTGAAGAGATGCTGGATCATGATGCACACAGAGGGATGGTAGGAGTTGAGACGGGCTGTGCAGGAACATAGAGGGGTTAGGATGTATCCAAAATATTCTTCTTTGAGTAGGATTATGCAGTCAGCCGTACTCCTATCAACCTAAACTCATGGCTTATCATGTACATTTCCATCTTAACTGAAGATTAAATGATACTCAGTTTTCTAATGCCTATCTGAAATACAAATGTTGCAAAACCAAAGGGAAAAAAAACTAACAAGGAAGCTTTGTGAACCCACTGGTATACAGTAACGACTTTCCACTTTGTTTGGTAGCCTGTGTCCGTTTTCATTTTCCCAAACTTTGATAAATTAATTCTTTGCAGCTTGCAGAATTGGCTTTCTCTTTCGTCTCTGAAAGTCAAGACGTCTGCCTGCCTTCTGTTCTCTGGTATCTTTGTTCCCTAGATTCTTCACTATAACCCACAAATAATCTGTGATCACATGTTTAATTGTAGCCAAGAAATATTTTCCCCAAGCCTAGATATTTGGCATATGCTTCTGTTTTGCTTTGAGACTCTCTCTCTGTCTCTCTGTCTCTCTGTCTCTCTGTCTCTCTGTCTCTCTGTCTCTGTCTCTCTCTGTCTCTCTCTGTCTCTCTCTGTCTCTCTCTCTGTCTCTCTCTCTCTCTCTCTCTGTGTGTGTGTGTGTGTTTGTTTTTGTTTGTTTAGGTTTTTTTTTTTTTTGGAGATAGGATTTCTCTGTGTAACCTTGGCTGTCCTGGAACTCACTCTACAGACCAAAATGGCCTCAAAGTCAGAGATCTGTTTGCCTCTACCACTGCCACTGCCACTGCCCAGGTGCTTTGAGGTCTCTATTCAACTTCAAATAGTATAATGTGAACATGATAAAAACAGTATTGATATTTGGATTTTTGTGTATATATATATATATATATATATATATATATATATATATATATATATATAATATTTGGATTTTTGGGTTATAGTGAAGAATCTAGGGAACAAAGATACCAGAACAGAAGGCAGGCAGACGTCTTGACTTTCAGAGACGAAAGAGAAAGCCAATTGATTCAAACTTTTGGGCTGGGTGTGGTTAGGGAAGACCAGAACAACAGAAACATTGCTTAGTATTTTTTTTTTTTTCTTGCTCTGTAAACATCTAGAAAATTCTTCTGTCTTGCCTGTAGCACTTTGGTGAAAATCCTAGCTCGGTTCTGAGGTTTGTCTTTAGTGTGAGCTCTAATTTTGCTTTTGTTTGCTTGCCTCCTTGAACTTTTCAGACTGAGGATTTGTGATTCTCCTCATCAGTTGGTTACAGGAGTTGGGAGATAGCTTTAGGACTTTACAAGCCTGAGGGCTATATAATTTCCCCAACCTAAGGTAATTTCTGATTTGACTTTCAGACGGGAAAAAATGAATCACTTCTTCACTTCCATACTGGGTTACAACCCAGTTGGTAAGCTCCAGTCCTTACCACTCCCAACCTGCACTCACTTGCAAAGTGTGTGAGGACGATGACATAATTTTCCACTTCACCCATGGGTGCTTTCCATTGGAGCAGGGCTTCTGTCGGCGTGATGTTGGTAGCAATCAGATTCATGGGGCTATCCATGGCTGGAAAAGAACAGGAAAATATGGGGCTAAAGAAAGAGGAACTGCAAGGTCTAAGTACCATAAAGCATCAGAATTTTCCCATTGGTGCACATCTGTCACTGTGCTGGGTAAAATAATGGAATGGAGACTGACTTTTTCTACCTGTCTGGCTCCACTGAAAGCTTTCTTTTCTCCCTTTTCTCCTATTCTCTTATCCACTTCTCTCCCAATTACCCTAAGTCCTTCTTTTAAATTAATTCATTAAATTATTGTGTGCAGAATTCTTTGATGGGTTCGATGGGAAGTCGAACATTCAAAATACTCTGTTGTATTTTAGACATTTCAATCTGCATGGCGTAAAGAAGTTATAGAAAATTTTATGATTCATTAGTTACTGAGATAACCCTGCTTTCCAGCCCATTTGTTCTTTCACACATGCAAGAGTGAGCTTTGTGGAAAGATCTCAGTTTGTGAACTTCAGGAAGTGTGGTAGAAGTGTACAGGCACCTGTGCCAGTTACTTGGTCACAGAGTCGTATCCACTTCTTACACCACTGCCCACAAGCTTCACTCTGGATTATGTTCTGGGAATCCTTTTTGTTGCATAGAGAGCCAGGGGAGTTCTTACAAACTTAGGGAAGTGAAGCTTGCCTGTCAGGGGAAGAAAGTTTGCACATGAATAAATTATGGTTTTACTCACCCATGCTGTAACTGTTGGATTTACTTATGTGTTTCCTTTTCATAAAGTTGGAATTTATTTATAAAATGGATGTTATTAGAATAGTTAAGTGTTCATTCAACATGAGTCATACAATTTATGTTTGGGAACCAAGACCTGTCATTGGTCTCTCTCTCTGTTCTTTGATTAAATGAGCTATATTTGTTGCTTTTCTTTCCTCTCCTCTTTTTGCTTATATTCTTCTTCCCAAAGTAACAATAAGAAATGAAAACCTTTACAACCTAATGTTTTGAATTTTATTCTGTGCTTTCAAAAACATCTTTAAACTCAGTTCTTACTAGAGTATGCGGTTGGGTGATTTCTGAGATGTGTACCATCTCTTGAAGGAATTGTTATTTCTACAAGTTTTAAGCTCATTGTGATGACTTTAGAACAACAACTGAAGACACTTCTGAGGCAGCACAGTTACTGCACGTTATAACAGAACCAGTCTGGCTAACTTGAAGGATGGCAGAGTGTCCTAGTGTGCTGCCGGGTATCTGCTTTTCAGATGTCGACTGCTGCTGGCCAAGAAGCCCAGGAGTTAGCTTTTGGCCTGAGTCACAGCACTCTTTTCTTGGGAACACGATGTTCTTGAAGTCTGTTTTATGATTTTCAATGAGAAAATATGGCAGAATTTTCAGGAAGGCAGGAAAGGGCTTTCTTGCCTCAGTGGTCATTACTTCTGGTCAACATTTATCAACTGCCGGCTTTAATGATCACTGACAAAACATAGCTAGTGTATCTACCGTCACAGACCCCGAAGGAAGGAAACTAGGAAAGGCTGGACTACCTTGTACTGTCCTGAGAAAGGTCATTTTTATGTTGCTAAAAGATGTTTTTGTCATTGTGTTGAAAGATGCTGTTTTTGGCGTTTGTGAGAGTATATACAAAGCAGTGAGGATTTCTTAGGTACATTTCCCTCCTTCAAAAAACACCATCTCTTGGGAAATTAAGCAGACTTGGGAAATCCAGGTGTTCTCTTAATGAGGCAGGCTGAATGTTTTCCTATGTGTAGTGGAAACTATAGTTCAACTAGAAGGTTCTCAATATTGAGGGTAGAAACTGATGGCTGTGCCTTCCACTGACATCTATAGCAAATCTTTGCCAATGCTATATGGTGTACTTGCTTAAGGACCAAAGAAGGAAGGCTAGCAGAGTTACTGAACGGGAGTCCTATCCTCAGGCTTATCCAAAAGAGCTAGTTTTCTGAAGAAAGAATGGTAAGGAGAATTTCTCTTCCCTACTTTCCATATTAAAGCTCATCTCTCTTCCCCACCTCCCTTCCTCTGGAGCTCCTTCTGTGAAGGTGTGTGAGGACACAGAGGACATTTGGATCCAATTAGTCAGCCTACAGGAGAACAAGGACTACATAGTGTTCCTGACAGCAGCTGGGGATGCTATGAGGGGTCACCCTCACCTCCACTGCCTCCATAGAGTTGTAGGACTTACAGCCTTTTCCCTGGAGCAAAGACAAAAAACCTATGGGATGGTTGTCTATGACGAATAATTTCACCCCACCCCTAGTTTCCTGAAACTGGAATAACAACTCTTCTCTGAAGTTTCCCCATCCCCCCAAGTTTTAAAGAGATCCAAATATTTGTTGTGGAATCTGTCTCCATCATGCGTCTTTGGAAGGGCACCCTTCTTAGTGGAAGTTCCATGAACATTCCTAACCCGAAGCAGCAGGACTCCTCCTCAAGTGTGACTCACCGAACTCCTATTATTAGACAGAACAGTCTGTGGGGAGAGAAACCACAACTTGTCCTGAAGGACACAGTGAGTCAGAGGAGCCAAGGAATGGCGTCTCAGGCCCTGGAGCCAGTATCCGCTCTATGAGCTGGAATGATTTCACTCTGCTTCCTGTGTTTGTTTTAAGACTGCTGCTTATGTCCTGACCCAACACTCAGCAAGGGAGCCATGTTTACCTGTGTGCACCAGGGTGCAGATGCGTTCACTCTCCTCCCTGCCCCGTACACTGTTGAGACTTATTTCATATTCAGTAGCTGGATACAGCCTGGAGATGGTGAACTCTGTTACAGTGTTGGGCACCACGGAGCTGTCCAGCCGCCCCACTGAGGAAGAACAAAACCCATCAATAAAAGTTCAACAGCTCTCTCATTAGTGGGTCGATGGCTCAGTGTACATTGGGACAGTGGGTCATGAGGCACAGATGGATGTGGGCTCAGCATGCAATAGGGAAGGGAAGGCAGATAAATGATTCATAAGATGGTAATGGTGGGATTTAAATAGATCTTATATGCTGGCCTCACTCATAGGCTTCTTAGAACAAAAGTAAATGAGCTATTTATTATGTAGGTTTCTATCAAACTGGTCTTCTCTGACGTGGGCATATCAGTATAGTGGCAGTGCAGTGGGCAGAGATGCAAAAAAGTGCCCTGTGCAGCCCAGAGAAAGGTAGCCTGGAAAACTGTCCTAACCTCTGGCTGGAAGTGAACAGTCCCTCCACTTTTTAACAATGCCTCATATACCAGCAAGAACTGGCAGTATGCAGGCAAGCTCTCAGCCAACTTCTCTGACTCATATATTGGTTACAATGGCAGAATTAGGAGCACATCACTGTGGTGCCCTCCAGGGCTCCATCTGGCTCTGCTGGGTCTTTATCCATACCCTGGATTCTAGTCTTAGATGTTTATGCTCAGCATAGTACATGTGGCCCTGGCTCCTAGTAAAGTCATTTAGAGTTCATCGTTTTTCATTGTGCAGCCTTGCTAATGGTGTCTGGTTATTTCCTGTGTAGTGTTTGGCTCTCTTGGTGATAAAATCAAGCCTATTTTTGTCGGAGAATGCTACAGAGGGGGACTATGCCATGTAGTTGTGATCATGCTCCCTTAATAATCTCTAACCAACTTCAAGCCTTATTTATGTTTGAGAAATAAAATCATATCATTACCTTGGGTGGGTCGATATGATACTCGGTAGTAATCAAAAGATGCAACAGGAGGGCTCCAGGAAACTGTCAGGGAGTCCTTAGTCACGTTGCTAATTGTGATGTTTTTGGGAGGATCAATTCCTACAAAGATCAGGGAGTTGTGGGGGAAAGACAGAAGCAATTTGAAAATGGAATATCTATTCCCAGATTTGTGTTGATCCACTAGTGTCACACAGGCAGGCCTGACCCTCTATAATTAACCGAGCATCTCTAACATGAGGTCAGTGTGATGTCACACTTGTAACATTGTAGCTATGGCCGAAGCCAGCTATGAACATTCTATCAGGAAGCTAAATTGGAAAGATCTGTGCTTCTGTGCAACAACTACTACCTATCTAGACCAACTGGAACCATCCTTTTAAGCTCCTATGTTTTATTTCAAATAGAGAATCACATAGTTATCTTCTCTAAGGGAAGCTTCTCTTGGGAAGACCCAACTTTACTACTCTCTCTTAGTTTTTAGCAGCTACTTTTGTTTCAATTTGGAAAAACTGCCTATTAACTGTAGAGAGAGTTTAGAGCACAAATCTTAAACGAATATACTTTTCTAAGTTATATTTTATTTATGGCGCATAATTCTGGTGCACTTAAAATGTGTGGTCGAACTCACTGATTGTTTAACATGCTTTTCCAGTTTGTGAATTCTTAACAGTATACAGGGAACTATCTGATCATAGGTGTTTTTATGTACAAATGTCATATTTGGGATTTCACTTGCAAATGACCAAAAGGAAATGGCCCAATTCATCTCAAAATTCTGTTTTCCCAACAATGTGCAAATCAGCTCCTGTGTCTGAAAACTACATGGTTACATGCTACCTCTGTGTTGATTCTGAGGAAGAGTCATTTATTAGGCAGTCAAGAGATGGCTCTCCAGTATAGAAACATCTTTTTACTTAGATTCTCTTGGAGACAAGCTTTTCCAGGCCATTTTTTTTTCCTAAATTGGTAAATCTAGGACCAACATATTCAAGACTTGAGCCCACAGAGCATTGGCCCTGTCCTACTTTTCAAATGGGACTTTCTCATCATGTCTCTTATGCCATGCTGAAAGAAGTACTTGCTTCAAGATAACTCACAGAAGTCTATTAGCATAGAGTCAGTCTGCTATTTCTTGAAGTCTATTAGCCATAGACTCTGTCTGCTATTTCTTGATTGTTTTCCCTTTTTAGGAATCATTGGCTTGTCAAAGGCTGAAGTGAGAACCCTCTTCACCAATCTTTCCAGCCTCACCTGTAGTGATAGAACCCACTATGGGCTCAGAGGTTACCGTCCCATGGACAGCTACAAGGTTCACTATATATTCAGTGGCTGGCTGTAGACCCATCAGGACAGCGTGCCTCTTGTGGCATCCAAGAGGACCTCCATCATCTCCTCCTCTTCATCCCTGGACTATAGTTCAGAATAAGTCTGTCTGCTGGGGGAGATGGGTCACTCCAGGTGATGTTGACACTGGAGGAGGTCACATGAGAAAAGTGCAAATGGGAGATGGGGCGGAAGCCTGCAAAGTAGAGAAGATTGGTTGCTCTGAAACACATGTGTGGTAGCAGGCCATTGGGTAGAGATTCTTGACGTCCTTCTATGCTAATGAGAGCTACATTTTCACCTGCTGGCTCAGAGGTCCTACCTCCTCTTCCCACTCCAGTCCAGACTAGTCTACACTTTCCAAGCCATCTACTGAACAGTCAAGTCTAATAAAACTAGAAGTAACTCTGTGAAATATTCATAATATGGATCCAGGATTTTAAAACCTCTAACTTGTAAAAATGTGACAGAGAGCTTTAGTATTCTCACTAATTTAATGCAGGAAGGGAGAAATAGACAAATCAGCTCCTGTGTCTCAGCTGTAAAAAGTCTGACATAAAATTTCAGATCCTTGCTCATTCCTTCCCTTTACTCTCAAACATTTCTCTTTCATGCATATATTAGTCCCTTACCCCACCCAACCTCTTGCACATCTCTTAATTTTCTCTTTTGGAAGACTGGACATCTGAATAACCTCATGTTATGATCTAATTACTTCTGAACCTCACTGAGATGTCTGCTCCCCTGGTACCTGTGAAGGCATCCACAGTAGACTCCAGGCTCTGCTGCCGACCATCTCTCAGCAGTGATGGAGATAATGTATTCTGCTCCAGGCTCTAGATCTGTTAGTGTATAGGAAGTCCTATCCCTAGGCACAGTGACTTCTGAGGAGATCCCAGAAGATGGGGTAAAAGTAATTCGGTAGTGATCAATGGGACCACTGGCCTTGGTCCAGATGAGAGAGATAGAGGTCTCTGAGGAGGCTGTTACCATGAGGTCTCGGGGACTGTCAAGTTCTGTGAATTAAAATAAGTTTGTTTTATTCATTCATTCATTCATTCATTCATTCATTCAAGGTCTTATTTAGGTTAGATAGGTCTTGAACTCATTATAAATCAGAGGATGACCTTGAACTTTTGATCCCCTTTCCTCTACCTCTCAAGTGTGAGATTATAGGCATTTACTGCCTCACTTGGCAATTGGCCTATTTCACGCTGGCTCCATAAGACAGCTATCAGTTACTGGACTACCCTGTGAGTCTCCAGGCTGTCAAGTAGACCAAATGACCATGAGCCCTAGCTTGTCATGGTTGATACTTTTCTCACATTTTGTTTAACAGCTTCCTTTTGAAAGATGGCCAGTGATATGGTAAACAGATGGGCAATCTGCAGAAAGGCATTATTAGCAGTGACACTGGCATATATCCCCCACTGGGAGAGATCTAGCTGCTGATTTGCTAGAGTCCTATACTTGTTTTCATTCATACTCCCTTGGTTAGCCAAACGGGGAAAGTGGAGCCACTACCACATAGGATAAGGTGTTCGTGGCAAATAAGTTTCCCACTCCCCCTCCCTGATTCAGAGATTTCTTTGGCATGTCTTAACCTCAGGCGTACAGGTCTGAGGACTAATGGAGACTCTTTTAAGTGTGCTCCTCTAACAAGCTTGTTTATGCTAGGCTGAACCTTGGGGACAGGACTTGATCCAAACCCCTGACTCCTGTTCAGTCCAAGATGTTTATATCTACGCTTACTGAGTGACTTTGAAATTTCCCACGGATTTGGAAGGGAAATTGTTGGATTCAGAGCAGTAAGAATCTAATGTGGGTTTTTTTTTTTTTTTTTTTCTGTGCTGCTCTGGGATTGTATAGAATGTTTCCAAGTCTTGGCCTTTCTTTCAATGACCTTTTTGAGCATTCCTGTGTTGCAGACTGAGACACACACTCTGCCTGCTATGAAGTAGATTAGATAGAAATACAATCTGCTACAGCATCAGCCTGTTGAGGGTTTTCACATCTACTCTGCAGTCCTTCTGATTGTGGATCAAACACAGATTTGTGGTGAATTGGGTGCGACTTCAGATGTCTGGTCAGGCATAGGGTAGATGCTGTCACTAGGTGATAGTTATCAACAGGCCTTGTTCACTGGGAGGGGTACCCCATGGTGATCCTGACAGTGCAAGCCTTCACACCCCCAGTCTTACATGCTTTAGCCTAGTCATCCTCTTCACCATTCTCCTACTTACCAGTCCTAGCATTCATGGTAGCAGGAATGCTTTGTTTCGAGTTCATCACCGCAGATATTCCAACTCCATACTCTGTGCCTGGAACCAGATCTGTATGTAAGATGCAAAAACAAACATTATTCTCCTCTCTCTGTGTGTGTGTATGTACATATGTTCACATATGTATGTATGCACAAGTGTATGAAATGAAGAAGACTAAAAGGAGAGAAAGATTGATCATAAATTCCTGTTCAGGACTTTTGTCCACTTTCATTTTTGCTCCTAATTTTACCTATTAAGAAATCCCAGTTTTGCTACTTTGGAAAATCCATATGAAATTCATGGATGGAACTGGCCAAGTCAAGTGGATGTTTGTTATGGGTCCTGCTCAGAAAGGCAGGGAGGCTGCCCCCTGTTAGTGTCCTTTGGGGAAGAGTGGTCATGTCTAGAACCTTTTCCTGTGTGTATTTTCTCAGGTTGGCTAAAATGGTGAAATATCTCTTGCTTAAACTGTGAAGGTGTAAAGAGAATGTAACCAATAGAAATACTGAAGACATGAGCCTGGGTAGAGTTTCTTGGCTGTGTGTGTGAGGACTATATTGTATATCTTACAAATAGGTCCTGAGGCCATATGAGGATTTGGGGGGGTCACTTCTAGAAAGTCATACTGTATGAACTTTTGCTGTAACATGGGACTTTCAGAGTTTTAACATAGATTTGTGCAGAAGTCTGGTAATTGTGAACTCCCCAGTAAGGCAGTAACTCATCTAGGGTATTTAAACTATGGATCAATTACAGTTTACAGTGACTTCTGGTAGACTCAGAATTGGGGGAAAATTCAAAATTAAGGGTATAAGTCTACAGGAAATCCCCTGGGAGTTCATTACGAAGGATCGCTGACAGGGTTCCTAAGACATCTGGAACTCTCTGGAGTCTTTCTCTCCAC